>JAKWJD010001761.1:6491207-7691207 GCA_027705065.1 Solanum peruvianum | reverse complement strand
TAGAGAGTCATAAAAGTTATTATAAAGAGAGTTTTTATTAGTTGAAGGGGGATGTTATTTCTGTGGAGCTTTGGATTCAATTCTTATGCAGAGTTTGTTGAGTTATACTTAGTGATTGGGTTGTTGTATCCTAGAGGGGACAGGTCAACAAAACTAATGTTGGACTAGCGAAAAGATTTGTATTAATGGGCTTTAATCTCCTTATAGAGAGCGAGATATCTGTGTCTGAACCTAAAGATAATTAATTTCTTAAATTTTAATTGTAATTGTAATTTGTATTCTTGTAACTTTCACTAACATATTTAATAAATCAAAGGTTGAAGTTTCAGATAAGAGGAAAAGTAAAGAATTGTCAGCAGAATATATATGGGAATACTTGAGAAAAAGATTTTCGGAATAAACATACAAAGTTGGATCGAATGTGAAGATCATTATATTCAATGGGGGAATTTGGAGAAGAAGCAAAAGTAAAAACAAAAGTAATCACACACTAGTGTTCTTTGTAGTGTCTATACTCGGGGGATGAGGGGAGTCACCTCCTATGGGGTGTCAACAGACACCCTTCGCCGGAAAATTATATTGTACATAGAGATAATATTTATGACATCATTTGAAACAAGTTGAAGGCTTAGTTTATTTGTAAAGGGGTTGGAAATATTCTCTGTGACCGGGTATTTTAGCTCTACTAGCCTCATAATTTTTTATTACTATAACCACTAACAATCATAAATGAAATCCTGGCTAATAGATTACTTCTTACATAATTCAAACCATAATGGGTGTTGATTGTCCCACATATCGAGCACTTGCTAGTTTTTTCCACAAATTTTGTTTACTTTTATCAAACAAACTCTCTTTATTTTTCTGTCTTATTTTAATCTATTTTTTTTTGTGTAAATGTACCGTTATGATTATATACATCTTACTTTATATGGCATTATGCATAGTTAACAAAAGTGGTCATTTTATGTGAATGATGTTATTTTTTTGTGAGAAAAGAAAATTATAATCTTAATTTTTTTAGATTTTTAAAAGTACTTTGAAGAATTAATATTTTTTGTCGATTTTAGCACATTCCTTGTAGTTTTACAGAATAATTGGTTTGTGAGTCAAAAAATTTTGTCATTATTATATTCTCTTAAAACTGTTTTAACTCATTGACTATTTTGTCAATTTATAGAACTTTTCTTGTTATTTTATAATAGGTATAAGGCACAAATACCTCTAGACTATAACTCAAATCCCAACAACACACCTTAACTTAACTGAGGTCCTATTACCCCTCCCCCCTTAAACTTATTTAAAATGGAATAAATACATCATAAATATTGACATGGCATAAAGAGTTAGAACACACTCTTGATGGCAAGTGGTGAGTGAACAAATTAGATACACGTCCTTTTATCAATTAATAACTTTATAATTAATTAGTACACATACCTATGAATATATATATATATATATATTCTCTTGATCCCTGACAAGCATAATCCAAGAATTTTTTTCGCCCCGTCTAAATAGGCCAGGTCAACCCGTTTATCAAGAGAAAGTTGAATCCATTGCTTACTAGGTGCCATAACATTACAAAATACATAAAAATTGAATAAGAAAATATAAATTATAAGGAAAAACTTTATATTCACACAACTTGTGATTTTGTAACTAGTAAAATTAAATTCAATAAATTATTTACAACTTTCAATATGTTATTTTACAGACGTTTTGATAAATTATAAGATGTGAACAACTTACAATCTGTGATCGGAGAGTCGCTACGTAGGATGGGTAGAACTCTCGGACCATTTCTTCATTGTAACGTCCCAACGGACGTGCTGTCCACTCCAGGCGATGCCTGGTGAAGAGATTGTGGATCTCAGGCATCGTCCGGAGACTCCCTCTAAGGACATGCCGCTCCAATGTGAGTTTTCGAGTCATAACTCCTTTGTCGTTAAGGAACGTGGCGTGGGAGTAGACTTGAAATTGCCCGTCGCCACACCACTGGTTGGGCTGGTCAATAGCCGGGGTGAGGGCATGAGCTGGTGATCCTGGTGTGGATTCCGAACTGTCAGCCTCATCAGACGAGGCCGACGCTGGAACGGTGGCGGGTGCGGGAACCTCAGCAGAGCCGGAGGCTTCCTCCGACCACGAAAATCCTAAGGAGCCAGACGCTCCTTCTTCATTTGTGGCTGACCCAGAAGGTGTGCCGGTAAGTGTGCGCTCCTCATCAGACTGGGAGGCAGTGACTACGCCGGACGCCACCTTTTTGGGTGTGGCTCTTGTGGCACGTGAAGCATGGAAAGGGGTGGAAGTGCCCGGGGGCACATACTCGGGGTCACGCTCATCATCAGAGCCAATGACCATGCGTCCAGACGGGACGACATACATTAATTGCCCGCATGCATAGATTCGATCTTGCTTGGGTGCCATAGTAGATAGTACCTGTAAAGGATCAATATTAGTACGAATAGTGGGAAACAAGACAAGCAAAACCACACAAAAAATTAAAATAATATAACATTTCTATAGTAACAGTGACACACAACGGGCCTGGTGACGGCACGTCGTGGCTATGACGGATCGTCATGGAGTCCGTCGTGTCTTACTTAGACTATGTATATATAGAGAACCCTGAAGGAGAGTCTATAACTAGTATGAAGGTACGTGCAGGACGGATCGTCACAGGTATGACGTTCATGCAGGACAGACCGTCGTGGGTTTGACGGTCCGTCGTACTCGTCCGTTTGAGGACACTTAGAAAAATGGAGAGAGACCCTTAGAAACAGGGTCTCTGACAACCAGAACGGTTGTGGAGGACGGACCGTCGTGAAGACGACGGTCTGTCACATGTGTCTGTTGGAGGACACTTAGAAAAAATGAGAGACCCTTAGGAACAGGGTCTCTGACAACCAAAACGGTTGTGCAGGACAGAGCGTCGTGAAGATGACGGTCCATCACATGTGTCCGTTGTAGGACACTTAGAAAAAAATTGGCAGTGGGGTGTTAGGGCTTTTGGAACAGACCCTACGACGGTCCGTCGTGGGTACGACGGTCCGTCATCGGGGTCTCGTTCTGTAGATCATTGACAGAACTGGGGGTACCCCATTCATTCCTGATGACCCAAATCGAATTTGTAGTGTTTTGGACCCACATTTGTCTAACCCAAATACCTAGTAAACTAGTAATTGCAAAAGCACCTATGTCAGGGTTGTAAACACGGCAATTTCGGAGATTTTTAACCTAGGTTAGACAGAATTTTATATAAAAGAAATGAACATTAAGTAAAAACTAGGCTAAAACTAATTGATAAGAAAAAATGCAAGATAAATGAGTAGAAATTAGAGACACATACCTGAGAATTGGAGAAAAACAAGATGGAAAAGTACTTGGTTATCAAGGAGACACCTACAACAGCAACTCTGACTAGTAGATGATAACTTTCGGGCTTTGGAGTATTTTGGGAGAATAATTATCGGTTGATAGAGGGAGAGATTTTGGAAGTTGAAAAGGGAGGGAAATAAGAGGAATAGTGAAGGAATGTGGGTGAAATGAGGGGTTGGGGAGTTTAAACGGTAACATTTTGTAAAAAAACTTTAGCCGGGTCGGGTCGGGTACGCCTCATTAATGTTGCGACGATTCCCCGGCAACGGAGCCAAAATTTGATACGCTGAAACTTACTTCTCAAATAAGAAGTAAAGCGGTGGTGTCAAGTAAATAACCCAACTAGTGAGGTTGGGATCGTTCCCACGAGGAAAATAGTTTAGACTTAACTTTAACCTATTATTACTATTGTTCGGTCAATTACTTCCTTGGAAAGCAAAAACAATAAAGGGGGGTTTCTATTTCTAAATTACTAAAAATAACTAACGAAATTGAAAGAGACAATTAACAGCTTTGAATGTTGGAATTTAATCAATTATTCAAAGTAACTAGGGTTTACGTGTTCCCAACAGGTTCATAACTTGATAATTCTAACTATAACAATTCTTTCCTAGTATGTTGCATGCAAAGTGATAAGTTATGTATTTCTAAATCCTTGGTCCGGCATCTAGAAAATCTCACTCCGCACCTTGGTTCAGCTACGTGTGTTCCTATCCTAACCCTTATCTTTACCTCGTATTAAGCATCGTATTCGATATTTGACTAAGTTATTACCTAGTACCAATCAATACTAGCCTATTAGATAGTATACACTAAATCTATGTTGATAATTCTTTTCCTATTATCTACCTCCTTGGTCCGGCAAGTAGAATTAAGGCGAGTTCTAACGTTGGTCATCCGTTAAAAAGACTTCTAAGAGAAAGAATTATTAATACATGGAAGACACTATTCTAGAATTGTTATTTTCGTTAGGTTTTATCTCATTATTTGCCTATGGTTCCCACAACTCTATTTATGGAGTTTAGTTACTCATAGTCATAATCACAATATTCAAATATATTAGATAAGAATTTATGTACTTACTTCAATGAGAAAGAGTAAGATCCCAAAGTTCACTTGATTAATCAGCAAAAATCACCCATAATCAATGATAAAAGACTCAAGATAATCAATTATCTCTCAAAGAGTCTACAAATTAATCAAGAGTCTAACACAAATACACAGAGTCTAATAATGATCCAGAGTCTAACGATACGGAGTCTAACAATACGGAGTCTAACCATACGGAGTCTATCAATACGGAGTCTAACCATACGGAGTCTAACCTCAAAAATGAGGTTTTTCGAACTATTTATAGAAAATAAAAACCTAATTAAACAAGGACTCTATTTGCTGGAAATCTGTCAAAACGCGGCTGGGTCAACATACCACGCGACGGATCGTCGTGGTCACGACGGACCGTCATGGACTCCGTCGTCCCATACTTGTGCATTTCTTCTGCTGCTCTCTTTATTACCCTCGACGGCAAGTATGACGGACCGTCATAGGCACAACGGTCCGTCGAGGGTCTTCGTTCCAAAACACTTAAACTCTTGGAATATGGGTACTGGGATTACTTCTCTGAACTTAATGACGAACGTGCAGGACGGACCGTCATAGACACGACGGACCGTCATGGACTCCGTAACCCCACACTTGGTCAGACTTCCCCATCTTCCTTCAGCAGCAACACTACGCTGCCACCTACGGACCGTCATAATCTCCGTAGGTGGTCTCTTCTGCATTTCTTCGCTCAAAAACCTCCGCATACATCTTTGAACAGATTTCGTGCAAATAAGGAGAAACTTATATAAAAAATTAGCACAAAAAGGCTTTTGGACACACTAAACTTAAGGAAAAAGTATTAATAATATCGTGAAACCACGGTATATCAGTGGCCTATTCCATTTCCTCATTCCATCCAGTGTTACCCCTTGTGATGAGTAACCAACTAACTATCTTTTTTTATATCTATTTTGAAATAGGTGCCGATGTGTTTCAATTTCTTCCTTGCATAATGAATATACAACTTCATCAATAATTCCTCAGTTGCTCAGTCTATCTTTGGTGTATAGCCACATATAGTGCAAATACCCATTTAGGATTGCCTTGATTACTGCAAGGCAATCTTCTCCATGAGAACTTGTTGTACTCCCCTTTTCTTATACATTTATTTTATGTTGAACTCTTCTTCTTCCATGATTTCAGGAACTTGTAAATCCCTCTCTTCAAGCCATTGTCCTTCTTTGAGAATCTTCTTTAAAATCCATGATACTTACTTGTCTTCCACCTCCCATGATGTTAACCCTTTATATAAAAGGTATAAACCGACATAATCCATAATTTTTCCTTTTTTTTACAGCGGTTTCACATATGTTTTAATATGGTTTCCTCATCCCACACATATATATTAGTGATATGGAGTCCTCGAGCAGCCTTTGGGCAGTAAATTGTTTCCCAAGATATGAGTACTTTACCTTTATTTTGTAATTTACAATTCCATAGAAACCTTTTGCACATAGATTCTATTTTTTGTAATATTTTTTCGGCATTAGGATGATCTTTGACCAAAATCCTTGCATGGGTGATAAGACACTATTAACCAATTGAAGCCTTCCCGCATAAGATAGGAATGAATAATTAATTAGTAGGAAAGTAGAAAATATTAAGTTAAATTTTGTACCGCTAATCAAATCATGAAAATCCCCTTTGAAATCACCTAGACCAAACTCTCAGTGTCCCAAAATTGAGTTATAAACTATGAAAGTAGATTGGAGAACAAAAATACCATTCTGCTACAATTTTTTGACAAAATCAAATAATCTTCAAACCGGCGAGCTTGCATAGCAGGAAAAATTATATAGAAGTGGAAGAAACCTAGCAAGTGTGAGGTTATTTATGTGGACTATCCTCGCAAAAGCGAACCCTGGTGCATAGTGAATCTTCTGCTGAAGCAAACAATAAATCATAGAAGCATAGCTGCATAAAGCTAAGAAACCTACCCCAATCTCCTTAAGATCATAAAAGAGGAATCAATCCAGAACCTCCCAAAAAAAACCAAACATTCAACTCTAGCTTTTTGGAATAATTAGATTATCAATTAATGAAGACTTAGCCAAATGTTAATTGGCGTCAAATCTAAACTGTAAGGAAAAAAAGAAATCAACTCAATGACACCTATTCACTCTCGAACACCTTTATATACATGTAAAATATTTAACTAAATCATAAATAACCCCTAAATCTCATGGAATCACCAAAATTTAGATCGGAGCTCGTTAACCTAAATTATTGACTTTGGTCAATTATCACGATTCAAAACTCTAAAAATAGTCGTTCCTAAGATTCAACTTAGAGCACCTGGAGAATTATGTCATCCATCTGTACAAGTCATAAAATAAAGAATGAATTTGTGACAAGGCCAAAAACAAGAAGAAAAACACAAAGAATATGAGGATCACTATATTACTTCAAACCGTTCACATAACCTAAAAGTATTAACTTATCCAACGTTGGAACACCCTTCAAAAAATTTCTTGTTACTTCATGGATTACGTCACTAATTATGTCATGTCAATGCAAAATTATAATATTTCAATGTATAATCTAGACGCATAGAAAATAATTTAACATTTCCCAACTTTTTATTTATCAAATATGCATTGCAATTATTTTCTTTCTTAAATATCTCGAACAACAAGATTTTCTTTAGATCATTTTCATCATGTTTATTGATTTGAAGTAATTGTTTTTCCCTATATCATGTATCCACTATATAAATGGACAAGCCAAGAATTTTTTCTAAAATAGTGGTCTTAAGTTATTGTAGATTGATTATTCTTTGTGATGATATATCTTGATAACTTATTCAATTCACCCTTTTCTCCAATTTCATTACTTCAGTTTTTGAGCAACCATAACAAAAATTTTGATCTTTTTTAATGTTTATGTAAGATACTTGACTAATTTCATTTTTATTAATGGGATATACTTCTAAATGCATGTGTTTTATGAAACAAATATCATATGTATGGTTTCAATCTAGCTTTACAGTCATGTGGTTTATTTTCAGCTATAATTCTCTTTTCCTTGAGGAGCTTCCTCTTCTTTTTATTTAATTGAGAAACTCATTTTTCATTAAGAATGTTATAGAGATATAGTTTGGGGAATTTCGTTTTCCCTTCTTTTGATTTGTGTAAATATCTTTTGGTGTTTTGTTTTACTTATATTTGCTTTTTGATTTAGTCTGTTAACATTTTAAAGAAAAGGAAAGTGATTTAGAAACATAGGTATGTGCAAATGTTGATCCAACTATTAATGGATTTTGCAAGAAGATGTAAGATGGCTTAGTCACTTTTGTTTTGAGGTATGCCCTCTTTTCTAGTTTTAAATAATATATATTGTTTCTAATGTTTGTATTCAAGTTCGAGTGAAACTATAGTTAATTTCTATTAGGTTTATAATTCGTTGAAGTGTTGATTGATGCGTAGAATTACTTCAATTTATGGTTCGCATCTGCTTGTTAATTTTTTAAAGCTCTAAAGTTCCCTAAACTCTACCGGAGAGAATATATATGAAATGAGTGCCCAAACTCCAAGCCAAATGCAAACTCAATACCATAGTCAAGCAGACACTTGGAACATCTATCATAAATCCTCTGAGAACTGTCTCAGTACTAGAACTTACCCCAATGAGAAAGTGTCAACACCAATATTATGACCATACTGTCACGGACTTAGATTATTTGCTAAGACTCTGTGCGGCCTTCGACGACTAACTAACTAATTTTTCAAGATCTTGTATTTTCAAGGAAGCCTTTAAGACTTGGAATGGTAAGAGAATGCTTTGAAAGACTTTTAATGAACAAGAAAGAGAGCTTTGAAGAAGGCTTTTGTATTATGCTTAAAGAATCCTTACAACTTGTTTGGTGCCTTTGCAAATGAAGGGCACCTCTATTTATACTACTTCCTAGGGACTAAAATGAAATTATTATTTACTTTGAAGTCCCTGAAATAATTACACTTTGGTCTCTTTTCTAGAGAATTCTACAATCACTACACGAAACAACTTTATTTAAGATAAATATTGAGGGACAAGTTAATAATCCCGTCTTATAAATGCATATATTAGGATGAGATTTTATTTCGGTCATTAATTTCATATTTTATTGTGAAGGTTCTAAATATGGTCACTAGAAAAAGTAGTAACTCGTCCCAAATTAAAACTTTGGCCTTATGAAATATAGTAATAGGCGGGAAATATGTTCACTAAAAAATTAGCCGCCTAAATTAAAATCATCAATTCATAAAAATCTTAAAAGGAAAAGAATATAAAGAACAGATCCTTCAGTATTTGTTTCTCAATGGAAAAAAAAAGAACGCTAGCACCGATCTTCCCCAGCTAAAAACCAAATTCCCTTAAAACAATCTTAGTCCGTAGTAGCTTTCAACTAAAGATCTGTGTTTTCTCAGAGAAAGCACAGGTGTGCCTAGCAGCAAACGCGGCCTAGGTCACATTGATTTGTGTTTCATCTCGGTTTTGTCATAACAGAGAAAGTAGAGGCCAGGGTAGCTGTGATATTTTTCCATACTGGTGTTGGATCTCAGGTTTGCCTCTACTTGTACGAGTTGATTTGATTTTTTTTGTACAGTTGATTTTCTATTTGTTTTGTTCGAGTTGTAACTCGTCTTTTTTGAGTTCTTGTTCTCTAAGACTAGATGTTGATCGTTTTCAAAATAAAAAATGATTCTGTTTCGTAGTGTGATATAATTTCAAAAGTGAAGGGGATCGATCAGTCCTTAATGAATTATGTGTTCCTAAAGAAAAATAATGATGAATCAAACTTGATAAGAGGCACTAAAAACTCAATGATCTAAAAAAAATATTAAGAGATAATATAGAGATTGTTCTATTTATGTTTTGAAATTTGTGGTGATTTATAAGTGAACTACTAAAACGAAAAGTGAGACAAGTAATTGCAGAATGTTGCAACTGAATAAGTGAAAACAAGATAGTCCTGTTTGGGTCTAAAACTTATGAAATATGTAAAACACAATAGTAGTGATGCTAGCTGACCAACTGTGGTATTGCAGAAGTTGAATGAGTGATGGTTTTGTTTGGGTCTGGAAATTTGAAACTTGACAATTTTCAAGGTGAGTTTTTAATTCTCTATATTATTCTTTAAGATTGTTTTCTTCTTATAACATAGTGTAGTATGTGACTAAATAATTAATCATATTTTGACAGTTAAAGTAACACGAGTTGATGAACGATTAAGAAATCAACAGAAAGCTGATGAAAATTACCTATTGTATATGATGCACATATTAGGTAAAAAAAATATATAGTTTAGTTTATTTTCAAAACATGGAAAACTCAAAATTTTTCAATATTTGCACCATATTTTTTTCTGTTCTTGTAAAACAGAATCACTAGCTATTTTCTGTTTGTTCAACTTTTTGGTAAGCGTCGTGTTTTTGGAGCTAATTTTTTTATTCTCTGTATTTGATTTATTCGAGTTGCACTATGTACTTGTTTGAATTACTCTTCATCTTTGATATTGGCTGGTCAATTTTTTTTGAAGTATATCATAGTGTTTTGTGTGTGTCTAAGAAAATCGATCATATAATGTTTTACAATCAAATTAAGTGGAACTCACAAAAGATGTAAGAACAAACAAAACGAATACAAATTACCTCATGTGGTGTTGTAGATAGAAGGTAGAAATAGTTATAGTTCCATTTACATTACAAACCTAGAAAACTCGAGAACTTTGAAGAGATATGTTCTTATAGATGCACCATATATTCGTCCAATCCTATCAAACTCTCAATTACCTCAAATTTGTATTAAAAAACTGTAATTAACAAATTGTAAGAAAATTGTAAATCACAGATTGTAAAAAAATTGTAAATTTCAGATTTTAAGAAATCTGTGAATAGCAAATTGTAAAAGAAACATTACTTTAGTTGCACCACATTTCTTCCATTCTTGTAAACTTCAAGCTCGACAACTTTACCCAAATGACCGTAACTGATTGTAAGTTGTGCACATCTTATAATTTATCAAAACGTCTGTAAAATAACATATTGTAAGTTGTAAATAATTTATTGAATTTAATTTTACTAGTTACAAAATCACAAGTTGTGTGAATATAAAGTTTTTCCTTATAATTTATATTTTCTTATTCTATTTTTATGTATTTTGTAATGTTATGGCACCTAGTAAGCAATGGATGCAACTTTCTCTTGATAAACGGGTTGACCTGGCCTATTTAGACGGGGCGAAAAAAAATTCTTGGATTGTGCTTGTCAGGGATCAAGAGAAGAAGTTGAGAATCACAACTTACTTTTCTTATTGAAACATTAACCACTGTTGCACATCTTTTTCATAATGCAATTTGTACATACTTTTTGTCTATTTGACAAGAATGTTAACTTTTTTTTTCTTTCATTTAAGATCATATTTTTATTATTGTAGGATAAATTTGAGAGTGATGACTTGAATGATCATCGTGATCATATATTTGGATGGATGAATGAGTTATGGAAAAAATGGAGAGGATACTTGCATGCTACTTATGTGAAGAATAAGCCGATCGTTCAAGGTCCTAAGAATACTCCAAAGGGAGTAGAAAGGAAGGAATGTGAGTGGTTAGTTAAGGAACACTTTTGTTCTGAAAGCTTTCAGGTATACCTAGTGATCTAACATCTTACATTGTTAAAGCAATCATTTCGCAACTCATCGTGTTATTTAGACGTGAAACTTTCTTGAAGTTAATATATTTTCATAGATATGAAAGTTTTACCTAACAATATAGGCGAGGAGCAATAGAAAATGCACAAAATCGAGCTAATCTAAAGATGTTTCATTATATTGGTTGCAAGCCTATTAGAGAGATTATTTATCAGCAGGTACTATCAAAAAAAATTGTATTTTAAGAAAATATTTACGATGTGTTATTTGACATGATTTTCGTTTGATTTAAGGGTCGGGAAAGATGGTTTCTACCAACTTTGGCGACTATTTTTTTTAGAATCGTAAGAAAGATAACATGCTTATTGAACCTGTATAATTGAAAAACATGTGCATTTGGTAAATTCAATAAGTAAATTACTTCAAATTATTATGAAATCTGTTGAAATATAATTTTTTATATTTTGTAGGCTCAAATCAAAGAAATAATAAAAGCTGAGCCGTATCTTCCTAGCTTAGAGATTGTAGAAAAGTGTTGTGGACCTCAAGATCGTAACCATGTTTTTACTTTGGGGGTGGAGCAAAGGTAAAGTACATGAGAGGTGGCACTTCTTCAAAGGCTGAACTACTGTCTGAGCTACGTTCAACTCAAGAGAAAAATATATTTGAATGACGAAGGTAAATCCTTGCATGATCGCTTGACTACATTAGAAGATTGGATGAAAGAAATAATAATTATGAAAGAGTTCTTTGCTTCTCAACAATCACATAACCTGCATATGACATCACCTGTATCAACTGAATAACCACTGACAATTTTTGCTGACCAAGTAAGTAAAAATACATCAAACTCTATTTGTGTATAGTCATTTAAGCAGTTACTGTAAGGCTGAAATCTTAGGAAACTAATAATGGTTATCAATTTCCTAAATGTAATGAGGTCTCTACTTCGTGTGTTGATACAATCTGTGCAAGTGATTTCAGTGCTTATGAGTTCTAATCTGTTCGTTATTGTGATTTGTTGAGCCTTGAAAGCTATCCTTGTTGTGTTCAGGTCGACTATTCTCCTTCCCAATCAATTCATTTTGAGATTTAGACAACCATCTGCTTTTTTGCTGAGTATCTCGGAGTTGTTGTTGAATATTATTATTAGTTTGATTTAATTGTGCACCTCCACTAGCGACCCCACCTGTGTTTGGCTCATGCTAAATCTCAGAGTTGTTGTTGGAATGAATCTCTGTAGTTTCTTTATGTTTCCCATATTATTGACAGACATTTGAAAATAATTGTACTTATAGTTATCCTTTGTTTTTTATTGATCTCTTTTTAAAATACAACTATTCTCTGCGTTTCTAATTTTCCACACGTAAAATGAACATCTTTGTCTCTATGAATGTGATCTTCCAACTGAAATGAACAGTTCATTTCTCTGTGAATGTGATTTTTCATCTGAAGCATCACTACAACGAAGCCAACCACCATAACCAGCTCTAATAGAATTATGTCCTTTCATTGTTTCACCTTCAAGCCTTCTTGTTCTACGTAAAGATGCAAGATTTATGAGTAAATTAGTGTCTAAATGAACTAAAAATCTCACTAGGTAAAAATGACCATTTGCTGCTGCCGAATCAATAAAATAAGTGAACTACCATTGATCCCTTGTGCTTTCCCATCTTAAAGGAAAATAAGTTGGAGGAATTTTGACAACAAAGTAAAGCACTCAACAACCAACTCCTACAAACAAAGAAAATAAGAAAATCTCGAGATACATATGTAATAGGTAAAACTTCATTTATCTCAACATATAACTTTATACCTTTTTGGTTCGTGATCACAGGTTGAAAGTTTTCTTAAACTTGTTGGTCAGATAGAACGTTCTCATATACATTACCATAATGTAATTGATATACATTTATATTTGTGGCTTGTGTATCAACATCCTTACAGTTGCGTCTTTCGACTGTCATTGTCTTGTTGTGCAGAGTCTATCGTGTCAGCTTTTAATATATAGTTCTTTTAGATTTGACACAATCACTATAGTACAATCTGTAGATGATTTAGACTTGTGACAGAGTCCCAAGGATCAGTTTGAGATTGTTTGGATCCTACAAGGATTACGAATTTGAAGAAAACAATAATATATTTGCTTCTTTCCCAGCTACACAAATAACTTTGTTGTTTCTCATGAAACCTTTATATCCTGATTGTTCCGTTTCTCCGCAAAAGTATCTGTCTCCTGAAAAATAATATAAATCTTCTTGATGGAAATTTTTTCTATTTGTACTAAGTTGTTGTTATTGAATTTATGTTTTTGATATATAGATTTTGATTCTTGGTTGATAAATCTTAAGGTTTCTTAATTATTTGTTCTTATTTTAATTTGAAGTATTGATATACGTGGATAACCCTTGGTGAAATTGTAATTTCTTTTGTGAAAGTTGAAGCTACAAGTGAAGAGGAATGTTTAGAAGAACTGTCAGACCATTAATATTTGGCTAACAAAGTTATGCAAAACTTGAAAATGTTGCTATGTTTTTTTTGTTGAGAAAATGTTTTAATTAACAACATGAAATGTTAACTTATTTTGGTGTTTATGTCAGCCTTCTGTATAAATATTTACCGTAGAAATCTTATATTTATTGAGAAATTAAAGCTTATAATTTTTTTGTGATACAAAGATCCCCGTCGCTTCTCACCGACTACACTTGAAGTAATTCTCCAAGTGCAATAGAAAGTTTTCCACCTCTTGATCGTCATGGACTCCCTTGAATATAGGTGGATTGAAAGCCTCGACCCTGGCCTCCCTATCACGATCAGGTGATGCCGATCCTCCAACCTCCACACCTTCCTTGAGTGTTTTAACTTCAGCCTTTAGTGTCTCAATTGGCTAAGCGCGTCCATAAGCCCGCACTCCAAGGAAGTGATGACCTCCTTCATCTCAAACTCGTCCCGCCGGCGACCCTCGAACTCTTTATGGATGTTCTCGTTCTCCTGAAGGGTGAAGTTCTCAAGGGTCTTGAACTGTCGTCTGCCACGTTCACGCGCCGGCCTAATATCTCTACAGCCTGGGTTGCTACTTCCATCTTTGCGACCCATTCTTCTCTAAAGGTCATGTCTATGGCATCTTCGCCTAATTCATCATCACTTGCTTCGGCAGTCGAGGGTGAATGAGATGTTAGAGTCTCACTAGGTATGGGATCGAGTAACACCTCCTCATTACCCTTTTGATGTTTCTTCCCCTTTCGGTTCTTCTTTCCACCATCCATATGGATGTTGGTGGTGCTAGCGCTGTTTCCGTCTCCTCCGATAGCCATTCTCTTAGTATAAAACCTCGCTCTAATACCACATGGTCACGGACTTAGACTATTTGCTAAAACTCCGTGCGACCCTTGATGACTTACTCACGAATCTTTCAAGATCTTGTAAAAACCTTTAAGACTTGGAACACTAAGAGAATGCTTTGAAAGACTTAGAAAGAAAAAGAAAGAGAGATTTGAAGAAGGCTTTTGTATTATGCTTAGAGAATGCTTACAACTTGCTTAGTGCCTTTGCAAATGAGGGGGACTTCTATTTATACTACTTCATAGGGACTAAAGTGCAATTAATATTTACTTTACAAGTCCCTAAAATTCTATTTATACTACTTCATAGGGACTAAAGTGCAATTAATATTTACTTTACAAGTCCCTAAAATATTTACACTTAAGTTCCTTTTCTAGAAAATTCTACAATGTTATGGGACCTTCCCTAGCCTTCTTGAGACTTCTAAAAGGTTCTAGATTTCTCCTCACAATTCTAGAACGTTTCTGCATCTATCTGGACACGAAATCAGGCTGGAATCATGGCTGGACGTCAAAATAGGCCTAATAAAATACACTCTCTCAACCAACCACTGAGCCTTTAAAATGACAAAATGTACTCTTCCACTATAACCTAAGGATTCTCGGCAATGCTAAGTGTTACTATTTGAAATATTGATCATGCTCACAAACATGCAACCTGATCCCATATTTGATCAGGTATCTGAAGTCAATTGGTGAACATGTAAAATATTATTACTTCACTCTGTCTTTGTGGTTTAGTTTCTTTGAGAACGGGTAGTGGCGTTATAAGAAAACGTCCCTTAGTTGGTTCCAAGTGAAAATTGTGTTATAAGGGAGCTCAATTAACCAAATAGCATCCTCTCCCGTCAGTGAGAGAGGAAATACTCTTAGCCCTATTATATCCAAATGCAAATAAGGCCTCCCTACACAACTTTTACACACAACCCTTACCTTAGCTAAATGGCCATGTGGGTCCTCTAAAGGTAGCCCTGAAAACAAACCTCTGGCAGTGATCATTTGCATCAGACTACTAGTTACCACAAAGGTGTGTCCTGGTGGTAGAGGGGGCAAGACAAGTGGCCTATCAGAGTCTGCTATATTATCATAGCCTTTGTAGTATTCTTGAGGGCGTGGAGCGGGATTCTGTCCTCTTTGTTGATTTTCACCCGAATCATCTGGTAATAACTGACCATGAACATCAACCGGAGCTGGGATGTTCTGGTTTGGATCATCATCATTAATACCTAAGTTTCAATTCATATTGCGTAGTGTATGCTCTAAATCCTGATCGTAGGGAAACAAAGGTTCTCTTCCTCTCCGTGTATTTGGCATACAAGGAAGATAGTTTTGCAAGAATAAAAAACAATAGAAAAGTAAAATCAAGAAAATATTGACTAAATTGTAGTAATAAATTTAAGTTAATCTAAAAGATACTTTCCCCGACAGTGGCGCCAAAATTTGATAATGCTCAAACTTACTTCTCAAATAAGAAGTAAAACGGTTGTATCAAGTAAAGAACCCAACTAATGAGGTTGGGATCGTTCCCACGAGGAAAATAGTTCAGACTTAACTTTAATATATTATTACTATTATTTAGTCAGTTATTTCCTTAGAAAACAAAAGACAATAAAGGGGGGGGGGGGTTATTTCTAAATTAATAAAGATAAATAACTAAATTAAAGTAAACGACTAACAAATTCAAATCTTGGAGTTTAATCAATTAATCAAAGTACCTAGGGTTTAAGTGTTCCCCACAGGTTTCTAACTTGATAATTCTAACTATAACAATTCTTTCCTAGTATCTTGCATGCAAAGTTATAAATTATGTATTTCTAAATCCTTAGTCCGGCATCTAGAAAATTTCACTCCGTACCTTGGTCTGGGTACATGTGTTTCTATACTAACCCTTACCTTTACCTCATATTTAAGCATCGTATTCAATATTTGACTAAGTTATTACCTCGTACTAATTAATACTAGTTTATTAGATAGTATACACTAAATCTATGTTAATTATTCTTTTCCTATTATCTACCTCCTTGGTCTGGCAAGTAGCATTAAGATGAGTTCGAACATTGGCCATCCGTTAAAAAGACTTCTAAGTGAAAGAATTCTCAATACATGCAAGACACTATTCTAGAATTGTTATTTTAGTTAGGTTTTACCTCATTATTCTCCCATGGTTCCCACAACCGTAGTTATGGAGTTTAGTTACCCATAATCATAATCACAATATTCATTTATTTAATATAAGAATTCATGCACTTATTTTAATGAGAAAGAATAAAATCCAGAAGTTCACTTGATTAATCAACAAACGCACCAACAATCAATTCCAGAAAAAGTGTATCAATTGCTGAAATTAATCGAGGACTAAAAATTCTCCAAAAGTTTAACAATCAAAAGTCTCACATAAAAGAGTCTACTAACAAAAAGTCTAACTATAAGAGAGTCTAACAACTATAAGAGATTCTAAGTATATGAGAGTCTAACCCCAAAAACGAGATTTTTCCAACTATTTATAAAAAACAAAAACAAAATAAAAGAAGTACTCTAATTGCTGAAAATCTGTCAAAACGCGTTTGAGTCGACGGGCCTCGTGAAGGGCCGTCATGGCCTCCGTCATCCTATACTTTATAAATCCTTCTACTTCTTTCTTTATTACCCTCGATGAACAGTTATGACGGACCGTTCCAAGCACGACGGTCCGTCGAGGGTCTTCGCTCCATAACACCTGAACTTCTTGGAATTTGGGTACTGGGACTACTCTTTAATCATCACGACGAACAAGCAGGACGGACATTCGTGGCTATGACGGTCCGTCGTGAACTTTGTCATCCCACGCTTAGGTTAGACTTCTCATCTTTCTTCAGCAGCTTCACTACGATGCCACCTACGGACCATCACAAGCTCTATAGGTGGTAATTTTTCTGCATTTCTTGCTCAAGAACTTCCGTGTTCATCTTCAGACAGATTTATTGCAAATAAAGAGAAACTTACATAAAAATCAATACAAAAAGGCTTCTGGACACACACTAAACTTAAGGAAAAATCATTAAAAATACCGTGAAAACACGGTATATCATCTACCCCTTGTTATGAGTAACAAACTAAGCATATTTTTTCATATCTTTTTTGATAGTGAATAGGTGAAAAACCGGTGCTGATGTGTTTCAGTTTCTACCTTGCATAATGAATATAAAACTTCATCAATAATTCCCCAGTTACTCAATTTGTCTTTGGTGTATAGCCACATATAGTGCAAACACCATTTAGGATTGCCTAAATTGTTGCAAGTCAATCTTCTCCACGAGAACTTGTTGTACTCCCCCTTTCTTATACATTTTTTTAATGTTGAACTCTTCTTCTTCCATGATTGTAGGTACTTGTAAATCCCTCTGTTCAAGCCATTGTCCTTCCTTGAGAATCTTCTTTATAATCCATGATACTTGCTTGACTTCCACATCCCATGATGTTAACCCTTTAGATAAAAGGTATGAACCCACACAATCCATAATTTTTCCTTTTTCTTACAGTGGTTTCACATATATTTTTAATATGGTTGCCTCATTCCACACATATACATTAGTGATATGGAGTCCTCTAGAAGCCTTTGGGCAGCAAATTGTTTCCCAAGATATGAGTACTTTCCCTTTATTTTGTAATTCACTATTCCATAGAAACCTTTTGCTTATAGATTCTATTCTTTGTAATATTTTTTTGGCGTTAGATAGATCTTTGACCAGAATACTTGCATGGATGACAAGACTATTAACCAATTGAAGTCTTCCTGCTTAAGATAAGAATGAACGATGAATTAGTAGGGAATATAAAATACTAAGTTACATTCTAAACCCCTAATCAAATCATGAAAATGCCCTTTGAAATCGCCTAGACCAAACTCTCAGTGTCCATAAATCGAGTTATAAACTATGAAATTAGATTGGGGAACAAAAATACCTTTCTGCTACATATTTTCTACAAATCAAATAACGTTCACACCAGCGAGCTTGCAAAGCAGGAAAAATTATATAGAAGTTGAAGGAACCTCACAAGTGCGAGGTTATTGATGTGGATTATCCTCGCAAAAGTGAACCCTGGTGCATAGTGAATCCTCCCGTGAAGTAAACAATAAATCACAGAAGCATAGCCGCTTAAATCTAAGCAACCTACCCAGTCCCCTCAAGCTCGTAAAAGAGGAATCAATCCAATACCTCCAAGAAAAAACAAATCATACAACTCTAAATTATTGGAATAATTAGATCATCAATTGATGAAGACTTAGCCAAATGTTAATTGGGGTCAAATCCTAAGTATTTTGATCCAAGTACTTGTCACAATCCAAAATCACTAAAGTAATGATGATACCTACACCATCCCTCTGATAGATAAGACAAAACCTATCTTATTTAGGCGGAAAAGAAAAAATTGGAGGAAATAAGTAATAATATAACTTTTCATAAATACAAAAATACGCAAAACATCACAATAAAACTTCATTATTTGGTGTCACATGAACAAGAGTGACTAAGAGGGAGATAGAGAATCTCCATGTCGCTCACACGAACACCCAAAAATAAATGCACTTGGCACGAATCAAGAAGGCATACTGGAACAAAAAGTAGAATATGCATCAAAAGATACAATAATTGTAATTGAACGGGAACACGTGTATTAGAAGGTATCATTGGACGATAAAGTTGAAGTCTGACTATATTAGAATATATAGTATAAAATCTACCCCAAATAAGTCCTCAACTTATAAGCAGTTAATGAGAGATGGAGAGAGACAAGAAATTTACATCACCCAATCAACAACATATGTAAAATCAAATAAAAAATAGGTGTGACATCATGTAGTGGTTGTATCATCCTATCAGTATACATCTGCTCCCACTAGTAGCATGATGGGATTAAATAAAATGACCCATGGGGTACTTACAGGTCCATATACCCATCACAGAAATTCTCCCTCAGGTATGCGTGATTTAACTTGCTGGAAGTCAACCTCGATATCATAATAGCAATTTTCGGGAACCATTTTGCATTTAGGTTCATAACTATATTATATCTAATATACTATTTTCATGATTCATGACAAATGAATATGTATATTGATCAAAATAAAGAAGAATGAACATGTTCTACTTAAGAAAGTATATCTCTGTTAAAATAGTGTCCTTAGGCCACTGACCCCATCAAGATACGATATAACACAAGAATAAGAGTGACGCAACAAAACATATGCAATTCAAATCACATAACATCTAGTAGATATTTCCTACTTAGATAGGACATAAATAATCCACTAATTTAAACACCGAATAAACCAATAAACCATCTCTCGAACAAAGTTTAAGAGAGTAATCACAATCTACCTTGAAAGCCCAGTATCCGTGCCATGAACTGTTAAAAAATATAGCCTTGGAAGTCTCATATTTTATTAAAAATATACTCTATATGAGTATACGAGTCTATCAACACCTATATTATTATTATTTTTTAAAAATTTATGGACCAATGGCCCATTTATTTATCATAAAGAAGTATCTCACAAAACAGGCCAAATAATAGCCCAATTTACACCAAATGACAAATAGCCCAAACAAGAAAATAATAGGAAAACTCATCTTGGTCTTGATGTTCAAGAACTTGCCATTCCTTAAAATAGGGTTTTCTAAAGAAAACTCCCCATTTCTCACTCTCTTGTACTCCTCCGCTTCTATGTTTCTCGCTCCCTTCACCCTTTATTTTGTGGTGCTTCATCCCTGGGTCCCTAACATTCTTCATCCATGGAAAAGTTGGATATATTAGCTCACAGTATATAGAACTTATTTTTTATCTAGTCCCAACTATCGTTGACCTTTCTCTTCCCTTTTTGTAGATGTGAAATCCGGTGGAGGTGTTTAGAGTTCAAGATGAATTTTTTGTTGATTTAACCATGAAACTCCTTTTAGAGGCTTGAGTATGAAAACACCTATACTTATGTATAAATTCTAGTAAAACGACTCACAAAGACAATCCTGAGCCCCTAAATTCAAAAATTGAAAATTGATTTCAGAATTAGATTAGACATCGTGTGAAAAGCTCATGCGCCAAAAATAAGCTGAATTTGATTAATTGATTCTCAAACATATAAATTACATTGAATTTATCTTAGGAGATTAAACTGCATTTCCCCAATCCAAAATACATTTTTTTGGTAACTGTAAATCTTATTAATTACCAGATGTGTTATTTTGTACAACTTGGAACTTTGGATATAGACATGTTCCAATTTCATATCCATATCTTCTTTACACTTGTATACTATTCTAAAGATAGAAATTAAGACTATGCATATATCTTATTAGCCTAGGCATCATGCCAATCTATTATGCATATCTTTAATAACTAGTTAGTTGATCGTGTATGTAGTCCTCTCCTTATATTGGAATATACATATGCCTCTCTCTTGCCAGATATGACCTACTGCTGCTGCTTAGGAAATTTTGTGTACATCTGCCAAGGTAGATTTTCTAGTAGCATTGTCTGTGGCCTATTCCATTTCCTCATTCCATTCAGTGCTACCCCTTGTGATCAGTTACCAACTAAGCATCTTTTTCTATATCTGTTATGATAGTGAAAAGGTGAAAAACAGGTGCTAATGTGTTTCAATTTCTGCCTTGCATAATGAATATACAACTTCATCGATAATTCCCCAGTTGCTCAGTCTGTCTTTCGTGTATAGCCATATATTGTGCAAACACCCATTTGGGATTGCCTAGATTGTTGCAAGTCAATCTTCTCCATGAGAACTTGTTGTACTCCCAATTTCTAATACATTTCTTTAGTGTTGAACTCTACTTCTTCCATGATTGCAGGTACTTGTAAATCCCTCTCTTAAAGCCATTGTCCTCCCTTGAGAATCTTCTTTACCATCCATGATACTTGCTTGACTTCCACCTACCATGATGTTGACCCTTTAGATAAAAGGTATGAACCTACACAATCCGTAATTTTTCCTTTTTCTTATAGCGGTTTGACATATGTTTTAATATTGTTTCCTTATTCCATACATATATATTAGTGATATGGAGTCCCCTAGCAGCCGTTAAGAAACAAATTATTTCCCAAGGTATGAGTACTATCCCTTTATTTTGTAATTCACCATTCCATAGAAACCTTTTGCAAATAGATTTTGTTCTTTGTAATATTATTTTGGCATTAGGAAGATATTTGACCAGAATCCTTGCATGGCTGATAAGACACTATTGATCAATTTAAGTCTTACCGCATAAGATAGGAATGAACGATGAATTAGTAGGGAAGTAGAAAATACTAAGTTACATTCTAAACCCCTAATCAAATCATGAAAATCCCCTTTGAAATCATCGAGACCAAAGTCTAAGTGTCCCAAAATAAAGTTATAAACTATGAAATTAGATTGGGGAACAAAAATACCATTCTATCTATTTTAGAAAAATGAAATAATCTTCACACCGGCGAGCTTACAAAGCAGGCAAAATTATATAGAAATGGGAGGAACCTCGCAAGTGAGAGGTTATTGATGTGGACTATCCTCGCAAAGCGATCCCTGGTGCATGGTGAATCCTCCGCTGAAGGAAACACTAAAGCACAGAAGCATATCCTCATAAAACAAAGAAACCTACCCGAGTACCCTTAAGCTCGTAAAAGAGGAATCAGTCCAGAACCTCCAAAAAAAAAAACCAAACATACAACTCTAGCTTATTGGAATAATTAGATAGTCAATTGATGAAGACTTAGCCAAATGTTAATTGGGGTCAAATCTTAACTTAAGGGTAAAAAAATCAATTCAATGACACCATTCACTCTTGAATACCTTGATATCCATGTAAAGTATTTAATTAAATCATAAATCACCCGTAAATCTCATGGAATCATCAAAATTTATATCGGATCTCGTTAACCTAAATTATTGACTTTGGTGAATTATCACGATTCAAAACTCTAAAAATAGTTGTTCCTAAGATTCTACTTAGAGCACCTCGAGAATTATTTTATCCATCTGTACAAGTCATAAATTAATGAATGAATTTGTGAGAAGGCCAAAAACAAAAAGAAAAACACAAAGAATATGAGGATCACTATATTACTTCAAACCTTTCACATAACATAAAAGTATTGACTTATCCAAAGTTGGAACACCCTTCATGAAATTTCTTGTTACTTCATGGATTGCATCACTAATTATGTCATGTCAATGCAAAATTATTATATTTCAATATATAATCTACATGCAGACAAAATAATTTAAGATTGCCCAACTTTTTATTTATCAAATATGCATTGCAATTATTTTTCTTTCTTAAAAATCTCTAATAAAAAGATTTACTTCTTTAGATCATTTTCATCATATTCATTGATTTGTAGTAATTGTTTTTCTTTATATTATGTATCCTCTATATAAATCAACAAGCTAAGACATTTTTCTAAAATAGTGGTCTTAAGTTATTTTAGATTGATTATTCTCTGTGATGATATATCATGATAACTTATTCAATTCACCCTTTTCTCCAATTTCATCACTTTAGAGACATTTTTTGAGCAACCATAGCAAAAATTTTAATCTGTTTCAATGTTTATGTAGGATACTTGACCAATTTCATTTATGTTAATGACATATACTTCTAAATACATGTTTATTATGAAAAAATATCATATATATGGTTTTAAACTATCTTTAGAGTCATGTGGTATATTTTTAGCTACAATTCTCTTTTCCTTGAGGAGCTTCAAGTTCTTTTTATTTAATTGAGAAACTCATTTTCCATTAAAAATATTTTAGAGATATAGTTTGGGGAACTTCATTTTCCCTTATTTTGATTTGTGCAAATAATTTTTGGTGTTTTTTTTACTTATATTTGCTTTTTTATGTAGTATTTCTACATTTAAAAGAAAAGGAAAGCGATTCAGAACAGAGGTATGTGCAAATGTTGATCCAACTATTAATGGATGTTGCAAGAACATGCAAGATGGCTTAGTCACTTTTGTTTTTAGGTATGCCCTATTTTGTAGTTTTAAATAATGTATATTGTTTCTAATGTTTGTATTCAACTTCGAGTGAAACTGTAATTAATCTCTGTTAGGTTGATAATTCGTCGAAGTGTTAATTGATGAGTAGAATTAGTTCAATTTATGGTTCTCATCTCCTTGTTAATTTTTTAAAGAGCTAAAGTTTCCTTAACTCTACCGGAGAGAATAGATATGAAATGAGTGCCCAACTCCAAGCCAAATGCAAAACTCAATACCATAGTCAAGCAGAACACTTGGAAGATCTATCATAAATCCTCTGAGAACTCTCTCAGTACTAGAAATACCCCAATGCAGAAGTTTCATCACCAATATTATGACCATAGGCCTATTAAAATACACTCTCTGAACCAACCACTGAGCCTTTAAAATTACAATATATACCCTTCCACTTTATCCTAAGGATTCTCGGCGATGCTAAGTGTTAGTATTTGAACTATTGATCTTTCTCACAAACATGCAACCTGATCCCATATTTGATCAGGTATTTGAATTCAATTGGTGAACATGTAAAGTATTATTGCTTCTAATGTGGTTGGTGAGCGCAAGCAACGGGACAAGTATACTCAAGAAATCCGAAAACACTTTGTTGTTTTATTCAACAGATAATATATCTTTATTGACATGAAACAACCTAGTTAACAAATTCAAAGCAAACAAAAGGTGAAATTTGTCTTTGAAAAACTCAAGCTTTCAACACACACCTTAAGGGACATGATAGAGTTATCAAGTGCGTCTTTTGGTTTTTTTGATCGGAAATGCCGGTGATGTCTTGTAAGATCCATTTCTATTCTATAAAGGAACAAATTCAGCTTGTCTGAAGTTAACACATGAACACTGTTAGATCTAATTGTGTGGTGTCTGATTGAAGACTATATTTATTTGAATTAGTTAATATAATGGGAAATACATGGATTGGTTTGACTCTTTTTTTATAATAGGGTTATTACATGTTGTGATGTTAAGAGTCTAATATTTGTATGTGCATTTGTTGTCTGTATTAATTTGTTGCTTGATAATAATTAAAACAGTTGAACAACGCCGTCTGACTCGTGATTTTTCTCTCTTGAGCAAAGAAGTTTCCACATAAATTTCCCAGCTTATTTTACTTTATAGTTTATTCTCTTTTATTGCAATACTAGTGCATTATCAGCCTGGTCCCTTAACACGCAGTGGATTAGCACATCAGTTCAATAGTTATCAGAGCATACTTTTATATTTGATTAGCATCAAGAAATGATCATGCAAACATGACATCCCCACCAAACATAGAAGAAA
Source organism: Solanum peruvianum (assembly GCA_027705065.1). Classification (NCBI taxonomy): domain Eukaryota; kingdom Viridiplantae; phylum Streptophyta; class Magnoliopsida; order Solanales; family Solanaceae; genus Solanum; species Solanum peruvianum. The sequence continues at coordinate 7,666,440 of JAKWJD010001761.1, read as the reverse complement.
GACAGTCTACAAATCATCCCCCTAGTTTTAACTAACAGTAATCGGTGGGTAAGATTTAAATACATGACTATATCATGGCAGAAGGCAGTGAACTATGGGACATAATCTGGTAGCCCTCATAATCCCATTACGGATGTCAAAGAAGGAGAGCTAACTCGACTGGTTCTTAAGACTAGAAAAGAATATGATAAAGCTCATAGAAAGAAGATAGAAAAGAATTATAAGGCCAAGAAGTTATTGACTTGTGGAATTGTTGTTGATTAGTACAACATGAACTCAGGATGAGAAATAGATAACGAGAGGTGGGACTGTCTTAAAATACCTCATAAAGGAACCATACGAGTAAATTAAACTACTTAATATGAGAACTTTAGCGGGAAAGAAGGAGAGAGACCATTCATGAGATGCACACCATATTCACTTCCATCACCAATTAGCTCTAATGACTCGGTGAACCATTTATCCAAGAAAAAAGGTCCAAAACATTCTTCGAATCCTTCAAAATCATAGGATAGCAATGTAAATGCAATAAGTGATGCTAGGGACCCGAAGACTCTTGCCATGGACGAGTTGATTGGGAACCTTCAAACATATGAACTAAAAAAGAAGAAAGAAAATTCCAAAAATGGGGGAAGGGAAGGCATGTTCTGGGACTAAAAGCATCACCAAGTGACCTGTTGAAAGATGATGATGAGATGCTATCTGGATAGAAGATATCAGAAAATAGTAGAAAAATGAAGGGAAAGTATAGTTGCTCACCACATGTCAGTGATATGTTTTACAAGTGCAGAAATCTAGGACACTTTATGATATTGTCCAATACAGAAGCTGGAATACAAAAGAGTATGCCTAGAGTGTACGAGATAGAGAAAGGCGTAGAAACTAGATTCCTGACAATACCAGAAGAAAAGAAACTTCTAACCATGTGGTAAAGAAAGCTCTTGTTGTATGTGGAAACTAATCCAGCGACTTTGAGGAACTAGAACACCATCAATATGCTTCCATGATGGTGTTCAAAGATAAGGAAGAAATTTTCCAGTGTCTCTTCTCATTAATGTTAAAAATGGATAATGAAGACATCAAGGAAGACATAACTCTTCTTGACCTCTAAAGTAACATAAATACTTACTCCATCAAAAGGTTAAGAAATCTTGTTGTTGTTCTAATTGATTATATATATTAATTATCTATTGAAAAGAATCCTCTTAATGAGAATCAATATTATTGTAAGATGAAAAAACAACCTTAATATCTCAAATGTATGAAATAAATGATAGTATAATGGTTTTGGTAGCTGAAAATTTGCAACTCAAGGAAAAACCTGAAACTCTCTAAATGAAAAAGGGAAGCTTAGTAGTTTTGAGTTAGAAATGGAAGAGAACTTAAATTTTTCCAAGTTAAAACTAGCTGCAGCACTAGAAAGAAATACTCAGATAGAAGTGGATCTTTTTCAAGATAAGAATGATTTAGATAGATCCTTGAAATGGAATAATTCTACAAAGATTCTGGAAATTTTGACTACTTAGAAATACAATCACAGAAAGTATGTCGCTGTCCTCTATATTGTAAAAATGGTCATCTGAAAAAAGATAGTGAATCCTTAAAGAAAGTGAATGAAAGCTTGGAAATTTTTTTTAACCTAACATGAAAAAGGATAAAGTAACCTAGTCCTAGTGACAAGTTAAACAAAAAAAACAACCTACATCGACGAGAAAGTACATTATCAAGCCTTTTTCTAGTTTTTGGGAACCCCTTCTCAAGTGGGTTCCTTAATCTAACAACTAATTATTCATCTACAGAAGAGAGGAATAAGTCAATAGTTGTTTTTGGAAAACTAATGTTCCAAGCTTATGACTAGAGAAACACACAATTTCCTTTCTCTTGAAGCACATCAAGTTGGTGGTGTGTCATTTGGTGATGGAAAGAAGGGTTACATTCTTTGTATTGGGAAAATTGGAAGATCTGTGGAGCATTCTGTATATGATGTGCACTATGTTAATAGGTAAAAGTATAATTTGGCCAATGTATCTCAAAACTGCGACAAGGTAAATGAGGTTATATTCTTGTCTAACAAATGTATTGTCACACATTTAACCTGTTGTGTGGTCATATTTATAAGTAAAAGCCTCAAGAACATGTGCCTAGCTGATTTGGACCCAATACGAGGAAATAATCTTATGCGTCTCAATTACCAAAGTAACAATGTTAATATGTGGCATAGAAGGTTAGGCTATGTGTGTGCCTCACTTCTAAGAAAACGTGTTTCAGAGGACCTTGTTAATGGTCTACCAAACTAATATTTAGAGATAAAAGGATTTGAGATGCCTGTGTTAGAGAGGTTTAAGCACAACCATGACACCGAATCTTCTTCATATTGATCTATGCAGACTTGTAAGAATTTTAGAGTAGATGTAGAAAGAAGTACACATTTATGATAGTTAATAACTACTCAAGATTCACCAGGACAATTTTTCTGAGGAGCAAGTATGAAAAACCTAAATTCTTGATCATTTTTGAAAAAATGGTTCAAATAAAGCTAGATTGCAAAATGGCTAGGATCAGCTCCGAGAACCCCTCAAAAAAAATTGGGTAGTCGAGAGGAAGAATAGAATGCCGGTGGATATTGCAAGGATTATACTAATTGATTCTATTATTGCAAAGAATTTCTGACAGAGCTGGTGAACACAACCTCATATGTAACCAACATGTGTCTTACTAGATCCGTTCTAAAAAAGTAACCTATGAATTTCTTAACAAAAGAAATCCTAAGCTTAGTTATGTTATGGTTTTGGGTTGCAAATTAATCGTTCTCAACAATGGCAAAGATGATCTAGGAAAGTTCGATCCTAAGTGTGATGATCTTCGTGGGGTACTCCTCAACAATTATGACATATATGGTCTTCAACAATAAAACTTTATGCATTGAGGAAAGTGTTCATGTTATCTTCGATAGATGGTGAAATGAACAGTATAAAGATTAGAGATGAGTTTGAAATTGAAGACCTACTTTAGGTGAAAAGAAATAGCATTCTTCTAGAAACCATAAATAGTGAACTGTCTCTAGTAAAGAAAATACTGACTCCAAAGAGGGACTTGGTCAATCAAGGAAGAAAAATACTGGAAATCAGGTGAAATTGAGGAAACTGACTCTAAGGATGATGAATAAGTTGCAGATTCAGCCCATGAGTCTTCAAAAAGGATTGCAAGGAACATTAGCCTTCTCATATAACGGACAATCTTGTCTCTTCATTGAATTTTGAGATGCATACCAGGTCTTAGACTAGAAATCTCATGGATTTCTTATCATTCATATCCACCATTGAATGCAAAAGAATGAAGGAGGCTTGAAGAATGCTGACTGGATCAAATCAATGTAGGATGAGCTTCATCACTTTTGAAAGAAATCAAGTGTGGCACCTGGTCCTGCACCAGTAGACAAAAGTGTAAACTAGGCGGGTATTAAAAAAATGGAATGAGAATGAAGTCATCACAAGGAACACATCAAGACTAGTAGTGAACGCCTATATTCAAGAAGAAGGAATTAATCATGATGAGACATTTGCTCCTGTCACCATGATGGAGGTTATCATAATTCTAATTGCTTTTACCTCATACATGCACTTTAATCTAATTCACGTGGATGTAAAAAGTACCTTCCTCAATGGGTACTTGAAAGAAGAAGTATATGTTAAGCAACCTCGTAGTTTCTAAGACATTAATCTACCAAATCATGTGCTGAGATTGGATAAGGATTTTTATGGGATGAAGCAGGAACCAAGGGCATGATATGCAATATTATCAAAGTTTCTTCTTGAAAATGGCTTCAATATAAGAAAGATTGATGACACCTTGATTCTAAAATCAAGAGGGAAGGAACTTCTCATTTTCCAAGTATATATTGATGACATTATCTTTGGCGCAACCTTAGATGCATTATTAAAGGACTTTGCTACCTTAATGGAAAGTGAATTTGAAATGATTATGATGGGGGAGCTTAAATTCTTCTTAGGGTTACAAATCAAGGAGTCAGCATATGACACTTCTATTTATCAAAAATAAAATTACATCAAGGAGTTTCTAAAAAGGTTCAACATAGTGGAGGCAAAAACAATTGACATACCTAGGGGAATAATATCAATACTTGATAAAATGAAGCAATGTTTGCAGTAAATGAAACCATGTATAGGGTTATTAATGGATCCCTCCTCTATTTGACTACAAGTAAGTCTGATATGGTGTTTAGCATGGGAATATGTGTAAGATTCTAGGAGTGTTGTAAGGAATCTCATTTGAAGGCAACCAAGCCTTTTTTGAGATATCAGAGAGGAAATCGGGACTTGGTCCTATACTATCCTTTATGTAACTCATTTGATCTAATTGGATATGGTAATGAGGACAAAGTAGGATACTTGTTTGATAAAATAAGTGCCTTTGGTATGGATTGGATCATCATTAATCTCTTCGGGAATGAAGAAGCAAAACTCAACGGCATTATCCATAGCCGAACTTTGTGTCATGTTGTGCACAACTTCTATGGATAAAGAAGTAACTTAAATTTTTTTGTACTCAGTGATACAATTTCCCTCATGTCTGATAATACTAGTACTTTGAATATGGCAAAAAATCTAGTACAATATAAGAGGACAAAACATATTCATATGAGACATCACTTCTTGAGAGACAATGTTGACAAAGGAAATATCATCATGAAGTTTTGCAAGACGGAAGACCAAGTAGTTGACGTCTTCACCAAATCTCTAAGCAAAGATAATTTATTCAAAATCATGTTGAGGCTAGTGCAGGTAAAACCAAACCAATATCTTAATCTAAATACACTCAAAACCTTTACAGACTACGACTAGAATGTAAGTTACATTGCTTTTATATTGCACTCATCTACGAATTCAATTCAGAACATTATGCACATATACACACATGGTGACTTACCTAGAGAGAAGCAGAAGAAACATCAAAGTCAGGGTAGTTGATGTATGAACAAAAAGAGGGACATGGTCTCTACTCAAAGGTTAGAATCTTTGTACTATGTATGAAATATAGCAAAAGTAAATCTCAATTGCTACGTGCCTATGTCTCTTAATGTAACATCTTTTATTATTCAAAACCCAAAGGTCGCCTATGTTCTGGAATCAGAGCCCTTTTATAAACCCTTTAATTAAAAAAAAAATATTCGTATTTCTAACTTTTTCCAAAACGTCCTTCAATTTACTTAACTACGTCAAAATCCCATTCCTTTTCTCCTAAAGAACCCATTTCTCTAGAAATCGAAACAATAAATCCCATTGAGTTCAATACTTCAATATTACCTGAGATACCCTCTATTTCCACTTTAGGAGTGAGAGAAACAGGTGAGTAAACTACTCCCACCATCAAAGTGTTACTTCTCAAATTGTAGAACCCAACAATTGAACTCTCCTTCCAATTGACAAACCTCCCTTGTTCTAAATCCTTCCCTAGAGAACTACCTCAATGACTCTACTTGTTCAGACGCACGACCTGTTTCCCAACCTCCTGTTGAGAAGCAACCCAAAAGATTGAAAAGTATCATTCCAACCTTTCCCTGTGTCGTCAACTATGTTTGAACAACTATTTGATTGAGATCTCCAAGTAGATAAATGAGCAGAGTTTAATATCTTAGCAGCTAACAAAAAATGGGTCGTGCAAAACCTAACTAACATGAAGGGAGATATTCAACCTTCATTCTTAGATATGGAGTGAAAATTATTTATCTTAATGAATTTGGGTAACCATTGTTTCATGATATCCCAAACACTTACACACAACTCGATTTTGTTTAATATGGCATAGTGGAAGATGAAGATGTTGTTCTTTTAGTCTAAAAACAAAACATTAGACGGGGAGCAGGTGAGCAAGAACTCATTGCCTTAGAAATCATTGCTTAGTCCTCTTTACCATAAAAAAATTCATAGCAACAAAATAGATCTAAGAATTTAACTCCCTTGAAAATCTTAAGGTGTGAAAAAGAAAAAGGCAAAATGATCGAGTGTGTCTGTCTGAAATTTTTCAAAGGTTATTCCACTCGCGGAACTTTGAAAAAAACTGATGCATGATTTCATGATTTCCAATAAGGCACAAACAACTCAGCATAGACATAAAAAGTGAACCGTGTCTGAGGACGAACCTATTCGTCCTAAGACCTGGTCGACATATCACAGTAACTAGACAATAGTTCCACCAAATCGCAGGATATAGTACGGGTGGTGACAAATTAGAAAGGTTATAGATTGGAAAAATATAAAGTCACATGAATCAAAATCAAAAGGTGTAACAAAGAGCAAGTAGAGAGATAATAAGGAATCGATGCTAGTGAAACCTGGGTCTAAGTATGTGGAAGGACCTGGTTCGTCTATTAAAAAGGGGAAAGGGTGACAAAGTGTTGAATATTGAGGAGCGAGTGTCTGTTCTAAAAACACAAAGAGTGTTAAATGGTAAGGTGCTTAATTTCGATATTCTGGACAAACCATGCATAGGAGCTCTTATTGATTGTGTGGCCTCACATGAAGAAGAACATCTATTCGAATGTTATGTTCATTCCAGCATGAACCTGAGGCTTCTGAGTTTTATACTAAATTTTGTTGAATGATGATGGTAGCATTGATACCTAGGCTCATGAGATAGATTATCATTTGAATCGGGATATCATTTTAGGTTCCATGTAATGGAGTAGGCTAAGTCAAAAGGTGTGTGTCGTATGAGTTGTATGGTTTTCAAGGCGGAAGATCTCAAATCCTCTAGAATTTCAAAGAAATATCTTAAGGGTGCATATCAACTATACGTTGAATTTATTAAAAAAGTCCTTCTTCGCATGAAATAGATAATTGTGGCTTCTTCAGCCGATTTTTTTCTCAGGGAATTACTTGACAAGTATGAAGCCATGAATATTCCTGAATTATGATAGAACTCATGTATAAGATCAATACAGTAAACTATGGAAAACATGGAATGGACAATGGGTACTTGATGAGCAGAGTGTTCAACCATTTTAATGTGCCTCATCGGAAAAGGTGGATGAAACAATAAAACAAACTTTTCCCCTATCTACCGTAATTGACTGTGAATGTATTGAGGGAAAGATGAAGTCAAAATATCAAGTCTCGAAGCTTCTTCAACAACAAGGTGCTAAAGAGCGGAATGGAAGATATTACTACCTTGATGGAAGTAAAGGAATTGTAAATTATGCGGCTAATATAATTGCTGGACTTTATAATGTACAAGCTAAAAATCATATGGCCAAGCAAGTTTAGCAAAATAAAGTCCATGCAAAGAAAAACAATGATGTGCCCACGCACATACACAAAATTGAGATTATAGGGATAGACACTCAAAGTTAATAGATCTCACCTGAAAGGTGAAGCAAGTCAACGATAAAAAAAGGACTGGAGGTATGTACAACGTAGACTAACAATGGTTATAACCCACATAATGACAATACATAAAAACTATCATCCTAAAAGGTTAAAAGCAAAGCCTAAAGGAGTGGGGGAAAATACTGATTAAGGAGATCGACCCCTATATATTTCACTAATAATGATAGTCCCTTGAAATATAAAAGCATTGAATAGCAGTAATAAAAACTTTCACTGAGATGATGATTAAGGAAATTAATCCAATTTAGCTTTCATTGAAAACATTGGAAGTAAGGTGTTGCCCGCCGGAGGTGGCACCAGAACTATGACTATGCTAGTGGGGGGAAATATTGAATTTTTTGTTTGGAATGCTCATGAGGTTGATGTATCAGCACTGGGGAATTATTCTCAATTCATATATTTCACAATAGTTGTACTTGAGTTGGATGCTAGTTTTGACATCGATGTCATTTATGGACTACATAAATTAGAACATAGGAGGAATCTCTACGCTGATCTAAAAATGCTTTATTATAGGGTACAAAGATGCTGCACTTTGATGCTGCTCTTTCCTGCCATTGGTGGGCATTCATTTTGATTTATTCCTATATGTTACTTCATGGAGAATTTCCGAAGTATGGTGAGCTACTACTATTCTTGTCTATTTGTTGAGGACTTTAGAGAATTTCATTTTGCTCTTTACTACTATATTACCGTGTATATGTCAGTGGCCATTGACTTATGGAAAAAGGGGAGCAATAAGCTTTTTATATTCAGTAAGGAAATAACATGGATTCTCAAATAAATAGAATTAGAAGATGAGTTTACCAAGGGAATAATTATCCTCAATCTTGTATAGTTCAGGCTTCAGAGATGTCACATCAACAACATCATTCAATTCACCAACAACATACATTGTGGAGATATATATAAAGGGGCTCGTGGATTTGAATACAATATGAAAAACATAGAGTGCCTCTCTTTGCATAAAACATATATGCCTTCTCTGCCAAAACAACATCTTCTTAAACAAAAACAACCTATGAAAAAAATCAAACAAAATATCAAGTTAGTTGTCATAGGTTGAAAAAATCAAATCAACCTATGACAACTAACTTGATATTTTTTTTGATTTTTGCTTTGTTTTTGTTCAAGAAGTTTTTTTGGCATAGAAGGAATATATTATGTTTTATGGAAAGAGAGGTGCTCTGTGATTTTAAGATTATATTTAAATCCACAAGGCCTTCATATATCTGACTATCCCTACAACTTTTGTTGTTGGTAAATTGAATGATGTTGTAGAAGAAACATCTCAGAAGCTTGAACTCAACAAGATTGTGGAAAATCATTCCCCTGGTAAACTCATCTTCTACTTCAACTTATTCAAGAATCCATGTTTCCTTATAAATATAGAAAGCTTATCACTTCCTTTCAATACGTTTATCTTCCTATTTAAAACTCCATTAACTTCCTATTTACTTTAAGGAAGATTTGTCACATATATATAGTAATGATTTTCGTGTAATTTTTATAGAGAGTCATAAAGGTTACTGTAAAGATAGTTCTTATTAGTTGAAAGGAGATGCTATTTTTGTGGAGCTTTGGATTCAACTCTTATCCAGATTTTGTTGAGTTATACTTTGTGATTGGGTTGTTTTATCCTAGAGGGGACAGGTCAACAAAACTAATGTTGGACAGGTAGAGAGATAAGAAGGAATCGATGGAAGATGTAGTAGCACCAATAGAAGAGTTAGTGAAACCTAGGTCTAAGAATGTGGATGGACCTGGTTCGTGTATTAAAAAGGGGAAAGGGTGACAAAGTATTGAATAGTGAGGAGCGAGTGGTTGTTCTAAAAACAAAAATAGTGTTAAATGGTAAGGTGTTTAATTTGGATATTCTAGACAAACCATGTATGGGAGCTCTTATTGACTGTGTGGATTCACGAAAAGAAGAGAATCTATTCGAGTGTCATGTTCTTCCTATATGAACCTGAAGCTTGTGAGTTTTATACAAAGTATTGTTGAATAACGATGGTAGCATTGATACTTAGGTTCATGAGATAGATTGTCATTTGAATCAGGATATCTTTTGGATATCATTTTAGAAGCTCCATGTAATGAAGTAGGATCAGTCAAAAGGTGTGTGTCAAATGAGGTGTATGGTTGTCAAGGTGGAAGATCTTAAGTCCTCTAGAATTCTAAAGAAATATCTTGAGGGTGAACATCAACTATACATTGAATTTATGAAAAACGTCCTTCGCACAAAATAAATAATTGTGGCTTTTTCAACCGATTTGTTTCTCATGGAATTACTTGAAAAGTATGAAGTCATGAATATTCCTGAATTATGATAGAAATCATGTATATGATCATGACATTAAACGATGGAAAACATGGAATGGCCTATGGGTACTTGCTAAGCAGAGTGTTGAACCATTTCAATGTGCCTCATCGCAAAGGTGGATAAAACAATAAAACAAACCTTTCCCCCTATCTACCTTAAGTGACTGCTAATATATTGAGGGAAAGGTGAAGTTAAAATCTCAAGTCTCGAAGCTTCTTCAACAACAAGGTGTTAAAGCGCGGAATAGAAGATATTACTACCTTGATGGAAGTAAAGGACTTGTAAATTATGCGGCTTAAATAACTTCTTGACTTGGTAATTTACAAGCTAAAAATCATATGGCCAAACAAGTTTAGCAAAAACCATGCAAAGAAAAACAATGATGTGCCCACGCAGTCAAATAAAATTGAAATTTTAGGGATAGACACTCAAAGTTAATAGATCTCGAAGGGTGAAGCAAGTCAGTGGTAAAAAAAAGACTGGAGGTATGTACAACGTAGACTAACAATGGTTATAACACACATAATGACAATACCTACAACCTATCATCCTAAAAGGTTAAAGGCAAATGCTAAAGGAGTGGGGGAATACTGATTAAGGAGATCGATCGCTAAATATTCCATTAATAATGATAGTCACTTGAAATATACAACCTTCAATAGCAGTAAGAAAAACGTTCACTGAGATGATGATTAGGGAAATAAATCCAATAAAGCTATCATTGAAAACATTAAAAGTAAAGTGTTGCCCGTCGGAGGTGGCGCCACAACTGTGACCATGCTAGTATGGAGGAATATTGATTTTTTTTGGAATGCTCATGAGGTTGATGTATCTGGATTGGGGAATTATTCTCAATTTGTGCATTTCACAATAAGTGCACTTGAGTTTGATACTAGATTTGACGTCAATGTCATTTTATGCACTACATAAAACGTCAATGTAATTTTATGGACTACATAATTTAGAGCATAGGAGGAATATATAAGATGGTCTAAAAATGCTTTATTATATGGTACAAAGATGCTGCTCTTTCTAGCCGTTGGTAGGCATTCATTTTGATTTACTCCTATATGTTGCTTCATAAAGAATTTCCAAAGTACTGTGATCTTCTACATTTCTTCTTTGTTTGTTGAGGACTTTACATAATTTCATTTTTCTCTTTACTACTATATTACCGTGTAGATGTCAGTGACCATTGACTTATGGAAAAAGGGGAGCCATAAGCTTTTTATTTTAGTATGGCTATTGGATTCTCAAATAAAGTGAATTAGAAGATGAGATTACCAAGGGAATCATTATACTCAATCTTTTATAGTTCAAGCTTTAGAGATGTAACATCAATAACATCATTCAATTCACCAACAACATACATTGTAGAGATATCTGTAAAGGGCTCGTGGAGTTGAATACAATATGAAAAACATAGAGTGCCTTTCTTTGCATAAAACATATATGCCTTCTTTGCCAAAACAACATCTTCTTTAACAAAAATAACCTATGAAAAAAATCAAACAAAATATTAAGTTAGTTTTCATAGATTGCCAAAATCAAATTAACCTATGAAAACTAACTTGATATTTTGTTTGATTTTTTCATATGTCGTTTTTGTTCAAGAAGTTATTTTGTCATAATAGGAATATATTATGCTTTATGGAAAGAGAGGTGCTCTATGATTTTCAGATTATACTCAAATTCACATGGCCTTCATATATCTGACTATCCCCACAACTTTTGTTGTTGGTAATTTGAATGATGTTGTATATGAAACATCTCTGAAGCTTGAGCTAAACAAGATTGAGGCAAATCATTCCCCTGGTAAACTCATCTTCTACTTCAATTTATTCGAGAATCCATGTTATTGTTTTATAAATATAGAAAGCTTATCACTCCTTTTCTGGACTACTCCAATATCTTCCTATTCAATGTAAGGAATATTCCTCACCTATATATAGTAATGATTTTCCTTTAATTTTTATAGAGAGTCATAAAAGTTATTATAAAAAGAGTTTTTATTAGTTGAAGGGACAAGTTATTTCCGTGGAGCTTTGGATTCAATTCTTATCTAGAGTTTGTCGATTTATACTTAGTGATTGGGTTGTTGTATGCTAGAGCGGACAAAGTCAACAAAACTAATGTTGGACTGACAAAATGATTTGTCTGAATGGGCTTGAATCTCCTTATAGAGAGCGAGATATCTGTGTCTCAACCTAAAGATAATTGATTTCTTCAATTTTAATTTCAATTGTAATTTGTATTCTCGTAACTTTCACTAACATATTTAATTAAATCAAATGTTGAAGTTTCAGATAGAGGAAAAGTAAAGAAGTTTCAGATACGAGGAAAAGTAAAGAAGTTTCAGATAAGAGGAAAAGTATCGAACTTCAACTCCACCTCCACTTCATTTAGCCTGGCTTAACCTGAAACTTTTGGACTCTAGGGTATATCTCCGAACTTCTAACCTATTATTAAATCCACCATTGGTATCTCAATCAACACTGTGTCATCTCCGTATAACACAAACCAGACACATCCACTTGAATATGCTGCGTCAATTCGTCCATTCCTAAGGCAGACAAAAATGAACTAAGGGTTGATCTCTAGTGCAACCCTATCATGACCAAGAAGTGTTTTAAGTCACCTCCAACCGTTTTTACCTAGATTTAACAATGTCCTTATAAGATGTATGACTTTTGCAGTTGGATGCCCTGACCTGAACTCAAATTCGTTCTCGGAGATAGGCACACCCCTCTTTGTCTTTACCTTTACAACCATCCCACACTTTCATAGTGTGGCTTAGTAACTTCATACCCCTATAGTTGTTGAAATTTTGAATATCACCAATGCTTTATGTAAAAGGGGATAAATGTAAATATCGGTATATTTGTGTACACAGTAAGAATACAAGGATCATTTCAAAATTGTGTTTCAAACACTGCAAAAACAGTAGCCTTAGTCCATGTTCGCCAGGTGCGAAGTTTTTACTAGATTTGATGACACTTTTCGAGGATGTTATATCTAAGGATGGGATTACGGTGGATAATGAAAAGACAGTAGCAAATCCATAATCAGGCCAAGATTGCTATTGTCTTTTTATTATCCACCACATTCCCATCCTTAGATACAGAATCCCCCAAAAGTGTCATCAAATCTAGTCAAAAGTTTGCACCTGACGAACTTGGCCTAAAACTACTATTCTTGCCATGTTTGAAACACAAAATTTTGAGGTGATCCTTGTATTCTTTTTGTGTACACTAATGTACCAGTATTTACATTGATCCTTTTGTAGAAAAACCAATGGTGATATTCAAAACTGCAACAACTATAGGGGTATAAAGTTACTAAGCACACTAAGAAAGTGTAGGAGATGGTGGTCAAGGTAAATATGAGGAGGGGTGTGCCTATCTCCGAAAACCATTGAGTATAGGTAAGGGAGTCCAACTACAAAAGTCATCCATCTTATAAGAAGATTCTTGGATCCAGGTAAGAATGGTTGAAGGTGAGTCAAAACACTTCTCGGCAGAGGCGAAGTCAAGATATTCAATAAGGGGGTTCAAAATCTGTAGAAATAGTAGCCAAAGGGGGTTCGACATCTACTCTCTCTCTCTCTCTCTCTCTCTCTCTCTCTATATATATATATATATATATATATATATATATATATATATATATATATATATATATATATAAATTTTAACCATGTATAAATAATAGTTTTTCGCTGAAGGGGGTTCGGATGAACCCCTTCATTAAGGGTAGCTCCGCCCCTGCTTATCGGCCATTGGGGTTGCACTATAGATCAAACCTTAGCCCATTTTTGTTTTTCTTAGTGATGGATGAATTGATGTAACATATTCAAGTAGATGTGTCTTATTTGTGTTCTTCGCATATGAAATAGTATTGAGTGAGAAACTCATGGTGGATTTAATGATAGGTTAGAAGTTTGGATACAGACCCTAGAGTCTAAAAGTTTCATGTTAAGCCATTCTAAATAAAGTTGAGGTGGAATTGAAGTAGGATAAACAAGTCATACTTAACAGAAGAAGTTTCAAGTACCTTAGTTAATCCCGACCAATTCTTTTTTCGATAGAGTGGTGCTTAGACCTGCAAAGTTGTATCGGGAAGAGTGCTTGCATGTCAAGAATGCACACGCTCAAATGGATGTGTAGGCAAACTAAAAGTGATAAGATTTGGAACAAAGCTACACAAGACAATGTAGGAGTTACCTCCATGATGGACAAGATGAAGGAAGCAAGGTTCAGATGTTCGAGCATGTGAAGAAGAGGTGCAGGGAAGCTCCATGTAAGTAGGTGCGCGAGTTTGGCTATAACAGATCTTTAGGAGTGGTATAGGTCGGTCGAAGAAAATTTGGTGAGGTGATTAGATGGAAAATGAAAAATCTTAATTTAACTTACTGAGGAAATGACATTAGATAAGAAGGTTTGGTGGCCGAGGATTAAAATAAGGATAGTAGGTGGCTGTGTGTTGTAGCTACTGCTGCTCTGTTTTGTTGTCTTATTATGTTCTGTTTTACTATACCAACATTCTGTTTATCTTCTCTGTTTTGCTTATTATTTTTCTTAACAGTGATTATATATTGTTACAGTGATTAAAATATAGTGCTGATTATCTTTCTTTGATCTTAACAACAAATTAAAATGGCTGACCAGAATCCTTGCATGGTTGATAAGAAATTATTAACCAGAATCCTTGCATGATTGATAAAACACTATTGAAATGGCATTAGGAAGATCTTTGACCAGAATCCACATAAGATAGGAATGAATGATGAGTTAGTATGGAAGTAGAAAATACTAGGTTACATTCTAAACCCCTAATAAAATCATGAAAATCCTCTTTGAAATCACCTAAACCAAACTCTCAGAGTCCCAAAATCGAGTTACAAACTATATAATTATATTGGGGAACAATACTATTCTGGTACATATTTTCGACAAATCAAAGAATCTTCACACCAGTGAGCTAGCAAAGTAGGCAAAATTACATAGAAGTAGAAGGAACCTTGAAAGTAGGAGACTATACAATCCTCATAGAAGCAAACCCTGTAAGGATATATCTTGATAATTTATTCAATTCACCCTTCTCTCCAATTTCATCACTTCACAGACATTTTTTGGGCAACCATAGAAAAATTTTGTCATTTTTTAATGTTCATGTACGATACTTGCCAATTTCATTTATGTTATGTCCTACAAATCTTAATATATGTGTATTATGAAAAAATTATCATATATATTGTTTCAATCTAGCTTTAGAGTTATGTGGTATGTTTTTAACTGTAATTCTCTTCTCCTTGACGAATTTCCTCTGTCTTTTTATTTAATTGAGAAACTCATTTGTCATTAAAAATGCTTTAGCGCTATGTATAAATAATTTTTTGTCGTTTGTTTTACTTATCTTCTCTTTTTTATGTAGTCTTTCAATATTCAAAAGAAAAGGAAAATGATTCAGAAATAGGGGTATGTGCAAATGTTGATCCAACTATTAATGGATGTTGGAAGAACATGTAAGATGGCTTAGTCACTTTTGTTTTGAGGTATGCCCTGTGGTTTTGGATAATGGATATTTTTCCTGATGTTTAGATTTAGATTTGAGTGAATATGTTCTTAATATCTGTTAAGTTGTTAATCCGTTGAAGTGTTAATTAATGAGTAGAATTACTTCAATTTATGGTTTCTATCTCCTTGTTAATTTGTTAAAGCGTTAAAGTTTCCTAAACCATGCCAAAGAGAATAGATATGAAATGAGTTCCCAACTCCAAACCAAATGCAAAAATCAACACCGTAGTCAAGCTTAACACTTAGAAGATCTATCATAAGTCCTCTGAGAACTCTCTCAGTAGAACTTACCCCAATGAGAAATTGTCAACACCAATATTCTCACCATAGGCCTTATAAAAAAGACTCTCTCTCAACCAACCATTGAGCCTTTAAAGATGACACTGTACCATTTCATTTTAACCTAGGATTCCTGGCATTGCTAAGTGTAAGTATTTGAAATTTTGATGATGCTCACAAATATGCAACTTGGTCCCATAGTTGATCAGGTATCTGAAGTTAATTGATGAACATTTAAAGATGTTGTCACTTCTAATGCGGTTAGTAAGACCAAGCAAAGGGACAAACGTACTCAACCAATCATAGAACATTATGTTGCTTTTTTAGAGGATAATATATCTTCATTGACATGAAAAAACCTAGTTAAGCAATTTAAAGCAAACAAAAAGGTGAAATTTCCCTTAGAAAAGCGCAAGCTTTCAACACACACATCAAAGGACATGATAGAGTTATAAAATGCTTGTTCTGGCTGTTTGTTAGGAAATGTTGGTGATGTGGTGAACATATAAGGTTCGGTACATCCCAGTGCATTTCCATTTCGGTTCATCCCAGTAGGGACAGGTAAATTCCGGTTCAAGGAAAGGTAATGGGACGGAAATCGGGTATTACCAGTTATTCCCGGTTCCTGTCCCGGTCCCGGTCCGGTCCGGTCCAAATTTTAAAAAAATTACCTTTGAGAGTTGTTGGATAAAGACAAGTGGGTCCCCTAAACGGCTCTTTGCCCCTTTTGCAGCCAATTACAACCCCTACCGACCCTAACTTTTTAAATACCTCAATGTTTTGAAAATTACCCTTTAACCATTTTTTTACCAATAAATAACCCTAAACTTTCATTCTTTTCAATCACAAATACACAAAATCATCTTCTATTCTCTTAACTCTCAGATCTCTACTTCTCTACTCTCTAATCTCTTAAAATTTTTGAAATTCCGGTTTGGTCTTTGGAAATTAGATTTGGAACTTCAAAATTCAACTTTTGACTTTCCACTTTTGGCTTTCAGCTGTCATAAACGTATAATTTTTTAAGTAGACGTTCAGTACATTCGTTCCAACTTATAATTTACATCTCATTTATATTGCAATAATTATTTATTTATTTTTATTAATTATTTGTTTGCATTACTTTTTTCGATTTATATATAATCTACTGACGTTTAATATTTGAATATGGATTCTGGTAAAAATGTTGTTCAAAACGGAAAAGGTAAAAAAAGTGCAATTGAGCATGTTCAAAATATGTTTAACTTTACATCCTCCAATAATAAAAAAACCGGTAGTTCTTCTAGATCTAAAACTAAAAAATCTACTGTAGTAAGAATGAATAGGGAGAATTATACACATGCTAATGATACTGTTTTTAATATTGATAGTAATTCTTGATTAGATCCTTACCATGAACATTTACAAAGACGGTTTGGTAAATGAGGATTTGCCTCAAGATGACGATGATATTGATAATGATGATTATATTTATACTCCTAATTTTGATGAAGATGATGATGAAACTGAGTCATCTACGGCTACTAGTACTCCCAGTTCCGCTCCCTTTCATTGTCCTGCCCCCGTTCCCCAATACATCCTAGGCCTGAGGTAGAACGTGCTAAAAAATTGGTCGTGTGGCAAATTATGACACAAAATGAAGATAAAACACAAGCTATTTGTAATAAATGTAAACATAGATTAAATCATAAAACAGTTGGAAAATAAGGTGGAACGAGACATTTGAGTAACCATTTAACGTCATGTTTTAAAAATATTTTTTTGTATGCTAAAGTGGTATCCCAAGCTAAAAAGAATGGTATCCCCTTCTTGAAAATGTAGGAGTAGTCGACCCTAACATTGTACAAGTCCAATTAAATCATTCTAATGTTTCTACCTCTAGTTTACCACGGTCATATAGTAGAGAAAAAAGATTTTGAAGAACTAGCTAAAATGATTGTTATTATGGATTTGCCATTTAGTTTTGCTGAAAGTCCCGGATTTATACATTATATTCAAATTGTATATAATTCACATTTTAAAGGTTTTGCTAGAAATACAATTAAAAAGGCTGAATTTGATTATAAGCACAACATTTTCTATATCTTCGTTGTTTATTTTATTATAATAAATGTAAAATAGTTTTTACTTATGATATCGGCCGTAGTATAAATGGTAATGATTATTTGACTGTTACTCCACATTGGATTGATGAAAATTGGAATATGCAACAAAAGTTTTAGGTTATAAATGTTGTCAGATGCAAAAAACCAATTGTTATATAGCTCAAACAATTTTAGATATTTTATAAAGCTATGGAATATGTGATTAAATAAGTAGTATCACCTTAGATAATGCTGCAAATAATACAGTTGTTGTTGAATTGTTAAAAACCTACTCTTTGCCCTATTTATGGGGATGATTATCATATTAGGTGTACTGCAGACATATATAATTTGATTGTTAGAGATGGTTACAAACGTATGATAACGGTTGCACGAAAATTGAAAATGCATGTCATTTTATATCTAAATGTCAAGTTAAGGCTAGGCGTAGAGATTTTCAAAATCTTTGTTTTGAATATAATCTTCCACCTAGAAAAATTTCAAAAACAATGTCTACTAGATGGAATTCTTTATATGAAATGCTTGTAGTCGCTTGATTACAGAAAACCTTTACAAATAGTTTGGAATGCTCATAATTCATATATGTCATATAGACTCGATGATAGTGATTAACATGACATATATGAACTCATAGATTTTCTAAAAGTTTTTTACAACAGTACAAAAAGAATATCTGTACTTTATAGTCCATCAATTTGCGTTGTTTTACATGATATTTGTATGATTTCTTCTAAATTTTATAAATTTAAAAATAAACCAAGATTTCATGAAACTATTCAAAAAATCATTGAAATTTTTAAAAAATATTATATTCCTATTCCTCAAATTTATTTAATCGCTTGTTTGTTAAACCCTCATTACAAAGATGTAGGTGCATCTATGATAGTTGATAGAATATATTGAAACTTGGATATTTATAGTGAAAAAGATGAAATTCCTAGTTGTCAAGAAGTTAAAGATAGCATAAAATTTGAAGCTAGAAAATTGTATGACTTATATAATTCTAATATAAATGTATCAAGTGATCAAGAACCTGAAAGTTCTAGGAGTAGACTTAATGAAGATAATACTGATGATTATTTAGATTCTTATTTTGAACTTCCTCACAATAATAGAAATGATTTTGATGCATATGTTAATCAAAATACAGAACCTAATGAAGATGTTCTAGCATGGTGGAGAAATCGCGGCAGAAGGATTTCCAAAACTTCAACCGATGGATCGAGATGTATTAGTTATTCAAGCATATTCAGTAGCTTCGGAAGACATTTGTAGTGCAAGAAGGTTTCAATTTGTAGAGCGTAGGCATTCACTAGCAGCATATAGCTTGGAGATATCTGTATTATTTAGAGAGCGAATTAATCCCAAGAGAAAAAAATTGTGTCGTGAACCACTACCAACCAAATTTAAAAGTGATGCTGATGAAATAATACAGGATTCTTGTGATAACGGGATCGAAGCAATGGATCATTTATCTATTCAACCAATTCCCCCGATAATGTTACTATAGAAATGCTAAATGATTTAAGAAAGGATATCTATGGTAGCACCAACTATTAAATTTAAATGTTTAATTGTCTATTAGTATGGTTATGATAACGAAGATCTACTTCAAACAGAACCCTTCCTTGAAGGTGGCTGTGTAGATTAGATCTTTTAATACTCTACTAATATTTTTGTAGATCAAATTGAACTATCAAATTAATATTACTAAAAGTCTAGGATATTCGCCTTAATTTTTTATATTGTATTAAATTTAATTTTTATTATTGTGAAATTTAAACTTTTATAGTTTTTAAAGTTTGAAATTTAAACTTTTAAACTTAAAAGTTTGAAAATTTAAATTTTCTTACTTTTAAAGTCTCAATTTAAAATTTTCAAACTTAAAACTTTGAATTTTAAATTTTCAAACTTTAAACGTTTGAATTTTAAATTTTCAAACTTTTAAACTTTGAAATTTAAATTTTCAAACTTTAAAACATTGAAATTTGAAACTAAAAATATAAAATTTTAAATTTCTATAATACAAATTATATTCAAACTTCAAACTATCAAACTGTCACGACCCAAAATCACGAGTCGTGATGGCACCTATATTCCCAACCAATAGGTAAGCCAACCAACATATTTTAACAAACTTAACTAACAAATAAGTGAAAAGACAACAAATTTCCAAATCTCCAACACTGAGTTCTTATAAGTACGAATGCGGAAAACTGAAAAAAAATACTACCCAAGAAATGGTGTCATGAGTACAAGAGCTTCTAAAATACGATGCAAGTCTGAAACTAAAAAGGCAAATCTAACATAAGGGATATCCTGTCTGAATACTAAATAACAGAATAAGTAAAAGATAGAGGGAGGTGTGGGCCACGGAACAGCCAAGCAGCTCACCACAACTCCAAGACACTCCAAACTCTGACTCAAACTGCTCCTCGAGATGTGCTCCTACTTGGAATCGAATCTGCACCACAAAGAGTGCAACAAGTGTAGTATGAGTACGAAACCACGTGTACTCAGTATGTCTCATTGACCGACCACGAAGAAGTAGTGACGGGAGTTTATATAAGAAAATAAATTCTTAAATTATACAAGTATATATATATATATATATATATTACACTCACTATTTAAGTTTCGTCAATAAAGGTAATCAAACATCAAGTATTTTCCAAACACCAAACAAAACACATAATCATCAAAATAAATGAAGTGATGAAATGCAATGCAATATAACACCATGTAATGAATTGTCTCAGAATACCCAGTACACACTCAACCGTATATACATGATACTCCTCGGAAATACATCGAGAGTTCATGACCCATGGGGGAATCACGAGGTCCATATACCGACACGGACGATCTCCATGTGTCTGTGCGGACGATCTCAACGCACAATCATAATATCAAACAATTTTCGCACGGACGGTCTCCACGTGCCCAAATTACAATGTTAACATCTCACCATCCCCAGCACGGACGATCTCCACGTGCCCAACTTATACTCAGTCTCATGTCTATGCATGTGCATAATATTATTTTAATAGAGGGGATGATGATGCATCTCAATCAATCAATATGAACATAATACATAACCACCTCAATTTTCACAACTATACGGGTGAAATAAATAAAACACAATCACACAAGGAATTCAAGTCAATAATATATCGGCTAATGCCCATATGCTTTGGCATTCTCAAATTTCAATCCACATTCTAAAATAGTAACTTTCCTTTTTTATTACACCGGTACTCGTACCAATGCCCGTCACACCGTTGATACGAGACCACCATCCTTTCCCCTTACCCATTTGTCTATTTTCATTTTTAATCTTTAATTAGGAAAACGTCCTTCAACAAGTCTAAAAAGTCTTAACATACCTTAGATGCCGAGCTTGTGCCACGAATCTTTTAAGATTTTTCCTTTCCTTTTCGCAAGGTTTCGGACTGTTCCCAATCTACCAATTTTGCAATATTCGTAAGTAAGCAATTTTTTTTAGACATTTCAAATTATTATATGTCTATCATAGACGCTAAAACTCACTCATATTCTCAACAAACTCCAAATCTTGATATATATTGGTATGCCAAATTTTTCATACTTACTAAATTTCAAGCCAAGAACTTAACTCTAACCTCTTCAAATGGACTAAAATTCAATGTTAGATCATATAAAATAACACCTAATAATTAATTATCTATCTAAATAAAAAAAAAATAAAAAAAAAGTAAAAATAAAACGGGAAAGCATCGCTGGCAGTCAAATGGGAATCACTGGCAACAATTGAATATGGAACCTTACCATTAAAACAAAAAAAACGAAAAAGAGAAAAATTAAATAACAACAAAAAAAAAAAGAAACTTCCCCACAATTAAAACCAATTCACTAGTAAGGGACCCATTAGATTGGAAATTATTATATTATATTTTTGTTACACCTTTGACCACCAATCCAATCACCCCTTTTTGTTCTTATTTAATGCCAAAATTTACCATAGTCCCTGCAACTTACCCCTCTCAAACTTTCCTACAATTTATGTAAATACAGTAAGAACTCACTAACCATAATAATAATAATAAATAAAATCATACAAGGAATCACCCTTTTATCTTAACTACACATGGATTTAAGAAAAAAAAATCTGAACGATCTCTAACCTGGCCGACTCTGTTCTTCCATTGCTTTGTCCTTCTACCTCTTTTATTTTTTTCTTTTTCTAATAACTAATTTAGTATTGAAAGTGGGGTATCCCACTAACTTAATTTAATTATATGGCTGAGGAGTAAAGGAAAAATACACAAACTACACACTTGGCCCATTAACTATCACTATATTAAATATTTTAGAAAAAGGAATGGTAAACTAAATAATTGTAGTTACTAAATAGTTAAAAATACCCCTTTAAATTTTTTGGAAGGAGTCAAAATAGTCCTAGTTCTAAAAACGACCTAGCGGGTCATTACATCACCTATTACTTAAACAAACGTTCGTCCTCGAACGGAAGAAGAAAAGAGATAACCTGTACGCTAAAAAAGATGAGGATATTTACTCCTCATGTCTGACTCTGTCTCCCATGTAGCCTCCTCCACTGGACGATGCTTCCACTGAACCTTTACCGAAGCAATTTTCTTGGACCTCAGCTTCCGAATTTGCCTATCTAAAATGGTGATCGGCTCTTCCTCAAAAGTCAAATTCTGATCAAGTAACACTGAATCCCATTGAATCACATGATCACCACCCTGATGATACTTCTTAAGCATTGAAATATGAAATACAGGATGGACACCGGACAACCCAGGTGGCAAAGCCAACTGATATGCCACCTCACCAATACGCTCCACAATCTCGAAAGGACCAATGTACCTTGGACTCAACTTGCCCTTCTTTCCAAATCTCATCACACCCTTCATGGGTGAAACCTTAAGTAGAACCCTCTCTCCAACCATAAACTCCAAATCACGAACCTTCCTATCTGCGTAACTCTTTTGCCTGCTTTGAGCCATGATAAGTCTATCTTGGATCAACTTGACCTTGTCCAAAGACTCCCTCAACAAATCTGTACCCAATGGTCTAACCTCAAATGCATCAAACCAGCCAATTGGAGATCGACATCTCCTACCGTACAAAGCCTCAAATGGTGCCATCTCGATGCTCGAATGATAACTATTATTGTAAGCAAATTCCGCTAATGGCAAGAACTGATCCCAGTGACCACCAAAGTCAATCACACATGCTCGCAACATGTCCTCAAGAACCTGAATAGTCCGCTCAGACTGACCATCAGTCTGAGGGTGGAAAGCTGTACTAAGATCCACCCGAGTACCCAACTCCTTCTGCATAGACCGCCAGAAATGAGATGTAAATTGGGTGCCACGATCTGAAATAATAGATATAGGAACCCCATGCAAACGAACTATCTCTCGAATATAGATTTTGGCTAACTTCTCTGAATTATAGGTCGTCTGAACTGGTACAAAGTGTGCAGACTTAGTCAGTCGATCCACAATGACCCATATAGCATCAAACTTACCCAAAGTACATGGCAATCCTACCACAAAGTCCATAGCAATACGC
The DNA here is from genome assembly GCA_027705065.1 of Solanum peruvianum. Taxonomy (NCBI): domain Eukaryota; kingdom Viridiplantae; phylum Streptophyta; class Magnoliopsida; order Solanales; family Solanaceae; genus Solanum; species Solanum peruvianum. Next base: position 7,643,171 of record JAKWJD010001761.1, on the reverse strand, counting down.
TCCCACTTCCACTCAGGTATAGGCATCCTCTGTGTCACACCTCCAGGATTTTGGTGTTCATACTTCACTTGCTGACAATTCAGACACTGGATACAAAATCTACTATGTCCCTCTTCATACGACACCACCAATAATGTTGCTTTATGTCACGATACATCTTACTAGTCCCCGGATGAATAGAGTACCTCGAACTATGAGCCTCCTCCATGATCAATCTAGTCAAATCACCTGTACGAGGAACACATATACGACCCTTAATCCTCAAAACTCCCTCACTATCAAGAATTGCAGCCTTGGCTTCTCCTTTTAAAACCTTGTCCCTAATCTTACATAAATCACCATCATCAAACTGTTGAGCTCGAATCTGCTCCAACAAGGATGACCTAGCCTCCATATAAGCCAATACCTTACCAGATTCTGAAATATCAAGTCTCACAAAGCTATTGGATAGGGATTGGACATCCCTAGCTAGGGGACGCTCGCCAACCTGTAACATGGCTAGGCTACCCATACTTACCGCCTTCCGACTCAAGGCATGTGCTACAACATTTGCTTTGCCTGGGTGATAAAGAATAGTCATATCGTAGTCTTTGAGCAACTCCAACCATCTCATCTGCCTCAAATTTAGATCCCTCTGATTGAATATATACTGGAGACTACGATGATCCGTGAACATCTCACAATGCACACCATAAAGATAATGCCTCCAAATCTTTAATGTAAACACCACGGCCGCCAACTCTAAATCATGAATAGGGTAGTTCTTCTGATGAACCTTTAACTGCCTCGAAGCATAAGCTATCACCCTTCCCTTCTGCATCAACACACAACCAAGACCAACCCGAGAAGCATCACAATATACGACAAAACCCTCTCCCTCCACGGGTAGGGTCAAAATCGGAGCAGTAGTTAATAAAGTCTTGAGCTTTTGGAAACTAACCTCACATTCGTTAGACCACTGAAAAGTCATCTCCTTCTGTGTCAATCTAGTTAATGGAGATGCAATGGATGAGAAACCCTCAACAAACCGTCGATAATAACCTGCAAGGCCCAAGAAACTCCGAATCTCAGTAACTGAAGTAGGTCTGACTCAATCTCTAACCGCCTCAATCTTCTTAGGATCCACCATGATACCCTCCTTGGACACTACATGTCCCAAGAATGCTACCGAACTAAGCCAAAACTCACACTTTGAAAACTTTGCATAAAGCTTCTCCTCCTTTAAAATCCCAAGAACAATCCTCAAATGATGCTCATGTTCCTCCTTAGTGCGTGAGTATATCAATATATCATCTATGAAGACAATAACAAAGGAATCTAAATACGGTCTGAACACTCCATTCATCAAGTCCATAAAAGCTGCTGGGGCATTAATCAGTCCGAAAGACATCACCAAAAACTCGTAATGACCATAACGTGTTCGAAAAGCCGTCTTAGGGATATCCTCCGCCCTAACCTTCAGCTGATGATAGCTAGATCTCAAGTCAATTTTGGAGAAAACTGAAGCACCCTGCAACTGATCAAATAAATCATCAATACGAGGTATCGGATACTTATTTCTGATGGTTACCTTGTTCAACTGCCCATAGTCAATACACATACGCATAGATCCATCTTTCTTCTTCACAAATAACACTGGAGCACCCCAAGGAGATACACTTGGTCTAATAAAACCTTTGCTCAACAAATCCTGCAACTGCTCCTTCAACTCTTTCAATTCAGCCGGTGCCATACGATAAGGAGGAATGGAAATAGGCCGAGTGTCTGGCTCCACATCAATACAAAAATCAATATCACGATCTGGTGGAAGACCTGGCAAGTCGGTCGGAAATACTTCTGAAAATTCACTCACTACTGCAATAGACTCAAGCATAGGAGTCTCAATACTAGTATCTCGAATGTGGGCCAAGTACGCCAAACATCCTCTTTGTACCAACTGACGAGCCTTAAGGAATGATATCACACCCTTAGAAGGATGACTAAGAGTACCTCTCCATTCTATTATAGGAATTCCAGGCATAGCTAAAGTGATAGTCTTGGCATGACAATTTAAAATTGCGTGGTAAGAAGATAACCAATCCATACCAAGAATCACATCAAAATCTATCATATCTAAGACCTTTGAATCTGCATGAGTGTCATACCCCATCAAAGTAACAGTACATAAACGATACACTTGATCTACAACTACAGAATCCCCGACAGGAGTAGAAACACGTATCGGCAAATCAAGAGACTCACACAATATATCCAAACTAGGAGCAAAATATGTGGACACATAAGAATAAGTAGAGCCTGGATCAAATAATACAGTAGCTGGTCGATGACAAACCGGAATAATACCTGTGGTAACAGCATCTGAGGCTTCAGCCTCTGGCCTACCTGGAAAAGCATAACAGTGAGAACGACCTCCATCAGATTGTGAACCTCCACAACCACCACCTCGACCAGAAGGAGAACCACCTCTACCTGAATGAGAACCACCTCTACCATTCTGTGCACCAACCCTAGCTGGAGGTTGTGCAGCCTTGGAAGTCGAAGCCTGAGAACCCTGATGTAAGCCACCACGTCTGGTCCTAGGGCAGTCTCTCACAAAGTGTCCCATATCACCACACTCAAAGCAACCCCTACGAGACGCAGGCTGATGAGAGGAACCTGAATGACCAGAATGCCCTCCACGAACTACAGGTTTAGAAGATGAACCCTGCGAAGTATGTACCGAGCTCGAAGAGTTATGCCCAGCGTAACCAGCCTCAGGCGCTGGTATAGCAGCATGAATGGGTCTGCTGGACTGAGGGTGATAACCTCTTCCCAAGTAACCCCAACTCCTAGGCGGAGCACCACCATAATCACCTGCATAACGAGTCCTCTTGCCCTCTCGCTGCTCAAATCCCTCACGTCGAATCATCTCCAACTCCTTAGCAGCATCTACCACTTTCTGGAATGGAACACAAGAAGCAGCAACCTGAGAAACTCCTAGACGAATTGGAATAATCAGCCCCTTAACAAACCTCCTCACTCTCTCAGCCTCTGTGGGAAGTATCATCGAAGCATGCCTAGCCAAGGCATGAAATTTACCCTCATACTCTGCAACTGACATACCATTTTGCTGCAAATCCTCAAACTCGGCCCTCTTGCGCTCCCTCTCACTGCGTGGAACAAATTTGGATAGAAATACCTGAGTAAACTCAGTCCAGGATAATGGATGAGATCCAGCTGGCCTACTACTAATATAATCCCTCCACCACTGCTAAGCAGAGCCAGTCATCTGAAACGCTGTGTAGTCAACTCCATGAGACTCCACTAAAATAAAAAATAATGCAACCTCTCATGACAACTAACTATAAACTCATATGCATCCTCAGCTAAGTAACCAGTATAAGTAGGAGGATTCATTAGTCTGAACCTCCCAAACATCTTTTGCTCATCAATAGTCATAGAAGGCCTGTTCACCAAATGTGATGTCATATCTGGAAACTCCATACTATCCAAACGAGGAGCTACAACGGCAGCTTGCTGAGTCCTGGGAGTCTGAGAATCTGGAGCAACTATAGGATCTGGAGTTTGACCTCCAACACTTGTCTGTGAGCCATCAGAAGTGACAGGCAAAGCTACTGCCTAGGCCATCCCCTCTAGGATTCCTAACATACGAGCCAGGGTATCTTGAAGCACTGGGGGACAATAGTACTGGTTGGAGCCTGAGCTGGCCCATCCCCCTCGACACGATCTTGCACATCCCCATGAAGAACATCTGCATCAGGAGGTACGGTCCTATCATGACCCTGGGTAGCTATTGGTACTTGACCACCCACAGGTGCTGCAATACGGCCCCTACCCCGACCTCGAGCTCGTCCCCTACCTCTACCTCGGATAGTTCCCAGAAGCAGGCGCAGGAGTAGGATCTTGACCACCACTTGCCGATGTACGATTCCTCGCCATCTGAGAGAGAATGAGATATCAAGATTAGAATTTCTACAAGGTCAAGTGTGCACGATAATGAATAAAAGAACAGAATATTTCCTAAATGTCCTATAGCCTCTCGAAGATAGGTATGGACGTCTTCATAGCGATCCACAAGACTCTACTAGACATTGCTCTTGTACTATTGAGACCGATGAGCCTAGGGCTCTGATACCATATTTGTCACGACCCAAAATCACGAGTCGTGATGGCACCTATATTCCCAACCAATAGGTAAGCCAACCAACATATTTTAACAAACTTAACTAACAAATAAGTGAAAAGACAACAAATTTCCAAATCTCCAACACTGAGTTCTTATAAGTACGAATGCGGAAAACTGAAAAAAAATACTACCCAAGAAATGGTGTCATCAGTACAAGAGCTTCTAAAATACGATGCAAGTTTGAAACTAAAAAGGCAAATCTAACATAAGGGATATCCTGTCTGAATACTGAATAACAGAATAAGTAAAAGATAGAGGGAGGTGTGGGCCACGGAACAGCCAAGCAGCTCACCACAACTCCAAGACACTCCAAACTCGGACTCAAACTGCTCCTCGAGATGTGCTCCTACTTGGAATCGAATCTGCACCACAAAGAGTGCAACAAGTGTAGTATGAGTACGAAACCACGTGTACTCAGTATGTCTCATTGACCGACCACGAAGAAGTAGTGACGGGAGTTTATATAAGAAAATAAATTCTTAAATTATACAAGTATATATATATATATATATTACACTCACTATTTAAGTTTCGTCAATAAAGGTAATCAAACATCAAGTATTTTCCAAACACCAACCAAAACACATAATCATCAAAATAAATGAAGTGATGAAATGCAATGCAATATAACACCATGTAATGAATTGTCTCAGAATACCCAGTACACACTCAACCGTATATACATGATACTCCTCGGAAATACATCGAGAGTTCATGACCCATGGGGGACTCGCGAGGTCCATATACCGACACGGATGATCTCCACGTGTCTGTGCGGACGATCTCAACGCACAATCATAATATCAAACAATTTTCGCACGGACGGACTCCACGTGCCCAAATTACAATGTTAACATCTCACCATCCCCAGCACGGACGATCTCCACGTGCCCAACTTATACTCAGTCTCATGTCTATGCATGTGCACAATATTATTTCAATAGAGGGGATGATGATGCATCTCAATCAATCAATATGAACATAATACATAACCACCTCAATTTTCACAACTATACGGGTGAAATAAATAAAACACAATCACACAAGGAATTCAAGTCAATAATATATCTGCTAATGCCCATATGCTTTGGCATTCTCAAATTTCAATCCACATTCTAAAATAGTAACTTTCCTTTTTTATAACACCGGTACTCGTACCAATGCCCGTCACACCGTTGATACGAGAGCACCATCCTTCCCCCTTACCCCTTTGTCTATTTTCATTTTTAATCTTTAATTAGGAAAACGTCCTTCAACAAGTCTAAAAAGTCTTAACATACCTTAGATGCCGAGCTTGTGCCACGAATCTTTTAAGATTTTTCCTTTCCTTTTCTGTCACGACCCAAAACCGAGCCGCGACTGGCACCCACATTTACCCCCATATGTGAGCGAACCCCACCAATCTAAACCTTAACATTTCAATGTATATCAACATAAAATAATGCGGAAGACTTAAACTCATTAATAAAAACAATTCAAAACTATTATTATTATCCCCAAAATCTGGAAGTCATCATCACAAGAACATCTATCCTCAAATTACTAAACTAAGAGTATCTAAGAAAACAAAACAAGTACAAAGCTAGTCCATGCCGGAAGTTCAAGGCATCAAGACTTGAAGAAGAAGACCCAGTCCAAGCTAGAAGCATTAGCTCACCCTGAAGATCCGGTGTGACGAAGACTGGCTAGATTCACTGTTGAGTTGAAGACGAAGGCGCGTTTGCTGCACTCCACAAGTAACAAGAAAGAAACAAACAAGTAGGGGTCAGTACAAAACACGGGTACTGAGTAGATATCATCGGCCAACTCAAAATAGAAAACAGTATATATCAATTAATATCATGAATCAACTATAATACTCAACATGTAGCAACAACAAGTACTATAATCATCAACAAGTACCACCAAGTTCACCCATGAGGACTCAAGCCTCAATATCATAATCATTTGGGAATTAAGTTCATTATGTTGAGTATATTATCATCTTTCAAGATTCATTATCTTTCTTCCTCTTGTGTCAGTACGTGACACTCCGTTCCCCTACTACTATGTGTCGGTACGTGACACTTCGATCCCTTACTTTTATGTGTCGGAACGTGACACTCCGATCCCCTAAATCTACGTGTCGGTTCGTGACACCCGATCCCCTAATACTATGTGTCGGTACGTGACACTCCGATCCCCTAAATCTACGTGTCGGTTCGTGACACCCGATCCCTTAATACTATGTGTCGGAACGTGACACTCCGATCCCCTAATTCTACGTGTCGGTTCGTGACACCCGATCCCTTAATACTATGTGCCAGAACGTGACACTCCGATCCACTAATCCCATTCTATCAATTCATCAAGCCCTCTCTCATACCAAGGCATCATCAACCCCATTACTTTAGTTCATCAAGACTTCTTTATACCAAGGCATCATCATTTACAAAGATTAGGGTTTCTTTCAAGATTTGGGATTCAATAACTTCATCATGCTTATTTTATCACAATTTCATAATCACGATCATGCATGCATACAATTAAGCATATAGTAGGGTTTACAATGCCAACAATACATATCATTCGCTATTAAGAGTTTACTACGAATAGCATAAACCATAACCTACCTCCACCGAAGAATTGAATTCAACAAGCAAATTCCCAAGCTTTGTGCTTTTCTCCTTCGATCGATTCCTCTCTCTCTATCTTTGTTCTTTCTCTTTTTCTTATTCCAACCCTCTTTCTTTTACGCTAATTAGTATATAATTAAGTATAAAAGATGACAATAATAACCCACTAATTTACTTAAGGTTACCTCTTTTAACCCCCAAGTAATTAGACTTATTAATATTATCTCTCTAACTTTATAATTAAGGAAGGAATAGTCCAAAACGTCCCTTAAAACGTGTAAAGAAATCCGACTCTGACTGGGATTACGCAACCTGTGACGGCCTGTCGTGCCTGCGACGGTCCGTCACGCAGGTCGTCGCGACGATCAGAAGCTCCATTTTTCACTAAGGAGTCTGTGACGGTCCGTCACGCATGTGAAAGTCCGTCCTGCACTTCCGTCACGACGTTCAGAGACTCGTTCCCCGTACCAAATTCTCAAGAGTTGAAGTGTTTTGAAACGGGAGTTCACGACGGTTCGTCGTAACTGTGATGGTTCGTCCTGCAGGTCCGTTACAGATTACAGAGAGTAGGTTTTAGTACCCATATTTCAGAATTCTAAGTGTTCTGGAACGAGACACCCTCGACGGTCCGTCGTACCCATGACGGTCCGTCGTGGTGTCCGTCGTCTCAACCAGTTTTTTCGAAAAATAAATCTGCTGCTCAAAATGACTAAACAGGTCGTTACAATAGATACCAATTTACCCATCGTTCGTCCCCGAACGATCAAAAGAAGAAAAACAATGGCGAAAAGGAGTACCTGAATCTGTAAACAGATGTGGGTATTTTTCTTGCATATCTGCCTCCTTCTCCCAAGTGGCCTCTTCAACCGGTCGATTCTTCCATTGAACTTTGATGGATGCAATCTCTCTCGACCTCAACTTGCGAACCTCTCTATCTAAAATAGCAACAGGTTCCTCTTCATAAGTCAAATTCTCATCAAGCAAAACTGAATCCCAACGGATGATGTAGTTTCCATCCCCATGGTATCTTTTCAACATGGACACGTGAAATACCTGATGAACTCCGGACAGCCCTGGAGGCAAGGCTAATTCATAAGCCACCTCCCCTACTCGCTTTAGTACTTCAAATGGCCCAATATACCTTGGACTTAGCTTACCCCTTTTACCAAACCGCATCACCCCTTTCATGGGCGAAACCTTCAACAAGACTTGTTCACCCTCCATGAACTCCAAGTCTCTAACCTTTCGGTCTGCATACTCTTTTTGCCTACTTTGCGCCGCTAGAAGCTTTTCTTGGATAGATTTCACCTTCTCCATAGAATCTCTCCACAGATCAGTACCCCAAGGTCTAACTTCAAATGCATCAAACCAACCAATGGGAGACCTACATCTCCTCCCATACAATGATTCAAATGGAGCCATGTCAATGCTGGAGTGATAGATATTATTATATGAAAACTCTGCGAAAGGTAAGAAGCTATCCCAATGACCACCAAATTCTATCACACATGCACGAAGCATATCCTCCAACACTTGAATCGTTCGCTCAGACTGACCATCAGTCTGAGGGTGAAACACAGTACTAAGGTCCAACCTAGTACCTAATTCAGCATGCAATGTTCTCCAAAACTTAGAAGTAAACTACGTACCTCTATCTGATATGATGGAGAGTGGAACTCCATGCAATCGAACGATTTCTGAGATGTAGATTTTGGCTAGCTTCTCTGCATTGTAGGTCACCTTGACCGGAATGAAGTGAGCAGACTTAGTTAACCTATCAACAATCACCCAAATAGAGTCATACTTACCCAATGTCTTAGGAAGACCAACCACGAAGTCCATCGCGATTCTCTCCCACTTCCATTCAGGGATGGGCATCCTCTGAAGTGTTCCTCCGGGCCTCTAGTGTTCATACTTTACTTGTTGACAATTTGGACATTTGGCAACAAAATCCACAATGTCACGCTTCATTCTACTCCACCAAGCGTGTTGTTTTAGGTCATGGTACATCTTGGTTGCACCCGGATGTATCGAATACCTTGAACTATAAGCCTCTGTCAGAATAGTGTTGATCAAATCATCGACGCGGGGTACACATACCCTTCCCCTAATCCTCAACACACCTTCCTCATCGATTGTTGCTTCTTTAGCCTCTCCTTGCGACACTTTATCTCGGATCCGGATCAATTTCTCATCATTAGACTGTCTTCCCTTGATTTTGTCAAGGAAGGAAGATCTTGCCTCCACACAAGCCAAGAATCCTCCCTTCTCATTAACTTCTAGTCTCATAAGGTCATTAGCTAGAATCTGAACTTCTCTAGCCAACGGGCGTCTAGAAGCTTGCAAGTGAGCTAAACTTCCCATGCTTCCTGCCTTTCTACTTAAAGCATCTTCCACAACGTTCGCTTTTCCCGGATGATACAAAATAGTGATGTCGTAGTCCTTAAGTAGTTCCATCCATATCCTCTGTCTCAAGTTCAAATCTTTCTGAGTAAAGACATACTGTAGGCTACGATGATCCGTATAGACCTCACACTTAACCCCATACAAATAGTGTCTCCATTGCTTTAGTGCAAATACTACCGCGGCCAACTCCAAATCATGGGTAGGATAGTTACGTTCATGCACCTTTAAGTGCCTCGAAGCATAAGCAATCACCTTCTTCTCTTGCATTAGCACTGCACCCAAACCCGAATAGGATGCATCACAATAAATGATGAAGTTTTTACCCTCTACTGGCAAGGTAAGAATTGGTGCATCAGTCAACAAGGTCTTGAGCTTCAGAAAGCTTTCCTCACACTCATCCGACCACACAAATGGAATATTCTACTTAGTCAAGTTCGTTAATTGGGAAGCAATAGAAGAGAACCCCTTGACAAATCGGCGGTAGTAACTAGCTAAACCAACAAAACTCCTTATTTCTGACACATTTGTGGGTCTTACCCAATTCTTCACTGTCTCAATCTTAGATGGATCCACCATCACTCCATCCTTAGAAACCACGTGTCCAAGAAGGACACTTCATCTAGCCAAAACTCACACTTAGAGAACTTGGCATAAAGCTTTTTCTCTCTCAACATTTCCAATACAATTCTCAAATGCTCATCATGTTCCTTCTTACTTTTAGAGTATATCAGTATATCATCAATAAACACGATCACAAAGAGATCCATATATGGCTTAAAAATCCCATTCATCAAACTCATGAACGCAGCAGGGGCATTCGTAAGACCAAAAGACATCACTACAAATTCGTAATGCCCATACCTGGTTCTAAAAGCAGTCTTTGGCACATCTGTTGCCCGTATTTTCAATTGATGATAACCGGATCTCAAGTCAATCTTAGAGAAGACACAAGCACCTTGTAGTTGATCGAACAAGTCATCAATGCGAGGAAGAGGATACTTGTTCTTAATAGTTACCTTGTTCAGTTGTCTATAGTCTATACACATCCGAAAACTCCCATCCTTCTTCTTCACAAATAATACCGGAGCACCCCAAGGAGATGCACTTGGTCTAATGAAGCCTTTGCTCAACAACTCTTGAAGTTGGGCCTTTAACTCTCTTAACTCCGCGGGAGCCATTCTATAAGGGGGTACAGAAATGGGGCAATACCCGGTTCAAGATCAATACAGAAGTCAATATCCCTATCCGGTGGCATACCAGGAAGATCTGCAGGGAACACATCCAAAAATTCTCGAACTACCGAAACCGACTCAACTGAGGGTACTTGGGTAGTGTCATCCCTAAGATGTGCCAAGAAAGCTAAACAACCCTTACTAACCATCTTCTGAGCACGAAGAAAGGACACGATACAAACCGGATTGGAAGTGTAGTCGCCCTCCCAAACTAACGGATCTGTCCCAGGCTTGGCTAGCGTCACAGTTTTAGCATTACAATCCAATATCGCAAAATTCGGAGAAAGCCAAGTCATACCCAAAATTACATCAAAGTCAACCATTTCTAAGATGACCAAGTCTACATAAGTATTTCTCCCCACAAAAGTCACCACACAAGACCTATACACTTTTTCAACTATCACAAACTCACCCACCGGAGTAGACACACGAATAGGTATGTCAAGAAATTCACAATGTAAATTAAGACCATTAGTAAATGAGGAAGATACATATGAAAACGTGGAGCCAGGGTCAAAAAATACAGATGCCATGCAATCACAAACCAAAAGATTACTTGTGATAATAGCATCAGACGCCTCCGCTTCAGATCTCCCAGGGAAAGTGTAACAATGGGCCCTATCACCAGTCTGTCTGTTGCCCCTACCATGTTGTGCCGTAGTGGCTCCAGTTTACCCATCACCTCGGCCGTTTTGGTGACCACCATTGCCTCGACCACCACGTCCTCCAGAAAAACGGCCTCTACCATGACCACCTCTACCTCTAGCTATTGGGGGTCTGTAACTCTGTTTTGGACAATTCCTCCTAATATGTCCAGTCTCCCCACATCCATAACACTCTCTGGAGTCAAGCATAGGTCTCTCGGAGAAGTGTTGACCGGTCTGAGGTGGTCCCCCAACTACAGTCTGTAGTGAAGACTGAATTGGTCGGACTGAGTAACCTCCCGAACCCTGTCCTCTAGTGTAAGAGCCATTAAACTCTCCTCCCTTTCAAAACCTTTTTGATGTCGATGTCATGATGAAGTCGTCTGGCTTCACTCCTTCCACCTCTATCACAATGTCTACCACCTCTTGGAAGGATTTCGCCGTAGCCGCTACCTGTCAGGCTGAAATCCGCAATTCTGACCTCAACCCCTTCATAAAACGGCGAATCCGTTCTTGTGGACTGAAACAGAGTTGGGTGGCATATCTGGATAATGCACGGAATTTAGCCTCATATGCATTAACCGTCATCCTACCATGCTCTAGACTCAAGAACTCATCCCTTTTTCTATCTCTCAAAGTCCTTGGGATATACTTCTCCATAAACAAGCTAGAGAATGAGGCCCAAGTCATATGTGTTGCCTCTGTCGGTTGACACTCAACATGTGACCGCCACCACATTTTGGCATTCCCTTGAAGCTGATAACTCACGAACTCAACACCGAACCGATCCACTATACCCATCTTGTGTAGTAGCTCATGACAATCAACCATAAAATCATACGCATCCTCTGATTCTGCACCGTTAAAGACTGGAGGTTTCAATTTCAAGAACTTACTGAAAAGTTCATGCTGATCATTTGTCATTATAGGCCCAGTAGTCAGACGTGGAAATGTGCCTATTTCCAATGAGGCATCCATGCGGGGAGCCATAGTAGCCGCAGGTTGTACCTCTGAAACCGGAGGTGTTGGTGCAGAAAACACTGGAGGTGCCTGACCCTGATCAGATGACCCGCTAAGATAAGCAAGAACCTGATTGATCATCTCGGGGGTAGGTTGGGGTGGCAATTCCTCATTCTGTGCTTGTTCATTCTCCCCTTCCTCACCCTCTCTTATCGCTTCCTCAGTCGGTGGAGGAGTCACCACCCTAGTACCAGATGGGCTAGGTGCTCGTCCTCTTCCTCTAGAGGACGTCCTACCACGGCCTCTTGCCACTGATCCTCCTCGAGCTACAGCCCCAGTGGCTGGCTTTGACGCATCCTTTCTTGCCGGGGTCGCTGCTGGTGCGGTCGTTGCTCTAGTTCTAACAATCTGCGAAATAGAGTGAAGATGGTCAGATACCAATTTGTATCACCTAGATACCAATTGGACTCAAGTAGTAGCACGAAAGAAAGAATGAAAGAATGGAATTTTCCTAAAGTCTTATAGCCTCTCAAAGAAAAGTAAAGGCGTCCCCCTACTGTTCCTTAAGACTCTACTAGACTCGTTCTTGTGTGATGAGACCAATGAACCTAATGCTCTGATACCAAGTTTGTCACGACCCAAAACCGAGCCGCGACTGGCACCCACATTTACCCTGCTATGTGAGCGAACCCCACCAATCTAAACCTTAACATTTCAATGTATATCAACAGAAAATAATGCGGAAGACTTAAACTCATTAATAAAAACAATTCAAAACTATTATTATTATCCCCAAAATCTGGAAGTCATCATCACAAGAACATCTATCCTCAAATTACTAAACTAAGAGTATCTAAGAAAACAAAACAAGTACAAAGCTAGTCCATGCCGGAAGTTCAAGGCATCAAGACTTGAAGAAGAAGACCCAGTCCAAGCTAGAAGAATTAGCTCACCCTGAAGATCCGGTGTGACGAAGACTGGCTAGATTCACTGTTGAGTTGAAGACGAAGGCGCGTTTGCTGCACTCCACAAGTAACAAGAAAGAAACAAACAAGTAGGGGTCAGTACAAATCACTGGTACTGAGTAGATATCATCGGCCAACTCAAAATAGAAAATAGTATATATCAGTTAATATCATGAATCAACTATAATACTCAACATGTAGCAACAACAAGTACTATAATCATCAACAAGTACCACCAAGTTCACCCATGAGGACTCAAGCCTCAATATCATAATCATTTGGGAATTAAGTTCATTATGTTGAGTATATTATCATCTTTCAAGATTCATTATCTTTCTTCCTCTTGTGTCGGTACGTGACACTCTGATCCCCTACTACTATGTGTCGGTACGTGACACTCTGATCCCTTACTTCTATGTGTCGGAACGTGACACTCCGATCCCCTAAATCTACGTGTCGGTTCGTGACACCCGATCCCGTAATACTATGTGTCGGTACGTGACACTCCGATCCCCTAAATCTACGTGTCGGTTCGTGACACCCGATCCCTTAATACTATGTGTCGGAACGTGACACTCCGATCCCCTAATTCTACGTGTCGGTTTGTGACACCCGATCCCTTAATACTATGTGCCGGAACGTGACACTCCGATCCACTAATCTCATTCTATCAATTCATCAAGCCCTCTCTCATACCAAGGCATCATCAACCCCATTAATTTAGTTCATCAAGCCTTCTTTATACCAAGGCATCATCATTAACAAAGATTAGGATTTCTTTCATGATTTGGGATTCAATAACTTCATCATGCTTATTTTATCACAATTTCATAATCACAATCATGCATGCATACAATTAAGCATATAGTAGGGTTTACAATACCAACAATACATATCATTCGCTATTAAGAGTTTACTACGAATAGCATAAACCATAACCTACCTCCACCGAAGAATTGAATTCAACAAGCAAATTCCCAAGCTTTGTGCTTTTCTCCTTCGATCGATTCCTCTCTCTCTATCTTTGTTCTTTCTCTTTTTCTTATTCCAACCCTCTTTCTTTTACCCTAATTAGTATATAATTAAGTATAAAAGATAACAATAATAACCCACTAATTTACTTAAGGTTACCTCTTTTAACCCCCAAGTAATTAGACTTATTAATATTATCTCTCTAACTTTATAATTAAGGAAGGAATAGTCCAAAACGTCCCTTAAAACGTGTAAAGAAATCCGACTCTGACTGGGATTACGCAACCTGTGACGGCCCGTCGTGCCTGCGACGGTCCGTCACGCAGGTCGTCGCGACGATCAGAAGCTCAATTTTTCACTAAGGAGTCTGTGACGGTCCGTCCTGCATTTCCGTCACGACATTCAGAGACTCGTTCCCCGTACCAAATTCTCAAGAGTTGAAGTGTTTTGAAACGGGAGCTCACGACGGTTCGTCGTAACTGTGACAGTTCGTCCTGCAGGTCCGTTACAGATTACAGAGAGTCGGTTTTAGTACCCAAATTTCAGAATTCTAAGTTTCTGGAACGAGACACCCTCGACGGTCCGTCGTACCCATGACGGTCCGTCGTGGTGTCCGTCGTCTCAACCAGTTTTTCCGAAAATAAATCTGCTGCTCAAAACGACTAAACAGGTCGTTACATTTTCGCAAGGTTTCGGAACGTTCCAATCTACCAATTTTGCAATATTCTTAAGTAAGCAATTTTTTGTAGACATTTCAAATTATTATATGTCTATCATAGACGCTAAAACTCACTCATATTTTCAACAAACTCCAAATCTTGATATATATTGGTATGCCAAATTTTTCATACTTACTAAATTTCAAGCCAAGAACTTAACTCTAACCTCTTCAAATGGACTAAAATTCAATGTTAGATCATATAAAATAACACCTAATAATTAATTATCTATCTAAATAAAAAAAATAAAAAAAAAAGTAAAAATCAAACGGGAAAGCATCGCTGGCAGTCAAATGGGAATCACTGGCAACAATTGAATATGGAACCTTACCATTAAAACAAAAAAACGAAAAAGAGAATTAAATAACAACAAAAAAAAAAGAAAATTCCCAACAATTTAAACCAATTCACTGGTAAGGGACCCATTAGATTGGAAATTATTATATTATATTTTTGTTACACCTTTGACCACCAATCCAATCACCCCTTTTTGTTCTTATTTAATGCCAAAATTTACCATAATCCCTGCAACTTACCCCTCTCAAACTTTCCTACAATTTATGTAAATACAGTAAGAACTCACTAACCATAATAATAATAATAAATAAAATCAAACAAGGAATCACCCTTTTATCTTAACTACACATGGATTTAAGAAAAAAAAATCTGAACGATCTCTAACCTGGCCGACTCTGTTCTTCCGTTGCTTTGCCCTTCTACCTCTTTTCTTTTTTTCTTTTTCTAATAACTAATTTAGTATTGAAAGTGGGGTATCCCACTAACTTAATTTAATAATATGGCTGAGTAGTAAAGGAAAAATACACAAACTACACACTTGGCCAATTAACTATCACTATATTAAATATTTTAGAAAAAGGAATGGTAAACTAAATAATTGTAGTTACTAAATAGTTAAAAATACCCCTTTAAATTTTTTGGAAGGAGTCAAAATAGTCCTAGTTCTAAAAATGACCTAGCGGGTCGTTACACAAACTCTCAAACTTTAAACTTTATGTCTTTAAAATTTAAGTTTTACAAACTTTCAAAATTTGATGTTTATAAAGTATCAATAATTAACTTTAAAAGTTTGAAAAGTATAATTTGTTAAATTAAAAAAATTAATTTCAATTTTTTTATTTTTAATTTATTTTGATAAAAAAAATTATTTTATTTTAATTTTTAAAAAAAATTAAATCCGATCAAAACCTGGAGTCCGGTCCGGTCCGGTTTCATATAGGTTCCCTAGCAGACCGGGACGGAAACAGGGAAAAATCCCGGAAGTACCGTTACCAGTTCGTCCCATTTCTTGTACGGTTTCGGCTGGTGGATCCTGGTTCGGTGCCGGTTTCGGTAACTACCAGTCCAACAGTCCCAAATCTGGACCCGCTGCCAGCCTTAGTGGGCTGCGTCCCAAGTCTTTTATTCAAGAGTTTTAATAGATGGTTTGAAATAAATATGTAGTAATGGCTTCTGCTTACTTAATTAAAAAGTTTTTGATTGAATTGTTTACACAAGTTTTAAATTTTCCCGTAATTTCAATGATCTTATGTTATGATTATGCTAAGGGCTTGTATGCAAATCATTTGGGGTCAAGTACACCATGTTACATTTAGGGTACCTTTGAATCGTGGCAGAATGTCCTGCATATCAAGACTTACTGTTTTTTCCACAAAATTCCTTTTGTCTACTTTATCAAACAAACTTTCCTTATTTTTCATTCTTATTTTAATCTATTGCGTAAATTTATCGTTATGATTATATACATCTTACTTTATATGCATTATTCATAGTTAAGAAAATTGATCATTTTATGTGAATGTAATTATTGATTTGTGAGTAAGGAAATTTATTAATCATAACTTTTTTCCGATTTTTAAAAGTACTTAGAAACATTAAACTTTTTTGTTGATTTTAGCAGTTTTCTTGTAGTTTTACGGTATGATTGTTTTATGTGTCAAAAGATTTGGTAATTATTATATTCTCTTAAAACTATTATATAACCCATTAACTAATTAGGATATATAGATATTTTCTTGTTGTTTTAATATAGGGATAAAACAAAAGTACCCCTAGACTATAACCGAAATTCGAACGACACACTTAACTTAACGAAGGTCAAATTACCCCCCCCCTCCACACACACACACACACACACACACAGAGAGATACACACACACACACACACAGAGATACACACACACACACACACACACACACACATATATATATATATACATATATATATATATATATATATATATATATATTTTATTTTTTTTGTAAAATAATTATTTTTATTTCTTTGTTACTTTAATTTTCTTATATTGTTTTTTCTTTTGTCAATTTCTTATATTTTCACTTCTAATTATTTTTAAAAAATTATATGTATTACTCTTTAAAAATTATTAAAAGTATCCTCTAATATAACATTTTTTTTGTTTTATTTGATTGTCTTCACTTATTTTACAACCCCAATCGAAATCAAATTATTTTAGATATAAGAAATTTAGAATAAAATTGAAATCAAATCAAAAGGAAAGACAAAGTAAACAAAAAGAGTAAATAAAATCAATATAAAATAAAAGAGAGAAAATAATGAATGAAGAAAAAAAAAGATGTTTAGATACAGAATTTTTAAAAATATGTGTACTGATTAAATTCATAACACGATAAAAAAAATAAGAAGATTTTTATAAAAGAAAACTTACAAAATAAATTTGTAAAAAATTTACATAAAAATCTATTTTTTACAAAAACAAGCTTAATTTTTTAAAAAATAATTATTATTAAACACGTGGCAGACGCGTGTGTACAAATACGGTCAACTTAGATGGTTGAGTGTGCCACATCAACAAAAAAAGGGTGCACAAAAAAAAGTGAGTGCTTTTGGGGGGGAGGGGGGAGCTACTAGAATCCTAGTTAAGTTTAGGTATGTCGTTAGAATTTTAGCTATAGTCTACGGGGGTACTGGTGTCTTATTCCTTTAAAATATAAAGAACTTGTATAAAATATTTTTAATGAATCCATACAAAAATTAAAAATCAAATTTAAGTGTTTTGATCCAAGTACTTGTCAAAACCCAAAATCACTAAAGTAATGATGATACCTACACCATCCCTCTGATAGATAAAACAAACCTATTTTAATTCAGCGGAAAAGAAAAAAAATGGAGGGAATAAGTCATAATATAACTTTTCATAAATACAAAAATACTCAAAACACCAATAGAAAACTTTATTATTTGATGTCACATGAACAAGAGTGACTAAGAGGTAGATACATAATCTCCATGAAGCTCACTTGAACACCCAAAAATAATTGCATTGGGCACGAATCAACAAGGCATAGTGAAACAGAAAGTAGAATATGCATCAAAAGATGTAATAATTGTTATTGAATACGGGAACACATGTATTAGAAAGGCATCATAGGCTGACAAAGTTGAAGTCTGACTATATTAGCATAAAAAGTACAAAATCTACCCCAAATAAGTCCTCAACTTCTAAGCAGTTAATGAGAGATGGAAAGAGACAACAAATTTACATCACCCAATCAACAACATATGTGAAACAAATATAAATAAGGTGTTGACATGATGCAGAAGTTGTATCATCCTATCAGTATACATCTGCTCCCACTAGTAGCATGCTGGGATCAAAGCGAATCACCCATGGGGGACTTAAAGGTCCATATACCCATCCCAAAAATTCTCCCTCAGGCATGCGTGATTCAACTTGCTGGTAGCCAATCTCGATATCATATAGTAATAATTTTCGCGAACCATTTTGTATTAGGGTTCATAACTATATTACATCTATCATACCCTTTTCGTGATTGATAACAAATGAATATGTGTGATTGATCCAATAAAAAAGAATGACCATCTTCTAGATAAGAAAGTATATCTCTATTAAAATAGTGTCCTTAGGGCACTGACCCCATCAAGATACGATATAACACATGAATAAGAGTGATGCAATAAAACATATGCAATTCAAATTACATAAAATCTAGTAGTTATTTCCTACTTAGATAGAACATCAATAATCTACTAATTTAAACACCGAATAAACCAATAAACCATCTCTCGAGCAAAATAAGCAAATAAAAGGACAACCTATCTTGGTCTTAATGACCAAGAACTTGCCATTCCTTAATAGGGTTTTCTAAAGAAAACTCTCCATTTCTCACTCTTTTGTACTACGACGCTTCTATGTTTCTCGCTGTCTTTACCCTTTATTTGCTCATGCTTCATCCCCTGGTCCCTAACGTTCTTCATCCATGGGAAAAAAAAGGATATATCAGCTCACAAAGGTATATACAACTTATTTTTTATCCACTCCCAACTATCGTTGACCTTTCTCTTTCCTTTTTTGTAGATGTGAAATCCAATGGAGGTGTTTAGAGTTCAAGATGAACTTTTGGTTGGATTTGACCATGAAACTCCTTCTGGAGGCTTGAGGTATGTCAACACGCATCTTATGTATAAACTCTAGAAAACGACTCACAGAGACAACCCTGAGCCCCTAAATTCAAAAATTGAAAATTGATTTCAAAATTAAATTAGACATCGTGTGAAAAGCTCATGCGCCTAAAATTAACTGAATTTGTTTAATTAATTCTAAAATTAGAAATTACATTAAATTTATCTGAGGAGATTAAACGACATCTCCCTAATCCAAATACAATTTTTTTGGTAACTGTAAATCTTAATAGTAACTAGATGTGTTATTCTTAACAACTTGGAACTTTGGATACGAACATGTTCCAATTTCAGATCCAAATCTTCTTTACACTTGTATACTATTCTAAAGATAGAAATTAAGACTATGCATATATTTTATTAGACTAGGTATCATGCTAGATCTATGATGCATATCTTGGATAATTAGTTGGTTGATCATGTTTATGGTCCTCTCCTTATGCTGGAATATACATATGCTTACTCTCTTGCCATATATGACATGCTGCTGCTGCTTAGGCAATTTTGTATACATCTGCCATGGTAGATTTTCTAGTAGCATGGTATGTGGCCTATTCCATTTCCTCATTCCATCTAGTGTTACCCCTTGTGATGAGTAACCAACTAAGCATCTTTTTCCATATCTGTTTTAAAACATATTCTGATGTGTTTCAATTTCTTCCTTCCATAATGAATATACAACTTCATCAGTAATTCCCCAGTTGCTCAGTCTGTATTTGATGTATAGCCACATAGAGTGCAAATACCCATTTAGGATTGCCTTGATTGCTGCAAGTCAATCTTCTCCATGAGAACTTGTTGTACTCCCCTTTTCTTATACATTTATTTTATGTTAAACTCTTCTTATTCCATGATTTCAGGTACTTGTATGTCCCTCTCTTCAAGCCATTGTCCTTCCTTGAGAATCTTCTTTACAATCCATGATAATTGCTTGACTTCCACATCCCATGATGTTAACCCTTTAGATAAAATGTATGAACCCACACAATCCATAATTTTTCCTTTTTGTTACAGCGGTTCACATATGTTTTTAATATGGTTGCCTCATTTAGTGATATGGAGTCCTCTAGAAGCCTTTGGGCAGCATATTGTTTCCTAAGATATGAGTACTTTCCCTTTATTTTGTAATTCACCATACCATAGAAACCTTTTGAACAGAGATTCTATTCTTTGTAATATTTTTTTGG
Source organism: Solanum peruvianum (assembly GCA_027705065.1). Lineage (NCBI taxonomy): Eukaryota > Viridiplantae > Streptophyta > Magnoliopsida > Solanales > Solanaceae > Solanum > Solanum peruvianum. Next base: position 7,622,802 of record JAKWJD010001761.1, on the reverse strand, counting down.
CGTTAGATAGATCTTTGACCAGAATTCTTGCATGGATTATAAGACACAATTAACCAATTGAAGTCTTCCCGCATAAGATTTGAATGAACGACGAATTAGTAGGGAAGTAGAAAATATTAAGTTACATTCTAAACCCCTAATCAAATCATGAAAATCCCCTTTGAATCACCTAGACCAAACTCTGTGTGTCCCAAAATTGAGTTATCAAATATGAAAGTAGATTGGGGAACAAAAATACTGTTCTGCAACAAATTTTCGACAAATCAAATAATCTTAACACCGGCGAGCTTGCAAAACAGGAAAAATTATATAGAGGTGGAAGAAACCTCGCAAGTGTGAGGTTATTTATGTGGACTATCCTCGCAAAAGCGAACCCTGGTGCATAGTTAATCCTCCGCTGAAGCAAACAATAAATCACAGAAGCATAGCCGCGTAAAGCTAAGAAACCTACCCTAATCCCCTTAAGCTCGTAAAAAAGGAATCAATCCAGAACCTCCCAGAAAAAACAAACATACAACTCTTGCTTATTGGAATAATAGATTATCAATTAATGAAGACTTAGCCAAATGTTAATTGGCGTCAAATCTAAACTTTAGGGGAAAAAAGAAATCAACTCAATGACACTATTCACTCTCGAATACCTTCATATCCATGTAAAATATTTAACTAAATTATAAATCACACCTAAATCTCATGGAATCATCAAAATTTAGATCACATCTCATTAACCTAAATTACTGACTTTGGTCAATTATCACGATTGAAAACTCTAAAAATAGTTGTTCCTAAGATTCTACACAGAGCACCTCGAGAAATATGTCCATCCATCTGTACAAGTCATAAAACAAAGAATGAATTTGTGAGAAGGCAAAAACAAGAAGAAAATCACAAAGAATATGAGGATGACTATATTACTTCAAACCTTTCACATAACATAAAAGTATTAACTTATCCAACGTTGGAACACCCTTCAAAAAATTTCTTGTTACTTCATGGATTATATCACTAATTATGTCATGCCAATGCAAAATTATAATATTTCAATACATTATCTAGTCAGAGAGAAAATAATTTAAGATTTCCAAACTTTTTATTTATCAAATATGCATTGCAATTATTTTCTTTCTTAAGTATCTCGAACAACAAGATTTACTTCTTTAGATCATTTTCATCATATTTATTGATTTGCAGTAATTGTTTTTCCCTATAGCATGTATCCTCTATATAAAAGGACAAGCTAAGGCTTTTTGCTAAAATAGTGGTCTTAGGTTATTATAGATTGATTACTCTCTATGATGATATCTTGATAACCTATTCAATTCACCCTTTTATCCAATTTCATCACTTCAGAGACATTTTTTGAGCAACCATAACAAAAATTTCGATCTTTTTCAATGTTTATGTAGGATACTTGATCAATTTCATTTATGTTAATGGCATATACTTCTAAATGCATGTGTATTATGAAACAACTATCATATGTATGGTTTCAATCAAGCTTTACAATCATGTGGTTTATTTTCAGCTATAATTCTCTTTTCCTTGAGGAGCTTCCTCTTCTTTTTATTTAATTGAAAAAATCATTTTTCATGAAAAATGTTTTAGTGATATTGTTTAGGGAATTTCGTTTTCACTTCTTTTTATTTTGTATGAATAATTTTTGGTGTTTTGTTTTACTTATATTTGCTTCTTGATGTAGTCTGTCAATATTTAAAAGAAAAGGAAAGTGATTTAGAAACAGAGGTATGTGCAAATGTTTATCCAACTATTAATAGATGTTGCAAGAACATGTAAGATGGCTTAGTCACTTTTGTTTTGAGGTATGCCCTATTTTGTAGTTTTAAATAATTTATATTGTTTCTAATGTTTGTATGCAACTTCAACTGAAACTGTAATTAATCTCTGTTATGTTGATAACTCGTTGAAGTGTTGATTGATGAGTTTAATTACTTCAATTTATGATTCCCATCTCCTTGTTAATTTTTTAAAGCGCTAAAGTTCCCTAAACAGGAGAGAATTTATATGAAATGAGTGCTTAGCTCCAAGCCAAATGCAAAACTCAATACCATAGTTAAGCACAAAGCTTGGAAGATATATCATAAATCCTCTGAGAACTCTCTTAGTACTAGAAATTACCCCAATGAGGAAGTGTCAACACCAATATTATGACCATAGTGTCACGAACTTAGAGTATTTCTAAGACTCTGTGCGGCCTTCGATGACTTACTAACAAATTTTTCAAGATCTAGTATGTTCATGGAAGCTTTTAAGACTAGGAACGGTAACAGAATTCTTTGAAAGACTTAAAAAGAACAATAAAGAGAGCTTTTAAGAGAATGCTTTGAAGGACTTAGAAAGAACAAGAAAGAGAGCTTTGAAGAAGACTTTTGTATTCTTCTTGGAGAATGCTTGCAACTTGCTCTGTGCCTTTGCAAATGAGGGGAACCTCTATTTATACTACTTACTAGGGACTAAAGTGCAATTAATATTTACTTTAAAATCCCTAAAATAATTACACTTTGGTCTGTTTTCTAGAGAATTCTACAATCATTACAAGAAACAGCTTTATTTAAGACCAATATCTAGGGACGAGTTAATAATCCCGTCTTAAAAATGCATATATTAGGATGAGATTTAATTTCGTCTTTAATTTCATATGTTATTGTGAAGGTTCTATATCTGGTCTCTAGAAAAAGTAGTAAAACTCGTCCCAAATTAAAACATGGGCCTTATGAAATATAGTGGTAGGCGGGAAATATTTTCACTAAAAAAAGCCGCCTAAATTAAAATCATCAATTCATAAAAATCTTAAAAGGAAAAGAATATAAAGAACAGACGCTTCAGTATTTGTTTCTCAAAGGAAAAAAAGGACACTAGCACCGATCTTCCCTAGCTAACAACCAACTTCCCTTACAACGATCTTAGTATGTAGTAGCTCTCAACTAAAAATCTGTGTTTTCTCAGAGAAAGCACAAGTCTGCCTAGCACCAAACGTGGCCTAGGTCTCATTTATTTGTGTTTCATCTTCGTGTTCTCGGAATAGAGAAAGCAGAGGTGTATGAAACTTTTTTTCGATTTGTAACTTGTCTCGAATCTCAAGTTTTCCGCTACTTCTACGAGTTGATTTGATTTTTTTATATGTGTTTTCTCAAAAAAAAAAGAGAAAACACAGGTCTTCCTAGCAGCAAACACAACCCAAGTCTCATTGATTATTATTTCATCTCGGCTTTCTCATAACATAGAAACTAAAGGCCTGGGTAGCTGTGATTTTTTTCCATACTGGTCTTGGATCTCAGGTTTGCCTCTACTTCTACGAGTTAATTTGATTTTTTTGTACAATTGATTTGCTATTTGATTTTTTCGAGTTGTAACTCGCCTTGCTTGAATTTTTCTTCTCTAAGACTAGATGTTGATCGTTTTCTAATAAACGATTCAGTTTCTTAGTGTGATATAATTCAAAAAGTGAAGGGGATCGATTAGTCCTTAATGAAGTATGTATTCCTAAAGACAAATAATAATGAACCAAACTTGAAAAGAGTCACTAAAAACTCAATGAGCTAAAAAAATATATTAAGAGATAATACAGAGAGTGTTCTATTTAAGTTTAGAAATTTGTTGTGATTTACAAGTGAACTACTAAAACGGCAAGTGGGACAAGTAATTGCAGAATGTTGCAACTGAATAATTGAATACAATATAGTCTTGTTTGGGTCTAAAACTTATGAAATATGTAAAACACAATAGTAGTGATGCTAGCTGACCAACCGTGGTATTGCGCATAGAAGATTGAATGAGTAATAGTTTTGTTTGAGTCTGGAAATTTTAAACTTGATAACTTTCAAGGTGAGTTTTTTATTCTCTATATTATTGTTTAAGATTGTTTTCTTCTTATAACATAGTGTAGTATGTGAATAAATAAGCAATCATAATTTGACGATTAAAGTAACACAAGTTGATGAACGATGAAAAAATCAATAGAAAACAAATGAATATTACCTCTTGTATATGATGCACATAGTAGGTATAAACAAAGATAGTTTAGTTTATGTTTCAAAACATGGAAAACTCAAGATTTTTCAATAGTTGCACCGTATTTTTTCTGTTCTTGTAAAATAGAATCACTAGCTATTTTCTGTTTGTTCAACTTTTTGGTAAGCGTCCTCTTTTTGGAGCTGATTTTTTCTTCTCTGTATTTGATTTTTCGAGTTGCACTATATACTTGTTTGAATTACTCTTCATCTTTGATATTGGCTGGTCAATTTTTTTGAAGTATATGTGTTTTGTGTGAGTCTAAGAAAATCGTTCATATAATGTTTTACAATCAAATTAAGTCAAACTCACAAAAGATGTAAGAACAAACAAAACGGATACAAATTACCTCATGTGGTGTTGTACAAAGAAGGTAGAAATAGTTATAGTTCCATTACATTATACACTTATCAAACTCGAGAACTTTGAAGAGATATGTTCTTATAGTTGCACCATATATTCGTCCATTCCTATAAAACTCTCAACTACCACACATTTATATAAAAAAATTGTAAGTAACAAATTGTAAGAAAACTATAAATAACAGATTGTAACAAATTTGTAAATTTCAGATTGTAACAAATGTGGAAATACCAAATTGTAAAAGAAACATTCTTATAGTTGCACCACATATTCTTCCATTCTTGTAAACTTCAAGCTCGACAAGTTTACCCAAATGACCGTAACTGATTGTAAGTTGTGCACATCTTATAATTTATCAAAATATCTATAAAATAACATATTGTAAGTTGTAAATAATTTATTGAATTTAATTTTACTAGTTACAAAATCACAAGTTGTGTGAATATAATGTTTTTCCTTATCATTTATATTTTCTTATTCTATTTTTAATGTATTTTGTGATGTTATGGCACCTACAAAGCAATGGATGCAACTTTCTCTTGATAAACGGGTTGACCAGACCTATTTAGACGGGGTGAAAAAAATTCTTGGATATGCTTGTCAAGGTATCAAGAGAAGAAGATGAGAATCACAACTTACTTTTCCTATTCAAACATTAACCACTGTTTCACATGTTTTTCATGACGAAATTTGTACATACTTTTTATTTATTTGACACGGAATGTTAACTTTTCTTTTTTCATTTAAGATCATATTTTAATTATTGTAGGATAAATTTTTGAGTGATGACTTGAATGATCATTGTGATCATATATTTTGATGGATGAGTGAGTTATGGAAAAAATGGATAGGACACTTGCATGCTACTTATGTGAAGAATAAGCCGATCGTTCAAGCTCTTAAGAATATTCCAAAGGGAGTATAAAGGAAGGAATGAAAGTGGTTACTTAAGAAACACTTTTGTTCTGAAAGTTTTCACGTATACCTAGTGATCTAACTGTTTACATTTTTAAAGCAATCATTTCGCAGCTCATCGTATTATTTAGATGTGGAACTTTTTTGAATTTAATAAGATTTCATAGATATGAAAGTTTTACCTAACAATACAGGTGAGGATCAATAGAAATGCACAAAATCGAGCTAAGTTAAAGATGTTTCATCATATTGGTAACAAGCCTATTAGAAAGATTATTTATCAGCAGGTATTATCAAAAAAATTGTTTTTTAAGAAAATATTTACGATATGTTATTTGACATGTTTCCTGTTTGATTTAAAGGTCGGAAAAGATGGTTTCCACCAAATTTGGCTACTATTTTTTTAGACTCGTAAGAAAAATAACATGCGTATTGAACAAGAAGTAATTGAAAAACATGTGTGTTTGGTAAATTTAATGAGTAAATTACTTCAAATTATTATTAAATCTGTTGAAAAATATTTTTTTACATTTTTAAGGCTCAAATTGAAGAAATAATAAAAGTTGAGCCATCTCTTCCTAGCTTACAGATTGTAGAAAAGTGTTGCGAACCTCAAAATCGTAGCCATGTTTTTTGCTTTGGATGTGGAGCAATGGCAAAGGACATGAGAGGTGGCACTTCTTCAAAGGATGTACTACTGTCTGAGCTACGTTCAACTTAAGAGAAAAATTAATCTTTGAATGAAAATAAATCCTTGCATGATCGCTTGACTACATTTGAAGATGGGATGAAAGAAATAGTAAATATGAAAGAGTTCTTTGCTGCTCAACAATCACATAACCTGTATTTGACATCACCTGTATCAAATGAATAACCACTGACACTTTTTGTTGACCAAGTAAGTAACAATACATCAAACTCTATTTGTATATAGTCGTTTAAGCAGTTACTGTAAGGCTGAAATCTTGGGAAACTAATAATGGTTATCAATGTCCTAGATGTAATGAGGTCTCTACTTCGTGGGTTGATGCAATCTGTGCAAGTGATTTGAGTGCTTATGATTTCTAATCTGTTCTTTATTGTGATTTGTTGAGCCTTGCAAACTATCCTTGTTTTGTTCAGGTCGACTATCCTCCTTCCCAATCAATTCATTTTGAGATTTAGGCAACCATCTACTTGTTTGCTGAGTATCTCGGAGTTGTTGGTGAATTTTATTATTAGTTTGATTTAATTGTGCCCCTCCACTAGCGACCCACCCTCTGTTTGGCTCATGCTGAATCTCAGAGTTGTTGTTGGAATTAATCTCTGTAGTTTCTTTATGCTGCCCATATTATTGACATACATTTGAAGATAATTGTACATATAGTTATCCTCTGTTTTTTATTGATCTCTGTTTAAAATACAACTATTCTCTGCGTTTTTTATTTTCCACACGTAAAATGAACATCTTTGTATCTATGAATGTGATCTTCAACCTGGAATGAATAGTTCATTTCTCAGTGAATGTGATTTTTCAGCTGAAGCATCACTACAAAGAAGCCAACTACCATAACCAACTTTAAAAGAATTATGTCCTTTCTTTGTTTCATCTTCAACCCTTCTTGTTCTACGTAAAGATGCAAGATTATGAGTGAATTAGTGCCTAAATGAACTTACTCTCTCACTAGATAATAATGAGCATTTTCTGCTGCTGAATCAATAAAAGAAGAGAACTACCATTGATCCCCTGTGCTTTCCCATCTCAAAGGAAAATAAGTTTGAGGTATTTTGACAACAAAGTAAAGCACTCAACAACCAACTCCTACAAACCAAGAAAAAAAAACATCTTGAGATACATATGTAATAGGTAAAACTTCATTTGGCTCAACATATAAGTAGATACCTTTTTGGTTTGTGATCACAGCGGGCAAGCTTTCTGAAACTTGTTGGTCAGATAGAAAGTTCTCCTCTACATTACCATAATGTTTTTGATATTCATTTATGGTGGTGGCTTGTTTATCAACATCCTTACAGTTGCGTCTTTCGACTGACATTGTCTTGTCGTGCATAGTCTATCGTGTCAGCCTTTAATATATAGTTCTTTTAGATTTGACACAATTACTATAACACAATTTGTAGAGGTTTTAGACTTGTGACACAGTCCCAAGGATCAGTTTGAGATTGTTTGGCTCCTACAAGGATTATGAATTGGAAGAAAACAGTAATATATTGCTTCTTTCCCTGCTATACAGATAACTTTGTTGTTTCTCATGAAACCTTTATATCTTGATTGTTCAGTTTCTCCGCAAAAGTATATGTCCCCTGAAACATAATATAAATCTTCTTTATGGAAATTTTTTCTATCTGTACTAAGTTGTTGTTATTGAATTTGTTTATGATATATAGATTTTGATTCTTGGTTGATGAATCTTAAGGTTTCTTAATCATTTTTTTCTTATTTTCATTCAAAGTATTGATATACGTGGAAACCCTTGGTGAATTTTTGATTACTTTTGTGAAAGTTGAAGCTAGAAGTGGGAGGAATGTTTAGAAGAACCATAAGACCATTAATATTTTGCTAAGAAAGTTATGCAAAACTTGAAAAATGTTGCTAATTTTTTTTGTTGAGAAAATGTTCTAATTAACAACATGGGATGTTAACTTATTTTGGTATTTATGTCAGCCTTCTGTATAAAGATTTACTATAGAAATCTTACATTTATTGAGAAATTAAAGCTTATAATTTTTTTTGTGATACAAATATCCAGAATCATTGGTGGTCAACTAGAGACCAATTCTTTTGCTCGTCTCTAAATGTTCATCTAGGACGAGACAATTTGTTGTCTCTAAAAGTTACATCTAGGATGATGCAACTTTTTGTCCCAAAAGGTTCATCTAGGACGACTTGTTTCTTATCGCGAAAAACAATATGGGATGACGTAGTTGGTCATAAAAAGAAAGGTAGTTTAGGATGAGTGTAGTTACTTATCCCAAAAGAGTATTCTAGGACGAGTTTGTTGCTAGTCTCTAAACCGATTTACTTACTAGAAAATAACAAATTTCGCAAGAAGGAAATATCTTTTTGGAACGAGTTATGTAGTCTCTAAAGATATTTTGCGACTAGATTTTATGTCGTCTCTAAAGACATTTAACAACTTGCAAAATCATACCATCCCAATTGACCTTAAGCGAAGAATAATTTAAGGACGGGTGGCGACCAACCTTTTCTCGTCCCAATAAATAATCTGGGACTAGATTTTGACTTTTTGGGACTAGATTTCCCTTCCTTAGATACAGTCTTGCAGTGAATGTTACGAGACCTTCCCTAGCCTTCTTGAGACTTCCAAAAGGTTTTAGAGTTCTCCACAAGTCTTCTTATTTCTCCCATGTAACCTCTTCTGGAGTTTGTCCCTTCCAATGCACAAGAAATATAGTGCTGGTTGTTGACCTTGCTTCTGTTTGGCATGATAATCTATGACAGCTTCAATTTCCCCGTCATGCAAGGCAGTGAGTGTTATGGGTGCCTGTTGTGATCGATTCCGTCTTGGATCCTCCTTGTCCTCATGTTACGACTTTAGGACGCTTGCATGAAACATCGGATGTATCATGAAGTGTGGAGTTTGCTGCAACTTGTACCAGATCTTGCCCACCTTGGCAATGATCTTCAATGGACCCTCATATTTATGAACTATGTTTTGATAGACGCCCTTTAGTGCCTTGAATTGTCTCAAGTTGAATTTTACAAGGACCATGTCACCTTCTTTATAATCTGTGGGACGACGCTTGCAGTCGGCGAACTTTTTCATCTTCTGGTTGCCTTGTCAAAGTAGGACTTGGTAGTGTCAACCTGCTCCTCCCATCCCTTGGCAAGATGTTAGATATCCAAACTCTTACCCTTAAAAGCAGCTGACAACGAATGCAGAGTTTGAGGTTGTTGTCCTATCACCAAATCAAATGGTGTGCGCCCAGGGGACTCACTCCTCTACAAATTATAGAAAAACTGTGCCCTGTCTAGGAGTTTGGCCCAATACTTCTTATGAGCAGTAACATAGTGCCTTCGATAGCACTAGGATGAGGCGTTGGCATGTTCAGTTTGGCCGTTGGTCAGCGGATGGAAACTTGTGGAGAAGTGAAGCTCCGTGCCACGTATATCGAACAACGCTTGTCAAAAGTTCCCGGTAAAGCGGGGTCACGGTCGCTAGTGATATGTCTCGGAAACCCCCAATATTTCACCACATTTTTGAAAAATAATCGAGCATCTTTCTTTGTGGTGCAACCGACTGTTGTTGGCATGAAGGTAGCATACTTTGAGAACTTTTCCTCTACGACCATGATCGTACCAAACCCGTCGTACTTCGGCAAGGTACTGATGAAGTCCATGGTCACGATCTCCCATAGGCGTTCTCCTATGGTTAGTGGCTCTAGTAACCCTCCTGGTTCACCTTGTCTTATTGGAACAGAAGACAAGTCTGCACATAACACTCGATGTCATCCCGCATGGCCCAAAAAAATAGCCTCGACCAATGCCCTTGTTCTTTACTGCCCTGGATGCCCAGCCCACAGGGTGTCGTGTCTTTCCTTAATGATGCGCCGCTTGATAGACCCATACTTGGGCACATAGACCCTTCTACCGCTGGTGAGCAAAAGACCATCTTCCACCCAAAAGTGTTTGGTTTTGGCTTGGGCAGTCATCCATCAACTTATTGGCATCTAGATTGTGTTGAATAGCATACTTAATTGCATCTTGAATGTCACAGTGTGTTGTAGTGATGGAAGCAAGCTCGGCCTTCCTACTTAGTGCGTCGACCACGACGTTGCCCTTTCCTGGCTTTTATTCCAAGACGTAGTCGAACTTGGCCATAAAGTCTTGCCATCTAGCTTGTTTTGGGGTGATCTTCTTTTGTGACTGGAAGTAGCTAGTGTCCACGTTGTCAGTCTTAACCACGAACTTGGAACCTATTAAGTAGTGTCTCCATGTGCGTAGGCATGCATAATGGTCGTCATCTCTTTCTTCAACACTTTGTAACGCCGTTCGGTCTCGTTCAGCTTGCGGCTTTCAAATGCTATTGGGTGTCTATCTTGCATTAAGACTCCCCCAATGGCAAAGACTGAGGCATCCATATGTATTTTGAAGGTCTTGGAGAAGTCGGGCAGCATCAAGACCATCTCTTCCGTCACTGCGGCGTTGAGACCTTTGAACGCTCTTTGGCACTCCTGGATCAAAACCCACGGCTTATTTTTTTATCAACTCGGTCAGTGGAGAAGCTTTAGAATAGTAGCCACTGATAAACCTACAATAGTAGTTTGCAAGTCAAAGGAAGGATTGCAGCTCTGTCACCTTCGTGGGCGCCTCCCACTCCTGGATTGCCGGAATCTTTGGCTCATCCATCCGTAGTTCGCCCTGGATGATAACATGTCCTAAGAAGTGCATCTCGTACAGGGAGACCTTTCACTTCTCCCTCTTGACATAGAGATATTTCTCCCATTAGACTTGGAATACTTTCCTCAAGTTCTCTATGTGTTCCTCCAATGTGCTACTATAGATGACTATGTCATCGAAGTACAAAACCACGACCAGGTCCAAGTAGGGATGATATATCTTGTTCATGAGAGTGAAAAAAGTGTAGGATGCGTTGGTTAAGCCGAACGGCATTACCAACCACTCGTATGCTTCTTATCTGGTCACACACGCTGTCTTTGGCTCATACCCCTCCACGATGCGCACTTAGTAGTAGCCTTTTTGGAGATCCATCTTGGTGAAGTATTTGGTCTGCCCAATTCTATCAAACAACTCTCCAATATTTGTTCTTTATTGTTAACTTATTGAGCGGCCGATAGTCGATGCATAAGCTCAATGACCCGTCTTTTTTCTTTTGGAACAACATTGGCGCGCTGGAAGAACTCTTGCCCGAGAATGATATCAAATTTATCTAGATGAGCGATAGAATAGTTTGTATTTCCTTGCAACTTCCCGAACGTGATGCTTACTCCTTGGGCGACCCCACACAAGGGAGTTGGTGGGGCGTTAACAGTCTTGAGGAGGGTGTTGCTTGGCTCATAGTTCAGTCCTAACCTCTCTGCTGCCGTCTTGGTCATGATGTTAGCTTCGGACCTGGAGTCTACCATTGCACGAGCTGGTCGTCCATTTACGGAGATGTCTACATACTGAGTGCTAAAGTCTCCTGGATTTTTGGCCTGCTTGGAAATCACACCGCATAATCCAACCATGCCCAATTGCATAGTGCCCGCGTCCTTCCATTGCTCTTGTGCATCCATGTCCTTCCATTCACGTAGCATGGCACCAAGGTTCTTAATTTCGGGGCACCTAGCATAACCGTGCGGTCCACTGCATATGTAGCATACCTCTCCATTGTTGGTTTGCGCCTGCTTCTCCGTGTAATTTTGGCACACGAACCGCTTATTATCCCGCTTCTGGAAGTCGTGCTGCCTGGGGTGTTCCTGCTGCTCCCTGCCTCGGCCATGATCCCCCCCACCTTTGGCATGACTACTTGTTGTATCCTTGCCCTTCAACTTGTCATGCGGTTCATACTTGAAGTCCGTCAAGGACTCGGCTTGTGTGATGGCTTAATCTATGGTCTTGACCTATCGTCGCTCCAACTCCATCTTGGCCCAATTTCCCAGTCTGTCCATGAAGTGGAACAACATGTCCTCGTTGGTGAGGTTGAGAATTTGAAGCGTTAGAGTTGTAAACTCCTTCACATACGCCCAAATGCTTTCTATTTGCTTCAATTCTTAGAACTTGCGCTTAACCTCGTACACGACATTGTTAGGGAAGAAGGATTTCTTGAATTTTTCACGGAATTCTCCCACGTGTTGATGGTGCAAGTCCCTTCCCGATCTCAGTCTCTTTCCTCCCTCACTATAGCGTAGCCATATCAAACAAGTACAACACAGTAGTGTTGATCTTATTCTCGTCACTTTTCGCCTACAATAGTTGAAGTGATTCTCCAAGTGCCAAAGAAAGTGTTCCATCTCTTGAGCGTCATGGACTTCCTTGAATATAGGTGGCTTGGGATCCTCGACCCTGGCCTCCCTTTCACGATCAGGTGATGCCGATCCTCCAACCTTCACGCCTTCCTTGAGTGTTTTAACTTCGGCCTTAAGTGTCTCAAATGGATAAGCGTGTCCATAAGACGACGCTCCAAGGAAGTAATTTCCTTCTTCATCTCAAACTCGGCCCGATGGCGACCCTTTAACTCCTTACTGATGATCTCATTCTCCGGATGGATGAAGTTATCAAGGATCTTAAACTTGTTATCTGCCACGTTCATGCGCCGGCCTAATATCTCTATTGCCTGAGTTGCCACTTCCATCCTTGCGACCCATTCTTCTCCAGCGGTGACGTCTATGGCATCTTTGCCCAATTCATTGTCACTTTCTTCGGTAGTCGAGGGTAGTTGAGACGTTAGCGCCTCACTAGGTATGGGATCGGTAACACCTCCTCATTACCCTTTTGATGTTTCTTCCCCTTTCGGTTCTTCTTTCCACCATCCATATAGATGTTGGTGGTGCTAGCGCCGTTTACGTCTCCTTCGGTAGCCATTCTCTTAGTATCATACCTCGCTCTGATACCACATTGTCACGGACTTAGACTATTTGCTAAAATTCTGTGCGACCCTTGACGACTTACTCACTAATCTTTCAAGATCTTGTAAGTTCAAGGAAACCTTTAAGACTAGGAACATGAAGAGAATGCTTTGAAAGACTTAGAAAGAACAAGAAAGAGAGCTTTGAACAAGGCTTTTGTATTATGCTTAGAGAACGCTTTCAACTTGCTTAGTACCTTTGAAAATGAGGGGAACTTTTATTTATACTACTTCCTAGGGACTAAAGTGCAATTAATATTTACTTTACAAGTCCCTATAATAATTACACTTAATTCCTTCTTCTAGAGAATTCTACAATGTTATGGGACCTTCCCTAGCCTACTTGAGACTTCTAAAATGTTCTAGATATGTCCCCACAACTCTAGAACGTTCTGCATCTATCTGGACATGGAATCAGGATGGAATCTTGGCAGAACGTCACAATAGGCCTAATAAAATACACTATATCAACCAACCACTAAGCCTTTAAAATGACAAAAATGTACCCTTCCACTATAACCTAAGGATTCTAGGCAATGCTAAGTGTTAGTATTTGAAATATTAATCATGCTCACAGACATGAAACCTGGTCGCATAGTTGATCAGGTATCTAAAGTCAATTGGCGAACATTTAAAAGTATTATCAGTTCGAATGTGGTTGGTGAGCGCAACGGGATAAGTGTACTCAACAAATTAAAAGACACTATGTACGTTTGTTCAACAGATAATATATCTTCATTAACATGAAAAAACCTAGTTAAGAAATTTAAAGCAAACAAAAAGGTGAATCTGTCGTTGAAAACTCAAGCTTTCAACACACACCTCAAGGGACATGATAGAGTTATCAAGTGTGTATTTTGGTTGTTTGTTCGGAAATGCTAGTAATGTAGTAAACTTGTAAGATCCATTTCTAATCTACAAAGGAACACCTTTAGTTTGTATGTGCATTTGATGTCTGTATTAACTTGTTTCCTTACAATAGTTAAAACAGTTGAACAACGCCGTCTGACATGATTTTTCTCCCCTGAGCAAAGATGTTTCCACATAAATTTCCTTGCTGTTTATACTTTATAGTTTAGTCTCTTTTATTTCAATACTAGTGAATTATCAACCCGGTCCCTTAGCATGCAGTAGATTAGCACATCACTTCAATAGTTATCAAAGCATACTTTTATATTTGATTAGCATCAAGAAATGATCATGCAAACATGACATCCCCACCAAACTTAGAAGAAATACACTCTAAAAATCGTCCCCCTAATTTTAACAAACAGTAATCGGCAAGGAAGATTTTAATACATGACTATATCATGGAAGAAGACAGTAAACTATGGGACATAATCTGATAGCCCTCATATTCCCATTACGGATGTGAAAGAAGGAGAGCTAACTAGAGTGGTTCTTAAGACCAAAAAAGAATATGATGAAGCTCACAGAAAGAAGATAGAAAATAATTTTAAGTCCAAGAAGTTATTGGTTTGTGGAATTGGTGTTGATTAATACAACATGATCTTAGCTTGTAAAATACCCGAGGAGAGGCGGGACTGTCTTAGAACACCTCATGAATGAATCATCCAAGTAAATTAAACTACTTAATATGAAAACTTTAGCATGAAAGAAGGAGAGAGGCCATTCATCAGATGCACACCATATTCACTTCTTTTACCAATTAGCTCTGATGACTCGGTGAACCATTTTTCCGAGAAACATTGTTCGAATCATTCTTCGAATCCTTCACAAATTATAGATAATCAAGGTAAATGCAATAAGTGATTCTAGGGACCCAAAGACTCTTTCCATGGACGAGTTGATTGGAAACCTTCAAACATACGAACTAAGGAAGAAGCATGAAAATTCCTAAAGGGAGGGAAGGGAAAACATGTCCTTGGGACTAAAAGCATCACCAAGTGACCTATCGAAAGATGATGATGAGCTATCCTATCTCTCTAGAAGATATCAGAAAATAGTAGAAAAAACATGGAGGATTTCTCATGAAGGGAAAGTCTAGTCAATCAACAAATGGAAGTGATATGTGTCACAAGTGTGGAAATCTAGGACGCTTCATGAGAGATTGTCCAATGCAGAAGCTGGAATACAAAGAGTATTCCAAGAGTTTACGAGATAGACAAAAGCGTAGCAACTAGATTCCTTACAATGCCAGAAGAAAAGAAACTGCTAATTAGGTGGTAAAGAAAGCTCTTGTTGTATGGGGAAACTCCTCCAACGACTTTGAGGAACTAGAACACCTTTAAGATGCTTCCATGATGGTGGTCAAAGATAAGGAAGAAAGTCAATGAAGGCTTGGAAATGTTTTTTTAACCTAACATGAAAAAGGATAATTGAACCTAGTCCTAGTGACAAGTTAAACAAAAAAAACCGCCTACATCGACGAGAAAGTCTTTTATGAAGCCTTTTTCTAGTTATCAAGATATGTAGAGCATTCTATAGATGATGTGCACTAAGTGAATAGGTAGAATTATAATTGCTCAATGTATATCAGAACAGCTACAAGGTAACTGAGGATAGATTCTTGTCTAACAAATGTATTGTCACACATTCATGTGAGGTCATATTGATATGTAAAAGCCTCAAGAACATGTGTGTAGCTGATTTTGACCCAATACGAGGAAATAATCTTATTTCTCTGAATTCTCATAGTAACAAAGTTAATATGTATCATATAAGGTTAGTCCTTGTGTGTGCCTCACGTATGAGAAAACGTGTGTTAGTAGACATGGTTAATGGTCTACCAAACTAATATTGAGAGATAAATGGATTTGAGATGCGTGTGTTAGAGAGGTGTAAGCCTATGACATTGAATCTTCTTCATGTTAATCTATGCAGACTTGTAAGAATTTTAGAGTAGATGTTGAAAGAAGTACAACCTTATGATAGTTGATAATTACTCAAGATTCGCTAGGACAATTTTCCTGAGGAGCAAGGATGAAAAATATAAAGTCTTGATCATTTTTGCAAAAATGGTTCAAACAAAGCTAGATTGAAAAATAGCTAGGATCAGCTCCGAGAACCCCTCAAGAAAATAGGGTAATTGAGAGGCAGAATAGAATGCCAGTGGATATTGCAAGGATTATACTAATTGATTCTAATCTTGCAAATAATTTCTGACAGAGGTGGTGAACACAACCTCCTATGTGACCAACATGTGTCTTATTAGATCCGTTCTAAATAAGAGACCCCATGAATAGCTAAACAAAAGAAATCCTAAGCTTAGTTATCTTATGGATTTGGGTTGCAAATATTTCGCCCTCAACAATGGCGAAGATGATCTAGCAAAGTTCGATCCTAAGAATGATGATATTCGTGGGGTACTCCTCAATAGTTAAGACATATATAGTCTTCAATAATAAAACTTTATGCATTGAGGAAATTGTTCATGTTATCTTCGATAAATGGTAAAATGAACAGTATAAATAATATAGATGAGATTGAAATTGAAGACCTACTGCAGGTGCAAAGACATAGCCTTCCTTTAGAAGCCATAAATAGTGAACTGTCTCTAGTAATGAAAATCCTGACTCCTAAGAAGGACTTGGTCAATCAAACAAGAAAAATATTGCAGAATTAGGTGAAATTGAGGGAGCTGACTCTAAGAATGATGAATAAGTTACAGAACCAGCCCCTGAGTCTTCAAAAAGGATTGAAACAAAACATTAAACCATCTCATATAATGGAAAATATTGTCTCTTCATTGAATTTTAAGATGCACACCAGTTGTCAAACTAGAAATCTCTTGTCTTTATTATCATTCATCTCCACCATTGAATGCAAAAGAGTGAAGGAGGACTTGAAGGATACTGACTGGATCAAATCAATGTAAGATGAGCTTCGTCAATTTGAAAGAAATCAAGTGTGGCACTTGGTCCTACACCACTAGACAGAATTGTAATATGATCTAGGCGGGTGTTTTAAAAAAATTAAATGAGAACGAATTTATCACAAGGAACACATCAATACTAGTAGTGAAGGGCTATATTCAAAAAAAGGAATTAATTATGATGAAACATTTGCTCCTGTCACCATGATGGAGGTTATCATAATTCTAATTTCTTTTACCTCATACATGGGCTTTAATCTCCTTCAAATGGATGTAAAAAGTGCCTTCATGAATTGGTACTTAAAAGAAGAAGTATATTTTAAGCAACCTCCTAGTTTCTAAGACATTAATCTACCAAATCATGTGCTGAGATTGGAAAAGGATTTTTCTGGAAGGCACCAACGGCATGATATGCAATATTATCAAAGTTTCTTATTTAAAATGGCTTCAATTTAAGAAAGATTGATTACACCTTGATTCTAAAATCAAGAGGGAAGGAACTTCTCATTTTCCAAGTATATGTTGATGACATTATATTTGGAACAACCTTAGATGCATTATTTAAGGACTTTGCTACCATAATGGGAACTTAATTCTAAATGATTATGATGGGGGAGATCAACTTCTTCTTAGGGTTATAAATCAAGTAGTTATAAGATGACACCTCTATTTATCAAAAATAAAATTACATCAAGGAGTTTCTAAAAGGTTCAACATACTGGAGGAAAAAACAATTGACATACCTATGGGAACAATCTCAAAACTTGATAGCAATGAACTAAGGTGTGCAATAAATTAAACCATGTAAAGGGTAATTATTGGATCCCTCATCTACTTGACTACAAGTAAACCTGATGCGGCGTTTAGCGTGGGAATGTGTGTGAGATTATGGCATGTTCTAAGGAATCTCATTTGAAGGAAACCAAGCCTTTTTTGAGATATATGAAAGTCAGGACTTGGTCCTATACTATCCTTTATGAAACTTATTTGATCTAATTGGATATGGTAATGAGGACTAACTAGGGTACTTGTTTGATAAAAAAAGTGCCTTTTGTATGGATCGCTTGTTAATCTCTTGGGGAGTGAAGAAGCAGAACTCAGTGGCATTATCCATTGCCAAAATTTGTGTCATGTTATGCACAACTCCTATGGATAAATAAGTAACTAAAAGTTTTTTGGTACTCAGTGATACAATTTCCCTCATGTCTGTTAATACTAGTGCTTTGAATATGGCATAAAATCTAGTACAATATAAGAGGACAAAACATATTGATATTAGACCTCACTTTTTGAGACACAATGTTGACAAGGGAAATATCATCATGAAGTTTTGCAAGACGGACGACCAAGTAGATGACATCTTCACCAAAGCTCTAAGAAAATATCATTTTCTCAAAAGTATGTTGAGGATAGGGCTGCTCAAACCAAACCAATATCTTAATCTAAATGCACTCAAAACCTTTAGAGACTACAATTAGAATTTAAGCGACATTGATTTTTGTCTTGCACTCATGTACGAATTCAATTCAGAACTTTCTGCACATGTACACTCATGGTGACTTACCTAGAGAGAAGCAGAAGACGCAACAAAGTCAAGGCAGTTGATGTATGAACAAAAAGAGGGACATGGGCTCTACTCAAAGTTTAGTATCTTCGTACTATATATGAAATATTGGAAAAGTAAATCTCACTTGCTACGTGTCTATGTCTCTTGAAGTAACATCTTTTCTTATTCAAACCCCAAAAGTCTCCCATGTTCAGGAATCAGAGCCCTTCTACAAAACCCTTTTATTAAAAAAAAAAAGACATTCTTATTTCAAACTTTTTCCAAAACTTCCTTTAATTTAATTAATTATGACAAAATCCCCTTCCTTTTCTCCTAAATAACCCATGTCTCTAGAAATCGAAA
Source organism: Solanum peruvianum (assembly GCA_027705065.1). Lineage (NCBI taxonomy): Eukaryota > Viridiplantae > Streptophyta > Magnoliopsida > Solanales > Solanaceae > Solanum > Solanum peruvianum. The sequence goes on along the minus strand of JAKWJD010001761.1, from coordinate 7,604,165 downwards.
CATTAAATCCTTTCGAGTTCAACACTTCAACCTTGCCCGAGATACCCTCTCTTTCCACTCTAGGAGTGAAAGAAACAGGTGGGTAAACTACTCCCACAATCAAAGTCTTACTTCTTCAAACTGTGAAACCCCACAGTTGAACTCCCCTTCAAATTGACAAACCTCCCTTGTTATCACTCCTTCCCTAGAGAACTACCTCGATGGCTCTACTTGTTCAAAGGCACGACCTGTTCCCCAACCTCCTATTGAGAAGAAACCTAATTGAATGAAAAGTATCGTTCCAACCTTTCCCTCTGTCATCATCTATGTTTGAATGACTATTTGATGGAGATCTCCTAGTATATAAAGGAATATAGTTGAATATCTTAGCCGCTGGCAAAAAAGGGGTTGTGCAAAGACTAACTAACATGAAGGGAGATATTCAATCTTTATTCTCAGATATGGAGTGAAAATCACCAGATCTAGTTGAATATAGGGAACCATTGTTTCCTTATACCCCAAAAACTCATACACAACTCGACTTTGTTCAATATAGCGTAGTGGAAGATGAAGATGTTGTTCTTTTAGTCTATAAACAAAACATTAGACGGGGAGCAGATGAGCAAGAACTCATTGCCTCTGAAATCATTGCTAATTCCTCTTTACCATCAAAACATTCATTGCAACAAAATGGATTTGAGAATTTAACTCCCTTGAAAATCTTAAGAAAAAGGAAAATGCAAAATGATCGAGTGTCTCTGTCTTAGATTTGTCAAAGGTTATTCCACTCGCGGATCTTAGAAAAAACTTATGCATGATGCCATGGTTTCCAATAATTCACAAACTACTCAACATAGACATAAAAAGGGAACTGTGTCTGAGGACAAACCTGTTCTCCCAAAGACTTGGTCGACAGATCACAGTAACTGGACAATAGTTCCACCAAATTGCAGGATATAGTACATGAGGTGATAAAATTAGAAAGTTTATAGATTGGAAAAATATGAAGTCACGTGAATCAAAGTCAACAGGTGTAACAAAGATAAAGTACAGAGATAAGAAGGATCGATGGAAGAGGTAGTAGCACCAGTAGAAGAGTTAGTGAAACCTGGGTCTAAGTATCTGGATGGACCTGGTTCGTGTATTAATCAGGGGAAAGGGTGACAAAGTGTTGAATAGTGAGGAGCGAGTGGTTGTTCTAAAAACCCAGAGTGTTAAATGGTAAGGTGTTTAATTTGGATATTCTGGACAAACCATGCATGAGAGATCTTATTGACTGTGTGGCCTCACAGAAAGAAGAGCATCTATTTGAGTGTCATGTTCTTTTCTGTATGAACCTGAAGCTTGTAAGTTTTATGTATTGTTGAATGACGATGGTAGCATTGATACTTAGGTTCAAGAGATAGATTGTCATTTGATCAAGATATCTTTTCGATATCATTATAGAAGTTCCATGTAATGGAGTAGGCAAAGTCAAAAGGTGTGTGTCAAATGAGGTGTGTGGTTGTGAAGGTGGAAGATCTTAAGTCCTCTAGAATTCTTAAGAAATATCTTGAAGGGTGAACATCAACGATACATTGAATTTATGAAAAACGTCCTTCACAAAAAATAAATAATTGTGGCTTCTTTTGCCGATTTGTTTCCCATGTAATTACTTGAAAAGTATGAAGTCATGAATATTCCTGAATTATGATAGAACTCATATATAATATCATGACATTAAACGATGGAAAACATGGAATGGCCTATGGGTACTTGCTGAGCAGAGTGTTGAACCATTTCAATGTGCCTCATCGCAAAAGGTGGATAAAACAATAAAACAAACCTTTTCCCCTATCTACCTTAATTGACTGGAATATATTGAGGGAAAGGCGAAGTTAAAATCTCAAGTCTCGAAGCTTCTTCAACAACAAGGTGTTAAAGCGCGGAATGGAAGATATTACTACCTTGATGGAAGTAAAGGACTTGTAAATTATGCGGCTTAAATAACTACTGGACTTGGTAATGTACAAGCTAAAAATCATATGGCCAAGCAAGTTTGGCAAAAACCATGCAAAGCTAAACAATGATGTGCCCACGCAGTAGGATAAAATTGAGGTTTTAGGGATAGACACTCAAAGTTAATAGATCTCACATGAAGGGTGAAGCAAGTCAGTGGTAAAAAAAGGACTGGAGGTATGTACAACGTAGACTAACAATGGTTATAACCCACATAATGACAATACCTACAAACTATCATCCTAAAAGGTTAAAGGCAAAGGTAAAGGAGTGGGGGAATACTGATTAAGGAGATCGACCCCTAAATATTCCATTAATAATGATAGTCACTTGAAATATACAAGCTTGAATAGCAGTAAGAAAAACATTCACTGAGATGATGATTAGGGAAATAAATCCAATTAAGCTATCATTGAAAACATTCAAAGTAAAGTGTTGCTCGGTGGAGGTGGCGCCACAATTGTGACCATGCTAGTAGGGGGGAATATTATTATTTTTTTTGGAATGCTCATGAGGTTGATGTATCTGCATTGGGGAATTATTCTTAATTTGTGCATTTCACAATAACTGTACTTGAGTTGGATACTAGTTTTGACGTCAATGTCATTTTATGGACTACATAAAACGTCAATGTCATTTTATGGACTACATAAAACGTCAATGTCATTTTATGGACTACATAATTTAGAGCATAGGAGGAATATCTAAGCTGGTCTATAAATGCTTTATTATACGGTACAAAGATGCTGCTCTTTCCAGCCGTTGGTGGGCATTCATTTTGATTTACTCCTATATGTTGCTTCATGAAGAATTTCCAAAGTATAGTGAGCTTCTACATTTCTTATCTATTTGTTGAGGACTTTAAAGAATTTCATTTTTCTCTTTATTAGTGTATTACCGTGTAGATGTCAGTGGCCATTGACTTAAGGAAAAAGGGGAGCCATAAGCTTTTTATTTTAGTAAGGCTATTAGATTCTCGAATAAAGTGAATTAGAAGATGATTTTACCAAGGGAATCATTATCCTCAATCTTTTATAGTTCAGGCTTCAAAGATGTCACATCAACAACATCATTCAATTCATCAACAACATACATTGTAAAGATATCTGGAAAGGGCTCGTGGATTTGAATACAATATGAAAAATATAGAGTGCCTCTCTTTGCATAAAACATATATGCCTTCTTTGCCAAAACAACATCTTCTTGAACAAAAACAACCTATGAAATAAATCAAACAAAATATTAAGTTAGTTGTCATAGGTTGACAAAATCAAATCAACCTATGACCACTAACTTGATATTTTGATTGATTTTTTCATATGTCGTTTTTGTTCAAGAAGTTATTTTAGAATAATAGGAATATATTATGTTTTATGGAAAGAGAGGTGCTCTGTGATTTTCAGATTATATTCAAATCCATATGGCCTTCATATATCTGACTATTCCTAGAACTTTTGTTGTTGGTAAATTGAATGATGTAGTAGATGAAACATCTGTGAAGCTTGAGCTAAACAAGATTGAGGCAAATTATTCCCCTGGTAAACTCATCTTCTACTTCAATTTATTCGAGAATCCATGTTATTGTTTTATTAATATAGAAAGCTTATCAATCCTTTTCTGGACTATTATCTACCTATTTAAAACTCCATTATATTCCTATTCAATGTAAGGAAGATTCGTCACCTATATATAGTAATGATTTTCCTTTATTTTTTATAGATAGTCATAAAAGTTATTATAAAGAGAGTTTTTATTAGTTAAAGGGGGATGTTATTTCTGTGGAGCTTTGGATTCAATTCTTATCCAGAGTTTGTTGAGTTATACTTAGTGATTGGGTTGTTTTGTCCTAGAGGGGATAGGTCAACAAAACTAATGTTGGACTAGCGAAAAGATTTGTCTTAATGAGCTTGAATCTCCTTATAGAGAGCGAGATATCTGTGTCTCAACCTAAAGATAATTAATTTCTTAAATTTTAATTGTAATTGTAATTTTTATTCTTGTAACTTTCACTAACATATTTAATAAATCAGAGGTTGAAGTTTCAGATAAGAGGAAAAGTAAAGGATTGTCAGCAGAATATATATGGGAATACTTGAGAAAAAGATTTTCGGAATAAACATACAAAGTTGGATCGAATGTGAAGATCATTATATTCAATGGGGGAATTTGGAGAAGAAGCAAAAGTAAAAACAAAAGTAATCACACACTAGTGTTCTTTGTAGTGTCTATACTCGGGGGATGAGGGGAGTCACCTCCCATGGGGTGTCAACAGACACCCTTCGCCGGAAAATTACATTGTACATAGAGATAATATTTATGACATCATTTGAAACAAGTTGAAGGCTTAGTTTATTTGTAAAGGGATTGGAAATATTCTTTGTGACCGGGTATTTTAGCTCTACTAGCCTCATAATTGTTTATTACTATAACCACTAACAATCATAAATGAAATCCTGGCTAATAGATTACTTGTTACATAATTCAAACCATAATGGGTATTGATTGTCCCACATATCGAGCACTTGCTAGTTTTTTCCACAAATTTTGTTTACTTTTATCAAACAAACTCTCTTTATTTTTCAGTCTTATTTTAATCTTTTTTTTTGTGTAAATGTACCGTTATGATTATATACATCTTACTTTATATGCATTATGCGTAGTTAAGAAAAGTGGTCATTTTATGTGAATGATGTTATTTTTTTGTGAGTAAATAAAATTATAATCTTAATTTTTTTAGATTTTTAAAAGTACTTTGAAGCTTTTTTGTCGATTTTAGCACTTTCCTTGTAGTTTTAGAGAATAATTGGTTTGTGAGTCAAAAAATTTGGTCATTATTATATTCTCTTAAAACTGTTTTAACTCATTAACTATTTTGTCAATTTATAGAACTTTTCTTGTTATTTTATAATAGGTATAAGGCACAAACACCTCTAGACTATAACTGAAATCCCAACAACACCTTAACTTAACTGAGGTCCTATTACCCCTCCCCCCTTAAACTAATTTAAAATGGAATAAATACATCATAAATATTGACCTGGCATAAAGAGTTAGCACACGCTCTTGATGGCAAGTGGTGAGTGAACAAATTAGATACACGTCCTTTTATCAATTAATAACTTTATAGTTAATTAATACACATACCTATGAATATATATATATATATATATATATATATATATATATATATATATATATATATATATATATATATATATATAATCATTTTAATTTCATTCTTTGTAAAATATCTATTTTAATTTCTTTCTTCCTAATTAAATTTATATACACGATAAAGAAAATAAGAAGATTTTTATAAAAGAAAATTTACAAAATAAATTTTTAAAATAGTTACATATAAATCTATTTTTAAAAAAATCTTAATTTTGTTTAAACTAATAATAATTAAACACCTGGTAGACGCATGTGTACAAATACAATCATCATGGGTGGTTGAAGGTGCCACATCAACACAAAAGGTGAACAAAATAACGAAAAAAGTGAGATTTTTTTTTGGGGGGGGGGAGGGGTGGGTGGGGGGGAGGCTACTAGAACCCTAGTTAAGTTTATGTGTGTTATTGGAATTTCGGTTATAGTCTACAGGATTATTAGTGTCTTATTCCTTTAAAATATAAAGAACGTATATAAAAAAATTTTAATGAATCCATACCCAAATTAAAAATCAAATTTAAGTGTTTTGATCCAAGTACTTGTCACAACCCAAAATCACTAAAGTAATGATGATACATGCACCATTCCTCTGATAGATAAGACAAACCTATCTTAATTAGGCAGAAAAGAAAAAATTGTAGGAAAAAAGTCGTAATATAACTTTTCATAAATACAAAAATACGCAAAACACTAAAAGAAAACTTCATTATTTGGTGTCACATGAACAAGAGTGACTAAGAGGCAGATGCATAATCTCCATGTAGCTCACACGAACACCCAAAAATCACTACATTGGGCATGAATCAACAAGGCATACTGGAGCAGAAAGTAGAATATGCATCAAAAGATGCAATAATTGTAATTGAATACAGGAACACATGTATTAGAAGGCATCATAGGCCGATAAAGTTGAAGTCTGACTATATAAGAATATAAATTACAATATCTATCCCAAATAAGTCCTCAGCTTCTAAGAAGTTAATGAGAGATGGAGAGAGACAAGAAATTTACAACTACCAATCAATAACATGTGCGAAAATGAAATAAAAATAAGGTGTGACAGGATGCAGTGGTTGTATAATCCTATCAATATACATCTGCTCCCACAAGTAGCATGTTGTTATTAAATCAAATGACCTATGGGGGACTTACAAGTCCATACACCCATCCCGAAAATTCTCCCTCTGGCATGCCTAATTCAACTTGCTGGAAGTTAACCTCGATATGATATAATAACAATCGGGATCCATTTTACATTGGGGTTCATAACTATTATATCGATCATACCATTTTTGTGATTCATGACAAATGTATGTGTACGATTGATCACAATAAAAAAGAATGACCATCTTCTACATAAGAAAGTATATCTCTATTAAAATAGTGTCCTTAGGCCACTGATCCCATCAAGATACGATATAACATACGAATAAGAGTGATGCAACAAAACATATGCAATTTAAGTCACATAACATCAATAATCAACTAATTTAAACACCGAAAAACAATAAACTATCTCTCAATCAAAGTTTAAGAGAGTAATAATAATCTACCTTGAAAGACCAGTATTCGTGCCATGAACTGTTAAAAAATATAGCCTTGGAACTCTCCTAATTTATTAAAAATACACTATATGAGTATACGAGTCTATCAATACCTATATTATTATTATTTAAAAAAAATTTATGGACCAATGGCCATTTATTTATCCTAAAGAAGTATCACACAAAACAGGCCAAATAATAGCCCAATTTAAAACAAATGACAAAGTGCCCAAAAATGCAAATAAAAGGACAACTCATCTTGGTATTGATAAGCAGGAACTTTCCATTCCTTAAAATAGGGTTTTCTAAAGAAAATTCTCCATTTCTCACTCTCTTGTACTCTGACGCGTCTATGTTTCTCGCTCCTTTCACCCTTTATTTGCTCGTGCTTCATCCCCGGGTCCCTAACATTCTTCATCCATGTAAAAGTAGGGTATATCAGCTCACAAAGGTATATAGACCTTATTTTTTATCCACTCCCAATTATCATCGACCTTTTTCTTTTCTTTTTGTAGATGTAAAATCCAGTGAAGGTGTTTAGACTTCAAGATGAACTTTTTGTTGGATTTAACGATGAAAGTCCTTCTGGAGGCTTGAGGTATGTCAACACCCATACTTATGTATAAACTCTAGTAAAACGACTCACAGGGACAGCCCTGAGCCCCTTAATTCCAAAATTGAAAATTGATTTCAGAATTAGATTAGATATCGTGTGAAAAGCTCATGCGCCTAAAATCAGATGACTTCGATGAATTTATTCTCAAATATAGAAATTACATTCAATTTATCGTAGGTGATTAAACTAAATTTACCTAATCCAAATACAATTTTTCGGTAACTGTAAATCTTATTACTTACATGATGTGTTATTCTATACAACTTGGAACTTTGGATATCAACATGTTTCAATTTCAGATCAGAATCTTCTTTACACTTGTGTTCTATTCTATAATACTATACATATATCTTAGGTATCATGCTAGATCTATGATGCATATCTTGGATAATTAGTTGGTTGATCATTTCTGTGGTCCTCTCCTTATGTTTAAATATACATATGCTATTGATGTGGAAGGAACCTCGCAAATGTAAGGTTATTGATGTGCACTGTCCTCGCAAAAGCGAACCTTGGTGCACAGTGAATCCTCCGGTGAAGCAAACAATGAATCACAGAAGCATAGACGCAGAAAGCTAAGCAACCTACCCCAATCCCCTTAAGCTCATCAAAGAGAAATCAATACAGAATCTCCAGAAAAACCAAACATACAAGTCTAGCTTGTTGTAATAATTAGATCATCAATTGATGAAAACTTAGACAAATGTTGGTTGGGGTCAAATCTAAACTTTAGGGAAAAAAAGAAATCAAGTCATGACATTATTCACTCTCGAATACCTTGATATACATGTAAAATATTTAACTAAATCATAAATCACCCCTAAATCTCATGGAATCATCAAAATTTATATCGGAGTTCGTTAACGTAAATTATCCACTTTAGTCAATTATCACGATTCAAAACTCTAAAAATAGTTGTTCCTAAGATTGTACTTAAAGCACCTCGAGGATTAAGTCATCCATCTGTACAAGTAATAAAATAAAGAATTAATCTGTGAGAAGGCCAAAAACAAGAAGAAAAACACAAAGAATATGAGGATCACTATATTACTTTAAGCCTTTCACATAATATAAAAGTATTAACTTATCCACAGTTGAAACACCCTTCAAAATATTTCTTGGTACTTCATGGATTACGCCACTAATTATGTCATGTCAATGCAAAATTATAACATTTCAATATATAATCTAGACGCAGAGAAAGTAATTAATGATTTCCCAACTTTTCATTTATCAAATATGCATTAATTATTTTCTTTCTTAAATATATCGAACAACAAGATTTACTTTTTTAGATCATTTTCATCATATTTATTGATTTGTAATAATTGTTTTTCCCTATATTATATATCCTCTATATATATATACAAGATAACACTTTTTTCTAAAATAGTGGTCTTAATTTATTGTAGATTGATTATTCTCTGTGATAATATATCTTGATAACTTATTCAATTCACCCTTTTCTCTAATTTCATCACTTTAGAGACATTTTTTGAGCAACCATAGCAAAAATTATGATCTTTTTTAATGTTTATGTAAGATACTTGACCAATTTCATTTATGTTAATGGCACATACTTCTAAATATATGTGTATTATGAAACAAATATCATATGTATGGTTTCAATCTAGCTTTAGAGTCATGTTGTATATTTTCAGCTATAATTCTCTTTTCCTTGAGGAGCTTCCTCTTCTTTTTATTTAATTGAGAAACTCCTTTTTTATTAAAAATGTTTTAGAGATATAGTTTGGGGAATTTCATTTTCCTTTTTTTTTTTTTGATTTTGTGTAAATAATTTTTGGTGTTTTGTTTTACCTATATTTGATTTTTGATGTAGTCTGTCAACATTTAAAAGAAAAGGAAAGTGATTCAGAAACAGAGGTATGTGCAAATGTTGATCCAACTATTAATGGATGTTGCAAGAACATGTAAGATGGCTTAGTCACTTTTGTTTGAGGTATGCCTTATTTTGTAGTTTTAAATAATGTATATTGTTTCTAATGTTTGTATTCAACTTCGAGTTAAACTTTAATTAATCTCTGTTAGGTTGATAATTTGTTGAAGTGTTAATTAATGAGTCGAATTATTTCAATTTATGGTTTCTATCTCCATGTTAATTTTTTAAAACGCTAAAGTTCCCTAAACTCTAACGGACAGAATATATATGAAATGAGTGCCTAACTCCAAGCCAAATGCAAAACCCAATACCATACTCAAGCCGAACACTTTGAAGATCTATCATAAATCCTCTAAGAACTCTCTCTGTACTAGAACTTACCCCAATGAGGAAGTGTCAAACCAATATTGTGACCACAGTGTCATGGAATTAGAGTATTTTCTAATACTCTGTGCGGCCCTCGACGACTTACTCACTAATCTTTCAAGATCTTGTAAGTTCAAGAAAGCCTTTAAGACTTGGAACGCTTAGAGAATGCTTTGAACGACTTAGAAAGAAAAGGTAAGAGAGCTTTGAAGAAGACTTTGTATTATGCATGGAGAAATTTTACAACTTGCTTGGTGCCTTTGCAAATGAGGAGTACCTCTATTTATACTACAAACTAGGGACTAAAGTTCAATTAATTTTTAATTTACAATTACCAAAATAATTATACGTTGGTCCCTTTTCTAGAGAATTCTACAATGTTATGGGACCTTGCCTATCCTTCTTGAGACTTCAGAAAGGTTCTAGAGTTCTCCACACAACTCTAGAACGTTCTGCCTCTATCCAGACGCGGAATCAAGCTGGAATCGTGGCGGGACTTCACACACTCTCCTACCTAATTATGTGACAACCGTGGCACATTGCTGCAAAAACTCCTAAACTTTGTCTTTACATTGCCACATGTCTTCCTATTTCTCCCATGTGGCCTCTTCTGGGGTTTGTCCGTTCTAATGCACAAGGAACATGGTGCTGGCTTGTTGACCTCGCTTCCGTTTGGCTTGATAATATATGATAGCTTCAATTTCCCTGTCATGCGAGGCAGTGACTGTTATGGGTGCCCGTTGTGATCGGTTCCGACTTGGATCCTTCTTATCCTTATGGTATGGATTTAGGATGCTAGCATGAAACACTGAATGGATTTTGAAGTGTGGAGGTATCTCCAACTTGTACGAGATCTTTCCAACCTTGGAAACGATCTTGAACGGACCCTCATATTTACGCACTAAGTTTTGTTGGACGCCCCTTATTGCCTTGAATTGTCTCGGGTTGAATTTTACCAGGACCATGTCGCCTTCTTTTTAATCCATGGGACGACGCTTGCGGTCGGCAAAAATTTTCATCTTCTTAGATGCATTGTCCAAGAAAGACTTGGCAGTGTCAAGATGACCCTCCCATCCCTTGGCAAGAAGGTAGGCACCCAAACTCTTACCCTCAAAAACAGCTAGCAACGAATGCGGAGTTTGGGGTTGTTGTCCTGTCGCCAACTCAAATGGTGTGCGCCTAGTGGACTCACTTCTATGCAAATTATAGGAAAATTGTGTCATGTCTAGGAGTTTTGCCCAATCCTTCTTATGCGCACTAACATAGTGTCTTAGATAGCACTTCAATATGGCGTTGACGCGTTCGGTCTGGTCATTGGTCTACAAGTGGAAACTTGTGGAGAAGTGAAGCTCCGTGCCAAGTATCTCAAACAACTCTCTCCAAAAGTTCCCGGTAAAGTGGGGTTCTTAGTAGCTAATGATATGTCTTGGCAGCCCCTAATATTTCACCACATTCTTGAAAAATAATCGAGCAGCTGATGTACCATGGTTTCATGGTACTTTCAATGCTTTTTCCTTAAGTGTAGTGTGTGTCTAAGACCTTTTTGTATTGGTTTTAATGTAGTTTTATCTTTGTGTACAGGAAATCTGTCCAGAAGGAGAACGTGGAAGAATTGTGCTGAAAATTACAGAAGTGACGACCTACGGAGCCATCGATGGTCCGTCGTGACCTCAACGATCCGTAGGTGGCTACCGTCGTACGAAGAGAAAGAATTCTAAAGGAAGTTGGGGAATTCATAGAAATGGTGTGGCTACAAAGGATCTCGACAGACCTTCATAGACACGACGAACCGTCATGCACATCCGCCAATGTTAACAGAAAGTAGTCCCAATACCCATCTTCAAAAGATTCTACGTATGGAGGAACGAAATCCATGAACGGACCATTGTGCATTCAATGGACCGTCATCCATGTCTGTCGATGGTAACAGAACATTGGTAAAGAAAGCAGCAGAAAAAGAAGTTAAGTATTGAAGGACGGAGGGCCTCGACGATATATCGCTACAGTCGTCGACTCATACGTGTTTTTGGGCATATTTTCCTTAAATATATTTCCCTTTTTGCTAAGACTTGGATATTATAAATATTTATAAAAACTTTAATTTTTGGGTTAGACTCTGGGGTATTTATCAGATTTTATTGTTCTAGTTGTGAACTTGTGATTTTTGGAAATTATTCTATTTTCCAAAAATCATTTATTGCAAGCTTAATGATCAATTCAAGTAATTTCTAGGTCTTCAGCAATCCTATGAAAGTAAGTGTATGAATTCTTATCAAACTAATATGTGTTTGATTATTTACATGGGTAACTAAATCCATAGCTAGGGTTGTGGGAACCATGGGTAATTAACAAGGTAAAACTAGCTAAAATAATAATCTTAGAATAGTATTTTGCATGTTTTGATAATTCTTTCATTTAGAAGTCCTTTTAACGAGTGCACGCGTTAGAACTCGCCTTGTTGCTACTTGCCGGACCAAGGAGGTATATAATAAGAAAAGAATTGTCAACATAGATTTAGTATATACTATCTAATAGGCTAGTGCCGGTTGGTGCGAAGTAAAAATAAAGTCATACATTGATTATGATGCTTAGTATGAGGTAAAGGTAAGGTTTAGTAAAGCAAACACACCTAGCCGGAACAAGGTGAGGAGTGAAATTTCCTAGTTACCGGACCAAGGAATTAGGGATACATAACTTTCAACTTTGAATGCAAGATACTAGGAAAAGATTGTTATAGCTAGAAATACCGCGTTATGAACATGTGGGGAACACTTAAGCCCTAGTTACTCTCATAACTTGATAAAAATCAAATCTTTAAACCTATCACTTGTTTATTTAGAAATAGCTAATTACATTTATTGCTTAAAAAACCCCTGTATGTTACTTTTTTTTTTGGAAAGGACTTGACTAAATAGAAGTAATAATAAGTTAAAGTTAAGTCTAATTATTTTCCTCATGGGATCGACCCCAACTTCATAATTGGGTTCTTTAATAAACACGACCATTTTACACTTCTTTTTCAGAAGTAAATTTGAGCGTATCAAATTTTGGTGCCGCTGCCGGGGAAAGTGGATTTTAGATTAACTTTAAGATTATTACCAAAGTTTAGTCAATATTTTTCTAATTTTACTTTTTCTCTTTGTTTTTGTTTCTTGTAGATCTAACTTCCATGTATGACAAGTACACGGAGTAGTGGAGAACTTATACTCTCACCCGACCCCAAACTAGAGGGTACACAGTGCAGAATGAATCGAAATTTGGGTATTCTCGATAAAGAACACAACCCGGAACTTCTACCACTGGTTGATGCTCATGATCAATTATTACCTGAAAATTGTGGGGAAGGTGAAATACAGTGGCAACCTCCCGCTCCACGCACTCAAGAGATAAGATAATAATATTGACTCTTACGGGCCAATTGTCTTGCCTCCCCTACCACACGGCCATACTTTCATGGTAACTAGTAGTCTGATGCAAATGCTCACTACTAAAGTTTGTTTGGCTACCTTCTGAAGATCCACATGCTCACATCACCAAGGTGAGGTCGGTGTGTAAGAGTTGTGTAGGGAGGCCTGATTTGAATATGGACGTAATAGGGCTGAGAGTGTTTCCTCTCTCACTGACGGGAGAGGCCGCTATATGGTTTATAGAGCTCCTCTATAAATCAATCAAAACTTGGAATCAATTGAGGGGTGTGTTCTTAGAACATTATTGCCTGGTGTCGAAGAATCTAAACCACAAAGATAGGGTGAACAACTTTGTGGCATTGCCAGGAGAATCAGTCAGTAGTTCTTGGGACAGGTTCACTTCGTTCTTGAGAAGTGTTTTCAATCACTGCATTGATGATGAGTCACTGAAAGAGTAATTCTATCGGGGACAATATGATACTTATAAAGTTGTACTAGATACTATAGCAGGTGGTTCTTATAGGGAGTGTCCTTATGCTGAGATTGCTTAGAAGTTGGAGAAAATCTCCCGAAATAATAAAGGTTTGAGCACTAGAAAGTCAGATACTTGGAGAAACACTTTTGAGTGCATTCCTCACACAACCCAGCAACATATGAGATTCGTGAAGAAATGGCTCAAATGAGAACTGAGCTTGGCTTGGTGTTAAAACACGTCACTAGGGGTGCAGAAAAAGTAAATGCGGTGAATGATATGCTCAAACTTACTTCTCAAATAAGAAGTAAAGCGGTCGTGTCAAGTAAATAACCCAACTAGTGAGGTTGGGATCGTTCCCACGAGGAAAATAGTTTAGACTTAACTTCAATCTATTATTACTATTGTTTAGTCAATTACTTCCTTGGAAAGAAAAAAAGATAAAGGGGGGGATTTCTATTTATAAATAAATGAAAATAACTAGAGAAATTGAAGGAGACAACTAACAGCTTCAAATGTTGGAGTTTAATCAATTAATAAAAGTAACTAAGGTTTACATATTCCCACAGGTTCATAACTTCATAATTCTAACTAAAGCAATTCTTTCCTAGTATCTAGCATGCAAAGTGATAAGTTATGTATTTCTAAATCTTTGGTCCGGTATCTAGAAAATTTCACTCCGCACCTTGGTCCGGCTACGTGTGTTGCCTACCCTACCACACGGCCATACTTTCATGGTAACTAGTAGTCTGATGCAAATGCTCAGTGCGAAAGGTTTGTTTTCGGGGCTACCTTCTGAGGATCCACCTGCTCACATCACCAAGGTGAGGTCGGTGTGTAAGAGTTGTGTAGGGAGGCCTTATTTGAATATGGACGTAATAGGGCTGAGAGTGTTTCCTATCTCACTGATAGGAGAGGTCGCTATATGGTTTATAGAGATCCTCTATAACTCAATAAAAACTTAGAATCAATTGAGGGGTGTATTCTTAGCAAATTACTGCATGGTGTCGAAGAATATAAACCACAAAGATAGGGTGAACAACTTTGTGGCATTGACAGGAGAATCAGTCAGTAGTTCTTGGGACAGGTTCACTTCGTTCTTGAGAAGTATTTTCAATCACTGCATTGATGATGATTCACTGAAAGAGAAATTCTATCAGGGACAATATGATACTAATAAAGCAGTACTGGATACTATAGCAGGTGGTTCTTATAGGGAGTGTCCTTATGCTGAGATTGCTGAGAAGTTAGAGAAAATCTCCCGAAGTAATAAAGGTTGGAGCACTAGAAAGTCAGATACTTGGAGAAACAATTTTGAGTGCATTCCGCACACAACCCAGCCACATATGAGATTCGTGAAGAAATGGCTCAAATGAGAACTGAGCTTGGCTTGGTGTTAAAACACGTCACTAAGGGTGCAGAAAAAGTAAATGCGGTGAATGATATGCTCAAACTTACTTCTCAAATAAGAAGTAAAACGGTCGTGTCAAGTAAATAACCCAACTAGTGAGGTTGGGATCGTTCCCACGGGGGAAATAGTTTAGACTTAAATTCAATCTATTATTACTAATGTTTAGTCAATTACTTCCTTGGAAAGAAAAAATGATAAAGGGGGGGTTTTCTATTTATAAATAAATGAAAATAACTACCGAAATTGAAGGAGACAACTAACAACTTCAAATGTTGGAGTTTTATCAATTAATAAAAGTAACTAGGGTTTACGTGTTCCCCACAGGTTCATAACTTGATAATTCTAACTATAACAATTCTTTCCTAGTATCTTGCATGCAAAGTTATAAGTTATGTATTTCTAAATCTTTGGTCCGGCATCTAGAAAATTTCACTCCGCACCTTGGTCCGTCTACGTGTGTTGCTATACTAACCCTTAACTTTACCTCATATTAAGAGACTAAGTTATTACCTTGTACCAATCAATACTAGCCTATTAGATAGTATAAACTATATCTATGTTGATAATTCTTTTCTTATTATCTACCTCCTTGGTCCGGCAAGTAGCATTAAGGCGAATTCTAATGTTGGCCATCCGTTAAAAAGACTTCTAAGCAAAAGAATTATCAAAACATGCAAGACACAATTCTAGAACTGTTATTTTAGTTAGGTTTCACCTTATTATTTTCCTATGGTTCCCACAACCCTAGTTATGGAGTTTAGTTACCCATAGTCATAATCACAATATTCAAATATATGGTATAAGAATTCATGCACTTACTTCAATGAGAAAGAGTAAAATCCGAAAGTTCACTTTATTAATCAGCAAAAGTCACCAACAATCAATTAAAAAAGTCTCAAAATATTGAAGAATCTCAAAATAATCAAGAATCTCACAAAGAGTCTAAAAAATAATCAAGAGTCTAACCTCAAAAACAAGGTTTTTCGAACTATTTATAAAAAATAAAACCTAATCAAATAAGGACTCTATTTACAGGAAATCTGTCAAAACGCGGCTGGATCGACGGACCTCGCGAAGGATCGTCGTGGTCACGACGATCCGTCATGGACTCCGTCGTCCCATACTTGTGCAATTTCTTCTGATGCTCTCTTCATTACCCTCGACGGCAGGTATGACGGATCGTCACAGGCACAACGGTCCGTCGAGGGTCTCTGTTCCAAAACACTTGAACTCTTGGAATTTGGGTACTGGACTTCTTCTCTGCTCTTAATGACGAACCAGCAGGACGGACTGTCATGGCTACGACGGTCCGTCACGCTTTTCGTAACCCCACACTTGGTCAGACTTTCCCATCTTTCTTCAGCAGCTGCACTACGATGCCACCTACGGACCGTCACGAGCATGATGGACCGTCACAAGCTCCGTAGGTGGTACTTTTCTATATTTATTGCTCAAAAACCTCCGCATTCATCTTTTAGACAGATTTCCTCCAAATAAAGAGAAACTTACATAAAAATTAGCACAAAAAGGCTTTTGGACACACTAAACTTAAGGAAAAAGTATTAATAATACTGTGAAACCATGGTGTATTAGTGAACTACTTGTCTAAAATACCACCTCCGACTGATGAGTATTACCATGAGAAGGACTCTTATGTGGTAAATGAGCAGACGGGGGGTTTCCGATCAAACGCCAAAGGCTCCAATCAGGAGAAATAGCGCCAAGTTTAAGGAAATCAAGGTTAGAACTATAGTAATTAGAACCGATAGGGTCATTATGTCCGAGATGCATATTACAATCGCAAAAACAACTTCAATCGGGGTAACTATGGTAACACAAATGATAGGAGTGGGCCCTATGTTCCACCTTAAAATCGTGAAGTTTCTCTTATGGATGGTAGAGTTAGTGTGGCGCAAGTTTAGGATATGTTGCAGAAAATAATGAGGAGGTTTGATGCTAGTGATGAGCACACTAAAGAGTTGAGGAGTTACTTAGCGAGTATTGGGCAAAAAGTTGATGCACATGCAATCTCGATCAAGCATCTTGAGTTGCAAATGACCTAGTTGTCTTCAACTATGAACCCATGCCGATCGGGCACTCTTCCTAGCAATACTGTCAAAAATCCAAAAAATGATGGACATTTAATGGCAGTAACGACTCGAGGTGGTAAGCAAACCATTGAACCACCGATGTCGTCTGGTGTAGAAAATGTGATAAGAGGCGATGATGAGGTAGTGGAGGTTAGTTGTGAGTTAGGAGACAAAACGGGGAAAGAAGTTGAGGTACCCCAAAAGGTGACCCCCATGCCTTGACCATCACCTCCATTCCCACAGAGGTTAGTCAAAAAGACCGAGGATTGTAAATACCGGCGTTTTATCACTATGCAAAAACAACTTTCCATCAATGTCCCTTTGATATAAGCTCTTAAACAAGTGCCCGGTTGTTCCAAGTTCATGAAAGATATGGTCACTAAGAAAAGATCGATCATTTTTCAGGATGACGATAGAATGCAGCACGTAGTGCTATTGCTACAAGGTCTCTAGTGCAAAAGAAAGAAAGATCTGGGTGCCTTCACTATTCCATGTACAATCAATTTTTTACACTTTTAATAAGCATTATGTGATCTTCGGGCAAGCATAAATCTCATGCCTCTCTCTATTTACAAGAAGTTAGGTTTGGGTGACCCAAAGCCCATTGCGATGCGGCTATTCATGGACGATTGAATGGTGAAGAGGCCTATTAGGGTACTCCATGATGTGTTAGTAAAGGTGTAGTCATTCATATTTCCGGACGATTTTGTGATTCTGGATTGTGAGGTTGATTTTGAGGTACCTATTATTCTTGGGAGGTCATTCCTTGCTACGGGTAGAGCCTAGGTTGATATGGAGAATGGGCAAACGAAATTTTGGTTGAGCAATGAAGTGTCTTTAAACATTTGTAGGTTCATGAGGCAGAGAGGTGAGATCCAATTGATATCTGTCATATCTTACAAGGTTAAAAAGTCACCTAACGTACAGATAGAAGAGCGTCTAGGTGTAGAAGCACTAGCGAAAATGATCATGAATTTGATAGTGATTGCATGGAAAAGTGTGGGTCATTGGTGGCGGAACTTGATCGAGGTGATGTTCGGTTCAAACCAAGAAGTTGGAGTAAGATATGAAACATCGCGACTCTCCACCCGTAAAACCATCTATAAAGGAGGCTCCAAAAGTAGAACTTAAGGATCTACCACCTCATCTGAGGTATGTATTTTTGGGACAAGGTGACACTTTGCCGATCATTATTGCATCAGATTTGAAAGTGCATCAAGTTGAGAGTTTGGTGGAGGTGCTAAAAAGATTCAAAAGAGTTATTGGGTGGACTATTGCAGATATTAATGGGATCCCTCCAAGGAATTATTCACATAAAATCCAACTGATGCCCGATCATAAGCCAAGTATTGAGCACCAGAGACGTTTAAATCCACCTATGCAAGAGGTGGTGAAGAAGGAAATCATTAAGTGGTTGGATGCTGGAGTGATATATCCGATCGCCGATAGTAGTTGGGTATGCCCTGTTCAGTGTATACCTAAGAAAGGGGGAATGACTATGGTCCCCAATGAGAAAAATAAGCTTGTTTCGATGAGGCTGGTGACTGGATGGAGGGTATGTATGGATTACCGTAAATTAAATGCATGGACCGAGAAGGACCATTTTCAAATGCCCTTCATTGATCAGATGTTAGATAGACTTGCCGGAAAGGGGTGGTACTATTTTCTTGATGGCTATTCGGGTTATAATCAGATTTTTATTGCACCGGAAGATCAAGAGAAAATCACCATTACTTGTCCTTATGGGACCTTCGCATTCAAGAGAATCTCGTTTGGGTTATGTAATGCACCAGCCACATTTCAGAGATGTATGATGTCAATATTCTCCGATATGGTGTAGGACATTATTGAGGTTTTTTTGATGATTTTTTAGTGGTTGGTGACTCCTTTGAGCGGTGTTCGAGTCATTTGTTTGAGGTTCTTAAGAGGTGTGAAAATTGCAACATTGTGCTAAAATGAGAAAAAAACTTCATGGTGAAATAAGGTATCGTATTGGGTCATCGCATTTCAGAGAAGAGGATAAAATTTGATCGAGCTAAAGTTGAGGTGAGTGACTTCCTCCACCTATCTCTGTAAAAGGTGTTAGAAGTTTTCTTGGACATGTAGGCTTTTACCAGAGGTTCATCAAGGATTTTTCAAAGATTGCACATGCTTTGTGCAAGTTTCTTGAGAAAGAGTGTAAGTTTCATTTTGATGAATCTTGTCTTAAGGCATTTGGTTAGTTTAAGGAAAAGTTGGTGTCTGCACCTATCATCATTTCTTCGGATTGGAGCAAGCCTTTTGAGGTGATATGTAATGCGAGTGGGGTTGCTTTATTGTGGTATTGGGACAAATAAGGAACAAAATCTTTCATCTCATTTACTATGCTAGTAAATCCCACCGTGACTGAAAAAGAGATCTATGCAGTAGTCTTTGTTTTCGAGAAATTTTGCTCCTATTTGCTTGGCACGAGGGTTATAGTGCATATTGATCATTCTTATTTAAGATATTTGATAGGAAAGAAGGATGTGAAACCGAGGTTGATTCATTGGGTATTACTATTCCAAAAATTTGACTTTGAGGTGAAAGATAAAAAAGAGACCGAAAATCAAGTTTTTGCTCACTTGTTTTGATTAGAATATGAAGCAATGAGGGAGTTAGGCAAGAAGGCTGAAATTGATGATACTTTACCTGATGAGCATGTATTGGCTGCCCCCCGAGACTTGATTCCATAGTTCGCAGATTTTGCAAATTATCAGGCTAGTGATATCGTCCCACCGGACTTGTCCTTTCATCAAACGAAAAAGTTCATGCATAATGTGAAAAAGTTCTTTTGGTATGAGCCATACTTATATAGGAGTTTTGCCAATGGACTTATTCGGCATGGTGTGTCGAAAGTTAAGATGTTGAGTGTTTTGGAGGCATGCCATTCTTCGCATGTAGGTGGGCATCATAGTGGTATCCGGACTACTCACAAGATCTTGGAATGTGGCTACTGTTGGACAACCATCTACCAAGATGCTATGTGTTGGCCAAGGCATGTGATAGATGCCAAAGAGATGGTCATTTTGAGAAAGCAAGAGCTCCTTTTAATTCCAATTCTTGTGATTGAATTGTCTGATGTATGGGGCATTGACTTTATGGGACCTTTTGTGAGTTCTCATGGGATGAAATACATTCTTGTGGCAGTCGATTATGTGTCAAAATGGGTAGAAGCTATCGCACTTGCGAATAATGAAGGGAAGAGTGTCACTGCATTCATGAAAAAGAACATATATTTTATATATGGTGGGCTATTATCGGTTGATGGGGGATCCCACTTTTGCAACAAGTTGTTTAAGGGATTATTGGAAAAATATGGGGTTAACCATAAATGTGGCCACTTCTTACAATTCTCAAACTAGTGGGGAAGTTGAGGTGTCAAAAAGGGAGATTAAGAGAATTTTGGAGAAAATCGTGAATGATAGTAGAACGGATTGGTCCAGGAGGCTAGATGATGCTGTTTGGGCCTACTAGACAGCATACAACACTTCCATAGGTATGTCTAACAACTTGTATATGGGAAGGCTTGTCACTTACTGGTTGAATTAGAGCATAAGGTCATGTAGGAAATGAAGAAGTTTAAAATGGTTTGGAATGAGGTTGCAAAACAGAGGTTAAACGGGTTGAATAAGCTTGATGAATTTCTCTTAAAGGCATATCAAAGTTTAGTCCTCTACAAAGAAAATATTAAGAAGTACCATGACCAAAAGATTGAGAAGCGCGATTTTTTGGTGGGGGATTTGGTATTTTTGTTCAATTATAGGTTGCGTTTTTTTTTTAACAAACTCAAGTCTAATGGACTGGTCCCTATTTGGAAAAATATCCCCTCATGGTGCGGTTGAGTTGGACAACAATGAGGGTGTGAGGTTTAAGGTGAACGGGCAGCGAATAAAAATATATAAAGGGCATGCTGAAATGGCAAAGGAAGTGATCGAGGCATACCACCTCGATGAAGTCTGAGTAATCAAGACTCCTTCGTCCTGCCGCGACGTTATATCATGCGCTGATTGGGAGACAACACAATATGTATCCTCTAGCCAACTATAGTTTTTTCATAATTTTCTAGTCATAGTTGCATTACTTCTCTATTCTTTTTTGTAGTAGTTTTGGCTAGAGCATTAGGTTCCATGTCCAAAAAGTTTCCAGAAAATACAAAAAGATTATCTTAATGGGTGTTAAATGTGAAGGTATCAAATCACCAGAAATCTGCAGAAAATTTGTCTGCTGCACCCATCGACGGACCGTCGGTGGGATCCGTCATGCCCAAGTATCTCTTTCAAAATTTTCCAAGTTAGGTCACCCTCAAAGGACCCCATGACAGACCGTTGACCCTGTTACATTCCGTCGATGGGTAATCGTCACGTGTTTACTCACCAACCCGACCGAACCTGTCCAACTGAATATGAAAAGTTTTAAACCTTTAAAGTTCCCACCTCTTCACATAACCCGTCATAGCCGTTTATCTCCTCATTTCCTACCATTTCTCCCCACTTCATCACCATTAACTCCCATTCCCTCTCCATCTTCTGATTTCTCAGAATTTCCCCAAATTCCCACAGTCCCTCTCTCTCCCAATTCTCCCAGTTTCTTCAGTCCATTGCCGGTCAGTGTTCGTGGTGTTTGTGCTGCTATTCAACTACCAGTGTCTTACTTCTTCTTCCTCTACTCCAGTTTTCAGGTATGTTCTTCTAATTCGTGAATTAACTATCGTTAGTTTATTGTTTTCTGATTAAACTTGTTGTCCTACTGTGTGAGTCTCCAATTTTAGACCCTTATTGCATGCTAGAACTCACCCCCGTAGTCCTAAGTTCCCGTAGAACACATATATTGAAAAGGAATAGGGGTGTTTTGTTAAAAAATGGTATGCGTTTCCTGATTCTATTTCTTACCAAGGGTTGATAGGCTATCAAAAATTGAATGCTATAACTTAAAAAATTCTTGCCCTAGGGATGATGCAATGTTGGTTAGTTTCTTGGGAATCTTGGGTTGTTAGGGATACTCCACATTAATAAGTATAAGATCTAATTCAAGTAAAAAAAATTATCCCTAAAGGACAGTACAAGACCGCATCGACGGACCATCATGCCCTCGACGGACCGTCGTGGAGGTCCGTCACTGTCCACTTCTCAACCTTAGGTCAAGTGGCCCTTGACGGTCCGTCCTTCACAATCGTCAACACTGTTAGAACCTTTGTTTCTAATGTTTCCAAATTTTAGTCTAAGTGTCCCTCGACGGATCGTCGTGCCTTCGACGGTCCGTCCTATATAATCATTGCCACTATCAGAACTTTTGCTTCAGATGATATACAAAAATTTCATTAAGTGTTCCTCGACGGACCCCATGAAGGACCGTCGTGTCTTCGATGGATCGTCTATGGGTACGTCATCCAGTGCTGCAACTACTGCACTGTCATTCCATATCTGTTTCTACTTTGTTGCTTTCTTCTGTTGCATTTACTGGTGCTAATTGCTTTTCTTTGAAGGTAATAATGGCACCAAAACAAGACCGCATCTACTCACGAGGGCGTTACAAGTCTGTTGCCCCATCCATCCGGATGTTCATAGGTTAAGACGATAAGCGTTACCCAGAGTAGGTGCCACCAGGAACTCTATCTCCCACCCGTGCTGCACGCACCACCATAGCCACACCCACGAAAGTGGAGCCCAGCAGAGTCACTGCCTCCCTGTCTGAAAGGGAGCGCATATTTACCGGCACACCTTCTAGGTCTACTGCACAGTCTGAGGGAGCATCTAGATCTGAGGATGCTTGCGGTTATGAGGAAGTGATTGGTTCTGAGGAGGCCTCTTCTCCCGCCACCGCATCCCAATCTTCCTTGTCTGATGAGGATGATAGTGCTGACTCTACTCCAGCACCCTAGACTGGCGTCCCTGCCCCGGTTGCTGATCAGACCAATCAGTGGTATGTTGAGGGGCAATATCAAGTATACACCGACACCAATCTGCCTAATGACAAGGGGGTCATGACCCGTATCCTGACACTAGAGCAGTGGGTTCTTACGATAAGTCTCCCTACCATGTCAGCTATTTATGAAATATTCACCATGCATCGGCTGGAGTGGACGACTCGAGATGTAGGCCGCTACAGTGAGGAGATGGTCCGAGGGTTCTATGCCTCATATGTGGCGACTCTCCGATCACAGCTAGACAGGAAGGCAGTACCCACAAAATATTCTCCTCTGGATTATGTCCGAGTCCTCGGCAAGCAGGTTGACATTTCCTTGTCGTCCATTCGCAAGTTTCTTTATGGCGCGGATGTTGATGCCACCCGGACACCTCTCACCATCGAGTTCAACTTTGGTGGAAATTGATTAAAGATGGTCGGTTCAAGCGTGAGCCAGATTTGAGAAAGACCACCAAGCGGCCGATTGGGTGATGAATCCCAAAGAAAGTATCAAAAAGGCTAACCTCACCTTCACAGCCAAGTTTTTTGTGGTTACTAGTCTGACACTGCATTTCCCGGACTGCAGCTGACAACATTGTCACTTGGGATCGTGTGGTACTGATGGCGGCAATGATTGTGGGGCTTGAGGTGGACTTTGCATGGATACTACAGGCGGTGATACACTAGAGGGCCTTTAAGTCCACTACTACTTACCCCTTCCCGTGCATGGTTTTCTCTTTGTGTAGGATAACAGGAGTGTCCGCGTGGCAAATTTATGTGCTCAAGACCCGCCTGGCACAATAGATATTGGACTCATTCGTGATGATGCCAATGAGTTGTCTCCCCACAGAGGGCCCCTTCTGGAGGTGCAGCCGTTTAGTGAGAACCTAGCAGAAATGGTAGAGCACGCCCAAGCGGCTAAACCGGCTACATATTAGCCTACCGACGCCACTCCGGTCGAGTCTATATCAAGTGGTAGCACCGCTCCGAGCTTCTCCCGCTCGTCTCCATCTGCTACTCTGGTCCCACTTGATAGGGTCCATAAACTTCAGGCCCAAATGGAAACACTTATGCACCACATCTAGACTTGGATGCAGAGGTCTATTTCTGAGGCAGAGGACCGCTTAAGAGGAAAATGGCCCAGCACACTGAGCGGAAGGTCAAAGAGGTTCACCAGCGCTTGGACGCTTTTGAACTGCAGGTTCTTGCCCGACCAGCCTGTACAGTGAATGTGACGGATCTTCAGGCTCATGCGCAGAGTATTAGAGAAGACTTAGATACTATATTAGAGGCTCAGGTGCCCGAGTCTTAGGCCCCTTCTGCATAGCCCGCTGAGGACACATTGTTCACGGCTTTTTTCTCCACAGCCACAGTGCCACCACCTTCCCCACGAGATCGTGCCAAGAAGCACAGAGTTAGATATGAGGAGGAGTCTAGGGCTCGGAAGAAAGAGCCCCATGAGTTAAAGGCTACGAGAAGAGCCTCGCTTATTTATGAGGAGGCTTGCCAGTTGAGGTCTATAGAGTTGGCTACTGGGCGTCTAGCTCTAGAGTTGTTGAGGTTGAGAGGAGCACTACTGATGGTGTTGTTTTTATTGAGGACACTAATGAGGGTATCCCGACTAAATAGGGAGCGGGTTCCGGGCAACCAGACCCTCCTGCTTGTTGATCACCGGCGCTTTGTGCCTCAGGTTAGTTTCACCTACCACCCTATTTTTTATACTTTTATGCATTGGGGACAATTGAATATCTTTTTGTTGGGTGTGGGGTAAATGGAAAGTGAGTACTAGGGTAAATTTTGAGTAGCCCAACTCACGATCCTCTCTTGGGGTTTTCTTGCCTATGTTCATTTTCCCTGAGAGACTGGTTATTTTTATTGTTGAACCGGCATGTTGGTATCTTTTGTACATAGTATAGAAATGGACTCTGAAGCAGGATGGCTAAACAAAGAATGATATCCTTATTTAAAGAAAATGTTGCATTACTAGGCATAGTAACTGATAAATGTGTGGCTCTAAGCATGACATAAAGACACACCACTTCATGACCCTAAATCTAAAACATGAACTAGGATCCTGACAATTTAGTAAAGTAATGATATGTCAAGTGAGTGTGAGGAAAATTTGAATATTCCACCATTGGTACTAAAATAGAACTTGCATTGTTAGTCCTGCTAAAAGTAAGTCGTAATAGACAATTAGAAAGGATCATATGCCTTTGTTCAATATAGCCAATCTTTAGCCTGAATAAAACAAAACCGAAAAAAATTAATCCCTTCTCGATCCAAATGATTTGATCTTAAAATAGACTTTTCTTTTTCACCCCAATTGATCTTTTCTGGGAACAGTGTGTTGTCCCTGGTCCCTCCTTGGACATGTACACCTCCGCTTATGCCAAAAGCATAAGTTGACACTGGCTAATGCAGAAAACAACCTTGTCGTGGCCCTGACTCGACTTTGGGTATTGTGTACTTTGACTCATGGCAAAGCTATGAGTTGAGGGTTTCTATTATGATGCTCCCCGAAAGTGGGGTTGAAAGAACAAGTAGAGACAAAAAACAAAAGAAAAGTGACGCAAGTAAAGTTGAAAAAAAAGTCAAAAAAAGTGAAAATGTGAAATACAAGCAAGGAAATAAAAGAGTTACTTACACAAAAAAGAAGAAGAGAGAATAGTAAGGTGAAAGAATACAAGAAAATTAAGAAATATTGCCAAATAAAATGATTAAAAGGTAGGACGCTTAGCCGTTATGTCAAGGAGGGCGATAAGTTACTAAAATACATCCAAATATACGCGACCTGACCCTGAGCCTAAGTTATAAGCTAAGAAAGTCCTATCGTGATCCTAAGAGTCTATTATGGTGAACTTGAAGCAGTGAAAATAAGGGCGAGCCTATGTCAATAAGTATTAATAAGGATACTCTTGTACAAAATTTTGTAGTGAGTCACAGTGCATCGCTTGAGGACAAACAACGAATTTAAGTTGAGGGTGTTGATGTTATGTGGTTTCACGGTACTTTCAATGCTTTTCCCTTAAATTCAGTGTTGTATAAGGCCTTTTTGTATAGGTTTTAATGTAGTTTTTTCTTTGTTTGTAGAAAATCTATCTAGAAGGAGAACGTGGGAGAATTAAGTTAAAAATTGCAAAAGTGATGACCTACAGAGCCATCGATGGTCAGTCGTCAACTCGACGGTCTATAGGTGGCCACCGTCGTACAAAGAAAAAGGTTGTTAAAGGAAGTTGGGGAATTCTGACTAAGCGTGGGGCTGTGGAGGCTCTCGACGGACCGTCATAGCTATGACGGACCGTTTGGCACATACCCATCTTCAAAAGATTCTACATATGGAGGAATGGAATCCATTGACCGTCATCAATGTCCTTCGATGGTAACAGAAAGTTGGTGAAGAAAGCAGCAGAAAAAATAGTTAAGTATGGAACGATTGAGGGCCTCGATAGTCCGTCGTGACCTCGACGGTTCGTCGCTCCAATCGTCGACTCAGCTGAGGTTTTGGGCAGATTTTCCTTAAATAGATTTCCCTTTAATGTTAGGACTTGTCTATTATAATTACTTGTAAAAAACTCGTTGTTGGGATGTATTTTTCAGATTTTATTGTTCTAGTTGTGAACTTGTGATTTTGGGAAATATTCTATTTTGCGGAAATCGTTTATTGCAAGCTTATTGATCAATTCAATTAATTTTTAGGGTTTTCTTCAATCTCTTCAAAGTAAGTTCAGGAATTCTTATCAAACTAATATGAATTGTGTGATTATGAACATGGGTAACTAAATTTATAGTTAGGGTTGTGGGAATCATGGATAATTAACAAGGTAAAAACTAGCTAAAATAATAATCTTAGAATAGTATTTTGCATGTATTGATAATTCTTTCGTTTAGATGTCTTTTTAACGAGTGCACGCGTAAGAACTCTCCTTGTTGCTACTTGCAGGACCAAGGAGGTAGATAATAAGAAAAGAATTGTCAACGTAGATTTAGTATATACTATCTAGTAGACTATTGCCGATTGGTATGAAGTAACAATAAAGCCATACATTGATTATGATTCTTAATACAAGGGAAAGGTAAGATTTAGTAAAGCATACACACGCAGCCGGACCAAGGTGCGGAGTGAAATTTTTTAGTTGCCAGACCAAGGAATTAGGGATACATAACTTACCACTTAGCATGCAAGATACTAGGAAAGGATTGTTATAGCTAGAATTACCGCGTTATAAGCTTGTGAGGAACACTTAAGCCGTAGTTACTCTCATTACTTGATAAAAATAAAATATTTAAACCTTTCACTTGTTGATTTAGATTTAGATAATTACATTTATTGCTTAAAAACCCCCAGTTTGTTACTTGTTTATGGAAAGGACTTGACTAAATAGAAGTAATAATAGGCTAAAGTTAAGTGTAAATCATTTTCCTCGTGAGATAGAATCCAACATCATAGTTGGGTTATTTACTTGATTCGACCACTTATACATCTTTTAGAGATGTAAATTTGAGCGTATCAGTGACTTCCTTTGTGGTGCAACCGGTTGTGGCGGGCATGAAGGTAGCATACTTTGAGAACCTGTCCAGCACGACAATGATCGTACCGAACCCTTCGGACATCGGCAAGGAAGTGATGAAGTCCATGGTCATGCTCTCCCATGGGCGTTCTGCTACGACTTGTTGCTCTAGTAACACTATCGGTTTCCTTTGCTCCACATTGTCTTGTTGGAACATAAGACAAGTCTGCACATAGCACTCGATGTCATTTCGCATGCGTGACCAAAAATAAATAGCCTCGATCAGCACCCTTGTTGTTCGCTGCCCCGGATACCCACCGCACGAGGTGTCGTGGCCTTCCTTAATGATGCACCGCCTGATAAACCCAAACTTAGGTACATAGACCCTTCGACCAGTAGTGAGTAAAAGTCCATCGTCTACCCAAAAACGTCTGTTTTGCCTTTGGCAGCCAATTACATAAGCTTTTTGTCCTCTAGATCATGTTGCATACCATTCTTAATTGCATCTTGAATGTCACAGTGTGTTGTATTGATGGCAGAATACTTTTCCTTCCTACTTAGTGTGTCGGCCACGATGTTGCCTCTTCTTGGTTTTTATTCCAAGACGTAGTCAAACTCCGCTATAAAGTCTTGCCATCTAGATTGTTTCGGTGTGATCTTCTTTTGTGACTGGAAGTAGCTAATGGCCACATTGTCAGTCGTTACCATGAACTTTGAACCCACTAAGTAGTGTCTCCTTATGTGTGGGCAATGCATAATGACCGTCATTCTCTTTCTCCTACACTGTGTAACCCCTTCCGAACTCGTTTACTTGCGGCTTTCGAATGATATAGGGTGTCTATCTTGCATTAATACTCCCTCAATGGGACTTTCTGGGCATCCGTATATATTGTAAAGGTCTTGGAGAAGTCGGGCAGCGTCAAGACCGCCTCTTCCGTCACTGCAGCCTTGAGACCTTCAAATGCTCTTTTGCACTCCTCGCTCCAAACACATGGCTTATTCTTTATTAACAACTCGGTCAGCGGAGCGTCTTTAGGAGAGTAGCCACTAATGAACCTGCTATAGTAGATCGCAAGTCCAAGGAAAATCGCAGCTCGGTCAACTTTGTAGGCACCTCCCACTCCTGGATTGCCCAAATCTTTGCCTCGTCCATCTGTCGTTCTCCCTGGCTGATAACATGGCCTAAGAAATGCACCTCGTGCTGGGAGAACTCGCACTTCTCCCGCTTGACATAGAGTTGGTTTTCCCGTAAGACTTGGAAGACATTTCTAAGTGCTATACGTGTTCCTCCAAAGAGCTATTATAGATGACTATGTCATCCAAGTACACAACCACGAACTGGTCCAAGTAGGGATGAAATATCTTGTTCATCAGCATGCAAAAAGTTGCAGATGTGTTGGTTAAGCCGAATGGCATTACCAACCACTCATATTCTACATATATCGTCACGCATGTTGTCTTCGGCTTGTCCCCCTCGTGATGCACACTTGGTAGTAGCCTTTTACGAAGATCCATTTTGGTGAAGTGTTTAGCCTGCCCAAGTCTATCAAAAAAGTCTAAAATTAGTGGGATAGGATATTTATTCTTTATTGTTACCTTATTGAGCGCCCAATAGTCGATGCATAAGAGAAACGACCCATCTTTCTTCATCTGGAACAGCACTAGCGCACTACAAGGTGCCTTGGATGGATGAATGTGACCGCCTCGAGGGGCTCCTTCTGCTACTTCCTTAGCTCCTATAACTCGGGTGGATCCATACGGTAAGGTGTATTTGCGGGTGGCTTTGATCTGACCTCCAACTCTATCTTGTGATCTACCTCGCGCCTAGGAGGTAGATCTTCGGCAGCTCGTCCAGCAGCACATCCTTGTTCTCTTCAAGGAATTTCTCTACAATCGGTGGAAAGGACTCCATAGTACCATTGTCTTTTCCTGAATATCAAATGGTAGCCAAGAACGTCAGTTCTCCTTTATTTAGGCCCTACACAATCTGCAGGGCCGATAAGTGGGTGTGGCCTTCCTTCTTTGGCACCTTTAATAGAGGTACCATGCATGAACCTTCCTGCTCCATGACCATGAATCATTGGAGGTAGGGATTGATCATCATGTGGCAGCGCTGGAAGAACTCTTTCCCGAGAATGATATCAAATTTATCTAGAAGAGCGACGGTAAAGTTTGACTTTCCTTGACACTTCTCCAACGTGATGCTTACTCTTTGGGCGACCCCTCACACGAGAGTCGGTAGGGCGTTAACGGTCTTGAGGCGGGTGTTTCATGGCACATAATTCAACCCTAACCTCTCTGCTGCCGTCTTGGTCATGATGTTTGCTTTAGCCCCAGAGTCTACCCTCGCACGAGCTGGTCGTCCATTTATGGAGATGTCTACATACTAATGCGTGCTGAAATCTCCTGGCTTCTTGGTCTGCTTGGCAATCACAGTGCACAATCAAACCATGCCCAATTGAATTGTGCCTGCGTCCTTTCCTTGCGCTTGTGCATCCTTCTCCTGCCGTTCACGTAGGATGGCACCAAGGTTCTTCATCTCGGGGCACCTGGCATAACCGTGCGGTCCACCGCAGGTGTAGCATCCATCTCATTTATTGGTCTACGCCTGCTTCTCCGTGTAGTTTTGGCGCACGAATCACTTCATGTCCAGCTTGTGAGGGTCGTGCTACTTAGGGTGTGCTTGCTTCTCCTTGCCTTGGCCTCGATCTCCCCTACCTTTGGCATCACTACTTGTTGTATTGTTTCCCTTAGCCTTGTCATGTCGTTCATGCTTGAAGTCCATCAAGGACTCAACTTGTGTGATGGCTTCATCTATGTTCCCAATTTGCAGTCTGTCCATGAAGTGGAACAGCATGTCCTTATTGGTGAGGTTGGAAATTTGAAGCATTAAAATTGTGAACTCCTTCACGCACGCCCGAATACTTCTTGTTTGCTTCAATTCGCAGAACTTACACTTAACCTCGTACACAACGTTGTTAGGAAATAAGGCTTTCTTAAATTTTTTGCGGATTTTCTCCCACATTTGATTGTGCAAGTCCCCTTCCCGATCTCAGTATCATTGCGCCTCCACCATAGAATAGCCATCTCGGACAAGTAAAACATGATAGTGTTGATCTTATTCTTGTCACTTCTCACCTGACTACTCTTGAACTAATTCTCCAAGTTCCATAGAAAGTTTTCCACCTTTTGAGCGTCACAGACGCCAATGAATATAGGTGGTTTGGGAGCCTCAACCCATGCCTCCCTATCACGGTTAGGTGATGCCGATCCTCCAACATCCACGCCTTTCTTGAGTGTTTTCACTTCGGCCTTACAATTCTCAATCATGCTAAGAGCTTCCATAAGCCGACACTGCAAGGAAGTGTGGCCTCCTTCATCTCAAATTCGGACCGCTGGCGACCCTCGTACTCCTTACGGATGTCCT
Organism: Solanum peruvianum; assembly: GCA_027705065.1. NCBI lineage: Eukaryota > Viridiplantae > Streptophyta > Magnoliopsida > Solanales > Solanaceae > Solanum > Solanum peruvianum. The sequence goes on along the minus strand of JAKWJD010001761.1, from coordinate 7,573,351 downwards.
CGATCTCCTCAAGGGTGAAGTTCTCAAGGGTCTTAAACTTGTCGTCTGCCACATTCATGCGCCGGCATAATATCTCTATAGCATTTCTTGCCACTTCCACCCTTGTAGCCCATTTTTCTCCAACAGTGACGTCTATGGAGTCTTCACCCAATTCATTGTCACTTGCTTTGTCAGTCGAGGATGGATGAGATATTTGCGCCTCACTAGGTGTGGGTCGGGCAACAACTCCTCATTACCCTTTTGATGGTTCTTCCCCTTTCGGTTCTTCTTTCCACCATTCATACAGACGTTGGTTGTTCTAGCGCCGTTTATGTCTCCTTCGGTAGTCATTACCTTAGTATCAAACCTCGCTCTGATAGCACGTTGTCACGGACTTAGAGTATTTGCTAAGACTCCGTGCAGCCCTCAAAGAGTTACTCACTGATCTTTCAAGATCTTTAAAATTTAAGGAAGCCTTTAAGACTTGGAATGCTAAGAGAATGCTTTGAAAGACATTGAAAGAACAAGAAAGAGATCTTTGGAGAAGGCTTTTGTATTATGCTTAGAGAATGCTTCCAACTTGCTTGGTGCCTTTCCAAATGAGGGGCATCTCTATTTATATTACTTCCTAGAGACTAAAGTGCAATTAAAATTTACTTTACAAGTCCCTAATATAATTACACTTCGGTCCCTTTTCTAGAAAATTCTACAATGTTCTGGGACCTTCACTAGCCTTCTTGAAACTTCCAAAAGGTTCTAGAGTTCTCCACACAACTCTAGAACGTTTTGCCTCTATCCAGACACAGAATCAGGCTGGAATTATGGCGGTACATGACAATAGGCCTAATAAAATACACTCTCTCAACCAACCATTGATCCTTTAAAATGAGAAAATGTACCCTTCCACTTTAACCTAAGGATTCTCGGCAATGCTAAGTGTAAGTATTTGAAATATTGATCATGCTCACAAAAATGCAACATGGTCCCATATTTAATCAAGTATCAGAAGTCAATTGGTGAACATCTAAAAATATAATCACTTCTAATGTGGTTGGTGAGAACAAGCAACGGTACAAGTGTATTCAACAAACTAGAAGACACTATATTTTTTTGTTCAACTAATAATATATCTTCATTGACATGAAAAAATCTAGTTAACAAATTCAAACCAAACAAAAAGGTGAAATTTGTCTTTGAAAAACTCAAACTTTCAACACACGCCTCAAGGGACATGATAGAGTTATTAAATGTGTCTTTTGGTTGTTTGTTCAGAAATGCTTGTGATGTGGTAAACTTGTAAGATCCTTTTCCAATCTATCAAGGAACACATTAAGTTTGTGTGAAGTTAACACATGAACACTGTTGGAGTTAATTGTGTGGTGTCTGATTCAAGTCTATATTAATTAGAATTTGTTAATATATGGGCAATACATGTATTAATTTGACTCTTTTTTTTTATAATAGGGTTATTACAAGTTGTGATGTTAAGAGTATAATATTTGTATGTATTCCTTGTTTTTTTACTTTATAGTTTATTCTCTTCTATTGCAATAGTGGTGTATTATCAACCCGGTCCCTTAGCACGCAGTGGATTAGCACATCATTTCAATAGTTATCAGAGCATACTTTTCTATATGATTAGCATTAAGAAATGATCATGCAAACATGACATCCCACCCAAACTTAGAAGAAAGACAGTCTACAAATCGTCCCCCTAGTTTTAACAAACAGTAATCGGTGGGGAATATTTAAATACATTACTGTATCATGGCATAAAGACAGTGAACTATGGGACCTAATCCGGTAGCCCTCATATTGCCATTATGGATGTCAAAGAAAGAGAGTTAACTCGAGTGGTTCTTAAGACCAGAAAAGAATATGATGAAGCTCATAGAAAGAATATAGAAAAGAATTATAAGGCCAAGAATTTATTGGTCTGTGGAATTGGTGTTGATTAATACAACATGATCTTAGCTTGCGAAATAGCCAAAAAGACGTGGGACTGTATTGAAACACCTCATGAAGGAACCATCCAAGTAAATTAAACTACTTAATATGAAAACTTTAGCACGAATGAAGGAGGAAGACCGTTCATCAAATGCACACAATATTCACTTCCATCACCAATTAGCTTTAATGATGCGGTGAACCATTTATCCAAGAAACAAGGTTCTAATCATTCTTCAAATCCTTCACAAATCATAGGAAGGCAAAATAAATGCAATAAGTGATGCTAGGGACCCAAAGACTCTTACCATGGGCGAGTTGATTGGGACCCTTCAAACATATGAACTAAACAAGAAGAAAGAAAAATCCAAAAGGGAGGGATTGGAAGACATGCCCTTGGGACTAAAAGCATCACCAAGTGATCTGTCGAAAGATGATGATGAGATATCCTATCTAGCTAGAAGATATCATAAGATAGTAGAAAAAAACATAGAGGATTTCTTATAAAGGGAAAGTCTAGTCAATCAGCAAATGTCAGTGATATGTGTCACAAGTGCGGAAAGATAGGACACCTCATGAGAGATTGTCCAATGCAGAAGCTGGAATACAAAGAGTATTCCAAGAGTGTACGAGATAGATAAAAGCGTAGCAACTAGATTCCTTACAATTCCAGAAGAAAAGAAACTGCTAATTAGGTGGTAAAGAAAGTTCTTGTTGTATGGGAAACTTCTCCAGCGACTTTGAGGAACTAGAACACCATCAAGATGCTTCCATGATGGTGGTCAAAGATGAGGAAGAAATTATCAAGTCTATGTTCTCGTTAATGTCAAAAACGGATAATGAAGACATCAAGGAAGATGTAACCCTTCTTGACCTCAAAAGTAACATAAATACTTGCTCCATCAAAAGGTTAAGAAAGCATGTTGTTGTTAATTATATATATTAATTATCTGTTGAAAATAATTCTCTTAATGAGAATCAAGATTTTTGCCAAGATGAAAAGACAACCTTAATATGTCAAATGTATGAAATAAATGATCGAATGATGGTTTAGGTTGCTGAAAATCTAAAACTCAAGGAAAAACCTGAAACTCTCTAAATGAAAAAGGGAAGCTTAGTAGTTTTGAGTTGGAAATGGAAGAGAACTTACAAAATTCTAAAATAAAAATAGCTTCCGCACTATAATGAAATACTCTGATAGAGGTGGATCTTTGTCAAGATACTTAAATAGATCCTTGAAATGGAATAACTCTACAAAGATTCTGGAAATTTTGACTTCTCAGAAATACAATCACAGAAAGTGTGTCTCTTGTCTTTGAGAACTTATTGTGTACTCTATATGGTAAAAAGGGTCATTTGAAAAAAATATAGTGAATCCTTAAAGAAAGTGAAAGAAAGCTAGGAAATTTTTTTTAACCTTACATGAAAAAGAATAAATGAACCTAGTTATAGTGACAAGTTGAACAAAAAAAACCACCTACATCGACGAGAAAGTCTCTTATTTAGACTTTTTCTAGTTTTTGGGAACCCCTTCTCAAGTGGGTTCCTTAATCTAACAACTAATTCTTCATCTGCAAAAAAAGAGGAAGTAGTCAATGATTGTTTTTGGACAACTAATGTTCCAAGCTTATGACTAGAGAAACACACAATTTCCTTTCTCTTGAAGCACATCAAGGTGGTGGTGTGCCATTTGGTAATGGAAAGAAGGATTACATTCTTTGTTTTGGGAAATTTGAAGATCGTTGGACATTCTGTAGATGATGTGCACTATGTGAATAGGTAGAAGTATAATTTGCTTAATGTATCTCAGAACTGCAACAAGGTAAATGAGGTTATATTCTTTTCTAACAAATGTATTGTCACAGATTTAACCTCTTGTGAGGTCATATTGATAGGTAAAGGCATCGAGAACATGTGTAGCTGATTTGGACCCAATATGAGGAAATAATCTTACGTGTCTCAATGCTCAAAGTAACAATGTTAATGTGTGGCATAGAAGGTTAGGACATGTGTGTGCCTCACTTCAGAGAAAACGTGTGTCGGAGGACCTGGTTAATGGTCTACCAAACTAATATTTAGAGTAAAAGGATTTGAGATGCATGTGTCAGAGAGGCTTAAGCACAACCATGACATTGAATCTTCTTCATATTGATATATGCAGACCTATAAGAATTTTAGCGTATATGTTGAAAGAAGTACATTCTTATGATAGTTGATAATTACTCAAGATTCACCAGGACAATTTTCCTGAGGATCAAGGATGAAAATCTAAAGTCTTGATCATTTTGCAAAAATGGTTCAAACAAAGCTAGATTGCAAAATGGCTAGGATTAGCTCCGAGAACCCCTCAACAAAATGGGGTAGTCGGGAGGTAAAATATAATGCTGGTGGATATTGCAAGGATTATACTAATTAATTCTAATCTTACAAAGAATTTCTGACAAAGCTGGTGAAGACAACCTCCTATGTAACCAACATTTGTCTTATTAGATCTGTTCTAAAAAAGAAACCCTATGAATTGTTGATCAAAATAAAGCCTAAGCTTAGTTATCTTATGGCTTTGGGTTGCAAATTTTTGGTTCTCAACAATGGCGAAGATGATCTAGGAAAGTTCGATCTTAAGAGTGATGATATTTGTGGGTACTCCTCAATAGTTAAGATATATATAGTCTTCAACAGTTAAAACTTTATGCATTGAGGAAAGTATTCATGTTATCTTCGATAAATGGTAAAATGAACAGTATAAAGAACAGAGATAAGATTGAAATTGAAGACCTACTGCAAGTGCAAAGAGATAGCCTTCCTGTAGAAGCCATAAATAGTGAACTGTCTCTAGTAAAGAAAATCCTGACTCCGAAGAGGGACTTGGTAAATCAAACAAGAAAAATACTGCATATTAGGTGAAATGAGGAAGCTGACTCTAACGATGATGAATAAGTTGTAGAACCAGCCCCTGAGTCTTCAAAAAGGATTGCAAGGAAATATTATCCATCTCATATAATGGACAATCTTGTCTCTTCACTGAATTTTGAGATGCACACCAGGTCTCAAACTAGAAATCTAATGGCTTTCTCATCATTTATCGCCACCTTTGAATGCAAAAGAGTGAAGGAGGACTTGAAGGATACTGACTAGATCAAATCAATGTAAGATGAGCTTCATCAATTTGAAAGAAATCAAGTGTAGCACCTGGTCCTACAGCAGTAGACAGAAGTGTAATATGAACTACGCGGGTGTTAAAAAAATTGAATGAGAACGAAGTCATCACAAGAAACACATCATGACTAGTAGTGAAGGGATATATTCTAGAAGAAGGAATTAATTATGACGAAACATTTGCTCTTGTCACCATGATGAAGGTTATCATAATTCTAATTGCTTTTACCTCATACATGGGCTTTAATATCTTTAAAATGGATGTAAAAAGTGTCTTCCTGAATGGGTACTTGATAGAAGAAGTATATGTTAAGTAACCTCCTAGTTTCTAAGACATTAATCTATCAAATCATGTGCTGAGATTGGATAAGAATTTTTATGGGATGAAGTTGGAACCAAGGGTATGATATGCAATATTATCAAAGTTTCTTCTTGAAAATGGCTTCAATATAATAAATATTGATGACACCTTGATTCTAAAATCAAGATAGAAGGAACTTCTCATTTTCCAAGTATATTTTGATGACATTATCTTTGGAGCAACCTTAGATGCTTTATTCAAGGACTTTGCTACCTTAATGGGAAGTGAATTTGAAATGATTATGATGGGGGAGATTAACTTCTTCTTAGGGTTAAAGATCAAGTAGTAAGCAGATGACACTTCTATTTATCAAAAATAAAATTACATCAAGGATCTAAAAAGGTTCAACATACTGGAAGCAAAAACAATTGACATACCTAGGGGAATAATCTCAACACTTGATAGCGATGAAGTAGGGTGTGCAGTAAATAAAACCATGTATAGAGTAATTATTTTATCCCTCTTCTACTTGACTACAAGTGAACCTGATGCGGTTTTTAGCATGGGAATGTTGCAAGATTCTAGGCCTATTCTAAGGAATCTTATTTGAAGGCAACCAAGCCTTTTTTGAGATATCTAAAAATAATTCAGGACTTGGTCCTATACTATACTTTATGTAACTAATTTGATCTAATTGGATATGGTAATGAGTACTAAGTAAGGTACTTCTTTGATAAAAATAGTGCCTTTGGTATGGATCACTTCCTTGAATCATCATTAATCTCTTGGCGAATGAAGAAGCAAAACCCAGTGGCATTATCCATAGCCGAACTTTGTGTCATGTTGTGCATAACTCCTATGGATAAAGAACTAACTTTAAGTTTTTTGGTACTCACTGATACAATTTCCCTCATGTCTGATAATACTAGTGCTTTGAATATGGCAAAAAATCTAGTACAATATAAGAGGACAAAACATATTGATATTAGACATCATTTTTTGAGAGACAATGTAGACAAGGGAAATATCCTCATGAAGTTTTGCAAGACGGAAGACCAAGTAGCTGACGTCTTCTCCAAAGCTTTAAGAAAAGATCATTTTGTCAAAAGCATGTTGAGGCTAGGGCTGCTCAAACCAAACCAATATCTTAATATAAATGCACTCAAAACCTTTACATACTACAATTAGAATGTAAGCAACATTGATTTTTGTCTTGCAGTCATGTATGAATTCAATTCATAACCATCTGCTTATATACACTCATAGAGACTTACCTAGAGAGGAGCGGAAGACACAACAAAGTTAGGGCAGTTGATGTATGAACAAAAAAAGGGACATGGTCTTTATTCAAAGGTTAGTATCTCCGTACTATGTATGAAATATTGCAAAATCAAATATAACTTGATACGTGTCTATGTCTCTTGAAGTAACATCTTTTCTTATTCAAAACCCAAAAGTCGCCTATGTTCAGGGATAAGAGCCTTTCTACAAAACCCTTTCATTAAAAAAAGACATTCTTCTTTCTAACTTTTTCCAAAACTTCCTTCAATTACTTAACCATGTCAAAATTCCCTTCCTTTCTTCTAAAGAACCCAAGTCCTATAATTGTTGAATTTATGAAAAATATCCTTATTCGCACAACATAAATAATTGTGGCTTCTTCAGCCGATTTGTTTCTCATGGAATTAATTGATTAGTATGAAGCCATGAATATTCTTGAATTATGATAGAACTCATGTATAAGATCATGACAGTTTACGATGGAAAACATGAAATGGCCTATGGGTATTTGCTGAGCAGAGTGTTCAACCATTTCAACGTGCCTCATTGCAAATGATGGATGAAACAATAAAACAAACCTTTCCCCTATCTACCTTAATTGACTGCAAATGTATTGAGGGAAAGGTGAAGTCAAAATCTCAAGTCTCGAAGCTTCTTCAACAACAAGGTGTTAAAGCGCGGAATGGGAGATATTACTACCTTGATGGCAGTAAAGGACTCAAAAATTATGCGGCTGAAATAACTATTGGACTTGGTAATGTACAAGCTAAAAATCATATGGCCAAGCATGTTTAGCAAAAGAAAGCCCATGCAAAGAAAAACAATGATGTGCCCACGCAGTTGGATAAAATTGAGATTTTAGGGTTAGACACTCAAAGTTAATAGATCTCACCTGAAGGGTGAAGCAAGTCAATGGTAAAAAGAAAAAAAGGACTGGAGGTATGTACAACGTAGACTAGCAATGTTTATGAGCCACATAATGAAAATACCTACAAATTATCATCCTAAAAGATTAAAGGCAAAGGCTAAAGAGTGGGAGAATACTGATTAAGGAGATCAACCCCTAAACATTCCATTAATAATGATAGTCACTTGAAATATAAAAGCATTGAATAGCAGTAAGAAAAACGTTCAATAAGATGATGAATAGGTAAATAAATCCAAGAGGTGGCATCACAACTATGACCATGCTAGTAGGGGGGAATATTGATAAGTTTTTTTTTGGAATGCTCATGAGGTTGATGTATCTGAATCTGCATTGGGGAATTATTCCCTATTCATACATTTCACAATAATTGTGCTTGAGTTGGATACTAGTTTTGACATCAATGTCATTTATGGACTACATAATTTAGAGCATAGGAGGAATCTCTAAGATGGTCTAAAAATGATTTATTATAGAGTACAAAGATGCTGCACTTTGATGTTGCTCTTTCCTGCCGTTGGTGAACATTCATTTCGATTTAATCCTATATGTTGCTTCATGGAGAATTTCCAAAGTATGGTGAGCTTTTACTTATGGAAAAAGGGGAGAGATAAGATTTTTATGTTTAGTAAGGCATAAAGATGAATAAAGAGAATTAGAAGATGAGTTTACCAAGGAATCATTATCCTCAATCTTGTATATTTCAGGCTTCAGTAATGTCACATCAACAACATCATTCAATTCACCAACAACATACATTGTGGAGATAACGATAAAGGACTCGTGGATTTGAATACAATATGAAAAACATAGAGTGCCTCTCTTTGCATAAAACATATATGCCTTCTTTACCAAAACGACATCTTCTTGAACAAAAACAACCTATGAAAAAAATCAAACAAAATATCAAGTTAGTTGTCATAGGTTGAAAAAATCAAATCAACCTATGACAACTAACTTGATATTTTGTTTGATTTTGTCATATGTCGTTTTTGTTCAAGAAGTTGTTTTGGCATGGCATGAATATATTATGTTTTATGGAAAGAGAGGTGCTCTCTAATTTTCAGTTTATATTCAAATTCATAGGGCCTTCATATATCTGACTATCCCCACAACTTTTATTGTTGGTAAATTGAATGATGTTGTAGTTGATACATCTCTAAAGCTTGAACTCAACAAGATTGAGGAAAATCGTTCCCCTGGTAAACTCATCTTCTGCTTCAATTTATTCGCGAATCCATGTTATTGCCTTACAAATATAGAAATCTTATCACTCCCTTTATGGACGTTTATCTACCTATTTAAAACTTCATTATCTTCCTATTCACTTTAAGGAAGATTTGTCACTTATATATAGTAATGATTTTCTTTTGATTTTAATAGAGAGTCATAGAAGTTACTGTAAAGACAGTTCTTATTAGTTGAAGGGAGATGCTATTTTTGTGGAGCTTTGTATTCAACTCTTACCCAGAGTTTGTTGACTTATACTTTGTGATTTGGGTTGTTGTATCCTATAGGGGACAAGTAAACAAAACTAATGTTAGACTGGCGAAAAGATTTGTCTTAATGGGCTTGAACCTACTTATAGAGAGCGAGATATCTGTGTATCAACATAAAGATAATTAATTGCAATTGTAATTTGTATTCTTGTAACTTTAACTAACATATTTAATTAAATCAAAGGTTAAAGTTCCAGATAAGAGGAAAAGTAAAGAATTGTCAGCAAATATATAAGGGAATATTTGAGAAAAAGATTTTTGGAATAAACATACAAACTTGGATTGAATGTGAAGATCATTATATTCAATGGGGGAATTTGGAGAAGAATCAAAAGGTAAAAACAAAAGTAATCACACACTAGTGTTTTTGTAGTGTCTATACTCGGGGGATGAGGGGAGTCACCTCCCATGGGGTGTCAAGAGACACCCTTTACCGGAAAATTACGTTGTACATAGAGATAATATTTATGACATCATATGACACAAGTTGAAGGCTTAGTTTAATTGTAAAGAGGTTGGTAAAGTTCTTTGCGACAGGGTGTTCTAACTCTACTAGCCTCATAATTTTTTTTACTATAACCACTAACAATCCTAAATGAAATCCTGGCTAATAGATTACTTGTTACATAATTGAAACCATAATAGGCATTGACTGTCCCACATATCGAGCACTATCTATTTTTCTTCATAAATTTGTTTACTTTTATCGAACGAACTCTCTTTATTTTTTAGTCTTATTTTCATCTATCGTTTTTGGTGTAAATGTATGGTTATGATTATATACATCTAATTGATATGAATTATACTTGGTTAAGAAAATTGGTCATTTTATGTGAATGATGTTTTTGTTTTGTGAGTAAAGAAAATTATTAATCCTAATTTTATTCAGTTTCTTAGAAGTACTTTGAACCATTAATTTTTTTGTCGATTTTAGCACTTTTCTTGTACTTTTACAGAGTAATTGTTTTGTGCGTCAAAAAAATTTGGTCATTCTTATATTCTCTTAAAATTGTTTTAATTCATTGAAAATTTTGTCGATTTATAGAACTTTTCTTATTGTTTTATAATAGGGATTAGGCACAAATACCTCTACACTATAACCAAAATCCCAACAACACAACTTAACTTAACTGAGGTCCTTTTACCCCCCCCCCCCCCCCCCTTAAACTAATTTAAAATGAAAAAAATACATCATAAATATTGACATGACATAAATAGTGAACACACACTCTTGATGGTAAGTGGTGAGTTAACAAATTAGATACACGTTCTTTTATCAATTAATAACTTTATAATTAGTTAGCGCGCGCGCACACACACACACACACACACACACACACACACACACACACACACACACACACACACACACACACACACACACACACACACACACACACACACACACACACACACACACACACACACACACACACACACACACACACACACACACACACACACATAATTATTTTCATTTCTTTCTTTGTAAAATATATATTTAAATTTCTTTGTTACTTTAATTATCTTAATTCTCTTTTCTTTCGTTAATTTCTTATATTTTCTCTTCTTAACATTTTTACAAACTTATATGTATTATTTTTAATAAAATAATTAAAAGTGCCCTTTGGTATAACATTCTATTTTTTTGTTTTATTTGATTTTCTTCACTTATTTTAATAACAAATCGAAATTAAATTATTTTAGATATAAAAATTTAGAATTAAATTGAAATCAAAGAAAAAAGGAAAGACAAAGAAAATAAAAAAGAGTAAATAAAATCAATATAAAAAAATAATTTAGAAAAAACAATGAATGAAGAAAAAAAGACGTTTAGCTACAGATTTTTTAATAATATGTGTACTAACTCAATTTAAATACACAATAAATAAAATAAGAAGATATTTATACAAAAAAATTAATTTTTTTAAAAGATACATAATATTATTTAAAACCAGTTTGAATATTTAAAAAGAGTAATAATAATTAGACATGTGGCAGACCCGTATGTACAAATATAGTCAACTTGGGTGGTTGAAGGTGTCACGTCATCACAAAAGGTGCACAATTTAATAAACAAGTGAGTTAGAGATGGGGGGAGGGGGTGGCTGCTAGGACCCTCCCTAGTTAAGCTTAGGTGTGTCGCTAGAAATTCGATTATAGTCTACGGAGGTACTTGTGACTTATTCCTTTCAAATATACAGAACTTGTTTAAATTTTTTTAAAGAATCCATACCCAAATTAAAAATCAAATATAAGTGATCCAAGTACTTGTCACAATCCAAAATCAGTAAAGTAATGATGACACCTACACCATCCCTCTGATAGGGTAAGAAAATCCTATCTTAATTAGGCGAAAACGAAAACAATTGGAGGAAATAAGTCATAACATAACTTTTCATAAAGACAAAATATGCAAAACACTAAAACACAACTTCATAATTTGGCGTCACATAAATAAGAGTGACTAAGAGGCAAATACAATAGTTCAATTATGAAAATCCTAAACAAAAGTAATAGATATAGGGACTCTTGGTGCAACAGAATCTCCATATATCTCACACAAACACCCAAAATAACTATGTTGGGCACGAATCAACTAAGCATACTGGAATTCGAAGTAGAATCTACATAAACGGATGAGACAAGTATTGTGTAAATATCGGAACACATGTATTAGAAGGCACCATAGGCCGATAAAATTGATGTCACGTCACGCGGCTACCCCTTAGACGTAGAGACGTGACTTAGGATCATGACCAACCCAAGCTAACCCTGTTGACTTATCATAAGCATACTAAAAAAACTGAAATAAAGAAATACTTTGCAGAAGCTAAATCATGAGGTATATTGAAGTTATAGGAAATACCCATAAACTATCTGAATATATAAAACTGAGAATTTATCAACAACTGAAAGGTCGAACTCAAATGCTAAATTTGAATCTAACTATGCCCGAAAATAGCATCTAACAAACTAGAAGTGTTGGGACATGCCCAGGATAAATCAAGAAAAAACTAAAACTAAGACTAAAATCAAAGGAAACATGTCTATCGTACTTTGGAGAATGAGGACTCACCGCTGATACTGCTGACCTGAAGATCGCAAACCAATCTATATGTGATCTAGAAGCTGAGAACCTAAAGCTACACCACGAGAATATTAAGGTACTAAGCATGCATGATAGGGTAAAACTGAATAATAAAAAAACTAATCAAGCATATAACTGGGCAATGATATAAGATAAGCATGATTATATACTGAAAATACTAAACATGAGCTAACTGAATGCAATGACCAAGTTTATAACATGCTAAGACTGAAATCTGTATGTAATTGATAACATGGTCAATGCAATAGAATCTGACTGAAAGGGAGCTACAAATAACAGACATAAAACCACGTGAGCTAAACGTGAAGCCCCATGTATACGCCCATCGAGAGGACCTAATATATCCTGCTAGTTGTATAAAGGCATAACTCGTGTGATCACTATAATGATACCCATAGAGGGAACTTACAACCTACAAGGCAATTAGTTATGGGACTTGAGGGTGACTGGTCTTAGTCCACTCAATATTAAGTCTATCCCAATTGATTATACAGTTAACAATTTATGACTAAAAATCTATAATACTGGATAGCTCAAAATACTGATATGCTAACTGAAAATGCAACATTAAGTACTGATATTGAAACATTCAAATCGAGGCATGTATATCTGAAATATCTGACTTGGCATGAGTAATTGATGAACTTAAAGAACTTTATAGCTAGAGCTATGAATTTATAAAAGAATCTATGAACAGACATACTAAATCATGATAATCTTATTAGGAATATTAAAGTAACTAATTCGTAATGATCTGCTAAGATTCTAGAAACCCTAAGTCTACATAATTTAAGGAAATCAAGAATCTGACTCAATTCTAGGGATCCAATGGGTGAAAGGAGCCCACTAGCTAAATCCCACATACCAGGTGACAAATTTCATGGAGATATCATTTAATTTTGGGGTTGGAACTAATGGAAACCTTTTGCGTTCTTGAACTAGGGCTTGGCCAACTTTTAACTTTTTCCTCTATTTTTGCTCTAATCAATGTCTTTTTTGGTTGAAGAATGATTTGGGTAAGTTCTAATTATTTTACTAGGCTAAAACTAATCAAAACTACGTATCTTAGGGGTTAACCAGTGTAGTTTAGGCTTCAACATATATCGGAAAGACCAAATGACCCCTGACTTAACTACTGTCAGAGGTCACCAACCGACCACACTGGTGGTTTATGGATGGACCGACATTCCTTCTTGGTCACTCGTTAATCTACACTTAAGGGCTGCTGAGTGGGGGTCTAGACCACGATGTGGACCTAGGACTAGGTTTGGCCAACAATCTGTAGGTCCTAGGGTATAGGTACAGTCTTTGCCAAATTTTCAGGGCCTTGTGAGGAAAGGTTTACCATTGGTGAACTACACACGGACCGTAAGTCACCCTACACTCCGTGTGTGGTTTCTGTTGGTACCACCTAAAAATTCTGAAACCTGCACTTTGTAAATCTAGCATACGAGGTGCTACAATTGAAGTCTAACTATATACCATATAAAGTACAAAATTTAACTCATATAAGTCTTCAACTTTTAAACAGTTAATGGGAGATGGCAAGAGACAACAAATTAACATCACCCGATAAACAACATATGTGAAAATCAAGTAAAAATAAGATGTGATATAATGTTGTGGTTGCATGATTCTATCAGTATACATCTGCTCCCACTAGTAGCATGCAAGGATCATAGCAAATGACCCATGGGGGCTTACAGGTCCATACACCCATCCTAAAAGTTTTCCCTTGGGCATGCATGATTTAACTTGCTAGAAGTCAGTCTGATATCATATAATAACGAGTTTTGGGAACCATTTTGCATTAGGGTTCATTAATATATTATATCTGCCATACCATTTTCTTGATTTATGCGAATGAATATGTATGATTGATCACAATAATAAAGCATGATCATGTGCTACATATGCAAGTATATAGCTGTCATGATAGTTTCCTTAGGCCACTAACCCATTAAGATACGATATAACAAATAAATAAGAGCGGTGCAACAAAACATATGCAATTCAAATCACATAATATCTACTAGCTATGTCCAACTTAGAATGCACATCAATAAGTCATTCATTCAATACTCAATAAACCAATAAACCATATATCAAGCAAAGTGTAAGAGAGAATCATAATCTACCTTGAAAGCCCAGTATATGTGCCATGAACTGAAATATAGACTTGGAACTCTCCTATTTTATTAAATATACTCTATATGAGTATACAAGCCTATCAGCACCCATATATTTATAGTTAAAATATTTTATTGACCAATGGTCCGTTTATTTTACATAAAGATGTATCATACACAAATAGGCCAAATAATAACCCAATTTAGACCAAATAACAAATACCCCAAAAATGGAAATAAAAGGACAACTCATCTAGGTCTTGATGACCAAGAACTTTCCATTCCTTAAAATAGGGTTTTCTTAAGAAAGCTCTCTATTTCTGACTTTTATGTACTCCGCCGCTTCCATGTTTTTTGGATCCCTTCATCCTTTATTTTCTCGTGCTTCATTTCAGGGTCCTTAAAATTATTCATCATGGAAAATAAGGAGATGTATGAGATTGCAAAGGTAAATTGACCTTATTTTTATCCACTCTCAACTACTGTTGACCTTACTTTTTCCTTTTTGTAGATGTGAAATCTAGTGGAGGTTTTTGGAGTTCAAGATGAACTTTTTGTTGGATTTAACCATGAAACTCATTTTGGAGGTGAGGTATGTCAACACCCATATTTATGTATACACTATAGTATGAAAAATGACTCACAGAGACAACCCTGAGCCCCTAGATTAAAAAATTAAAAATTGATTTCAAAATTAGATTTGCCATCGTATGAAAAAATCATGCGCCAAAAATCAGCTAAATTCGATCATTATTTGATTCTCAAATAAAGAAATTACATCTAATTTACCTTAGGGTCTTAAACTACATTTCACCAATCCAAATACAATTTTTTCGATAACTGTAAAATCTTATTAATTACAAGATGTGTTTGTCTACACAATTTGGAACTCTGGATAGGAACATGTTCCAGTTTCAAATCCCTAATACTTATAAATCTTCTTCACACTTGTATACTTTTTTAAAGATATAAATTAAGACTATGTATTTATCCTATTAGCCTAGGTATCATGGTATCTCGATGATGTATATCTTGGATAATTATTTGGTTGATCATGTGTGGGTCCTCTCTTTATGTTGGAACAAATACACCTATGGTTCCTTTCTTGCCATATATGATATACTGCTTCTTCTAGGGAAATTTGTATACATAAGCCATAATAGATTTGCTAGTAGCATGGACTGTGGCCCATTCTAGCTCCTCATTCCGTCCAGTCCCTTGTGATGAGTAACCAACTAAGCATTTTTTGTCATATCTGTTTTGAGAGTGAATAGGTGAAAAACAGGTGTTGATGTGTTTCAATTTCTGCCTTGCATAATTAACATACAACTGCATCAATAATTCCTCAGTTGCTTAGTCTTTCTTTGGTGTATAGCCACATATAGTGCAAAAACCCAATAAGGAATGCCAGGATTGTTGAAAGTGAATCTTCACCATGAGTCCTTGTTGTAATCCCCTTTTCGTATATATTTCTTTAATGTTGAAATTTCCTTCCTCCATGATTTTAGGTACTTGTAAATCCATCTCTTTAAGACATTGTACTACCTTGATAATTTTCTTTTACAATCCATGAGAGTTGCTTGATTTCCACCTCTCATGATGTTAACCCTTTAGATAAATGGTATGAACCCACACAATCCAGAATTTTTCCATTTTCATGTAGCGTTCCACATATGATTTAATATAGCTTCCTCATTCCACACATATATATCAGTGATATTGAATCCTTTAAAAGCCTTTGAGCAGCAAATTGTTTCACAAGATATAAATAAGTTCCCTTTATTTTGTACTTCACCATTCCATAGAAACCTTTTTCACTTAAATTCTATTATTTGTAATTTTTTTTTTTGGCATTATGAAGGTCTTTGACCAGAATCCTTGCATGGCTGATAAGACACTATTAACCACAATCATTGCATGGATGACAAGACACTATTAAAAATGTCATTAGGAAGATCTTTGACCAGAATCTGCATAAGATAGGAATGAATGATGAGTTAGTAAGGAAGTACAAAATACTAGGTGTACATTTTTATCAAGCATTTTTAGTTGTTGTTAAGATCAAAGAAAAATAATTAGCACTATATTTTAATATGTGTTAAGAAAAATAACCAGAAAATAAAAGCACATAAACAAAAATATTGGTATAATAAAACAAAACAGAACAAAAAAGGATAGCAACACAGAGCAGCAGTACCTAAAACACTCAGCCACATATTGTCCTTATTGCAATCCTCGACCGCCAAACCTTCTTATCTAAAGTCATATCTTTAGTAAGTTGAAGATGTGTCACTTCCCATCTAATCACCTTCCAAAATTTTCTTCGACCTACCTATCCAAACTCGCGCACCTACTAACCTGGAGCTTCCCGCACCTCTTCTTCACATGCTCGAACATCTCAAAATTGCTTCCCTCATCTTGTCCATCATGGAGGTCACTGATAAATTGTTTTGTATAGCTTTGTTCCAAATCCTGTCACTCCTAGTATTCCTACACATCAATCTGAGTGTGTGTGTTCTTGACATGGAAGCACTCTTCCCCATACAACTGTGTATGCCAAAGCACCACTCTATCACATTAAGAAAAGGTGGGGGTAACCCAAGGTACTTGAAACTTCTTCCCTTGAGTATGACTTGTTTATCGAACTTCACTTCCACATCCACTTCATTTAGCCTGGCTTAACCTGACACTTTTGGACTCTAGGGTATGTCTCCAAACTTCTAACCAATTATTAAATCCACCATGGGTCTTTCAATCAATACTATGTCATATGCAAATAACACAAAACAGACACATCCACTTGAATATGTTGCGTCAATTTGTCCATCGCTAAGGCAAATAAAAATGGGCTAAGGCTTGATCTCTAGTGCAACCCTATCATGATCGAGAAGTATTTTAAGTCAAGTCCAACGGTTCTTACCTAGCTTTAACAATCTCCTTATTAGATGGATGACTTTTGTAGTTGGCTGCCCTGACCTGAACTCAAATGGGTTCTCGGAGATAGGCACACCCCTCCTCATATTTACCTTGACCACCATCTCCCACACTTTCATAGTGTGGCTTAGTAACTTCATACCCCTATAGTTGTTGCAGTTTTGAATATCACTAATTCTTTTTTATAAGGGGATAAATGTAAATACCGGTATATTTGTGTACGCATTAAGAATACAAGGATTATTTCAAAATTTATTTCAAAACACTGCAAAAACAATAACCTTAGGCCAAGTTTTCAGGTGCGTTTTTTTTACTAGATTTGATGACACTTTTAGGGGATGTTGTATCTAAGGATGGGATCATGGTGTATAGTAAAAAGACAGTAGCATTTCAAAAATGTCCACGACCCATGAGATTTAAACATTGAAACAAACATGATTTATACAGAACATAAGTGGTTGAATTTCTTATCCACCGGAAAGATTTGATTCTTCATTTTACAATGATGAATAAAATTAGTCAATGAGTACGTAGAATTTTACCATTTGGTGTACTTCAACAAAGAAAATAATGCGGCAGATGCATTTAGAAGGAAATTCATGGGCTATTTGGTTCATCTCCTGCAAAGAGACTTTTGGCCTAAGATATGCATAAACTTGAAGATATAAGAATCAAATTCAGTTTGAGAAAATCATTCTTCATTATGGAGACATGAGTAGATCTTAGTTCCATATTTCATCCAGAGACAGACGGAAAATTTGAGTTTGTTTAGAGCTTGCATTCTTATTTTGGATATTTACGTACAATTTGCAAAATTTTCCTACAACTATGAATTTCAGTCAAGCGTTTAGATTGCTCGATAGGAAGCCTATATGTCATTCTTTCATCAAACAGTTTGAAGTTGGTGAGGCTAATGTATCAGGATTAGACTTGGTATAGGAAGCTCTGTGCAAGGTCTCCCAAATCAGACAGAGGATGCTCAAAGTTCAAATAAGATAAAAGTCTTATGCGGATAAGTGAAGAAAACACTTAGAGGTCGTTAGTAATGCAAGTAATGCATGGATTAGTAATGCAGGGATTAGAAATGGAGCATTTATTGCTAAAATCCTTTTACTTTTGAACTCCTAAAGTAGCAACGTCAATCATTTAATTAGTGTCATGAGTAGTATTATTTTTCTCTAATACACCAATAAGAATTGCTTGGAACACTCGCTCCTAAGCGCTGGTCATGATCCTAAATCGGTTCTTGACATGAGAGTACGTGGAATGAATTTGTATAAATGAGAGTTCCACCAAGTGAAAGGTATATTAGCTCTACATATAATTCAGAAGCAACAAAAAATCTTCTAAATAAATGGAGACAATAAATATAAGATAAAGTTCACATTAAAGCTTAAAGGTAGTCATCACAAAATCCTCCACAGACCATAGGACAAACAAAATCAAATTTATAATGGTTCAACATCTATTTTTCATCTTCCTCAGCTTCATCAACTAGCAATGATTGTTGCATTCTATGACTATTTAAGTAAGTGACTATTCATTAGATTCACCTTTTTCCATATCTTCATTTTACCATCACCAGTATTAGTCACATCCGCTTGAAGTAAAGCCTGGCGTTTTTGTTCCTTCTTTACATCAACATATTTCTTCATTTCTTCCCTTACAGCATCCGGGCATTGTTCACACCGTGAGACGTCCATGAAAGTACCAATGAGGAGTTGTTTATGACGAAAGATTCCGCAATTATTAAGTTTTTTTTACAAAAGTTACACTCAACTGGCGGCCTTATTGGTCTTACTTGTTCTTTTCCAATATTTCCAACTCTGGTCATCAGTTTTAAATAGCTTTTAAGATCAAAGACATAATAAACAAGATAAACAAAGCAATTGAAGTAAAAATTATTAGTAAAAATGAAGAATAAAATATTATGCAAGTACTACTAAATGAAGAGAAGATGAGAAAGGGAGAATAACACATGACTACCTACTATCCTTACACACACCAACAAAGTATTTGCAAAGATATATCACTTATCAATTTCAACTACTTCAAAGTACATGTTAAGAAACCTTGGCATATATTTGGACTTGAACCACTACTCTATATACTCAAGGTAATACTCCCTGTTTATTCATTTATAGACCTGTGACTAGTGTAAGATTTCACTTTCGCATTTGATGATGAACTTAGTATTATTTTGTTGTGAATGGCTACTGATGATGTTATTACTTGTTTGGTTGATATTTATTGGTTCTATTGTAGATTCTGAGACAACTGAAATATATGGATTGCTATTAAGTGAAGAAAATTTGTCCCATTTTCTAAAAGTTATCAATAAGCGCCGGTCGTGGTCCTAAACTGGATCGTGACATGAGAATACAAAGAATAAAAGTAAGAATTAGATATTTGACCTTCAACTTGGGTTCGCGCTGAGTCTTCTTCTTAATTACCCATTTGTTGGTTCAACTTGAACGTAGACCCCTCACTATCATTCAATATCTCTGTGTTCTCATTTCCTTCACTAGTTCCAGAGATCACTAGAGCAGATTCGACATCAATTCAGTCATAAACTGGAAGATTATCCATGATTATATCTGCAGTAATAAGGCCAAATTGAATTAAATATCCAAGAATTAGAATGAAATGAGTATAAGTTGTAGCATTCAAACTATGGTATCACGGGCAATTTTACTGTGATCAAATTATCGATATTTGACCTAAAAGTTGTTCTTATTACTTTTACAAATAAATGAACTACGTCAATCTTATCATTTAGTTAAAAAATAATGGTTAAGTCATCCAACAGTAAACCAAAATGATACAAGCTTTAACTCTAATGTTTCTCTTTTACATTGAGAAACGGGAATCAAGATGAAGAAGTAATGGATCTCCTGAAACAAATCAAGTTAATAGAACCAGAGTCTAAAGAATTGTACAAACTACAAAAAAAAAAAAAAAAAGTTGAGCATTACCTGTCATCCCCATATTCCCAGACATGGTTGTACTCCTGAGCAAAGATAAAAAAAATGGAACAAAAGAATAAGATATGAGACTAATGGATTTATATCAAATTTAGAAGCATATACCAAAATCCTATAAGATTGTGTGTCAATGTCTCAGGATTAGAACACAGTGTTATTTCAAAACACTTCAACAGTGAGGCTTATCAATATCAACAAGAAACAAAATATTTTGACCCATTGATCAACTATGTCTTAGATGGAAAAAGAGAGGAAGACATTTACTACAAAGACACTAATTGTTGTGCTTTAAATTCAAACATAATAAGCAATTAGCATATATCTTTTACTTTTTATCATAGAAATAATATTTATCCTAAACGACTTTCCTTTTCAGCTTCAAATGCAACACACTGAGTTTGACAAGGATAAACCATACTACAACGTGTGACTTGCAGAATGTAGTGTGTGACAAGCAAATTCAATCTATATGCATAAATCATTACTTTGTTTGTTTTCTAAAATCTAGGAAGAAGGAACATGTGATATGATTCTACAAAGGGCATTAAAAAACAACAATTCATAAGAAACTTAAGTTACCCGAAATCGTCGAGAGTTGGCACACAGAAATAAAGAACAGTTTGCAGCTCCACACAGACAACGAACATTTGCACCTCGATACCAGTCAAAATTATATTCATATGTCATCTCCATTCAACTATACCTACCCTTGTTTCGCCCATTTAAATATACCTACCCTTGGAATGGAGTTGACATATGAATACAATTTTGAGTGGTACAGGAGTGCAAATGTTTGTTGTCTGTGTGGAGCTGCAAACTGTTCCTTATTTCTGGGTGCCAAGTCTTGACAATTTTGGTAACTTAACTTTCTAATGAATTGTTATTTTTGGAATACATTTGTAGAATCATATCACATGTTCCTTCTTCCTAGATTTTATACAACAAACAAGTAATGATTAATGCATATAGATTGAATTCGCTAATCACACACTGCAATCCGCAAGTCACATGTTGTAGTATGGTGTATCCTTGTGTCAAACTCATTGTGTTGCATTTGAAGCTGAAAAGGAAAGTCGTTCAGGATAAATCTTATTTCTCCAATAAAAAGAAAAGATAAATGATTATTGCTTATTATGTTTGAATTTGAAGCACAACAATTGATGTCTTTGTAGAAGAAGTGTTCTTCTGTTTTTCCATCTAAACATAGTTTATCAGGGGGACTATAGATTTTGTTTCTCGTTGATATTGATAAGCCTCACTAGTGAAGTGTTTTGAATTAGCAATGTGATCTAATCCTCAGACATTGATACACAACCTTAAGGGATTTTGACAGGTAATGCTCAACTTTGTTTTTTTTTTGTAGTTTGTACAAATTTTAAGACTCTGGTTCTATTAACTTGATTTGTTGTAGGAGCTCCATTACGTCTACATCTTGATTCTCGTCTCTCAATGTAAAATCAAAACATTAGAGTTGAAGCTTGTAGCATTTTGGTTTACTGTTGGATGGCTTGACCTTCAATTTCAAACTAAATGATAAGATTGAGGTAGTTCATATATTTGTAGTAGTAATAAGAAAAACGTTTAGATTAAATATTTATAGTTTGATCGGAGCAAACTTTCCCATAATACAATAGTTTGAATGCTACAGCTTTTACTCATATCCTTATAATTCTTGGATATTTATTTCAACTTTGCTTTGTTACTACAAAATAGATTATGGATGATCTTCCAGCTTATGACTCAACTGATGATGAATATACTACAGTGATCTTTGCAACTAGTGCATGAAATGAGCACACAATGATATTGAATGACGATGAGGGTTCTACGTTCAAGTGGGAACCAACTAATAGTGCAACCAAGAAGAATTCTCAGAGCAAACCCAACCTTAAGGTCAAAGATCTAATAATTACTTTTTCTCATGTGACTATCCAATTTAGGACCACTACTGGTGATTAAAAGCTAGTGTTCAAAGCAATGCTTATGGATAATTAAAAGAAAATCAGACAAATTTTCTCCACTTTAGGGATATCCAAAAAATTTCGTTGTCTCAGAATCAACAATAAAACCAATTGATATCAACCAAACAAGTAATATCTTCCTCAGTAGCTATTCGTAACACAATAATACTAAGTCCATCTGTAAATGCGAAAGTGAAGTTTAAGACTAGTCACAAGTCCATAAATGGATAGGAAAGTAAACAATGCTCGGATGTTGTAAGGGGAAAATGAAAAATATGTTGATGTAAAGAAGGAACAAAAATGCTAGGATTTACTTAAAGCGGATGTGATTAATATTGATGATGATTAAGATGAAAATATGGAAGAAGGTGAAGCTACTGAATGATCACTTCCTTCAACAGTCATAGAATACAACAATCATAGCTAGTTGATGAATCTAACGAAGATGAGAAATAGATGTTGAACCAATATAAATTTGAATTTGTTTGCCCTATGGTCTATAGAGTATTTTGTGATAATTACCTTTTAGCTTTTAATGTTAACTTTAATTTATATTTGTTTTATTTTGCAGATTTTTTTATGCTTCAGAAATTATCAGTAGAAATAATATACCCTTCATTTGGTGGAATTCTCATTTACGCAAATTTGTTTCCTTGTATTGTCATGTCACGGCCCAATTTAGGATCATGACCAAGGAGCGAGTGTTCCAAGCAATTCTTATTGTTATTTTAGAGAAAAAGAATAATACTCATGACACTAATAAAAATGATTGATGTCACTAATCTAGGAGTTCAAAAATAAAACGATGTTAGCAATAAACCCTCAATTGCTAATCCCTCATTACTAATCCATGCAGTACTTGCATTACTAACGAACCCCAAGTGTTTTCTTCACATATCCGCGTTAGACTTTTATCTTATTTGAACGGTGAGCATCCTCTGTCTGATTTGCTAGACCTATCCTAGAGCTTCCTGTACCAAGTCTAGTTCCAATGCATTAGCCTCACTAACTTCAAATTGTCTATTGAAACAATGGCATTTCCTATCATACAAGGTTTCATACTGAGCCATGTGAATTCTTGAGGGAAATTCATAGTCGTAGTAATATTTTGCTAATGGTACCTAAACATCCGAAATAAGAATACAAATTTATAACAAACTCAGATTTTCTGTCTGTCTCCGGTTGAAATATGGAACTAAGATCTACTCATGCCTCCGAAATCAAGAATGATTTTCTCAAACTGAATTTGATACTTACATCTTGAAGTTTACGCATATCTTAGGCCAAAAGTCTCTTTGCAGGAGATGAGCCAAATATCACATGGATTTCCTTCTTAATGCATCTATTACATCATTTTTTTCCTGAATGACCTCGAATGGTAAAATTTCTACGTAGTCATTGCGTAATTTTATTCATCATTGCAAATTGAAGAATCAAATCTTTGTGATGGATAACAAATCCAACCACTTGTAATCTGTATATTTTTGTTGGTTTCATGGTGAGTCTTGGCTATTTTTGAACTGCTACTGTCTTTTTACTATCCACCATAATACGATCCTTAGATACAACATCCCAGAAAAGTGTCATCAAATCTATTAATAAATTCGCACCTAACGAACTTGGCCTAAACATATTGTTCTTGCCGTGTCTGAAACACAATTTTGAGGTGATCCTTGTATTCTTTCTTTGTACTCTAATATACCGGTATTTACATTGATCCCTTGTACAAAAAGCAATGGTGATATTCAAAACTGCAAATATAGGGGCATAAAGTTACTAAGCCACACTATAAAGATGTAGGTTATGGTGGTCAAGGTAAATATGAGGAGGGGTGTGCCTATCTTTGAGAACCAATTTGAGTTCAGGTAAGGGCGGCCAACTACAAAAGTCATCCATCTTATAAGAATATTGTTAGAGCCGGGTAAGAATTGTTGGAGGTGACTCAAAACACTTCTCGGCCATTAGGGTTGAGGTCAACCCTTAGCCCATTTTTATTTGTCTTAGTGATGGACGAATTGATGCAACATATTCAACTGGATATGTCTAATTTGTGTTCTTCGCATATGAAATAGTATTGAGTGAGTGACCCATGGTGGATTTAATGATAGGTTAGAAACTTGGAGACAGACCCTAGAGTCTAAAAGTTTCAGAATAAGCCATTCTAAATGAAGTCGATGTCACTCCCCAAGCTACTCCTGACATGCGGACACGAAACCTAGGACTACAAGTGATCCCAAGCTAACTCTGATAACATGATTATGAGCATAATAAAGATAATAAACTAAACGTGGAAGTTAAGTCATAATTTATTCTAAAAAATGGGGGAATATCCATATCTTATAACTGAGATAAATGAAATAGTGATGAGTTTATTACAAGAAGTTATTAATCCAATACTAAGTTGAAACTAACTATGTCTAAAATAAGCGTCTAACTTGCTAGAAATGATGGGACAAGACCCAACTAAGTCTATCAAAAACTGAAACTAAAGGACTAAATACTGAAAAGAAACTCATGACTATTGTCCTCGGAGAATTAGGACTCACCACTAACTCTGCTAAACTGGAGATCGATAATCGATCTAAGCGTGATCTGGATGCTGAGAACCTGAACCTACATCACTAGAAGATGTAGCGCACATATGCGTCAGTACTTGAAGGTACTGAGCATGTAGGATAGACAAAAACTAAAATAAAACATAACTGAACAAGCACAAGAGCAAGTATAATAATTTGAATATGATATACTAAATTATGAGCTAACTGGATGCCATGACCAATTTATAACATGCTGAAAGTGAATACTGAATATATTGATAAATGGCCAATGCAAGAGAGTCTGAATTAAACTATGGGATCTACTAATAACCGATAATAAAATCACATGAGCTAAATGTGGAGTCCAATGCATACGCCTCATTGAGAGGACCCAATATACCCTACAAGATGTATAAAGGAATGTTCTCATGATCACTAAACTGATTTCCCACAGAGGGGACTTACAACCTATTTGGCTAGTAATTCTGGGACTAATTGAGTACGTTGAACCCTAGTCCAACTCGGTATTATGTTACTCCCAATGAATAATGTAGTTAAATGATTATGAATGAGTTTTTGTAAATACAGGATAGCTCAAAACTGGACATGCAAACTGAGAATGCAATATTTAATCTGAAGATGATGCATTAATAACTGAGGCATATATAACTGAATAATTGAAATATCTGATCTAGCATGTGTAATTCAAGAACTAAATAAACACATAGCTAGGCATCTGAAATTCATGCAATAATCTAAGTAATAACATGATAATCTGATTTGGAATATATAACTAACAAATTCATAAAGTTCTGTTAAAGTTATAGAAACCCTAGGTCTAATCATGATATGGGAATCAAGAATCTGATTGAAAACTAGGGACCTAATGGGTGAAAGGAACCCACTAATGAAATCCCACATACTGGTGATGAAATTCACAGAGAAATTTTTGAAGTTTTGGGGCTAGAACTGCTGGAGCCTTATTGCGTTCTTAAACTAGGGTTCTTGACCTTTTTTCTTCTTTCTTGCTTCTAATTTTCTAAATTTTTTATTAATGATTTGACTAAGATAAGTTTAAGTTATGTTTCTAGGCTTAAACTAACAAAAATATGATGATTTAGGGTCAAAACGACGTATCTTAGGGTTTAAACGAAGTGGGAAAAGATCAAAAGACCCCTGAGTTAATTGGTGTCGGACCAAACGATAATTTGGACTGACGGTCCGTCATTTAATCAACGGTCCATCGTTTGGGTCCGTAGGTTGGGTCTATTCGACAGGCCTTTACTAAAACTGGCATAACCATTTCCTCGGAGGTCTGATTTTAGCAAGGTTGGTGGCTATGGAAAGATAATTCAATTATCTCTATGTGGGTATATCATGGGATACCTAATTTATTTTATGCTAAGAGTTATGATATGTTGAAGTTGACCCAACTAGATTTCCCCCCATAACTGTCTGTTAATTTCCACCTACGGTCATATCTATGGCCTGTAGGTCCATCTACGGACCGTGCTTGTCAATCATGGTTCTTGTCAGAGAGTGGGTAAATGGGGTGTTTATCGATGACGCAGACTACGGACCGTTGTCTGACCTACGGACCGTAGGTCCGTTCGTTGTTCGGCACTTAGTCAAATTATCGTGGGCTGAGATTTTCAGGGTTTCTGACTATATCAACGGATGTGTAGGACGGGCCGTGGGTCAGGCTACGGTCCATTGATGGAAACCGTCGACTACACCTGCAGATGTTTTGAAAAGCTGATTTTTTGTCTATTTTGGATACGGAGTGTTATATTACCTCCCCCTTCGGACCATTCGTCCTCGAATGAAGACTAAACTAGCTGAAATAGAGAAAAAGAGTTTCAATCCTATAACTAAATACTGAGAACTGAGTTTTGGACTAAATTGAGTTCTAAGAACATGCAAATATGCTGAAAATGTAAGTACAAACTAAGGGAACATGATTCTAAGGCTGAATTCACGCATGAATGACTGGAAAATTAAAGAGGAACTATTACCTCCAGCTGGAGTGGAATCGGAAGGAAAGAGGTGAGGATACTTGGCTTTCATGGTTGCTTCTTCTTCCCAAGTAGTTTCCTGTACGGACTGACTCTTCCACAAAACTTTGGCTGAAGCGACTTCTTTATTTCTCAACCTTCTAAACTGACTGTCAAGAATCTCAGCTGGTACATCCTCATAAGAAAGACTATCCTTCACCACCACACTCTCTAACGTCACTACAGAGGCTGGGTCACCCACACACTTTTTCAAGAGTGAGATGTGGAAGACCAGATGCACTGCTGGTAATTCTGCTGGTAACTCTAACTCATATGCCACCTTTCCAACCCTTTTCAAGATCTTGTAAGGGCATACATATATAGGATTGAGCTTCCCTTTCTTGTAAAATCTCATCACCCCTTTCATAGGTGAGACTTTCAGAAAAAAGCCAATCATCAACTTGGAACTCTAGTTCCCTTCTTCTAACATCTGCATAAGATTTCTGACGACTTTGGGCTGTCTTAAGTCTATCTCTAATGAGTTGCACTTTCTCCATCGCATAAAGGACTAAATCTAACCTGATCAAAGTTGTTTGACCTACTACAAACCAATCAACAAGATATCTACATTTATGCCCATACAAAGATTCATAAGGGGCCATCTGAATGTTGGAATGGTAGCTATTGTGTTAGGAGAACTCAATAAGAGGAATGTGATCATCTCAACTACCCTTGAAATCTATCACACAAGCTCTCAACATGTCCTCTAAGGTATGAATGGTATGATTTGCCTATCCATCCGTCCGTGGATGAAATGTTGTGCTAAGGTTAACTTGAATACCAAGACCCTTCTGAAATGACACCCAGAAATGAGAGGTAAACTGAGGACCTCTATCTCAGATGATAGACAAAGGAACCCCATGCAACCTCACAATTTCATTAATGTAAATCTTGGCATAGTCCTCCACCAAATTTGTAGTCTTGACCACTAAAAAACGAGAAGACTTAGTCATCCTATCAACTATCACTCAAATTGAGTCATGTTGTCTACGAATGCAATGACCCTGTGATGAAATCCATATTGATCACATCCCACTTCCAAGTAGGAATATCGATCTCTTGAGTCATACCTCCTGGTTTTTTATGTTTTACCTTGATTTGCTGGTAATTGGGGCACTTACTCACAAAGTCTTCTATATCTCTCTTCATGCCATTCCACCAATAGACTTCCCGCAAATCGCGGTACATCTTAGTGGCACCTGGATTAATAAAATATTTGGAGTTATGGGCTTCTGCAAGGATATGCTTTCTCAACTCACCACATCACGAACATACAATCTGTCCTAGTAGCGAAGTACACCATCTACCCCTTAGGATAAAACCTCCACTCTTTGATTGTGGACTGCACCCTTAAGTTTAAGAAAGATTGGATCAATGTCTTGCTTTTCCTTAACCTCCACTACCAAAGCAGATTATGCCCCATTCTTAACAGTTACACCACTGTCTGATATGCTCATAAGGTGAACTCCTACGCGAGCAAGCCTGTGAACATCCTTCATTAGCTCTTTTTTTTCTTCCTCAACATGGGCCACACTACCCATAGATAATCTGCTGAGAGCATCTGTTACTACATTCTCCTTACCAGGATGATAATGCACACTCATATCATAATCCTTAAGGAACTCAAACCATCTCCTCTAGTGAAGATTCAACTCTTTCTAGGTGAAAACATACTGAAGGCTTTTATGATTATTGAACACATCTACGTGAACACCATAAAAGTATTGTCTCCAGATCTTGAGTGCAAACACCACTGTTGCAAGCTTGAGGTCATGAGTTGGATAGTTCTTCTCATGAACCTTAAGTTGTCTAGAGGCGTAAGTTATAACCTTATCTCGCTACATCAATACACAACCTAGGACAACTTTGAATGCATCACAATAGATCACATAGCCATCTGAACCCTCTGGTAGATTCAAGACAGGAGCGGTAGTCAATCTAGTTTTCAATTCTGTGAAGCTTTTCTACAATCATCTGACTATTGGAACTTGACCATCTTCTGAGTCAACCTAGTCAATGGTGAGTCTATGGATGAAAAAACTTCCACGAACCTTCTATAATAACCTGCTAAACCTAAGAAACTTTTGATATCTGTAGCAGAGGTAGATCTGGGCCATTGCTTCACTACATTTATCTTATGTGAAGCCACTAAGATCCTTTCGCTAGATACAATGTGACCAAGTAAAGCAATGGATTGCAACAAGAACTCACATTTTCTAAACTTAGTGAATAACTCGCGATCATTGAGAGTCTATAGAACAATTCTCAAATGAGTCACATGTTCTTCCTCATTCCTAGAGTAAATAAGGATATCATCAATAAAGATGATAACAAACAAATTCAAAAACTATTTGAACAATTTGTTCATCAAATCCATGAAAGTTGTAGGAGCATTGGCTAGTTAAAATGACATAACTACAAATTCATAATGACCATACCGAGTTCTGAAGGCTGTTTTTGGAATGTCACTATCTCTGATGATAACCTGATCTGAGGTCTATCTTTGAGAAATGGCAGCACCTTGAAGTTGGTAAAACAAGTCATCAGTTCTGGGGATGGGATACTTATCTTGATTGTTACCTTGTTCAACTGTCTATAACCAATGCACATTCAGAGAGAATCATCTTTTTTTTTACGAACAACACTGGCTCACCCCATGGTGAAATACTAGGTCTGATGAAGCCCTTATCTAGAAGGTCTTTCAACTGTTCTTTCAATTCCTTAAAATCTGTTGGAGCCATTCTGTAAGGAGGAATCGAAATAGGTTGGGTATCTAGAATGAGATCAATTCCAAAGTCGATTTCCCTTTCAGAGGGACTCCGGGAAGATCTTATGGAAACTCACAGACTAGTGGAACTGACTCAAGAGTTGGGGTTTTAGAGCTAGAATTTTTAACCCGGACTAGATTATAGAGATAACCCTTGAAGATCATCTTTCTGGCTTTAAGGTAAGAAATGAATCGACCCTGTAATGCCCCAAAAGGAACTAAGATGAACTAGAGTCTCTGAGTGTTTCTTGAGTTAATTCGGAGTTAAAATGATTTACTTTAGTGTTCTTAGGCAGTGTGTGAATTTTGATTAATTTTGGAGGTCAAACGCCCATGACATTCGGAAGGTGTGCCTTAGAAAGTGCTGGTGTGTCTTGATATGTTTGAGTAAGTTTTACGCGTTTGTCTTAATCGAAATTGATGTCGGATGTTCCTAAGACCTAGAATGTTTGGTAAAGTCTGGGTAAGACTCCATCTAGGACCCACGAGGGGCCTTAGCAGAGGACCCCAACACTTAGACAAAACTGCCCAAAAGTAGTGTCCATCGACTAGCCAATCGACGGCCTGTCGGCCACGCAATGGCTCGTTGACCTGGTCCGTCATTTGTACATAAAAGTATGAAGGTTTGGGATTTTCATACCCAAACCACGATCCATCATCAATGGGACGTCGACTCATCGAAGGTCTGTTGTTGAGAGCCGTCGTTGGGGGTCAGCAAAGACTGTCTAGTCTGATGCCAACTTGGGGTGTTTTGTGTAAATTTACACCAAGTATTTTATAACCCTAGGTCAATATTTTTTAGTTTCTTGAAGTTATATTATATTAGTTTTAAGTCCTAGACCTAGACGAAACCCCTCACTTCAAATATTCAAACTCCCTCTCTAAAGAAAACTCTCTCAAAGTCACTACTGGAGCTAAGACTCAAGGAGGGAAAGAAGGGCTGGTTTGGACGTGTTTCTTCACCACAATTAGTGGGTTTCTTTCTCATTGAGGTATGGTATCCATCCTTGAACCTTATTCTATTCAAGGAGTCATTTCCAAAAGATTTCAAAAAGGGTTTTCAAACTCTATTTTCTTCTTCTTTGATTTTAAGCATGGGTCTTCTTGTAAAAGTGTTTTAATCATTCAAATGTTTTTATTATAGTATGAATTGATTATAATAATTTCAAAACCCTAATGAACTCATGTTTATGCATATTTCAAAGTTTTAACTTAAGAAATAGGTTAAATGAGCATATTTTTGTAGGGTATGAACTTTGGTTTTCTTGTGTTGTTATTATGTTTTAGCTACTGCCCTAAGGGACTTATTATGATGAAATATTGAAGAAAATTATTCATAGGTGGTAATGTCTTGACTATATAGTGAGTTACTTATATTTTATGATTCTTATGGTAAATTGTTCTTGAGTGGTATGGTCCACCTTCTTGGTCACTGTGTCTAATTGATGAACTTGATATGATTGAGTATGTATTGTGAGTATTGATGGCTTAATATGTAAAATGAAGTAATGAATATGATTCTTGTGTTATGTATTAAGAAGCTTGAATTGCATGTTTGACCTAGATTATGTCTAAATGAAGTATATGATTATGTGAATCTAAGTTGAGTGACTAGAGGAGATTTGAGTTGCAAACTCTTCGTGAGTTGAGATGAAGTGTCTAGTAGCAACCTCACTACATCCTAAGATCTTTCTAAGATAGATCGGAGGATGAATTCCCTTCGTGAGTTGACATGTGGTGTTCACTACTTATACTTAACCTATAGTTCATAATGTTTAGAATACATGGGGGTTATGTCTAGCACTGAGAGGATATGAAGAAGAGGTGGTTACACTTTGTGAGTTGAGATGTTGTTTTCCAATGTAGTAAGTTACTCAGTAACAATCTCCTTATCCCTTAACTATGTGACCACATAGGTGTAGCTATTGGGAAATCCATGTAAAAGATAAAAAGTATGATCTTACTCTAGGCAAGTGAGAATCCGTCATTCAATTGGGGTTAATATCGGGATTCCATGTCTAGCTCTCATGGTCTATGTCAGTTAAGCTAACTCCCACAAAAGAATTAATTAAACTAATTCTTCCAAAAGAATGTGCTACTATGGGTAGGTGGTGGTATGGGACGCTATCTATCCATTGCATAAAGTATGACCTTCCGAAAGGGAAGACTTGGTGCCAAACCTTCTAAAAGAGTGTAATACTGGATAAACTATCTTTGCCATACTTCCTTGATAGGTGAGACTTCCACGAAAGAAAGCACGGATAAGAATAATCTTAGTATGCAAGGACTGAGGAGCGGAAAGCCACTTGACTGTAAGGAAAGGGAAAAAACAATCATTTGATTTTCTTTCTTGCTCTCCCTTAGCAGCGGGAAAGGAGTCTATCTATCTGCCTAGCTTTGGTAGATTTCCCCCAACGATAAAGCACTAACACCTTCCTCGTTGGGGCTCCGCGCACTGGGAAAAGGCTGACGCGATGGGAAACTGGCCACTAGTTTAGACATCTTTATCTGAGGAGGAGTCTTCGTCGTCCGGCTCCTCATAAATGATGTTAGGATCGGCCAGCTCATCCTCGGAATCCGAAAATAAAAGAGAGATAGAACGGAATCACTTTGTTTCAGTGACATATCTAATCAGACTGAATAGGATTTGAAGAGCTTGGGGTAGGTAGTGGCATGTGACGGTATATCTATTGCACTAAGTAGGCAATCAAAAAGAGAAGTCTTTGGTGGTTTGTTGAGTATTCTTCTAAAGTATTGTGTTTTGAGTGGTGACTTGTTCTCCCGAGTGGATTAAGCTTTTGGTGGTTAGTCTTAAAGATCTTCTTGGTGTGCATTGAAGGAGGTGTTTAGACGTTTCCTTCATATCTTACCTTGGAAAGTCTTGGGATGACCTTGGTGGGGAAACGTCTACAAAAATGATCTCACTTCGTCATTGGCAATACATTGGAAGTTCACTATCTTTGTAGTCTCCTTAGTTCATTATAATGTTGGTATAGTATACTGTAATATTGGTTAAGTCATTATAAAGTGTTCAAATTCAAGGTAAGCTCACATTGCACTTAGTGTGACCTATAAGTACAATTGGATAAGGGCAATGCATGAAGTTCGTATGAATGAATGTTTTGCACTTGTTTAGCTAGAAGTGTGGATTTGATTCCCTTACAAAGTAATCCTATGGTTGGTGGTCTTAAGGATCCTTTTGGTGTGACATGAAGGGGGTGTATGGACGGTCCCTTCTTTCCTTACCTAAGGGAATCTTAGGATAACTTCGGTTAGGGAAGCTTCAAGGAAAAAAGGGTTCACATGACTTGCTCTATGCCTTCACTGTAATGGTTCTAATGATACTGTAATATGTGCTCTTCTCCTAAAATTGTGAAAGTTCTACTTTATATGTTAAATGATGATACTAATACTATTTCAACTCTTAAATCATGAATGTTTTACTTATTTGGCATGAAAGCTTATTTTACTAAAATGTCCCTTTTTACATGTTTTTGCATATGCCATACTTAATACATTATTTGTAATAACCTCATAATTTTCTATACTCTATAAGTATAGGTTGGAAGCTTTTGGAGGTTTGAAGGTGAAGTTTAGGAAAGTTCCTCTCAAGACAAAGTATGTCCTCATATATTTGAGGGCATAGTCCTTTTCTTAGTTCTTATTTAAAGACATATTATGTAATTCTTTTTAATGTAAACGGTCGTATCCCTAAAAAATAATATCGTGTCTTTAGGTTGGCTTGTGACGATGAGATTTCTTAAGTATTTACGAAAGATTTCATTTATCAACTTATTGATGAAAAGTTTTAAATTCCGCACTAGTTTTCATGTCTTATGTAATGAATGATAGTTAAAGGGCTTGTACAAGACCCCAAAGGTTCAAGTACACCTTGCCACAAATTGAGGGTTCTCCCTAACTTCTAAGGGGGGGTACTTTCGGGTCGTGACAGACTTGGTGTCAGAGCAAAAGGTTATGGGAAATAGTTTAGGGTCTAGAAAGTATCACAAGACACATCTACTAGGATCTTGGTCATTGGTGTGAGTCGCGACACATCCATGGACAAGAGACTATAGGATGATAGAAGTTTCGCTTTCTTCTCTATTCTAATGTCATGCCTTAGACTTGAGTCATATAAGGTGTCTTTTTTCAACCTCTTCTCTTTGTGTTTATAGGAAATGAATATGAGGATATCAATCGCTAGAAGGGAGTAGGGAGGTGTAGATAATGAGAGGATCCCTCCCCGTGTTGGCCAAGTTCCTATTGTTGGCCTAGAGGAAGAGAACAAGGAGGTTCCCCTTCAAGAACTCAAGTGCCTCCGAAACCCCAAGATCCTCAAGTGCCCCCAAGTGCCTCCTATGCCTCAACCTCCTTTTGTTGAAGGAGATATGACCAATGCGGAGTTGAGGGCTGCCCTAATGAATTTGGCCCAACTAGTGATGGATCAAGCTCATGTCATCAATAATCACTTTGTTGGCCAAGATAATCAAGGAGATAGTACGAAACCTAATGCTAGTACTCCCGCTTTTAGAATTTGGTATTTTATGAGGATGAACCCTCCTACTTTTCATAGCACTAAGGTGGATGAAGATCCACATGGTTTCATAGATGAGGTTTTCAAAGTGGTAGTTTTATGGGTGTGACCCCTAGGGAGAAAGCGGAGCTAGCTGCTTACCAACCAAGGATGTGGCTCAAGTGTGGTTTGACCAATGGAGGAGTGAGAGACCTCTAGAAAGAGGGTCGGTTTATTGGGATGAATTCAAAAAGGCTTTCCTAGATAGGTTCTTTCCCTTAGAATGGAGGGAGAAGAAAGGAATGAGTATGCAAGAGTACTCTCTCCAATTCATCCAACTCTCTAAGTATGCCCCAACCATGGTAGACAACCCTAGGTCTAGGATGAACAAAGGTCTAGGATGAACAAATTTGTGATGGGAGTGTCTAGCTTGGTGGAGAAAGAATGTCGTACAGCAATGCTACTTAATGACATGGATATCTCTAAGCTCATGGTATATGCGCAACAAAGTGAGGAGTCCAAAATTATGGAAATAAGGTAAGAGGGTAAGAGGCCTAGGTCGGATGATTCTAGTCACCAAAAAGCTAAGAAGAGGTTCTATTAGAAAGATTCTTCCATGGGAAACACGGATAGGGATCCAAATCAAAATTCCCAAGATGGTGGCCATACTTTTGAAAGGGCTAGGTGCCCTACTTGTGGGGAGCAATATGGGGGTAGGTGTCTTGCCAGAATGGATGGTTGTTTTGCATGTGGTAATAAGGACCACAATATGAAGGATTTACCTAACATCAAAGAAAGAGGTAAATATGTCAATCAAGCTTCCCTAGATCCTAATGCTCCAAAGAAGAACCCTTCCAATGGGATGGGAGCTAGGAAGGATAACTAATCCGGAGTTGATAGTCCCGGTAAGTCTTAAATCTTTATGATTGTTGTTTTTATAATATGAAATAGGTTTATATG
Source organism: Solanum peruvianum (assembly GCA_027705065.1). Lineage (NCBI taxonomy): Eukaryota > Viridiplantae > Streptophyta > Magnoliopsida > Solanales > Solanaceae > Solanum > Solanum peruvianum. The sequence continues at coordinate 7,538,312 of JAKWJD010001761.1, read as the reverse complement.
GTTTTATAGTTCATATCATCTTGATGAATTGCTCAAGGAATGAATTTTTGAAAAATTGCATGTTTAGCAGTGTTACAGTGAGCAATTCACTGTGAAAATTTTGCATTTTGAGAAAATTAGTCTGTCCTTAGTTAAAGATTCATTGTGTTCAAAAGTGTTGTATATGATCATGTTTAATGTTAGAGAAGTTATTTCCTCCATAAAAGAAGGTTAAGCGTGAGTTTTGAAGTTTGTGTAGTTTGGCAAAACTTTCTTATGTTGCTAGTGTTTGAAACTGTGAAATGATGATCCTTTATAGTTGATGCTTTGTTTTTGAGTGTTTGAGACTTGATTGTAATGTTTTATGTGATAATAAGCGAGTCCTTGTTATACTTGAATTTTAAGTGTCATTCGAGGACGAATGTTATTCTAAGTGAGCAGAATGTAACTCCCCAAAATTGTCACGACCCAAATCGGGGACGCGACTGGCACTCACATTTACCCTCCTATGTGAGCGAACCAACCAATTTAACCCTTAACATTTTAATACAATATCAACAAAAGAAATGCGGAAGACTTAACTCATTAATAAAAACAAATCAAAAACTATTATTATTATCCCCAAAATCTGGAAGTCATCATCACAAGAACATCTATCTCAAATTTCTAAACTAAAACTGTCTAAGAACAAAATACTAAAAGCTAGTCCATGCCAGAAGTTCAAGGCATCAAGACTTGAAGAAGGAGACCCAGTCCAAGCTAGACGCATTAGCTCACCCTGAATTTCCGATGGAGTGAAGACGGGCTTGATCTACTGCTGAGTCGAAGTTGACGGAACGTTTACTGCATAACACAAATAACAAGAGGAAAACATAAAAGTAGGGGGTCAGTACAACCACACGTACTGAGTAGATATCATCGGTTAACTCAAAATAGGCGATAATACATATCAAGTAATATTATAAATCAACTATAAACTCAACATGTAGCAACAAGTATTATAATCGTCAGTAAATACCATCAAGTTCATCCATGAGGACGCAAGCCTCAATACCATACTCATTTGGGAATTAAGTTCATTATCTTGAGTATATTAACATCTTTCGAGATTCATTATCTTTCTTCCTCTTGTGTCGGTACGTGACACTCCGATCCCCTACTACTATGTGTCGGTACGTGACACTCCGATCCCCTATATGTGTCGGAACGTGACACTCCGATCCCCTATATGTGTCGGTACGTGACACTCCGATCCCCTACATCTACGTGTCGGTTCGTGACACCCGTCCCACTAATACTATGTGTCGGAACGTGACACTCCGATCCACTAATTCTATGTGTCGGAACGTGACACTCCGATCCACTAATTCTATGTGTCGGAACGTGACACTCCGATCCACTAATCTCATTATATCCGTTCATCAAGCCTTCTCTAAATCAAGGCATCATCAATCCCAATCACTTTAATTCATCAAGCCTTCTTTTATACCAAGGCATTATCATTAATATCATAGATTAAAGTTTCTTTCAAGATTTGGGATTCAATGGTTTTCATCATGCTTGTTTTATCAAAATCACATAATCATGTTCATGCAAGCATACAATTAAGCATATAGACAGGTTTACAATATCATCAACACATATTATTCACTATTAAGAGTTCACTACGAGTATCGTAATATAACCATAACCTACCTCCACCGAAGAATTGAATCAACAAGCTATCTTCTCAAAACCCTTGCTATCCTCTTCGTTTCTCTCTCTCTACTCGTTTGTTTCTCCTCTCTTTCTGTCCTTTCTCTTTTGTTTTCTTATGTTCAAACCCTCTTTCTTTTACCCTAATTAATCATATAATTAAGTGTGAAAGAGGACAATAAACCCCTCTAATTTACTTAAGGTTACCCCTTTTAACCCCTAAGTAATTAGACTTATTAATGTTACCCCTCAATCTTTATAATTAAGGAAAGAATAGTCAAAAACGACCCTTAAAACGTGTGGAGAAATCCTATTTTGCCTGGGACTGCGCAACCTGTGACGGGCCGTCGTGCCTGCGACGGTCCGTCACAGTGGTCGTCGCAGCTCCCTCGAGCTCAAGTGGTCTGTGACGGCCCGTCACAGCCGTGACGGTCCATCCTGTTCCTCCGTCATGACGGTCAGAAACTCGTTTTCTTGCACCAAATTCTCAAAAGTTGAAGTGTTTTGCAACGGGACCCACGACGGTTCGTCGTGGATGTGACGGCACGTCCTGCAGGTCCGTCACAATTTACAGAGAGTCGATTTTCAGTACCCAATTTCAAAATTCTAAGTGCCATGGGACAACATGCCCTCGACGGGCCGTCGTGACCACGACGGTCCGTCGGGACACACGTCGTCTCTGCCATTTTTTTTTTTTCCAGAAATGCACTCTGTTGCTCAAAACGACTAAACAGGTCGTTACAATAGATACCAATTTACCCATCGTTCGTCCCCGAACGATCAAAAGAAGGAAAACAATGGAGAAAAGGAGTACCTGAATCTGTAAACAGATGTGGGTATTTTTCTTGCATATCTGCCTCCTTCTCCCAAGTAGCCTCTTCAACCGGTCGATTCTTCCATTGCACTTTGATGGATGCAATCTCTCTCGACCTCAACTTGCGAACTTCTCTATCTAATATAGCAACCGGTTCCTCTTCATAAGTCAAGTTCTCATCCAACAAAACTGAATCCCAACGGATAATGTAGTTTCCATCTCCGTGGTATCTCTTCAACATAGATACATGAAACACCGGATGCACTCCGGACAGCCCTGGGGGTAAGGCTAATTCATAAGCCACCTCCCCTATTCGCTTTAGTACCTCAAATGGTCCAATGTACCTTGGACTTAACTTACCTCTTTTTCCAAACCGCATCACCCCTTTCATGGGCGAAACCTTCAACAAGACTTGTTCACCTTCCATGAACTCCAAGTCTCTAACCTTTCGGTCTGCATACTCCTTTTGTCTACTTTGAGCCGCTAAAAGCTTTTCTTGAATAGCTTTCACCTTCTCCATAGAATCTCTTAACAGATCAGTCCCCCAAGGTCTAACTTCAAAGGCGTCAAACCAACCAATGGGAGATCTACACCTCCTCCCATACAATGCTTCAAATGGAGCCATATCAATACTGGAGTGATAGCTATTATTGTATGAAAACTCTGCCAAGGGTAAGAAGCTATCCCAATGGCCACCAAACTCTATCACACACGCGCGAAGCATATCCTCCAACACTTGAATCGTTCGCTCAGACTGACCATCGGTCTGAGGATGAAATGCAGTACTAAGGTCCAATCTAGTACCTAATTCAGCATGTAAGGTTCTCCAAAACTTAGAAGTAAACTGCGTACCTCTATCAGATATGATTGAGAGTGGAACCCCATGCAATCAAACGATTTCTGAGATGTAGATTTTTGCTAATTTCTCTGCATTGTAAGTCACCTTGACAGGAATGAAGTGAGCAGACTTAGTTAACCTATCAACAATCACCCAAATAGAGTCATACTTACCCAAGGTCTTGGGAAGACCAACCACGAAGTCCATCGCGATTCTCTCCCATTTCCATTCAGGAATGGGCATTCTCTGAAGTGTTCCTCCAGGCCTCTGGTGTTCATACTTTACTTGTTGACAATTTGGACATTTGGCAACAAACTCAACAATGTCTCGCTTCATTCTACTCCACTAGAAGTGTTGCTTTAGGTCGCGGTACATCTTGGTTGCACCAGGATGTATAGAATATCCGGAACTATGAGCTTCTGTAAGAATAGTGGTGATCAAATCATCGATGTGGGGTACACATACTCTTCCTTTAATCCTCAAAACACCTTCCCCATCGATTATTGCTTCCTTAGCCTCTCCTTGCAACACTTTATCTCGAATTCGCCTTAGTTTCTCATCATCAAACTGCTTCCCCTTAATCTGATCAAGAAAAGAGGATTTTGCCTCTACACAAGCTAACAATCCTCCCTTCTCGTTTATTTCTAACCTCATAAGGTCATTAGCCAAAATCTGCACTTCTCTAGCCAATGGGCGTCTAGAAGCTTGCAAATGAGCTAGACTTCCCATGCTTCCGGCCTTTCTACTCAAGGCATCTGCCACAACATTCGCCTTCCCCGGATGATACAAGATAGTGATGTCGTAGTCCTTCAGTAGTTCCATCCATCTCCTCTGTCTCAAGTTCAAGTCTTTCTGAGTGAATACATACTGTAGGCTACGATGGTCCGTGTAGACTTCACACTTAACCCCATACAAGTAGTGTCTCCATTGCTTTAGTGCAAATACTACCGCGGCCAATTCCAAATCATGAGTTGGATAGTTACGTTCATGTACTTTTAATTGTCTTGAAGCATAAGCGATCACGTTCTTCTCTTGCATTAGCACTGCACCCAACCCAGAATAGGATGCATCACAATAAACAATAAAGTTCTTACCCTCTGTTGGCAAGGTAAGGATAGGTGCGGTAGTCAACAAAGTCTTAAGCTTCTGAAAGCTCTCCTCACACTCATCCGACCATACAAATGGGACGTTTTGCTTAGTCAAGTTCGTCAATTGGGAAGCAATGGAAGAGAATCCCTTGACGAATCGGCGGTAGTAGCTAGCTAACCCCACAAAACTCCTTATTTCTGACACGTTTGTAGGTCTTACCCAATTCTTCACTGTCTCAATCTTGCATGGATCCACCATCACCCCATCCTTAGAAACCACGTGCCCCAAGAAGGACACTGAATCTAACCAAAACTCACACTTGGAGAATTTCGCATAGAGCTTCTTCTTTCTCAACAACTCTAACACCATTCTCAAATGCTCTTCATGTTCCTTCTTACTCTTGGAGTATATCAGTATATCATCAATAAACACAATCACAAAGAGGTCCAAGTATGGCTTGAAAATCCCGTTCATCAAGCTCATGAAGGCGGCGGGGGCATTCGTAAGACCAAATGACATTACCACAAATTCATAATGCCCATACCTAGTTCGAAAAGCAATCTTTGGAACATCCGTTGCTCGTATTTTCAATTGGTGATAACCGGATCTCAAGTCAATTTTCGAGAAGACACAAGCACCTTGTAACTGATCGAACAAGTCATCAATGCGAGGAATGGGGTACTTGTTCTTAATAGTTACCTTGTTCAACTGTCGGTAATCTATGCACATTCGGAAACTCCCATCCTTCTTCTTCACAAATAGCACCGGAGCACCCCAAGGAGATGCACTTGGTCTAATGAAGCCCTTGCTCAACAACTCTTGAAGTTGTGCCTTTAACTCTCTTAATTCGGCGGGAGCCATTCTATACGGGGGTATAGAAATGGGGCGAGTACCGGGTTCCAAATCAATGCAGAAGTCTATATCCCTATCTGGTGGCATACCGGGGAGATCTGCAGGGAACACATCCAAAAACTCACAGACTACCGAAACTGACTCAATCGATGGTACTTGAGTAGTGTCATCCTTAAGATGTGCCAAGAAAGCTAGACAACCCTTACTAACCATCTTCTGAGCACGAATAAAGGAGATGATACGCACCGGATTGGGAGTGTAGTCACCCTCCCACACTAACGGATCTGCCCCAGGCTTGGCTAACATTACCGTTTTAGCATTACAATCCAAAATCGCAAAATTCGGAGAAAGCCAAGTCATACCCAGAATTACGTCAAAGTCACCCATTTCTAAAATAACCAAGTCTACATAAGTGTTGCTCCCCACAAAATTCACCAAACAAGACCTATACACTTTTTCGACTATCACAGACTCACCCACCGGAGTAGAAACACGAATAGGCATGTCAAGTAATTCACAATGTAAATTTAGACCATTAGCAAATGAGGAAGATACATATGAAAACGTGGAGCCAGGGTCAAATAATACAGATGCCATGCAATCACAAACCAAGAGATTACCTGTGATAACAGCATCAGACGCCTCCACTTCAGACCTCCCAGGGAAAGCATAACAATGGGCCCTATCATTCGTCTGTCCGTTGCCCCTACCATGTTGTGTAGTAGTGGCTCCGTTTTGCCCTTCACCTCTGCCGTTTTGGTGACCGCCATTACTTAGACCACCACGTACTCCAGAAAAACGGCCTCTACCATGACCACCCCTACCTCTAGCTAGTGGGGCTCTGTAACTCTGTTTTGGACAATTCCTCCTAATATGTCCAATCTCCCCACATCCATAGCACTCTCTGGAATCGGGCATAGGTCTCTCGGAGTAGTGTTGACCGTTCTGAGGTGGACCCCCAACTACAGTCTGTAGTGAAGACTGTATTGGTCGATTTGAGTGACCTCCGGAGTTCTATCCTCTAGAATAAGAACCATTATACTCACCTCCCCTTCGAAACCTCTTTGATGTCGATGTCGTGGTGAAGTCATCTGGTTTCACTCCTTCCACCTCAATCACAAAGTCTACCACCTCTTGGAAGGATGTTGCCGTTGCCGCTATCTGTAAGGCTGAAATCCGCAATTCTGACCTCAACCCCTTTACAAAACGGCGGATCCGTTCTTGTGGACTGAAACAGAGTTGGGTGGCGTATCTGGATAGTGCGCGAAATTTAGCCTCGTATGCATTAACCGTCATTCTACCCTGTTCAAGACTCAAAAACTCATCCCTCTTCCTATCCCTCAAAGTGCGGGGGATATACTTTTCCATGAACAAACTAGAGAATGATTCCCAAGTCATAGGTGGTGCCTCCGTTGGTTGACACTCAACGTGTGAACGCCACCACATTTTGGCGTTCCCTTGGAACTGATAGCTCACGAACTCGACACCAAACCTCTCTACTATCCCCATCTTGTGTAGTAGCTCATGACAATCAACCAGAAAATCATAAGCATCCTCAGATTCTGCACCCTTGAAGACCGGGGGTTTCAATTTCAAGAACTTACTAAAAAGTTCATGTTGATCGTTTGTCATAATAGGCCCAGTAGTCAGACGTGAAAAGGTGCCTATTCCCAATGTTGCATCCATGCGGGGAGCCATAGTAGCCGCATGTCGTATTTCTGAAACCGGAGGTGTTGGTGCAGAAACCACTGGAGGTGCTTGACCCTGATCAGACAACCCGCTAAGATAAGCAAGTACTTGGTTGATCATCTCTGGGGTAGGTTGGGGTGGCATTTCCTCATTCTGTCCTTGTTCAGTTTCCCCTTCCTCACCCTCTCTTACTACCTCCTCAGTCGGTGGAGGAGTCACCGCCCTAGTATCAGATGGGCTAGGGGCTCGTCCTCTCCCTCTAGAGGACGTCCTCCCGCGACCTCTTCCACGGCCTCTTGCCGTTACCCTTCCTCGAGCCACAACCCCAGTGGCTGGCTCAGTCGTTTCTTGTCTTTCCGTTGTTGCTGCTGGTGCGGTCGTTGCTCTAGTTCTAACCATCTGCGAAATAGAGTGAAGATGGTCAGATACCAATTTGTATCACCTAGATACCAATTGGACTCAAGTAGTAGCACGAAAGAAAGAATGAAAGAATGGAATTTTTCCTAAAGTCTTATAGCCTCTCAAGGAAAAGTAAAGGCGTCCCCCTACCGTTCCTTAAGACTCTACTAGACCTGTTCTTGTGTGATGAGACCAATGAACCTAATGCTCTGATACCAAGTCTGTCACGACCCAAATCGGGGACGCGACTGGCACTCACATTTACCCTCCTATGTGAGCGAACCAACCAATTTAACCCTTAACATTTTAATACAATATCAACAAAAGAAATGCGGAAGACTTAACTCATTAATAAAAACAAATCAAAAACTATTATTATTATCCCCAAAATCTGGAAGTCATCATCACAAGAACATCTATCTCAAATTTCTAAACTAAAACTGTCTAAGAACAAAATACTAAAAGCTAGTCCATGCCAGAAGTTCAAGGCATCAAGACTTGAAGAAGGAGACCCAGTCCAAGCTAGACGCATTAGCTCACCCTGAATTTCCGATGGAGTGAAGACGGGCTTGATCTACTGCTGAGTCGAAGTTGACGGAACGTTTGCTGCATAACACAAATAACAAGAGGAAAACATAAAAGTAGGGGGTCAGTACAACCACACGTACTGAGTAGATATCATCGGTTAACTCAAAATAGGCGATAATACATATCAAGTAATATTATAAATCAACTATAAACTCAACATGTAGCAACAAGTATTATAATCGTCAGTAAATACCATCAAGTTCATCCATGAGGACGCAAGCCTCAATACCATACTCATTTGGGAATTAAGTTCATTATGTTGAGTATATTAACATCTTTCGAGATTCATTATCTTTCTTCCTCTTGTGTCGGTACGTGACACTCCGATCCCCTACTACTATGTGTCGGTACGTGACACTCCGATCCCCTATATGTGTCGGAACGTGACACTCCGATCCCCTATATGTGTCGGTACGTGACACTCCGATCCCCTACATCTACGTGTCGGTTCGTGACACCCGTCCCACTAATACTATGTGTCGGAACGTGACACTCCGATCCACTAATTCTATGTGTCGGAACGTGACACTCCGATCCACTAATTCTATGTGTCGGAACGTGACACTCCGATCCACTAATCTCATTATATCCGTTCATCAAGCCTTCTCTAAATCAAGGCATCATCAATCCCAATCACTTTAATTCATCAAGCCTTCTTTTATACCAAGGCATTATCATTAATATCATAGATTAAAGTTTCTTTCAAGATTTGGGATTCAATGGTTTTCATCATGCTTGTTTTATCAAAATCACATAATCATGTTCATGCAAGCATACAATTAAGCATATAGACAGGTTTACAATATCATCAACACATATTATTCACTATTAAGAGTTCACTACGAGTATCGTAATATAACCATAACCTACCTCCACCGAAGAATTGAATCAACAAGCTATCTTCTCAAAACCCTTGCTATCCTCTTCGTTTCTCTCTCTCTACTCGTTTGTTTCTCCTCTCTTTCTGTCCTTTCTCTTTTGTTTTCTTATGTTCAAACCCTCTTTCTTTTACCCTAATTAATCATATAATTAAGTGTGAAAGAGGACAATAAACCCCTCTAATTTACTTAAGGTTACCCCTTTTAACCCCTAAGTAATTAGACTTATTAATGTTACCCCTCAATCTTTATAATTAAGGAAAGAATAGTCAAAAACGACCCTTAAAACGTGTGGAGAAATCCTATTTTGCCTGGGACTGTGCAACCTGTGACGGGCCGTCGTGCCTGCGACATTCCGTCACAGTGGTCGTCGCAGCTCCCTCGAGCTCAAGTGGTCTGTGACGGCCCGTCACAGCCGTGACGGTCCGTCCTGTTCCTCCGTCATGACGGTCAGAAACTCGTTTTCTTGCACCAAATTCTCAAAAGTTGAAGTGTTTTGCAACGGGACCCATGACGGTTCGTCGTGGATGTGACGGCACGTCCTGCAGGTCCGTCACAATTTACAGAGAGTCGATTTTCAGTACCCAATTTCAAAATTCTAAGTTCCATGGGACGACACGCCCTCGACGGGCCGTCGTGACCACGACGGTCCGTCGGGACACACGTCGTCTCTGCCAGTTTTTTTTTTTTTCCAGAAATGCACTCTGTTGCTCAAAACGACTAAACAGGTCGTTACAAAAATGAACAAAGATTAACTAGAGCCTCGTGAGAGTTTTTCTGAGTTAACTTGTATTTAAAATGATTTACTTTAGTGTTATTATTAAGTGTGTGAATTTTGGTTAAGTTTGGAGGTCAAACGTCCAAGAACATCCATGACGTTAGGAAGGTGTGCCTTAAAAAAGTGTTTGTTTGTCTTGATGTGTTTGAGTGAATTTTATGTGATTGTTTTAATCAAAATTGATTCGGGATGTTCCTAATACCTATATGACTAAGTTTAGGGGTTAAACGTTTGGGTATGAATCCACCTAGGACCCACGAGCGGCCCTAGAAAACGATCCCAACACTTAGACAAAACTTCCCAAAAACATTGACCATCGACGAGCCAATCGACGGCCAATCGACCAGGAGATGGATCGTCAAACTGGTACGTATTTTGTACATGAAGTTATTCAGGTTTGGGAGTTGGATACCCAAACCACGATCCATCATCAACTGGACGTCGACCCATCGACGCTCTATCGTTGAGAGGCGTCGATTAGGGCCTGCAAAGACTATCTAGTCTACTGCCAACTTGGAGTGTTTTGTGTAAATTCACCCAAGTATTTTATAACCCTAGGTCAATATTTTTCGTGTTTTTAAGTTATATTAGATTAGTTTGACGTTTTATACCTAGACAGGACCCCTCACTTCAAATATTCAAACTCCATTTCTAAAGAAAACTCTCTCAAAGTCACCATTGGAGCTAAGACTCAAAGAGGGAAATAAGGGCTGGTTTGGACGTGTTTCTTCACAAAAATTAGTGGGTTTACTTCTAATTGAGGTATGGTATCCATCCTTGAACCCTCTTCCATTCAAGGAGTCATTTCCAAAATATTTCAAAAGGGTTTTCAAACTCTATTTTCTTCTATCTTTGATTTTAAGCATGGGTGTTCTTGTAAAAGTGTTTTAATGATTCAAATGTGTTTATTATAGTATTAATTTAAAATTTTAATGTGAAAACCGTAATGAACTCATGTTTTATACATATTTCAAACTTTTAGCTTAAGAAATGGGTTAATGAGCATGTTTATGTAAGGTATGAACTTTGGTTTTCGTTTGTTGTTATTATGTTTTAGATACTGACCTAAGGGCCTTATTATGATGAAATATTAAAGAAAATTGGTTATGGGTGGTGATGTCTTGATGATATGGTGAGTTACTTATATTGTATGATTCTTATTGTAAATTGTTCTTGAGTGGTATGGTCCACCTTCTTGGTGATGATTTTTAATTGATGAACTTGATATTATTGAGTATATATTGTGAGTGTGGCTTTGATGGCCTAATATGTGAAATGAAGTGATAATGAAGATGATTCTTGTGTTATGTATAAGAAGCTTGAATTGCATGTTTGACCTAGATTATGTCTAAATGAAGTATATGATTATGTGAAGCTAAGTTGAGTGACTAGAGGAGTTTTGAGGTAGACACTCTTTGTGAGTTGAGATGAAATGTCTAGTAGCAACTCACTACATCCAAAGATCTTTATAAGATAGGTCGGAGGATGAATGACCTTCGTGAGTTCAGATGTGGTGTTCACTAGTTATCCTTAACCTATAGCTTATAATGTTAGGAATATGTGGGGGTTATGTCTATCACCGAGAGGATATGAAAAAGAGGTGGTTACACTTCGTGAGTTGAGATGTTGTTTTCCAATGTACCTGTTGAGATGAGTACTACTCGTTAGTAGAGAATGAGTTACTTAGTAGCAATCTCTTTATCCCTTAACTATGTGCCCGCATAGGTGTAGCTATTGGGAAAGCCATGTAAAATCTAAAAAGTATGACATTAATCTAGGTAAGTGAGGATCCCTCATTCGATAGGGGTTAATATCGGTTCCATGTCTATCGCTCATGGTCTATGTCGGTTAATCTTACTCCCACAAAAGAATTGATTGAACTAAGTCTTCTAAAAGAACGTGCTACTTAGGGTAAGTGGTGGTATGGGACGCTATCTATCCATTACTCTAAGTAGGATTTTTCGAAACGGAAGACATGGTGTCAAACCTTCTAAAAAAGTGTACTACTTAGGGTAGGTGGTGGTATGGGACACTATCTATCCATTGCACTAAGTAGGCATTCCGAAAGGGAATTATTTGGTGGTTTGTTGAGTGTTCTTCTAAAGTATTGTGTTTTGAGTGGTGACTAGTTCTCCCGAGTAGAGTAAGCTTTTGGTGGGCAGTCTTAAAGATCTCCTTGGTGTGGATCGAAGGAGATGTTTAAATGTTTCCTTCATGTCTTACCTTGGAATGTCTTGGTATAACCTCAGTGGGAAATTTCTATGGAAATGGGCTCACTTCTTCACTGGCAATACCTTGGGAGTTGACTATATTTAGAGTCTCCTTAGTTCACTGTAATGTTGGTATAGTTTACTGTAAAATTGGTTAAGTCATTGTAATGTGTTCAAATTCAAGGAAGCCATTAGGAGCACTAAGTAGGAGTAGTAGTATAGAATACTACTCTCACGTTGCACTTAGTTTGACCTATAAGTACTATTGGATAAGGGCAATTACACGAAGTTTGTATGAATATATGTTTGGTACTTGTTAGGTAGAAGTGTTGATTTGATTCTCTTAAGAAGTAAGCCTATGGTTGGTGGTCTTAAGGATCCTTTTGGTGTGACTTGAAGAGGGTGTATGGTCGGTCCCTTCTTGCCTTACCTTAGGGAATCTTAGGATAACTTGGGTTAGGGAAACTTCAAGGGAAAAAGGGTTCACATAACTTGCTCTATGCCTTCATTGTAATGTATTCACAGTAATAGTTCTAATGTTATTGTAATATGTGCTCTTCTTCTAAAATTGTGAAAGTTCTACTTTATCTGTTAAATGATGATACTTATACTATTTCAACTCTTAAATCATGAATGTTTTACTTATTTGGCATGAAAGCTTATTTTACTAAAATGTCCCTTTTGACATTTTTTTGCATATGTCATACTTAGTACATTATTTGTAATAACCTCATACTTTTCTATACTCTATAAATATAGGTTGGAAGCTTTTGAAGGTTTGAAGGTGAAGCTTGGGAAAGTTCCTCTCAAGACAAAGTATGTCCTCATATATTCGAGGGCATAGTCCTTTTCTTAGTTCTTATTTAAAAACATATTATGTAATTCTTTTTAATGTAAAGGGCCTTGTCCCTAAAATATTATGTCATGTCTCTAAGTTGGCTTGTGACGATGATATTTCTTAAGTATTTATGAAAGATTTCCTTTTATTAACTTATTCATGAAAAATTTAAAATTCGGCACTACTTTTCATGTCTTATGTAATGAACGATAGTTAAAGGGCCTGTACAAGACCCCAAAGGTTCAAGTACGCCTTGACACAAATTGAGGGTTCTCTCTAACTTCTAGGGGGTACTTTCGGGTCATGACAGACCTATAGGCGTTAAGGTACTACCCTTTTATTCAAAAATTGGTTCGTCTGGAAACTGAAAATGAACAATCCTAGTTCTAAAATCGACTGAGGCATAACAGGAATGTAACCAATCCATGCCTAGACTGGCATAGAAGTCTACCATTTCTAACTCTACATCATCTACTGAGGTTACTTTCTTAGATACTCTGACAAGGCAATTTCTGTATACCCTTCTAGCTATAATTGGGTCAATAACTGTAGTAGAGACTGAGAAAGGTTCTGTGAAAGTTTCTGGACTAACAACTAAATTGGACTGCTATGTAAGGAGTTACAAAATAAAGAGTAACCCCTGTATCTAACAATGCATAAACATCAAAGTCAAAGACTCGTAACATACCAATGACTACATTAGGAGAACCTTCCTGATCCTAGCGAGCCTAAAGAGCATACAACCTGTTCTAGCACAGAATGCCACTTGTACTAGATGAGTTACCCGACTGAGTGGGGTGATGCTGATGAAGTTTTAGACTGAGCTCTACCATTACCACCTCTTTGAACCTGTCTAGACGGAAAATCCCTCAACCTTTGACCCGACGGACCGCACCCAAAGCTTCCTTCCTTCCCTGCGAGACACACGCCCGGATGGTTCTTACCACACTTAGGGCAAGTGGGGTAACTCTTGGTGCCTGAAAGACTTCCCTAAGATTTAGATCCTGGTGCTCTACCCTTCTGGTCATACCTGTTCTTAGAGAATTGAACACTAGTTGATGAAGGGGCTGGAGCTGAAGACTTTTGTTGACTCTGCGAGCGATTTCCACCACCCGATTTCTGCTAAGAATAGTCATAGTTCCCAGTCCTATCCTTCCTATTCTCCTTAGCATGTTCCCTAGGCTTATCACCCTCAACCTGATGAGCATGAGTCATAAGCCTAGAGATGTTCATATCTCATAGTAACATAGCACTTCTACTCTCAATTTTCACCAAATCTGACACTCCATACAAGAACTTATTCATCTAAGCCCTGGAGTCAGCAACCATGTGAAGAGAATACCTACAGAGTTGGTTAAACTTGAGCCCATACTCTTGGACTGTCATGTTACCCTGACTTAAGTTCATCAATTCTTGGGCTTTTGCTTCTCTCAATTCTATCAGAACCTGTCCAGAAAAGTCTTACTAAAGCAATCCCAAGCAATAGGAGCTGCATTTGTACCCCTATTTTCCTTCCACTGAGTGTACCAGATATGAGCAACATCCTTCAACTGGTATGAATCCAACTCAATCCAATCATTCCCAATGACTTGCATTACCTCAAAGATCTTTTTGATCTCATCCAAGAAATTCTGAGAATCCTCGTTAGTTTGTGATCCTAAGAACTCAGGCGGATTCATCCTATCAAATTCACAGACCCTTGCTGCTGCTGATCCACCATTTTCATTCACATGAGCATGAACCCTATTGTTCTGGTTGGTCATACTCTAACCCAACATCTGTATAGCATTTCTAAACTTAGCATTGGAGACTTCTTGATCTGGGACTGGAGGAGTTGCTTTTGCATTTCTTGCATTCGCATTCCTAACGTTAGCTAGGAGGCATGATCTGATACATAGGACATCAAGTTAGAATTGAATAAGACCATACCTCACGCACGATAAGAGTAACAACAAAGTGAAGTTTTTCCTCAAACATTTCATAGCCTCCTTCTCATTAGATGTGGTGCACTTCGCACCCATGAAAAGGACTTTACTTATTAAGGCTTTTCAAACATCCTAAGACTATTAAACCTAGTGCTCTGATACCAATTTTTTTCATGCCCCGAGCTACTCCAAGACATGGACATGGAACCTAAGACCACAAGTGATCACAAGCTAACACTGCTGGCATGATTATGAGCATACTAAAGATAATAAAATTAATACGGAAGCTAAATCATTATTTATTCTGAAAAGATGGGGAATATCCATATTTTATGACTTAGATAAATTAGGTACTGATGAGTTAAATACAAAGAAGTTATTAACCCAATACTAAGATGACACTAACTATACCTATAATAAGCCTCTAACTGAATAAAAATGCTCAGATAAGCCCCACCTAAGTCTAGCAAAAACTGAAACTAAAGGATAAAATACTAAGCTAACTGGATGCAATGACCAATTTATAACAAGCTGAAACTGAATACTGAATATATTGATAAATGGTCAATGCAAGAGAGTTTGACTGAACTGTGTAAGCTACTAATAACTAATAATAAAACCACATGATATAAATGTTGAGTCCGGTACGCCTCATCGGGAGGACCCAATATACCCTGTCGGAGGTATAAAGGCATGCTGGCGTGATCACTAAACTGATTGCCCACAGAAAGGACTTACAACCTACTTGGCTAGTAGATCTAGGACTAATTGGGTACGCTGAAATCTAGTCCAACTCGATATTATGTTACTCCCAATGAATAATGTAGTTAAATGATTATGAATAAGTTTCTGTAAGTATTGGATAGCTCAAACTGGACATGCAAACTAAGAAAGCAACATTTAATCTGATAATGATGCATTAATAACTGAGGCATGTATAACTGAATAATTGAAATATCTGACCTAGCATGTGTAATTCAAGAACTAAAGAAATACATAGCTAGGGTTCTGAAATTCATGCAATAATCTGAGTAATGACATGATAATCTGATTTGGAACATATAACTAATTAATTCATGAAGTTCTGTTAAAGTTCTAGAAACCCTAGGTCTAATCATGATATGGGAATCAAGAATCTGACTGAAAACTAGGGACCTAATGGGTGAAAGGAACGCAGTAATGAAATCCCACATGCCTGGTGATGAAATTCACGAAGAAATTTTCAGATTTCGGGGCTGGAACTGCTTGAACCTTGTAGCATTCTTGAACTAGGGTTCTTGACCTTTTTCTCCTTTCTTGCTTCTAATTTTCTAAGTTTTTTATTAATGATTTGAATAAGGTAAGTTTTAATTATGTTTATAGGCTTAAACTAAATAAAATATGATGATTTAGTGTCAAAACGATGTACCTTAGGGTTCAAGCAAAGTGGAAAAAGACCAAAAGACCCCTGAGTTAATTATTGTCGGACCAAACGACGACCTGGACTGACGATCCGTCGTTTAATCGATGGTCCATCATTTGGGTCCGTAGGTTGGGTCTGTTTGACAGGCCTTTACTAAAACAGACATATCTTTTTACTCAGAGGTCGGATTTCAGCAAGGTTGGTGGCTACGGAAAGTTATTCAAAGCAAACAAAATATTGAAATTTGCACTTTCAAAAACTCAATCTTTTAACACACACATCAAGGGACATGATAGAGTTATCAAGTGCTTTTTTTGGTTGTTTGTTAGGAAATGTTGGTGATGTGGTGAACTTGTCAGATCTGCTTCTAATCTATAAAAGAACATATGCAGTTTATTTAAAAATAGACATGAACACAGTTATAGCTAATTGTGTGGCGTCTTAAAAGTCTATATTAATTAGAGTTAGTTAATATAGTAGGAAAAATAGGTATTGGTTTGGATCTTTTAAAGTAATAAGGTTATTACAAGTTGTGATGTTAAAGTTCTAATCTTTGTATGTACATTTGAAGTTTGCATTAACTTGTATCTTGAAAATAGTTTAAATAGTTGAAAACATTGTGTGACTTGTGGTTTTACTCCCTTTATAAAGAAGGTTTTAATGTAAAATTCCTTGTTATTTTTACTTTATAGTTTAGTTCTTTTTTGCACTACTAGTGTAGTATCAACCCAGTCCCTTAGCAAGCGGTGGATTAGTTTATCTCTTCAACAGTTATCTGAGCAGAATTTTCTATTTGATTAGCATCAAGAAATAATCATGCAAATATGACAGCCCCACCAATCTAAGAAGCACATTCTACAACTCATCCCCTCATTTTAACGGACAATTAGACTAAATGCAAGACCATATCATGGCAGAAGATAGTGAACTATGGGACATAATTCGATGGACCTCATGTTCCTACTAAGAATGTCAAAAAACAAGAGTTAACTCGAGTGGTTCATAAGACTAGAAAAAAAATTATGATGAAGCTCATAGAAAAAAGATAGAAGAGAACTATAATGCCAAGAAATTACTAGTTTGTGGAATAGGTGTTGATGATACAACAGGATCTTAGCATGTGAAATAGCCAAGGAGAGTTGGTACTTTCTCAAAACACCCCATAAGGGAACCATCCAAGTGAAAGAAACTACTCAATATAAGAACTTTAGCATGAAAGAAGGAGAGAGAGACCATTCATGAGATGCTCACCACATTCAATTCCATCACCAATGAGATCTGATATCTTTGTGAACCTATTCATCCAAGTAAGCAGGTTTAAAAAATTCTTGGAGTCCTTCACAAATCATGGGAAAGCAAAGTAAATGCAATTAGTGATGCTAAGTACCCAAAGAATCTTGCCATAGACAATTTGATTGGGAACCTTGAAACATATGAACTAAACAAACAACAAAAAAGTTCCAAAGAGGAAGGAAGAGAAGACAAGTCCTTGGGACTAAAAGCATCACCAAGTGACATGTTAGAAGATGATGATAAGATATCATATCTGGCTAGAAGATTTCAGAAAATAGTCAAAAAAACATGGAGGATTTCTAAGGAAGGGAAACTCTAATCAATCATCAAATTCCAGTGGTATGTGCCACAAGTGCGGAAAGGTAGGACACTTCATGAGATATTGTCCGATGCACAAGCTAAAATACAAAGAGTATGTTAAGACTGTACGAGATAGAGAAAAGTGTAGCAACCAGATTCCTGACAATGCCAAAACAAAAACAATTGCTAACTAGGTGGTAAAGAAAGCCCTCGTTGTATAGGAAACTCCTCCAGCGACTTTAAGGAATCAGAACACCATAAAGATGCTTCCATGATAGTAGTTAAAGATATGGAAGACATTTTCAAGTCTCTCTTCTCGTTAATGGCAAAAATAGATGGTGAAGACATAAAAGAAGAGGTAACCCTTCTTGACCTCAATAGTAACATCAATACTTCATCAAAAGGTTAAGAAAGCTCGTTGTTGTTCTAATTGATTCTATAGATGAATTATATGTTGAAAATAATGCTCTGGAAGAGAATATAGATTTCTTCCTAGATGAAAAGACAACCTTAATATCTCAAATGTATGAAATAAATGATGGTTTTGGTGGCTGAAAATCTTCAACTCAAGGAAAAAACTAAATAGAACTTAAATAATTCTAAGTCAAAACTAGTTTATGCACTAGAAAGAAATACTCAGATAGAAGTGGATCTTAGGAAAGTTAAGTATGAACTAATTAAATCCTTGAAATGGACTAACCATTTAATGATACTGGAAATTTGACTACTCAGAAATACAATCACTATAAGTATGTGTCTATCTTTCATAACTTGTTGTGTACTCAGTATGGTAGAAATGGCCATCTGAAAAAAAATTGTGAATCCTTACAGAGTATGAATGAAATCCTAGAAAAGTTTTCTAACCTAAACTGAAATAGGATAAAAGAACTCAATCCTAGTGAAAAGTTAAACTATAAAAACTGCCTAGACCAATGAGAAGTCTCTTATCAAGCCTTTGTCTAGTTTTTGGGAAATCCTACTCATATGGGTTTCGTAATATAATAAGTAAATTTTCATTTGGATAAGATATAAAGCAATCAATGCTAGCTTATGAACAATGAATGTTCTAAGATTATGACTGGAGAAATGCGTAACATCCTTTCTCTTGAGGCACATTAAGGTGATGGTGTGTCGTTTGGTAATGGAAAGAAGGTTTACATCTTGGTATTGGGATATGCGACAAGATAAATAAGGTTAGATTCCTGTCTAACATGTGTATTGTCACAAATTTAACCTCTTGTGAGGTGATATTGATATGTAAAAGGCTTAAAAACATGTATGTAGCTGATTTGGACTCAGTATTAGGAAATAATATTACATGTCTCAGTGCTCAAAGTGACAAATGTTGATCTATATCTTAGAAGGTTAGGTGATGTGTGTGTCTCATTTCTGAGAAAACGTGTGTCTGGCGACCCGGTTCATGGTATACCTAAACTGAAATTAAGAGAGAAAAGGAATTGTGATGCATATGTCAAAGAGAAACAAACCAAATTCTCTTTCACAAAAAATAGAGGTGTAAGCACAACCATGACACTGGAACTTCTTCATATGGATCTATGCGAGCCTGTAAGAATATAGAGTGGAGGTGGAAAGAAGTACATTCTTATGATAGTTGATAATTACTCATGATTCACAAGGAAAATGTTCCAGATGAGCAAGAATGAGAAGTCTAAAGTCTTGACCATTTTTGCAAAAATGGTTCAAACAAAGTTCGGTTGCAAAATTGATGGGATCAACTCCCAAAACCCCTCAACAATATAGGATAACTGAGAGGAAGAATAGAACTCCGATGGATATTGCAAGGGTTGTGCTAATTCATTCTAATCTTGCAAAAAAAATTTTGAAAGAGGTGGTGAAGAAAACCTCCTATGTAACCACCATATATTTTATTAGATCGCTTCTCAAAAAGACACCCTATGAATTGTTGAACAAAACCAACCTTAAGATTAGTTATCTTATGGATTTTGGTTGCAAATGTTTTGTTCTCAACAATGACAAACATGATCTAGGAAAGTTTGATCCTAAGAGTGATGATCTTCGTGGGGTACCCCTCAACAGGTACGGGATATATAGTCTTCAATAAAAGAACTATATGTATTCAAGAAAGCTTTCAAGTTATCTTCGATGAATGGTCAAATACATAGCATAAAGAACACAGATGATATTGAAATGGAACAGATGTAGCATGCCTACCTCCAGAAGTAATATATAGTAGATTATCTCAAATGAAAGAAAATCCCAACTCCGACGAGAGACTTGGTCAAATTAGACAAGAAAAATACTGCAGATCATGATGAAATTCAGGAAGCTTACTCTAAGGATGATGAATGAACCAGTCGTTGAGTCTTCAAAAAATATAGCATGGAAACATCAGTCATCTAATCTAATAAACAATCTTGTCTCTTCGTTGGATTTTGAGATGTACACCAGGTCTCAAACTATAAATCTCATGGCTTTCTCATCATTCATCTCCACCTTCGAATGCAAAATAGTGAAGGGGGACTTGAAGGATGCTGACTAGATCAACTCAATGCAAGAGGATATTCATCAATTTGAATGAAATCAAGTGTGTCACCTAGTCATCTACCAATAGACATAAGTATAATACGAACTAAATGGGTGTTCAGAAAAAAAGTTGGATGAGTATGGAGAGGAACACATCGAGACTAGTAGTGAAGGGTTATAATCAAGAAGAAGGAATTGATTATGAATAAACATTTGTTGATGTCGCTATGATGGAGGTTATCAGAATTCTAATTGTTTTTACCTCATATATAGGCTTGAATCTCTTTCATATTGATGTAAAAATGCCTTCCTGAATGGGTACTTGAAAGAAAAAGTATATGTTTAGCAACCTCTTAGTTTCTAAGACATTGATCTACCAAATTATGTGTTGATATTGGATAAGTCTTTGTTTGGGATGAAGCAGGCACCAAGGCCATGGGATGCAATATTATAAAAGTATCTTCTTAAAATGACTTCAAGATAAGAAAGATTGATAACACCTTTATTCTAATATCAAGAGGGAAGGAACTTCTCATTTTCCTAGTATATGTTGATGACATTATCTTTGTATCAACCTTAGATACATTAGTCAAAGACTTTGCCACCTGTAAATGAAGTGAATTTTAAATGAGAATAATGGAGGGGATCAACTTCTTGTTAGAGTTAAAAGCAAGTAGTTAACACATGACACTTTTATTTATCAATAAAATTATATCAATGAGTTGCTCAAAAGGTTCAACATGTTGGATTCAAAAACAATTGACACAACTATGGGAAAAATCTCAAAACTTGATAGCGATGAAGTAGGTGTGCAGTAAATGAAACCATGTATAAGAGAGTTATTGGATACCTTCTCTACTTAACATCAAGTAGACCTGATGTGGTGTCTAGCATGGGAATTCGTGCCAGATTTCAAGCATGTCCTAAGGAATCTCATTTGGAGGCAGCACAGTGTTTTTTGAGATATATGAAAGATACTCAAGATTTTGTCTTATACTATTGTTTAGGTGACTCATTTGAACGGATTGGATATTCAAATAGGGACTAATTAGTGAACTTGGTTGATAGAAAAAGTGCCTTTGGGAAGTCTCGCTTCCTTAGATCATCATTAATCTCTGAGGAACCTAAAAAGCAAAACGCAGTGTTATTATCCATAGTCGAAGATTATTGACAAAGAAACAACTTGAAGATTTTTATAGTACTTACTGATACAATTCCCCTCATGTCCAATAATACCAGTGCTCTCAGCATGGCAAAAAATCTAGTACAACATAAGAGGACAAAGAATATAGATATTAGGTATATCTTCTTGAGAGAAAATGATGATAAGGAAAATATCATCATGAAGTTTATAAGACGGAAGATCAAGTAGCTGACATTTTCACCAAATCTCTAAGAAAAGATCATTTCGTCAAAAACATGTTGAAGTTAGGGCTGCCCAAACAAAACCAATCTCTTGCTCTAATGCACTCAAAACCTTACTACCTACGATTATATGTAGATAACATTGCTTTTCATCTTGCACTTCTGAACAAATTCAATTCACAACCTTATACACGTATAAACTCATGGTGACTTATCTAGAGAGAAGAAGAAGACACAACAGTTATGTATGAACAAAGAAACGGTCATGGTCTTTACCCAAAGGTTAGTATCTCCGTACTATGTAAGAAATATTGCAAAAGTAACTCTCACTTGCCATATGTCTATTTCTCTTCAATTAACTTTTTTTCTTATTCAAAACCCAAAGGTCTTCTATATTCAAGGATCGGGGCCCTTCTACAAGACCCTTTCATTAAAAAAAAAAAGGCATTTCTCTCTCTAAATTTTTCAATAACATCCTTCAATTTTCTTGACTATGTGAAAATCCCCTTCCTCTTCTTGCAAAGAACCCATGTCTCCATAAATAAAAAATTTAAATCCTTTTGAGTTCAACACTCCAACCTTGACTAAAATACCCTCTCCTTCCACTCTAGTCTGTAAAGTGCGAGAAACAGGTGGTCAACTACTCCCACAATAAAAGTGTTACTCGTTCAAACTGTACACCCACAGTTGAACTTCCCTTCCAAATGAAAAAACTCCCTTGTTCTCACTCCTTGCCTAGATAACTCCCTTGATGGCTCTACTTGTCATTTGTATGATATGTTGCCCAACCTCCTATTGAGAAGCAACCTATTGAACGAAAAGTATTGTTCAGACCTAGACATGTGTCATCAACTATGTATGAACGACTATTTGATGGAGATCTCCAAAATAAATAGAGTGAAATATCTTAGCCGCTGGAAAAAAAACTGAGTTGTGTAAAGCCTAACTGGCAAGAAGGGAGATATTCTCAGATATGGAGAGTAAATCACCAGATATAGTTGAATATAGGGAACCATTGTTTGATCATACCCCCAAATACTCACGCATAACTTGACTTTGTTCAATAGGAGGTGGTGAAAGATGAAGATGTTGTTCTTTTAGTCTTGAAGTGAAACGTTAGACGGGGAGCAAGTGAGCAAGAACCCATTGCCCCTAAATCATTGCTCAGTCCTTTTTACCATCCAAACATTCATAGCAACAAAAAGGGTATGAGGATTCAACTCCCTTGAAAATTAGAAGGTCTGAAAAAGGAAAAGTAAAAAACATCGAGTGTGTCCCGCTGAGATTTTTCAAAAGTTATTCTACTTGCATAGCTTTGAAAAAACTTATGAATGATGCCATAGTTGCCAATAAGGCACATACAACTCGACACATACGCAAAAAGGCATTGTCTGAGGACAAACCTGTTGTACCTAAGGACCTGGTCGACATGTCACAGTACCTAGACATTAGTTCCACTGAATCACAAGATATAGTATGGGGGTGAACAAAATTAGAAAGTTTGTAGATGGGGAAAATATTATGGCACATGAATCAAAGTCAAAAGGTGTAAGAAAGACCAAGTAGCGAGATAAACGGGAATCTATGGAAGAGGTAGTAGAACCAATGGAAGACATAGTGGAACTTGGGATCTAAGTATGTGGAAGGACCTGTTTTGCCTATTATAAAGGAAAAAGGTGGGAAAGTTTTGACTAGTGAGGAGCAACTGGTTAATCTAGAAACACAAAATGTTAAATCTGAATATTCTGGAAAAACCATGTATGAGATCCTTTACCGACTTTGTGTCCTTAAAAGAAAAAAAACATATATTTGAATGACATGTTCCTTTACTGCATGGACTTGAGGCTCATGAGTTTTATTACAAAATGTTGTTGAATGATGATGGTAGCATTGATACTCAAGTTCATGCTATAGATATTTATTTAAATCGGGATAAATTGGATATCATTTTGGAAGTTGCATGTAAGGGAGCAGACTCAGTCGAAAGGTGTGTATTGTATGAGGATGTTAAGGATGTTTTCAAGGTGGAAGATCTCATGTACTCTAGAATTCCAAATAAATATCTTAAAAATGCACATCAACTATACTTTGAATTTGTCAACAAAGTCCTTATTCGCATGAAAAAAAAGAATTGTGGCTTTTTTAGACGATTTATTTCTCAGGGAATTACTACACAATATGAATCTATAAATATTGCTCGAAAATGATAGAACTCATGTACAAGATCATGACATCCAAGGATGGAGAACATGAAATGGCTTATGGTTACTTGCTGAGTAGAGTGTTCAACCATTTCAACGTGCCTCTTGGCATAGGGTGGCTAGAATGATAAAACAAACCTTTTTCACTATCTACCTTTATTAAGTGCAAATATATTAAGAGAAAAGGGAAGTCAAAATCTCGAGTCTCAAAGCTTCTTCAACAACAAAGTGTTAAAGTGTGCAATGGAAGATCTTACTACCTTGATGGTAGTATAGGACTGGGAAATCACACCACTTAAAGAACTGATTCAGAGGGAACAATCTCAAGGACAAGGTACATGTGGATAGGATGATGTTGAAGCATTAAAAGTTCATAATGATAAGTTGGTCGAATCAAATGCCAAACTAGACGCTGAGGTAAAGACGTTAACCCTCAACTTCTCCAGGTCCATGAGGATGTGAATAATTGCATGAACTTACTTCTATAGTCTTTCGTTCCCTAAAGCCTCCATTTTGAAGTCCTTTTCAGATCTCTCTTTTGGTCTATCCTTGTGACTCTTTTAAATTTTTTTAAAATTTCATTTACACTCAGAATGGTGGATATTATATTGTCTCAATGATATCTTGCCTTATTTTTGGTTTGTTGACACTTCTCCCATTTCTCATTTTATTTGTTGCAGTATGGCTCTAGATTCGTATGTTTTTGCTTGAAATATTGCATTTGCTTGATGCTTTATCTTTTTAATGATGTCAAAATAGGGAAATGAATGTGTTGATGATAAGGGGAACTGAACGTGTTTGTGAAAGGGGAAAGATGTATTGGTGAGAGGGGAACTGAACTTGGAAATGCCAGTGACTAAAGATTTAGCTTGTCATCATCAAAAAATAGGGAAAAGTTACTACTTAAAATCTTTATGATGCCCCGAAACATGCAACTTGGTCCATTAGTTCATCAGGTATCTAAAGTCAATTGGTGTACAGCGGTAAAAGTTGTCACTTCTGACACATTTGGTGAGTGCAAGTAACGAGACAAAAGTACTCAACCAATCAGAGAAGATAGGTTGTTTTGTACAGATAATAATATATTTTCATTTACATGAAACAACCTAGTTAATAAATTCAAAGAAAACAAAAAGGTGAACTTTGTCTTTGAAGAACTCAAGCTTTCAACACAGACCTCAAGGGACCTGATAGAGTTATCGAGTGTATCTTTTTGTTGTTTGTTAGGATATGATTGTGATGTGGTAAACTTGTAAGATCGGTTTCTAGTCTATAAAGAATCACATGCAATTTGTTGTAGGTTAACACATGAGCACAGTTATAACTAATTTAATGGTATGTGATTGAAGTCTATATTAATTAGAGTTAGTTAATATAGTGGGCAATAAAGGTATTTCTTTGGCTCTTCTTGTAATAGGGTTATCATAGGTTGTGAGATTAAGAGTTTAATCTTTGTATGAGCATTTGGAATCTGTATTCACTTGTTGCTTGAAACTAGTGAAAACAGTTGAAAAACCATGTTTGACAGGTTGTGTTTTTTCTGTCTTGAACAAAGATATTTCCATGTAAAACTCCCTGTTGTTTTTCCTTGATAATTTAGTCTCTTTTATTTCATTCTTGTGTATTATGAACCCAATCCCTTAGCAAATGGTGGACTAGAACATATCTTCAATTGTAACTATATTAGTGTGGCATTATATAATTTCATGATAAGGTTAAAGTCAATCCATAATCAAGATGATGTTGAAATCAACCACATCAATTGTAATCAAGTCCACCCGCATATTGAACACTAACAATGTGACTATACATGATTGGTACACTTGAACCATTGCTAAAGAACCACCTATAAGAGTAGAAGCATATTATAGTCATATATATGGAGTTACCGAACATATCTAAACCCAACACAAATATAAACACATAGGAGAACATAATCCAGGTTCAAACAAAATTGTAGCATTCTGATGGTGTATCAAAACAATACTTCTAATCAAATTATCATAGACCTTAGTTTTGGGTTTAATCATGAAATTGTAGCTACAGGAGTAGTCGTCCCCAGTATAAAGACTCTTATACCACCAATCTTCAAATTTGTGCAAACCTCTATATAAGTGTGAGCCACCTCAGCCTCTTGCACAACTATATTGGATGTCTGAACTTGACAAATCGGCAAGGCTCCACTATGATTAAGTCAGGAATAAACTTATACAAAAAGGGACACATCTCCACATTCATAAGATCATCTTCTAGACATAGGTTGTTGTGATATCCTAGAAAAACTCAAATACCTAATACAGAAAGAATATCAAACATGCAAATCTCAAGAAACTTGTACTAAGTCAACTATTGCATGGATAAGTCGACTGTACTGAGAAGAATTACATGTAGCCATGAAACTTCCAACTCTAGATGAAATACCACTATAAATGTAAGACCTACAAACTCTCTCGTCGTTGCCTCCATAGGATTGCCTACGAATTATCTTAATTTTTGTATAATGATATATCACTTATTTAAATAGAAAAAAACTAATTGATTGGTAGCCATATGATATAAAGTTATAAAACCTCTAACTAATCTTTTAATCTTAGCTACCTCCTTGGAAGTATCATTAGTGCATGGAGGGATTAGGCATGAAATCTCACCTTATACTTGAAAATCATCGTGCCCTTATGTCAAAGCCCCTCAAATTGGTCCCTCTTTCTCTCTTAGGCTGCATGAATAAGTTCTCCAAAGAGTGTCTCTAAAAATTGAGTCCTATTTAAGTAAGGTGAACCACCTAGTGTAAATCAATATAGGTCATCCACCTTGTGTTTCTCAACCAACCGAACTTATGCAACCTCTCATCATAGATAACCTAGAACTTAAAAGCACTATGTTTTGAAGCTCTAGTGAAACGAGTAGGACACATCTTTATAAATGTATCAAACGTAATTTTCTCTTCCAAATGCATAACATTCCTACATATAGGATAGGGAGAAAGATATGATAATGGCGAAACACCCATATAGTTATACATAAGATCAGTTGGTTGTGTCTTAAAAGTATAAAGGCCTCGATATAGGATAGGGACAAAGATATGATAATAGTGAAACACCCATATAGTGAGCCACAAGATCAGTCGGTTGTGTCCCTAAAGTCTAGAGGCCTAAATGTATAACTTTTAATCTACTGTGTTCAAAATAGTAAATCAAATATTTAAGATCAAAAGTATACAAGGCCACAAAATTCAAGTGTGTCCTTACGAAATTTAATCCCTTCACTATACAATATTGTATCAATTATTTCATTACAGAATAAAAGAAATATACTTGTTAAGAAAGTAGCGACACCATAAACTTCAGCAGAAGCAAAATTCAGCAACGAAATCACACAAATACTCGACTTTGTTTATAAGAAAATATATGCAGAAGAGAAAAATCAATGCAAAAACTAAGGGAACACTTCACTATTTGCAGTTCGTGGTTTGTGTTGTGTAGGTGTGAACTTACATGTTAAAACATACTCATTTGTTCTGAACCGGTATCATGTTTGTAGGGAGAAATGTCTGTTTGGAAGGAATAGGTCATTTCAAAAATTATTTTATAAATTTAAAATCCTTTTCTATTAATTAATAAACTAATTATTTATTCAATGAATTAATAGAAAAACTTATTTAATGAGACTAATAAATATTTTGTCTAAAACATTATCAGCCAATCACATCAGTTGACGTAGCCAAAGTCGAAACCAATAAAAAATGAGCGATGATGACGATGACTTGAAGGTCGTGATGATGACGACGATGTGAGAGGGCAGTCTCGTCTTAACCCTTTAAGATCTAAAGAAAGTATTTCCAAATATAAGGAAACAGTATTTAATCTATTCTACCAATGAGAGAAAATTGGCTTTTCATTTTATTTCACTTAGTTTTCCCATATTTACCAATTCACACGCTACTTAAACCCAACACCCCTACATCAATGGAGAACGGGTATTAGTAAAACATATTCATGAAAATTATGTGATTCATAAGTAAAGATTAATTTCATCTAGATAAGTAGGTTTCTCTTTGAACTTTTCATAGTGAACTTATACTGAATATACTTGGTCATTTAATAGATTTGATATTTTTGAATCATATAGTTTTGATGTATACTTACACAATATAAGTTATTTAGTTAACCCTTTGACTATTTTTTTGGTTCTCATTGTCTTGTTCGTTTCTTTCAGGAATACTTCCTAATTTATAAGACACACACTTACATAGGTGAATACTAAATGTGTAATACTATAAATACACTAGTTTATATACCTTATATCAAACTTATATATCCCTAAAGATTCTTAAAACTTTATCCTTGATATCGAACATTGTGTTATCACAAAATCAAAGATGATCTTCCACAATGATGCGTACTTAATGCTGAAATTTCATAATGCTAGAAATATATAGGACATATTGCTTACGTCCACACCAAATCAATATCAAAAACATCATTGTGAAGCCTTGGAAGAGATGTTGAAGACTTCCATTGTGGGTAAAGTAACATGATATCCCACTCAATTTCTGGTAGTAGAAATACTTAGGAGGATTAACAGTAGATTGGAAACCCTATGTTTACAAATAAGTGCACTTCAAAATTTAAGAGGATATCATATGCATGGGTCTTAATTATGAATGTACCTTAAACCCTCCCTGAGAAAATTACATAGAAAGACCATATGGCAAGATGTTTGTCACTCCCGGGGAGCACCCCCTAGACGTAACCGGCGTCGTCTTCCTCTTTGAGAACTAATAGTAGCCTCTTATCTTACATCATTACATAAATCGTAGCCTCTTATCTTACATCATTACATAAATAGGTTTAAAATGCTGAAATTTTTAAAACATTTCTACATCTATCTTGAGGTTTACATAGACCTCTACCATACACATGTTATAGTTTTATCGAGTATATATAGACCCTTCATATATGAAGATTACTTAGTCTTCTACTTTATTGCACATATATGCATATAAGAGATAACATAGTCATAAAACCGTATGTCTCATATCATAATCATCTAAACAAGAATATCACAATTGGGCATAGCCCATACATCAATACAATAAGAGCCATATATAGTCTATACAATCTTTAATACTCAATTGAAAAGGAAAGAACATGGAAGTCTTAAAACTAGAACAATTTCATTAGCTTGATAGTGTCATTGCCCTAGGAAAGTGAGGACCTACCCAACTTGGATGAGTGAGAATTCCTAGTCTTCCTTCAAACTCGTCGCAAAATCCCTTAAACGGCCTTAACCTAAAATGTTGGGGAATAGGGAGAAAATAGGCTTAGTACAACATTTGTACTAAGTATGAGACCATATGCACCACATCATAAAATTATGCTAAAAAGGGAAATTTCCTTAAAGTGTGCAATTTACTTGGAAAAACTCATGCAAATCCAAGAAGACAATACCAATCAATAGGACATTTGAACAAATAGTCATGACAACCCTGTAATCAAGCTATAACATCAACAAGCATGAACAAGAGTTCATTAAAACATAACCAAAGCAATACAATTACCCATGAACCCTCATTAAGTACACTAGTGTACCCAATCAAGTAACCCTAACAAGAACCATAATCAACGTCCAACTTCACATATCATGACATTAAGAGTGCCAAATATCATACTTTAGCAATATAGACCAAACATGTATTCATAAGTGAGAGATAGCATCAACATTTAATATCATCATACACATCTTATTTACACTTATAAGCATACACATTCATAAGAACATTCTCCTAAGTCTTCCCTCAACGCAAAGTAGTGCAAGGCATAGGTAGAGTCTCATACCCCTACCTAAGCTAAGTCAAACTTCTTAAGTTGCCCTAGTTGGTTTGTACTTCATTAATTCATTTTTGTTTAGGGAACACTTGCCTTAACCGACATAGAAAACAAGAGTTAAGTGTGAAATCTGGTGTTGTAAAACGGTACACCGATGGAAGGTGGTCTACTAGAAAAAGTAGCACCAAACATAAACGTCGATTTCTAGGTGGATCCACTAGCTAGCCTTCCTTTAGGGGCAACATAGTTAAAGAACTAGGAAATTGGTATGAACCCTCTATATGCAATTTGGCAATTTGAGCCTCATCTCATGAGAATCCATAGGGTATCCCTGATAGGGGAGTCAACACCGCATGTGGAACTATAGGGTGAATCTTCCTCTTTGGAAAGTCAAAACCTCTCATTGTCAAGTTCTCTATGTGCTAAGCTAACGTCCTTTTTTAAATGTCTTTATAAATCATCATAGCCTAATGTAGGTCATAGGGTCTATACCTAATAATCATCATCATCTTAGTGCAATAAAAATTGCATGAGTACTGTCCTTTCATTACAATTCATATAAGTGAGGTTAGCACATTTACATAATCACATCATGATAAGGCACATTGGTAAGTTATCACCATCCTTATATCATTTACATCTTAGCGAACAACTCACAATCCATAGTTCAAGACATTTCAATTCAATATCATACCAATCCTGTCAATCTTAATATAAGGTATACTTCAATACAAAATCATCACTTAATCACAAGTAACTATAATTGAAGTAAATAATAGAGGTCACAAGACTTACTCAATCTCCTTCACAATGTCTTCATCAAAGTCTTACCATCAACCTCCAACTTAACCCAACAATGGTATAATAGCATCATATAATCTTAACTAACATATAAACAATACCAATTGAATCATTATACAACAATTCATCACTAGTTTATAGCCTTTAGTTTTTGAGACTTAGATCAAGTTCAGTCTACTTCACCATCTAGGTCAATTACTGAAGAACTAGAATAATTGGTTTACAATGTATCAAAATCAACTCATATTTAGCATAATAACCACATAGGATAGTAATTCACACACTAACCAAGTCAATTGAATCAATAGTATACAATTTAATTCAAAATCACAACCTAGGATTAAGGGGAATAAGTCATCTTCTACAAACTAGACCAATCCATCAAGAAATAACACAATTAAGTTATAATACATGTTAATCTATTCATAATATCCAAAATAAATCATAAACAATGTAACTCACAAGATCAATTTCGTATTGGATGAAAACTCACTTGAATTCCATACTTTTGAAATCAATTTAATGAAACCCTTTAGGGAAAGAAGTCCCAAAGGTGAAAAGAATCTCATACGTTAATGTTTGATGAATATTGATGGAGAAACTTTGGAGATTGCATCCCTATAACCCAAGTTGACCTTGTCTTCTATGGTGTTCTTCAATTTGGGAGAGAGAAAGAAAAGAGAAGGAGGAGAATTTGGATTTGGGAATTATGAGGGCTTAGGTTAGTTTGATTAGCTTAGGGTCTTCATATAGGTCATTAACCCACTTAATTAGGTTTCCCTAAACCCCCGACCAATTAACTAACCACCTATTTAATTAATTCAACCTAACTTAAACGAGCCGAAAAATAGTGGTCTCACAGACGAGACCACATCAACGTCTCATGTGTCAATCGACGACCAAGGGACCAACCGTCCTGTTGGTCCGTCATTTAGTTCGGAGACTTGTCAAATCAGGCCTCCCATGAATTTTCTAAGTTACCATTGATGGAGGCATCGATGCCCCGCCGATTTACAAACGGCTCATTGATGGCATTCGTTGGTGCACTGTCTCTTGACAGCTTTTAGCCACTTTTGCAAGGGTCCTCCTCGAGGGCCTTTGGTTTATTCTTGGAGAGTTGTACTCGGATGTTTTCGACTATGAACTAACTTTAGTACATGTTATATACCCTTCCACCAAAATTTGTTATTTTTCTACTCCTAAAACTTAGTCAAATAGGCTAAGTCACACTAACACCTCATTCGACTAGTTTCCAGACGTCATGGACGTTCTTTGACGTTTCGATTTCCAAACTTCCTAAATGATTCATATTCATTATTTATGACCTTAAAACACTGTCTAAACCATTTGACACCTATGTTAGGCTCTAGAACACGTCATAGACTTTCGGAGTATTACATTATCTCCTCTCCCCCCCCCCCTTAGGAACATTCATCCTTGAATGACATTTAATTTCTTTAAAAAGGAAAGAATAGACTCTAGACTGGAAGCCCAACCAACAACAATACATTATAGCAAGAGTTACAACATTAATCATGGTATTTTTTACACATAGCAATTCTACACTTCAATTACCACACATAAGGCTCAAAATCACCTTATGGGGAATTTCCATCTCACAACAACATGAGCTCAACATACCATATATGAGTCAATTATGCCAAAACTCAACTTACCAACATGTTCAACATGATTTCTTAAAAATCACCATATCAAAGTGCACAACATAACTCAAAACAAGAAGAATTAAAAAAAATCAAGTCAACGGTACACTTCATTCTAACTTCACTGTAATGACACCATAAAATGCACATTTTTCAAAACATCACAAAAAATCAAAGAAACTTCAAAATTAGTCATTATTAGCAAGAACAACTAACTTTCGTTAGGAAATAGGTGAGGATAACTGGACTTCATGACTTCCTCGGCCTCCCATGTTGCTCCCTCAACTAGGTGGTTTCTCTATAGCACTTTTACGAAGGCCACCTCTTTGTTCCTCAACCTCTTCACTTGACGATCAAGGATTTCAACCGAAACCTCCTCATAAGAGAATTTATCCTTCACACTAAGACCCTCGATAGAAAGAATAGACTTGGGATCACCGATACACTTCTTAAGTATAGAAACATGGAAAACTCAATGAACCGAAGATAGTTAACTATGGAGTTTCCATTCATATGCAACCTTACCAACCCTTTGAAAGATTTCATAGGGACCCACATAACGAGGACTAAATTTCCCTTTCTTTCCAAATCTCACCACCCCTTTCATAGGCAAAATTTTTAGATACACTTTATCACCTTCTTCAAACTCTAATTCCCTTCTCCTATGGTCGGCATTAGACTTTTTTCGGCTATAGGCTGTTTGCAAGCGATTCTTTATAATATGAACCTTCTCCAAAAGTCTTAAAGATCAAATTGGGACACAAAAATGGAGATTCGCCTACTTCAAACCATCTAATTGGAGATCTACATCTCCTACCATACAAGGATTCATAAGGAGCCATAGATATAGATGAATGGTAACTATTGTTTTAAGCACACTCAACCAAAGTCTAGTGCTTATCCCAATTTCCCTTGAAATCAATTATACAATCTCTAAGCATATCCTTAAGGGTTTGAATAGTATGTTTCGCTTGACCATTTGTTTGAGGTTGAAAAGCGGTGCTTAGTTTCACCTTGGTACCCAACCCTTTTTGGAATGACCTCAAAAACCTAGATGTGAATTGTGCACCCCTATTCAATATGATGGATAACGGAATACCATGGCAACACACAATCGCATCGATGAAGATCCTTGCATAATCCTCCGCCGAGTAAGTAGACTTGACGTGAATAAAATGAGAGGATTTGGTCAAACTATCCACAACAACCTATATGGAGTCATATTACTTTTGCATCCGAGGCAAAACTACCAATAAATCCATATTGATGTCTTCCCACTTCCAATTAAGAACTTGGATATCTTAAAGTAAACCACCCATCGTTTGGTGTTCGGCTTTCACTTGCTGGCAATTTGGATACCTTTCAACGAATTACACTATGTCCTTTTTCAAGCCTTCCCACCAAAGCACTTCCCTAAGGTCATAATACATCTTTGTTGAACCCGGATGAATGGACTAAAGGTACCCATGAGCTTCCTCAAGAATCCACTTCCTCAAACCATCTACATTAGGAACAAACAACTTTTTGCGATACCTCAAGACATCATCCCTCCTAAGGAGAATGACTCGTTAAGCTTACCAAGAACCGATTTTTTCAAATCCATCAATGTTTGATCAAGGTGTTGTTTGGACTTCACCTCAATCACCAAAGATGACTCGGATTTATGATGGACCATAAAACCACCATTCGGAGAATCTTCCAATCTAACACCCAATCTAGCCAACCTATGAACATGTTTCACTAGGTCTTTTTGGGATTTCTCTACATGAGACACACAACCCATGGTCATACGAATTAAAGCATCCGCAACCACATTGTCCTTGGCGGGGTGATAGAGAACACTTATGTCGTAATCTTTTAACAATTCAAACCACCTTATTTGTCGGAGATTCAACTCCTTTTAAGTAAACACATATTGAAGACTCTTCTGGTCGGTATACACGTCAACATGAACACCATACAAGTAATGCCTCCATATTTTCAAGGCAAATACCATGGACGCTAACTCAAGGTCATGAGTTGGGTAATTTCTCTCATACACCTTAAGTTTCCTAGAGGCATAGGCTACTACTTTCCCTTGTTGCATAAGCACACACCCTATACCCACTCGGGATGCATCACAATATACAATAAAGCCCTTGGTACCCTCCGATAAAGTCAACACCAGAGTGGTGGTAAGCCTATCTTTCAAGATTTGGAAGCTTCTTTCACATGCCTCCGACCACTCATATTTCACATTCTTTTGGGCCAAAGTATCCAAGGAAGATGCAATGGACGCAAAACCATCCACAAACCTCCTATAATTACCCGCTAGACCCAAGAAACTTCTAATGTCGGTTGGAGTCAATGGTGTAAGCCAATTTTCACCGCCTCGGTTTTCCTTGGATCAACCTCAACCCTCTCACTAGAGATGATATGAGCGAGAAATGCCACCGACCTCAACCAAAACTCACATATGTTATACTTAGCAAATAATTTGTTCTCCTTAAGCACTTGTAACACCACCCTCAAATGGTCTATGTGTTCACCCTCATTTTTATTATACCAAGATGTCGTCAATGAAAATAATGACAAATGAATCTAGGTAACATTGAAATACCCTATTCATAAGATCCATAAATGTCGTCGGGGCATTAATGAGACCCAAGGACATTAATAAGAACTCATAGTGACCATATTTTGTCCGAGATGCCCTTTTTTGTATATCCTCACCTCTCAACCTAAGTTGGTGATACCCCGATCTCAAGTCAATCTTAGAAAAGTAGCTTGCCCCTTGGAGTTGATCAAACAAGTCGTCAATCTAATAGAAAGGATACTTGTTCTTAATAGTGACTTTATTGAGTTAACGATAACTGATGCACATCCTAAGGGGCCCATCTTTCTTTTTTACAAACAAAACTGAAGCACCCCATGGAGAAATACTAGGTCTAGTGACGCCCTTGTCTAGTAAATCTTTAAGTTGAGCCTTCAACTCTTTCAATTCGGCCAGATTCATACGATCGGAAGGAATTGAAATGGGGTTGGTATCCGGTAGCAAGTCAATACCAAAATCAATTTCTCGTTCGGGAGGGATTCCGGGAAG
The DNA here is from genome assembly GCA_027705065.1 of Solanum peruvianum. NCBI lineage: Eukaryota > Viridiplantae > Streptophyta > Magnoliopsida > Solanales > Solanaceae > Solanum > Solanum peruvianum. Next base: position 7,503,299 of record JAKWJD010001761.1, on the reverse strand, counting down.
ATCATTAGGAAAGATCTACAGAAATTCCCTTACTACGGGGACTAACTCAATGGAAGGATTTTTGGAGTCTAAATCTTTTGAATCTTAAAATGTAATATAGACACACCTTTGAGATCATTTTACAAGCCTTAAGACAAGAGATGATATAACCTCTAAGAATAGAATTTCTCCCCTTCAAATCTAAGACGGGTTCATTTGGAAAGTTAAAACTCTTGTTCTACAATCTATGGAAGCAACGCAAGCATGCAACCAATCCATCCCCAAAATGACATCAAAATCGATCATATCAAGTTCTACTAATTCAACATGAGTTACTCTATTGGGAAACATTAAAGGACAATTTCTATACATCCTTTTTGCAACCATCGACTCACCTACCGGAGTAGTTACCATGAAAGGTTCATTCAAGATATCGGGCAAAATGTCAAACTTTTTAGCTACTAGAGGAGTAACAAATGACAAGGTAGCACCGCTATCAAGTAAAGCATATACATCAATAGAAAAGACTTTCGACATAGCGGTCACCACATCAGGAGAAGTCTCTTGCTCAACTCTAGACCGAAGAGCATAAAAGTGGTTCTTCTTCGAAGCATCAACATTTGAACCACTTGTTTGAGATTTACCTCTACCCTTATATTCCCTCTTCAAATTTGGGCAATATCAAACTTTGTGCCCACTTTTACCACCACTAAAACAATTGCCTGTTCCAACTAAGCATTCTCCTAAATGACCTTTTCCACACTTGGCACAAGTAGGCTTTTTATTTGGTGAACTAGTACCTCTTCCTTTTTGAGACTTAGGGTTAGACACCCTATTATCATGAGTCTTAGTGAACTTGGAAGGAACTTGGTTAGAAAACTTCTTCTTGAACCTAGGCTTGTCTTGGATATCAAGCCTGCCCTTTGAAGAACCACCATCAAACGACCTTGCCTTTTTGACATCTATACTCTTCCTCTTTTCCCTTGTTTCTTCCACTTGTTGAGCATGAACTACGAGACGACAAAAGTTCATATTGTCATGTAGCATAGACGAATGACATTCCTCTTGTAAGTCATCAGACACTCCCATAACAAAGCGGCTCATTTCGTCTCTAGGAACGGAAACCAAAGAAGGAGCATCCTTTGACAATTTAATGAAAATCAAAGAGTATTCAAGTACACATACCTCCTTGACGAAGGTTGATGAACTCCACCAATTTGGATTCCATCTTCTCCTAGGAAAGAATCTATCAAGAAAAGCCTTCTTGAAAATCTCCCATGTCACAGGTCCACCTATGAAGGGCCTATTGTCTCTCCATTGTACTTACCAAGTTTGAGCCACATCTTTGAGTTGTAAGTGGATAACTCGGCCTTCTCACTACTAGTCAACCCCATACCATAGAGGATCTTGTAGGTTTCATAAATAAACTCTAGGGGTCTTCCTCCATTTTAAACCCATAGAAAGTAGGGGGATTCATCCTAGTGAAATCCTTCAATCAGGAGGCCATGGTACCAACATGTTGGTTTGCTCGTGGTACAACCTCCCGATTATCTTGGCTCGCCATGGCTTGAGCTTGAGTAGTGACGACTTGTGCTTCAATAGTAATGGCTTGGGCCATATGGAGAAAGACAACCCTTATGTCACCATCTGTCAAAGGAAGAGGATTGACCAGAGCTTGGTCATCATTAACATCTTTTTCAAGAGGGGGGACTTGATTGCTGGGGAGGAGCTCCCGCATTGGCAATCTCTTCATCAAGTCTTCGAACGGTTATTCTTCGAGTATTCATGCCTATAATCACAATAAAAGGATTAAATGTTAAGAGCACATAGAGCCAAGACTCTAGAGGCACGATATTGGACTTCCAAGAAAGGGAGAGTTTCCTAAGCATCTTATAGTTTCCTATTCATAAGTGTGGCATGCTTCACAATTATGAATAAGAATATACATAGACTTGGTTATGTGAGACATTGAATCTAAAGATATTTAACGTCATGCATAGATACCAAGTTTGTCACACCCGGGGAGCACTTCCTAGACGTAACTGGCGTCAGCGTCATTTTTTATGACTAAGACTAGCCTCTTAACTTACATCATTACATTCATAGGTTAAAAGTGTGAAAATTTTAAAAATTTCTCTAAATCTATCTTGAGGTTTACATAGACCTCTACCATACACATAATATAGTCATATCGAGTATACGTAGACCCTTTGTATATGAAGATTACTTAGTCTTCTACTTTTGTTGCACATATATACATATAAGAGATAACATAGTCATAAAATCGGATGTCTCATCTCATAACCAGTAAAACAAGAATCACAATTGGTCATAGGCCATATATAAATACAATAAGATCCATATATAGGCTATACAATCTTTAGTACTCAATTGAAAAGGAAATAACATAGAAGTCTTAAAACTAGAACTTCATTAGTTTGATAGTGGCATTGCCCTCGGAAAGTGAGGACCTACCCAACTTGGATGAGTGAGAATTCCAAGTCTTCCTTTAAAGTCGTACCAAAGTCCTTCAACGACCGGAACCTAAAATGTTGGGGAAAAGAGAAAAAATGGGGTTAGTACACCACTTGTACAAAGTATGAGACCATATTAACACACATCATAAAATTATGCTAAAAAAGGACATTTCATTAAAGTATGCAATTTACTTGAAGAGCCTCATGCACATCCAAGAAGATCATACCAATCAATAGGACATATTCATTAAGTCAAGAGCATACATATCACAAGACCAACAACACTAAGTCTAGTCAAGCCAACATGTTTATCCACATAATTTGAACACATAGTCTAACAAACCTATTATCAAGCTATAACATCAACAAGCATGAATAGGAGTTCATTATAACATAATCAAAGCAAGACAATTACCCATAAACCCTCATTAAGTCCACTAGTGCAATGCTAGGCAAAGGCCCACAACCTTACCCAATCAAGTAAACCTAACACGAACTATAACCAATGTCCAACTTCACATATCATGACATTAAGAGTGTCAAACATCATACTTTAACAATATATACCAAACATGTATTCATAAGTGAGTTCAACATCATAAGTGAGTTCAACATCATAAGATAGTGTGAACATGCAATTTCATTATATGCATCTTATTTACACTAATAAGTGTATACATAAATAAGAACATCCTCCTAAGGCTTCCCTCAATGCAAACTAGTGCAAGGCATAGGTAGAGTCTCATACCCCTACCTAAGCTAAGTCAAACCTTTTAAGTCACCCTAGTTGGTTTGTACTTCATTACTTCATTTTTGTTTAGGGATTACTTGCCTTAACCGACATAGACCACAAGAGTTAAGTGTGAAATCAGGTGTTGTAAAACCGCACACCGATGGAAGGTGGTCTACCGGCCAAAGTAGGACGAAACATAAAGCTTTCTAGGTGGATCCTCTAGCTAGTCTTCCTATGGAGGCTCTGAATATTTTAGGAACTAGAAGATTGGTATGAACCCTCTACATGCCATTTGGAAATTGGAGACTCATCTCATGAGAATCCTTAGGGTATCCCTTATAGGGGAGTCAACACCTTATGTGGAACTATAGGGTGAATATTCCTCTATGGAAAGTCAACACCTCCCATTGTAAAGTTCTCTATGTGCTAAGCTAACGTCCCTTTTTGAAATGTCTTTATTGTCTTTATTAATCATCATAGCTTAATGTAGTTCATAGGGTCTATCCCTTATATGATCATCATCATCTTAGCTCAATAAGAATTGCATGATTATTGTCCTTTCATGACAATTCATATAAGTGAGGTTAGCACATTTACATAATCACATCATGATAACGTACATTGGTAAGTTATCACTATCCTTATAACATTTACATCTTAGCCAACAACTCACAATCCATAGTTCAAGACATTTCAATTCAAAATCATACCAATCCTTTCAATCTTAATATAAGGTATACTTAAATACAACATCATCACTTAATCACAAGTAACCCAAAATGAAGTAAATAATAGAGATCACAAGACTTACTCAATCTCCTTCACAATGTCTTCATCAAGGTTTTACCATCAACCTCCAACTTCACCCAACAATGGCATAATGTCATCATATAATCTTAACGAACATATTAACAAGACCAATTTAATCACTATACAACAATTCATCACTACTTTATAGCCTAGAGTTTGAGACTTAGATTAAGTTCATAGTCTGCTTCATCATCTAGGTCAATTACTCAAGAACTAGCATAATTGGTTTACAATGTATCAAAATCAACTCATATTTAGCGTAATAACAACATAGGGTAGTAATTCACACACTAACCAAGTTAATTGAATCAATATTATACAATTCAATTCAAGATCACAACCAAGGGTTAAGGGGAATAGGTCATCTTCTACAAACTAGACCAATCCATCCAGAAATAACATAATTAAGTTATAATACATGTTAATATATTCATAATGATGAAAACCCACTTGAATTCCATACTTGTGAAATCAAATATGGAACCCTTTGGGGAAAGAACCCACCTTGACCTTGTCTTCTATGGTGTTCTTCAACTTGGGAGAGAGAAAGAAGAGAGAAGGAGGAGAATTTGGGTTTGGGGATTTTACAGGGCTTAGGTTAGTTTTTTTAGCTTAGGGTCTTTATATAGGTAATTAATCCACTTAATTAGTCTTACCTAAGACCCCAATAAATTAACTAACCACCTATTTAATTAATTCAACCAAACATAAAATAAGCAGTAAAACAGTGGTCTCACAGATGAGACCATGTCGACGCCTCCTACGTCAATTGACAGACCAAGGGACCAACCATCCTATTGGTCTGTCGTTTAGTTCAGAGACTTGTCAAATTAGTCCTCCTATTAATTTGTCTAGGTGACCATCGACGGAGGCATCGACACCCCGTCGATTCACCAACGGCTCGTTGATGCCATTCGTTGGTGACATTGTCTGTTAACAACTTTTAGCCACTTTTGCAAGGGTCCTCCTCGAGGGCCCTTGGTTGATCCTTGGGGATTCGTACCCGGACTTTCAATTATGAACTAAATCTAGTACATGTTAGACGCCTTTCCACCAAAGTTCATCAGTTTTCGACTCCTAAAACTTAGTCAAATAAGCTAAGGCACACTAGCACCTCATTGAACTAGGTTTCGGACGTCATGGACGTTCTTTGACGTTTTGATTTCCAAACTTCTTAAATGAATCATATTCATTTTTTATGACCTTAAAAAAATCTTTAAACCTTTTGACACCTCTGTTAGGCTCTAGAACACGTCTTAGACTTTCAGAGTATTACAATGTTTGACCAGGCAATCAGCTATAAAGAGGAAATCACCTATAAAAGGAGGTATGTGCTCTACTATGAGTGCATCCGGGTAAGGCACCTATACCAACTCAAAACTCATAAATAGTTAGGAGGAACTACAAAGCAGTTTATGCAAGGAGAATATGCAAAGGGACCAAAAAAAAAGTTAATGTACAAGCTAAAAATCATATGGCCAAGAAAATTAGCAAAATAAAGCTCAGGCTAAGAAAAACAATGATGTGCCCATACAGCTGGATAAATTTGAGATTTTGGGGATAGACACTCAAATTTAATAGATTTCATCTAAAGGGTGGAAGAAATTAAAAATCAATTCAACCATAAAAAAAATAGTGGAGGTATATGTAGCGTAGACTAACAATGGTTGTAACCCACATGATGACAATGCCTGCAAACTATCATCCTAAAAGGTTAAATACAAAGGCCACAGCTGTGGGGGAATACTGATTAAGAAGATCGACCCCTAAATTTTCCATAGATAAAGATAGTCACTCTAAATATAACAGGATTGAATAGCAGTAAGAAAAATAAAGTTCACTAAGATAATGATTAAAGAAAGAAGTCCAATTAAGCTATCATCGAACACATTCTAAGAAAAGTATTTCCCGGCGGAGGCGGTACCACTGTAATATCTCGTAACTCGAAATATCTAGGATTAAACAAAGAAACTAAGAATAGTTATTTTTGGAAAGAATGGGAAAAATCTTGAAAATTTCCTAAGTGTAAAAGTGAGTTTTTGGTCATTTTCAAACAACCATAACTTATAGCTCAGGATGAGTTAAGGTCATTTCTTTATATGGTTGGAAAGACCTTGAAGAGATCTTTTTAACTCTGCCGATTTTGCGCATTTTCAACATCATATGAGGGAAATATTTCTATCGGAAGTTGGGCTTTCGAATTAAGAACATGTCCAATTCGGGATTTAAGGGTATTTGGTCTTTTAGCTACCCTATTATTTTTATTTCATTTTCGGAGTTTAATATTGGTCAAGACTGAACTTGGTCAGTTTAAGAAGATTAGAATCTTCACACTAGGGCTAAGGAGAAAGGAGAAGAGAAAAAAAGAGGGGGAAAAGGGCAAAATCATCAAAGATCAACCAAGAACGTTGGTGTTTTCGCTAAGGAACTTACTTCAAATAGGTATGTGAGGCTCTCATAACTTTGGGATCATTCACCCACGTGCCGAGTATGTTATTTCAATTTGAATTCGTCCTAAAATCATTATAATATTGATATCTTGATACCCTTTTCTTGAATTCATGTGTTGTTCTTGAATTGCCTGAGTTGTGAAGTTTTTGAGTTCGTTACGTCACATTATGGGATCGTTTCGGGATAGGTTCTTAGGTACAATTATTGGTTATCAGTATCTAAAAGACATTTAAGAAAAAGAACCGAGTTTGGGTGAATCGGGGAAGAAAAACGAATAAGAATTTTTGACGAACAAAATTTGGACATAGGAACACGTCGCACGACCTGTTCCAAGAATCAAAAATTTTGCTCTGCGTCGCGGGGCTTACACTAGGTGTTCTGCCTCAATAGACATTTTCAAAACCAAAATTAAATCATGCTTCTGCGTCGTGGATCCACCACTAAATTTGGATTTTCGGATTTTTCTCATGTTTAACTATCTAGAATCAATCCTAAACATCATGAAATCTTTCCAAACACGAATCTAACTCCTTGAATCCATAATTCAATCAAGGATCAGTTAAGAGTCAAGTCAATGGCAGTTAAGAATTAAAGGTAAGAGAAATCAAGAGTCAAATAAGAGAAGTCATTTTAAGTTCTCATAAGTCTTTTACAAACATTTTAACTTTGTGTTAAGACTTAAGTTTTGAGTTTGGTAAGGAGTGAAGTTGAAGTTCTTTTCATCAAAGGTATAAGGGCACTAAGTATTCCCAAAGAGACTTAAAATATTTTAACATTTAACTAGTAAGGAAACTTTGATTTGCAAAAAGTCTTAGGGCAAGTTTTAAGAAAAGAGCTATAGCTTTCTAAAAAGACAAGCAGGGAAACTATGATTTCCAAGATAGCTTTGAGCTAAGTATTTTGAGCACTAATCTCAAACCACAGATCAATATATTTTTAAAACATAAGAGCCAGTATATTTTTGGGAGTACTATTGAGCACCAATATGGGGGAGAGTTCAAACAACTCAAAGCCCCCATAAATCATGTAGCCACCATGGGTAGAAAAGGTTTATATTTTTTAGATGAACCCTTTTCACAGTAGACTAGTGGATCCATTAGGCATTTCAGGTCTTATACCTTTAGCCAGGTATAGGATGCGCTGGCAGTGTGAGGTAGATCGATGTATCATCATTGTAGCTCTTAAGTGATTGTTGTCAGTAAGAGAAACTCACACAGAAGTTAATGTATTCTTATATACATCGGTTTCCTTGTATTTTTACATACATACCAGAGTTAATTGTATCTTGCATACGTTCATTATTTACAGTATGTTTTAGACAGTTTTCTCTATATTGCACTTACCTTTAAATTGCATTATATTGAGATGAGTTAAGTTATTCATGAGTTCAGCAGAGCCAAAATAAGTGTTCCTTCTTACTCCTTTTCAAGCTTAAGTATTATTAGCATTCTAACTTGCATACTCATTCATTCAATGTACTGATGTCAGTTGGCCTGCATCGTATTATGATGCAGACTCAAGTAACGAAGAACGACATTCAGCGCACCATTGATCTACTTGAGCACTCCAGAGTCAGTTGGTGACCTCCTTTGCACTCCAGAGGACATCTTTTATTTGCTTTCTAGTTAGTTCTATAGGATGTTGTGAGGTTTGTCCCAACATTCATCCAAGTAAGTTTAGAGGCTTTATAGATAGTTAGTAGTTTAGTTGTCTTTATATTTTCATTCTTATGTTAAAGACTTGGGTTGCCATTTTGGAAAAGTTGAATATTTGAATCTTCAAGACATTCCCAATTATTTTGTTATGCAGTTGAGATAAGTTATTTTATCCAAGTGTTATTGTTGTCTTCCGCTGAGTTAAGTAAGTCAGCCAAGGGTTCGCTTGACGCCAGCAATGGTCACCGAGTGTTAGTCCCACCCAGGGTGTAGGCTGGGGGCGTGAAAGCCACAACTATGACCATGCTAGTATGGGGAAAATGTTGGGTTTTTTTTTTGGAATGCTCATGAAGTTGATGTAGATGTGTTAGGGACATATTCTCAATTCATACATTGTTGAATAAATGTACTTGAGTTTTATATTAATTTTAACATCGATGTCATTTATGGACTACATAATTTAGAGAATATGAGGATCTCTAAGTTGGTCTAAAAATGTTGTATCTAGCTAGTCAAACTTCTGGATGATAATGGATGACTTAAGTGTTATGCTAAATCTAGAAGATAGAATAAGAGGGGCTCATATGCATAAAAGAAACTCAGGATTTATCAAATCTTCTCATTGGGACTAGTTTGTCAGGTGGGAAGAATTTTTACATGGAAAAATAGTCATATTCATAGAAAGATTGATACGGCATTTCCCAAATCCTTGTGGATGACTAAGTGTACTCACCTTGAAGTTGTGATCATGGACCCCTTTATATCCAACCATACTCTTTTGTGCATCAACCTTACACAATGAATAGGTCACATGAAGCATAACCTTATAGTTTTCAGACCCATCTTGCTAAACATAAAGACTTTCTCTTGATAGTTAGTGTTTCTTGGGATATAGAAATACAATATTAACATGTGATCAGAGTATGGTCCAAGTTGAAATCTATCATGGATTCCATGAAAATCATGCATTCTAAAGGGTATTCAGATGACGGAAAAAATATGATGCAAGAGAGGAAACAACTTATGGAGATAAAGAATAGATGAGAAGGCCTAACCAATTGCCCAGTTATTTGAAAATGAAAAATACTGCAAAGAAGCATTGTAAAAATAAGTAAATATTGAGGAGAGCATAATCGTACATAATTCTAGAGTACAATGGCTGAGGTTGGGGGAATCTAACTCTTGAATTTTTTTTCTTATTAGGATTACTTCTATAAAGCACTTATATATATGTAACACCAAACTATGAAGAGATAACACCTATAAACATATATGATCTTGCAAAAAGTTGTCATAAAATAGATAAGAAACTAACAACAAAGTTCTAAAACCTTAACAAACTAAATGAAACTGTATTTGATATTATCTTGTCACCAACTCTCTACCTCCTTCCATCTCTGAAGCAAAGACTGGAGAAAAAATCACTTCATCAATCAAATTTTTTTATCAGAAACGCAATCATACTAGTCTAAATGTATGAGTAATTTGTTCTTAGTGCTTGCAAGAAAGTAATTATCTATTTAAAAATATGTTGTAGTCGCTCTGAAGGTTACTAATTAAGATTTGTTTTCACCTAGGTTTCTCTCTACTTTATTAAATTATTTTACATTTTACATTGGTCTTATGTCATGTAAGCACTAGCAATGATTGTTCAATGATGCAATACTATGTGAAAATTATCACACCGTTAGGTGAAGTGAAGAGCTAATCACAATGGGGGACAATTCTCATATTAAGGTTATTCAATGTACCTTCTTTCATTTTATTTGTGGGATATCATTTTGTCAATAAGAAGTCCCAACATCTTTATCGGCAAAATGTACAAACAATATGATGAGAGCTCACTACAAGCATAATATAACGGGATGTAGTTAAAACTTAAGTTTTATTATAATACCTTTTGTTTGTTTTTCTTGTGATGGGATTTGCACAACATCATTTGGTTGACAAGAGGTTCCGTGATTTTTCTTGATAGGTTGCATACACATAATTAATTCTCATAACAAAAGGTGAGGGTGACGTAGGATGCAAAGTGTTTGCTTGTTCTTAATTATAGAGAAAAGATGGAGAAAAATATGCTCACTTCATGAACACTTTTAGATCCAGAAGATACACCAATTCCAGCATTATCGTCAATATTAAATGTAGTTGCTCCAAATATAACAACTTTCATCTTTACCTGGGTTTCACAAAATTTTGTAAAATAACATAATTTATTTATGTTAGGTATATGTTTAGGGTATGCCTCTACCACTACTAATTCGTCCCTCCTCATTCAGTATAACATCCACAACGAAAAATCAGAAAGTAATATTTGCTTGTAATATGTATAATTTCTAATTAATTACCATTTATGTCTTTTTTTCTGTTTTTTGTCAATTATTGTCTTCTCAATAGAGCCATGTTGGTCCATTTTTTTTCCTTCATCGTCTATATTAGATATTTTGTTGTACTTCATCTTATTACGTTTCTCCTTTTTTTTCTCATCTCAGTTTCATGTGAAAGATACTGGAGTATTATACAAAAAATAAGTCCACTGAATTATAAATCTAAATTTATAATTTATGTTGATAGAAAGATTAAACCTTCCCTTGATAGTACTAATGGTTTCAAAGTTAAAAAAAAAAACAAAGTATTAGAATGAGAACAAAGAGTACTAGTGAATTCATATTTTTTTAGAATATTTCTTTCTAATCATAGTTTCTTTTGGATATACTCTTCGTCCTACTCTAATACTTTATTTAACTTTGAAAGCATTAGTACTATTGAGGGAAGGTTTAACTTTTTTTGTCAACATAAATTCTTAAACTTAGATATATAATTCGGTAGACTTTATTTTTGTATAATTACAATATCTTTGACATGAAAATGGGATGAAAGGACCATAAGAAGATAAGAAGATGAAACAGAATTTAAAAAAAAAATCCTAATGTAGGTAATGACAGGAAAAAGGAAAAGGACCAATATGACTCTATTGAGAAGACAATACTTGACAAAGAACAGAAAAAAATCAATGGTAATTGATTTGAAACTATATGTCTTACATATTTATATTACTTTTTGAGTTTTCTTTGTGAATGATATGTTATTATTGAATGAGAAGGAAAAAAATAAAGATGGTAGAGGCATTGAAGCACCTACTTAAGTAAATATATCATGTTATTTTACAAAATTTGTGGAACTCCAAGTAAATAGAAAAGTTGCTAAGCCTGGAACAACTACATATAATATTGATGATAATACTGGAATTGGTGTATCTTATGGACCTAAAAATGTTCATGATGTAAGTGTGTATTCTCAATTTTTTTCTCTATAATTGAATAACCTTCATTTCTTTGCATTTCATGTCACCCTCAAATTTTATTATGAGAATCAATTATTTGTGTACAGCTTGACAAAGAAGATGATGGAACCTTTTCGTCATCCAAAAGATGTTGTATAAATCCCATCACAAGCAAAACAACAAAAGATATTACTCCCTCCATTTCACAAAGAATGGTCTATTTTGACTTGACACAGAGTTTAAGAAAATAAACAAGACTTTTGATCATGTGGTCCCAAATTAAAGTTATGTCAAATGTACAAAATTGACCTTTAATCTTGTGGCCTTAAACATGCCAAGTGAAAAGTTGTTAGCAAAAAAAAAAGTCATTCTTTTTTAAAAAAGATTAAAAAGTAAAGGAGGTCATTCTTTTTTAAACAGAGGGAGTATAACAAACTTAAGTTTTATCTACCTCCTGTTACATTATGCTTGTAGTGAGTTCTTAGCATGTCATTTGTGAATCTTGCTAATGAAGATGTTGGAACTTTATCAACAAAATGATACATGTCAAAGTGACAATGTTGTAATAAATCAAAAGAAATATTCTAGCTTAATTGAAAATTTGAGGTATGTTATTGTTGTACTAGGCTTGATATTGAATATGCAATAGGAATAATTAGCAAGTTCACAAGAAAGCCAAGTAATGAACACTGACATGATACAACAAGAGTTGTGAGATATTTGATTGGGATAAAAGTTTGTAATTTGTTCAATAAAAAATATCATATTGTACTTGAAGGTTTTTCTGGGGCAGATTGAAAAACTTTATCGGGTGATTCCTGTTCTATCACGGGTTACATTTTTACTTTGGGTGATGGTGTTATATGTTGAAAATAAAAAGAGTGAACTATAATTGCTAACTCTACCATGGAGGCTCTAATATTTCTTTAGCTTTAGCTAGTAAGGAAGCAAATTGGTTGAGGGATTTATTATTTCTAATATTTTATTTTGGAAAATCAATATCCCCTATTTTAATTCACTGTAACAACATCACATCAATTGGTAGAGTTCAAAATAGTTATTATAATAGTAAATTCAGACCTATTATAAGGAGGAAATATATTAGTGTGAGATCATATTCGACAAGTGGTGTCATTAATGTTGATTATATCAATTCTTATGATAATCTTGTATATTCTTTTACTAAGGTCTTAACAAGAGAAAATGTGTGAAACACATAGAAGGGATGTGATTTGAGCCTATAAATTTATGAGTTATATATGAGGAACCCAACCTCTCACGCTCGGAGGCTATCCCTTAAACATAACACGGGACCTAGGATCAGGAATGACCACAAGTTAACCATGAGTCTGACATATTATCAAGCATACTAAAAATGACTAGGTAAAACATGTATTAGCCAAATCTAAATATAGTGAATATCTAAAATGAAAAAAAAAACTCAAATAGTATGAATATGTAACATATAATAATAAGAGTTTAGTGATGACTGAAATAACACTTAACAACTGAGTTAAATCTATTACTATGTTTGAAAAACCTCTACTGAATTGAGTTGCTGGGACATGTTCCTGTTGAATCCATCCCATTGTTTTAGTCAACTTTAGCTATTCAATTGGTACAAGCAATTGTTAAAAAGGAATAGTAATTGGAGTTGAAAAGAAAAGATTTGGTAGTTGGTAAATTGGTAAGATTTGCAACCATTCTTGACTTTGCTATGTTTACATATGTCATTAGTGACATAGGCATGGTTTTATCCTTCTATAAATAGAGCATTCTTGCTCATTTGTAGAATACACCAAGTTAGAGAGAAAAACCATTTTGAGAGCAAAGTGAGGTATTCCATAGACTATATAAGAAAATAGTCTGTGAAGAAAAATAGAGTGTGAGCGATATTTTAGTAAGACGGAAACCAAAAGAGTGTTGTTACTTTTGAGTGTGTAGTAGTCACTTTGAGTATTGTATTCATGACTACACAGTGTAAAATTCCTTACTATAGTAATATCAATTGCTCCTCTTGGTCCGTGGTTTTTTCCCTTTTTCAGAAGGGTTTCCACGTAAAATTCTTGGTGTCGTTATTTTCCCATTTTATTTCCATTACTTTTTCCATATATACTTTTGTGCTTGTCCTCGTTTTCCCAATAGTTCCGTGCTAACTCTAACAAAAATAGAAAAAGGGAAAAAAAGACTAAAATAGAAAGCATGTCTATTGTCACACTATGATATATCTCTTGAGCGCGGACACGAGGCCTAGGATCACGAGTGACCCAAGCTAACACTGTTAGCATAACATGAGCATACTAATAGTAAACTGAATCATTTCCCTTAACATTATTAAGTTTGTTACTACGTAATTTTATATGTAAGATAATATAATGTTTAATTTTTAATGAAGGATAGATTTTAAGTATTATTTTTAAAATTTTGTAAAAGGTAAAAAAAAATGGGTTCATTAAACAAGTGGATTAATTAAGTGGCAGAAGTAGTATGGAGTCTTACACAACTATTGTTGGTTGAGAATTTTTCTTTATAGTATGTATATTTTTTTCTCTATCTTAGTTTATATGATTTTTATAATCAGTGTAAAAAATAATTACACATTTTTTTATTAAATTATACTTACTTAATTTTAAAATAATCATTGATTTAATGATTTATAGTAACACAAATATAATTTCTTATTTATTTAAATCACAAATTTTAAATTTCGTGTTAAATCAAACAAATAAAACCAGTAACGGTGGAAGAAAGTGAAAAAAGTTATTTTTAATATAATTAATTAATTAATATGTGTATGTGATATGAATAAACGTGAATCGGGGAAAAAAAGGAAGAGAAAAAGGGTATGTATATTGTATTGATCGAGAAGATTGTGAATTGGTGAAATTTAGGGTGTATGATGACGTCTTCTACTAGTGAGAAACCATTAGTGGAGTTGACGAAGGGCGTTAATGGCCTTGAAAAAGTGATTCTCCGGGAGATTCGTGGCAGTTCTGCCGAGGTATGAAGCATTTTTCGTTTTGCGGGTAATGTGTAGATATTCTGTGAGATCTTTACCCATTTTGTTTGAGATCTTTACTGTTTTTGTGTAATTGGGTTTCTGGGTCATTTTGAAAATTTATGATTTCGAGTTACATGTTTGATTGATTTCATGAATCGTTAGATTTATGTGAAGTTTTGCTTTTATGTGTAGGGTTAGGTATGGGGCAAGTAGGTACAGGGATCTGAATCCATTGTTTGAAATGCTAATGTGGTTTATTTTGCATTGTTTTAGTTTCTGAAAGTGGATGCATCAGTAGAAACCCATAATATTATACTTAAGAAACCCCTTTGCCAGCCACCTGGAGTGGCTTATATTTCAAATAGTTGACTATTGTATTTGAGTATTTTATTCTTGATGATTGGTGTTGAGCATTGTTGGATGTACTTTTAAAATAGAAAGTGAAAGGGATGAAACCTCACAAATTTCTAGGAGAGTGAGTGTGATGAAACAGATCTGTCCCCCCTTGATAAGTTCCCGCATTTTCAGATTTCATTGAGCAACGACCTTGCTCCTTGTGCATGCTTTTACATATGTAGCTATCATTGACTTAAAACTTTTCCTTATCCAAAAAAAAGAAGTAGCCGACTCACATTAGTCTGTGAAGAGTAGTCAGAATAGTTGTGTATATAAATTAAATTGGTGATGCTGTTGCCATAATTTACCTGATTTTCCCTTCATTTCTTAGTTCTTACTACTGACTCAGTCAACAGAATCAGGTTTTCTTTATGGGAAAATGTCAACCATTATAAGGTTTTAAAAAAAAAGAATATGTCAAGCATTATGTTTCTTTTTTTTTTTGAGTGGAGTGTTGGTATTATTTTCCTGTTTACAAGATGTGAAATTTGAAGTTTCTATGAAGCTCTTTTGTCTTCAACATGTCATTATATTATTTTTATGTTTTTGGCATTTAGTTTAGTCATCAACATCCCTTCTTAAGTGTTTACCTTTGTAGGTGTATCTCTATGGTGGTCAGGTGACGTCTTGGAAGAATGATCAGAGAGAGGAATTGCTCTTTGTTAGTAGCAAGGTACTTTTCATTGTTATCATCTTGGTGGAGTTCTATCTGACAGCTAGTTAGAAAAAATAATTTTCTATTCGTTTCCAATGTATTCTGATCCCTACTTGTATAATACTTATGATCAATTCCTATGGCTAGGTTTTGGTTGGTGAAGGGAAAAGTTATTTTAAGAATTCCTGGATTGTATTGTTACATTTAAATTTTCTCTCCTCTTCTGGTTGTGAGCTTGAAGAGTTTCCTCCCTTTTGTGACCAACTTTGCCCTATAATTTGGGTGGACTATTTTTTTTTTTTGTTATATGATATCAATAGCACATGGTTCGTTGAGTGTTTAGCATTTACTTCATGTGTTGGTTGAACATGCTGAAAAGATAAATGACTAGTTTACTAGGGTTTTCAAATCTGGAGACCTTGCTTCTACAACCTGTGCAAATGTGAGCAAGTTTATTCTGTTTATACAAGTACTTCCCCCTGAATGGGACAAGGGATTTCTATAGGGCATGTACATTTTGCAGAGTAGAGAACATAAACAGTAGCCTATGTCTTGGAAAAATTCCTTACCTATTTTTTGCTATGTTACACTGATCCTCCAAAGCCTCGTGCCGAAACCATGTCAATCCCGCACAAATTAATCTTGGGTGTGGAATATGCGTTGGGTTTGATTAATTCACCTAGGGTGCATTAGCTCAGGCTGCAACTTATGACTGAGAAATGTAGCTTGGTTGAAATTTTGGTTTTGGTTGAACAGATATAAATGATATATATGTACATTCACATAAAATAATAATCCTTGTTTCTTATTCTTTAAGGCTGTAAGCTTAGGTAGCACTGAGATCTGTTCATACATGTTTGTGACACACATGTATCTGTAGCGAAGCCACATTGGGTCAAGGGTGGTCGGTTGAGCACCCTTCGCTGGAGATTTGTACTGTATATACAGAAAATTACAATGCATATCTAGGTCAAATATTACTTGTTACATCTATTTTAAGTCTTGATCACCCTTAGCGATATAATTGGCTTCGCCAATTTGTGTGTGTGTATATATATATGTATGTAAGTATATTTGTGTGGATATATACACAGTCGCTAAGCTTAGGCATCACAGAGCTGCCCATATGTTGGTAAACCTGGAATGGATTGGATTAGCGTGTATTGCCCGTAGTTTATGACACACTTAGGTTTGTAAAGCAGTCAACCACTACCTAAGTAAAGTTATTACTACTACTTTATTTTTATCAAAAAAAAAGTAAAGTTATTGCTACTTTGGGAATGAAAGGTGGTATTCTATGTCTCTATCACAACAAGAAAAGTAAAGGTGGTGGACCGCCGTTTTCCTGGGTAGGGGAGTTGTTATCCTCATGTGTGTTGTATATATATTCACATAAAGTATCAGAATATGCTTCTCCTGTATGACAGTATGAGATACCCTTATGGAATACTAGAACTTGTTTATACTTACTTTAGTCCATTGAATTTTCAGTTAATTACTTCTATACACAGTATACAGTTCTTAGTTATGTCTTAGCACATGTACTCCTATTATCTTTAGATATTTAGCTGATGACAAATCTGACTTCTGTATCTGCGCCTATATTTGTTGCACCTGTGTCCAATAATTTTGCTATTGTTGATACTAGTCAGATAATGGTGGACTTTCTTAGAATTGTTGTTGAATTCAATCTTCTTGCTTTTTTAATGAGATGGGAGTTGTGAAGAGTTTGAATGCCTTCTTTTTTTTTTGTTTGTACAATCCCCTTTGTTGGGTGGCATATCCTTTGTACTCATTCTTTCTAGGGTAAAAGAATATTTAAATCCTTGTTATTGCGATTTGAACTTTCTTTTTCTTGATTCTTTAATGCTGGCAATTTACTGCGACAAACTTCAGTTGGTAAATTGCCATATGTTTTTGTTGGATATGAGCTTTTTTCATGGTATAATTGGATGATCGTGAGGATATAAATTCATAAGCGTATTACTTTCTAATCCACCACACCTTTGCAGGCCATTTTTAAGCCTCCAAAAGCAATTCGTGGGGGTATTCCTATATGTTTCCCACAGGTATTTGATTTTGAAGCATCTTCATTGTTTTTCTAGTGGTTGCTCATTTTGGTAAAATATAGGCTGTTTTCTTTGCAGTTCGCAAATCGTGGCCCTCTTGAGTCGCATGGATTTGCCCGAAACAGGTTTTGGAGCATTGACAAAGACCCCCCTCCATTTCCAGCAGCTACTTCTTCTAGGGCTTTTGTTGACTTGATACTGAAACCGTCTGAGGAGGACTTGAAAATTTGGCCTCACAGGCATGGATGAATACTGTTAATATACATATTAATCTTTTGTTAGGTTTTATTGTTACTTTCTCCTTACATGGATCAATAATCATTTTTAGTTTTGAGTTTCGGCTGCGGGTAGCTTTGAGTCCTGCTGGAGATTTGATGTTGACATCTCGTATTAGAAACACCAACACTGATGGAAAGCCTTTCGCATTTACATTTGCATATCACACCTACTTCTCTGTTTCAGACATCAGGTATGGTTACCCTGTGGTTTTATCATTTTCTTCTTGTTTTCTCCGGATTCTAGGAAGTTCACAAATTTAATTGCAGTTAAAATGATCGATAAATTGTGATGATAAATAATGTTTCCTTTTATTTCCAAGAAAACTCGTGCTTGGTAATGAAAAGATTCAGCTGTGAATAATTACATATTTTCACTAGTGAAAATCTGATAGACTTTCTAATATGAGGTATCTTTTTCTCTTTCACCTTCACTAATAGGATTGACAAAGGGCACAAAAATGTGAGTGATTGTCTTGGTACATGTCTTGTGTTATTATTACTATTATTATAACTTGCACAAATTTTGGTTGATTTAGGTTTAATACAAATATTGTACCTTTTGAAGTAAGAAAGGATTTTATTTATGTAGATAGTGAAGCACCAAGTTAATGCAGGACGTGAAAAATTGGGTAACCCCCATGTTCGAAACATAATACTGTTGTAACGAGCTAATGAGTTAAGCATCTATACTTCAGAATACTTACAGGTGTAGCTTTACCCTCAATACCTCTGGTCCAACTTTACATAGCACCCAGCAAACACAAGCCGGACTTGATCTCAGTACCTTCTTTACTTCTTTCCATAGTATCACATTTCATAAACACTAGTAATACATTAAACACTATTAGTGCATTATAGAACCAGATGGCTCACCAAGTAGAGGTTGGCAATCTCAAGGATATCCACTTCATCGAGTGAGTCAATCTTGTCTCAAATAGTATCATGGTCTGACAATCTCCACTTTTACATGGAGCAACTTCTCATCGACAAAGATGAGGTTGGAATTAATAAAGATCAAATCTTCTGCTCTTTGTGGTGTTATTTTGTTTCTTTTCCCTAGTGAACAAAATCTGTAGTCCAACTTCTATAATAGCATATGATAACCAGTTGAGCTGAACTAGAAGCTAAAATTTGGTGTGTAGGTTCATGGATGACGTACATTGCTGTAAAGTCATTGGATCCACCAATGCTGTACTAACAATACAATCATACTTAAAGGAGCTCCCTTATTTTGTTGGAAATTAGCACATTTTATCTCTAATGTAGTTCGTTAAGAGGTTCTTTAAATCATCTCTTAAAATGCACATGCTTCTGTTTTGTATCATCATTTAGTTTTTCTAAAAGTGGACAGTGCCAAAAAAGGACTTGCCTCCAATGGAGAAGAAAGAAGCTAAAAGCATGGTTCTTCTGGACGAAGTGCACTATTTTGATAATCACGAAAAATTCTTTATTGGTGGAAATTTGAACGAACATGTGTGTAAATATAATTACGGCGACCGGGTACATGGGGATATGGTACTCTAGGAAAATGAAGAAAGGGTATTCCAGATTTCAATTTAGCTTATGATTTTATTTTACTCTATACAAATGGTGCTAATCAGTTGGATAATATTATCAGGGACGACATTACTAAGCTTGTTAAATTTCCAAGACATTGGTGAAGAAGTGACTAACAAGAGTTTTGTTAGACTTCCGTGAGCCTTGAACTAGATTAGCTAATGCCTCTTTACCTGTCCAGTTGTCCCACCAAAAGCTAGAACTGTTAGCTTAAATCTTCTCGATAATGTGAGGCTCAACTTTTTCCTTGATTTTCATCAAAATTTTCCAAGCATTAGAATCAACAGAAGTAGGATTATTTTTTCACGGGCTGAGCTCTTTTGCAAGTCTTTATTTGGTGGCAATAACAGGTCTATAAATATTTAATCTATAAAAGCTTTTACAAGTCCCTTTAGGAGGATTCATAGCCGAGTGTGTATAAGCGCATAGACTCTAGTCCACACTTGATAGGAACCATGCTTCTTCCGTAAGAGAATGTCCTGCTTTGCCAACTATTCAATTTTCTTTTTTTACCATTTTTGCCTACATGCCGTCAAACTAACAAATCTTTTTTCTTCCACTGTAAATGAGAAATCCCAAGTTAGGGGAAAGGAAAGCTCTTGTTCCTGTAACCCATCATTCTTCTCATTCTATTGATTTTATGAGGAGCTGTGTTAGGAGCATGATGAAAAAGCTTTTATAGACCTGTTATTGACTTATTGTCACTATATCATCCTGTTAGTATTTCCGAGCCAATGATGAACAAAGATGGGAACAAAGGGGTCCCCTTGCTTGATAACTTGAGTGATGAGTTGAGATGAAAAATCCAACTCTGTTGCCATTTATCAAAATACCACACATTAGTAATACTCGTAATAATATTTAGCGATTCATCAGAGAAGCCAAATGAATTTTTTTTCATGGCACTAATCCCCATGGTATCCTGTCACAAGCTTTAGCTATATCCACTTTCTTAATTATATTACTACCTTTGCCGTATTTCTTGATGGTTTGAGGAATTTCTTGAGTCAGGAGAACATTCTCAGTAATCAAACTTCCTTTTAGGAATCCACTTTGATGCAGAGAAATCAGCTTACCAAGCAAAGGTCTTTTAGAAAGGATCTTGGAGGTGAAATTGCTTAGACTGATAGGTTGAAGATCGGAATAGCTATTAGGAGAGTCTATTTTGGGTATAAGAACCAAACAAGTATGGGTATAGAATTTGGTAAGGCTTTTCCCTTGAAAGAAAGTTTGGATAAAGTCCTTTATGTTATTTCGGATGATGTCCCAACACGTATTGAAAAAAGTTCCAGTGCAGCCATTATGTCCAGCAACTGTAGATGCACACATGACGAAAATAATAGATTTGGTCTCTTGAAAGTCAGGCGTGACAGTAAGGAGATATTTATTAGGGCCAACAACACTAGATGCACTCATATTGAAAACACCAGATTTAATCTCTTGTGAGTCAGGTATGACAGGCAGAAGACTGTTATCTCTTAGCAATGCATGGTGTGATAAAATCCAGGATTATAGTATGATCATTGATCATTAAAATGGTGAGGATTATTAAATAGATGTTCAAAATGGTGTACATCAGCTTTGGCGTTCTTGTCATTACCTTGAACCCACATGTTTCTGTGATTTCTGATACTGTGTAGTTAAACTCTTCTTCTTGTGTCGCTAATCAAGCTACGGAAGTACTTAGTATTATGGTTCCCCTCTTCAAACCAAGTGGCTCAAGATTTCTGCTTAGATATATTCTCTTGCATGTTCATCCATATCTTATGTATTCAGCTTGGCCCCTGTTGAGATCTTCCCTGCTCTGCTCAATAATGTTTCTGACATCATATGCTTCTAAATCAATCATCTTATTCTCCCATTTAGCCACTCTGTCCCCGAAATCAACCATATTTTCTTGAATTTAAAAGGAGATGTCATTCTCCTTAGTCCTTTCTCTGCCATCCAACAAGATGGGTGAATGGTTCGATAGCAGTCGTGGAACTGGAACATGGATCGCATTGGGTGCCAACTCATCCCAAGAAGTATACACTAAAATTTATCTAGTCTTGATTTGGAAGATGAGTCATCCGATCTGGACCAGTTGAAATTTGCGCTTGTTAAAGAAAAATCAATAAGAGAAAATTGTTAATAAACTCCGAATACTCCTTCAGGGCTTTGGATATCACCCTACAACCAAACCTCTCCTTCGGGAATCTTATGGTATTAAAATCCCCCCCAACAGCCAGGGTATATCCCATCTCCCTGTACCAACACCTTACTCCTCCCAAATAATTCTCCTTTGAGCCCATCCGACAGATCCATAGATACCCCAGAAACCCATCTCCTTTCCATCATCAAAAGGCCCACTTGATAAAATTTATTATTTGAGATTGCCATAGCCAAATAGATGCAAAGGATTTGGATTTGCATATTAGAAAAAAGAAATAAAAATAAAAGGCTTATTGCTGAAGAAGAAAACAAAGGAAGAAGTAAATAAACTGAAGTAGCAGAGGAAGAGGCATTGCAAATTTGAGAACGAAAAGGATGACAATGAGAATATTGAAGTTTACATGCAGAGAAGTCGTGCTTAATAACAATATATTTATTTTCACCCTTCTTTTTTGTTTATTTTTAGATCTTTGTTTTGAGTAAAATTTACTCTTTCGCCTTTTAAAGTGAGGCTCAAAGAAGCAGCTGTTTCTTGTTCGGGTCACTTTGTACTTTACGTATCAACACATTTCTATGAAGGGCTTCACATAATCCATGAAGCAATCAAGCCTTTTTGTACCACTGAATCTGCTTAAGCTATGAATCGATGGCTTTCAATGACACTGCTATCTGAGTTCGGGAAGCAAGTTAAGTTCCTGTCCTCTTATGGTGAGTCTATTTGACTCATATCAAACCACTGAAGTATCAAATATTCGGTTTACACAAAAGCAGTTTGGAATATGCTCTGTATAGAAGATTTAGATCAAATTATAGAATTAATAGGGAGCTTCTAATTTTGGTTAGGGCTGTAAATTTTTTGAAGGTGGCCAGCATGTCCTTAATGCTAAAGAATACAACTTTATCGATGTTGAAAAAAAACAGTTTTTTTCAACTCATTAGATGCTTCTGGTAGACATGCAGGTTTGTCATTCTTGATTGTTGATATCTGGTCCTCCTAGATAAGCACAACAAAAGTTATTCTGAGGCTCTTCTAATATTCCTAATGTCAGGTTCAGGATGGGAAATGGATACTTCCTTAACTACTCCTTCTGTCCCAATATATGTGCCACACTTTCGTTATAGTTCGTCCCTAAAAGAATCTCACCTTTCCATCATTGGAAACAATTTAACTTTTTTTTGAACTTGGTAACTTGGAAACAATTTACTTTAAAATTTCTCTTTATAGCCACACAAATGTCAAGGACTATGTTACACCACAAATCAAGTTTTCTTTTTCTTAAACTTTATGTCAAGTCAAAGGGTGCCACTTATATTGGGACGGGGGAATATTATTTTAAGATATGTTTTAGCATTCTTTCTAGGATTTTATGTCTTCGCAAACTTTTGGAAGACCTAAATTTGGTTGCCTCTTTGTCGGGATTTATGTAAAAAATTTGCTCAGGATATTTTTTTGACCACGTGAATAAATCTACTTATCTTAAAGAGCATATAGCTCGGCAACAAAAAAGGAAGTATGTTCACCTCCTCTTGCTTTTCTTTTCTCTCAAGTCTCAACTGTCATCTGGCCTCTCTTGCTATATCACATCATCTTTTTAATCAGTAAGCTTTAAGAATAAAGGACACACATTCATAGCCTTGTTTCTTCATCCTCATCTTTTCCTCTTTATTTTAGGCACTTTTAGAATTAGAGAAACTCCATTGAGTTTTATAAAAGTGAAGAGGAAGTCTCAGTACTGCTCCATGTTTATTGACCTGCTAGTTAAATAATTGTTAGAAAGTCCCATATCGGGAGTAGTGGGGTGGGCGGCTCTCCTTACATGGTCTTGGGCAATCCTTACCTCATGAGCTAGCTTTTGGGGGGTTTGAGTTTGCACATGGTCCATTGCTTAGCATGATACCGGAGCAGGTAGAGATTCTGAGTTCGAGTCTCACCGTCACCCGTTATTAAATGAATATCCACGTGCTGGACTCAGATAAAGAATCAAGCCCGCACATGAGGGGGCGTGTTGAAAACATTTTAAAGTAAATAAAAGTTGCTCTCTAATTATGTTTTTGATAGGATGCTCACATACTTAAACAAGAATAAAAATATTTCTGTAAATTTGTCGTCCCGGAATTTATCTTTTGAACTAAACATATCATTTCTCCTATTCTCATTTTACAGTGAAGTCCGCGTGGAGGGCCTTGAGACACTTGATTATCTTGAGAATAAGGAGAGATTCACTGAGCAAGGCGATGCAATTACTTTTGAGTCTGAAGTGAGAATCTTATCAGCTGGGGCTTCAACTATTTCCTTTCATTGCTTTAGCACTTATGATTTATCTCTTGTGATGTCTGTGCTATGTTCTATAGGTGGACAAAATATATCTCAGTACCCCCACAAAAATTGCGATCCTGGATCATGAAAAGAAACGGACATTTGTTATTCGTAAGGATGGGTTGCCAGATGCAGGTAATTGACAATCTTTGTAGCTTTCCTGCGTATATGAGCTTGATTTATCTGAAGAGTAAATTGGGTTGCTGATTGCAATGAGAGAAAAGTCAATTCTTTTGTCCTGCTATACTGGGTTCAGAACCTTGAATTTCTAGGAGCTCATTTCATGTCAGTCTTAGTGAAAGAATCACTATTTTGTGCTTCATTTAAATAAGAGCTTGATATTCTAGGGTTTTTTTTCCTCCCATGCCACTCTAAAGTATATCTTAATTTTGAACAAATTGTTCAGGCATGTAGCAACTCGATATTTGTAGAATGTATGGGTGGAGAATCTATCAGTAATAAACTGTTTATGGTAGTTGTTTGGATTTTCTAATGGAGAGTGGCTTCTTTCTGTAATTTCTTCTCCCCAGTTGTGTGGAACCCTTGGGACAAGAGAGCAAAGGCCATAGCTGATTTTGGAGATGATGAATACAAGCACATGCTGTGTGTTGAGGCTGCTGCAGTGGAAAAGCCTATCACTTTGAAACCTGGTGAAGAGTGGAGAGGAAGACAGGAACTTTCTGCTGTTCCTTCAAGTTATTGCAGTGGCCAGCTTGACCCAAAGAGAGTTCTTCTTGGCAGCTGAGAAAAGCCTTTTGCTGGTTTAGATTGTGTACAGGTATGTTTCTGACTTAACGTAGTCACAGGTGCTCAGCAAAATAATAACTACTAGGGGATCTTCTGAAGTAATGTGACATAATCACAAAAAATTTATAAAAAGCCATTTAACAGTTCAAAGTATGAAATCAGATTATGGACTTAGTCTTTTGGTTTGTTTGGGTGCAGAGGGGACACATTTGGGTGGGGGTCGGAGGGGGGGGGGGGTCAGAAGAGGAGTGGCCTGGCTGTGTTCTTAATAGAAAGGTGAAAGGGAAACAATGTGTATGTGAGCCTTACAGAATAATATTCCTTCTGATTAACTGTGTTAATTTAAGTCTTGTAATTTTGACTGTAAGCTCAACTATTTCTGTTAATGTCTGTAAACTGCGGTTGTCAATAGCTTCCCATTCACCTTCATCATAGCTGTTCGTAATGTTATAAGGTTGACTGTAATTGCTAGATTTTATCAATGTCATTCCGAATTAACAAGTTGTATCGTTCCATCAGTTTTCTGTTGTGGTTCTAGATTGAACAGTTTGTAGTATCTTCCAGTTCCAGTTCTTTATAGTTGTTTAATTTTGTCCTTGATTGTCTTCCTACATTTTCCAGTCCTTGAGATTTATTACTTGTTTGCTGCTGCAGGTGCTTTGTTGCAATTTATGGTTGGAGTGCAACAATGACCTCTGCCAAAGACCCTTTACTCTTGTCATATTTTACATTTTCTATACCTTGGGTTGGAAGGTGAACTTCTTGAGTAGCCAAGTTGTTGAATAATACTTCGGTTAATATGGTCGACTATTTTGGTATGATCGGAAAGCGCATGGTGTAAGGACTGTCAAAAGAATTATAACTGTTGTCATAAACAAATATAATATGAATCTTCTGCCACTCTAGTATAGTGTGGGTCAAATATGCCTTTTTTTTGGGCAGTTGAGGCTCCACAGAAGTTGATCCAAGTAAGTTCTGAAAATGCATAAAAATGTATATATAGATCACAACCAACTGGTTATGATGTTTCCTCTATTACCCTTGTTTGTTTGGATCTTATGTGATTGCACTCTAATTTTGCGAATGGTGTTTGACCAAGTAGTGGTATGATTATCTAGTAGCCTGAACTTGCATATCTGTTGGCATCTCTTTTGTCTGAAGGCTTAGGTAGATGTGGTGTCATAGCCATTCATGGTTTTCCTCTCACTTCACGGACTATTAGTCTTTACACCAAATACATACCTGCCTGGAATTGTATGTAGTACTTTGTGTCTAAAATTTGATATTACATGTTAGATTCTCCTCTTTTGACAAAATAATAGACAAAACCTCTGTTCATCTTTTGGAGAGATTCATTTGTTTTTTTTTTTATTTGGTATAATGTGTCCATGAAATAACTTGAAAAATATTTGCACCACCTAGTAATCAATAAAAATAGTCTGTTAAGATAAATGAAATTGTACTCTCTACTTCACAATATTCTATATTCATATGTTTAATATCACAATATTAAAGTATTTTGATACATTATATATATCTTTAATTTAATATTACATGATCTAACATTTTTTTTTTTTTTTTTGTACTTATTATTTTGTACAATAAAAAAAGTAGGACAAATAAAACAAAAGAGTCATCACTCAAGATTATATGTTTATCTTAACAAAATAACAATGAATAAAAATCACTTAATATGTGGAGTAATTTGCCTCAATATGAAAAACCAGTATTTCCACTCAATTATGACTATGATATTTGTTGATGAAATATAATTTTGATCTTTAAAAAATTAAGACACGTATTTTAATCATCATTTGGCTTTCCAAACAGATTGAAATTGTTAATTCTCATTCAGTTTACATATGCATATTGAATCGGTTCCCCAAAGAACCTCCAAAGACACTACTTCTTGATTTTTTTTCTTGGTTAAACGAAAGTCAATGGTGGATCTAGATCATTATAGGTTTTTGGAAATGCAATAATTATTACAAAGATTATGTATTTTATTGTGAAATATTAATAAATATTTATAGATATGTGATGGTGAACTCAATTAACATCATTTTTTTTTATTATTTTAAGAATATTGTAAAAATCAATAAACTTACAATCTTAGATTCTCCTCTTATAAAAGTGATAAAATTGCTTTGCTACATACAGGGCCATCTGAATACGCTTGGGGCCTAAAACCAAACTTCAGAAAGAGGCCTTGTTTCTTTTTAGTTGTTTTATGTAAATTGAATAATTATAACATACACAATATGATTAAAGAAGGTAGAATGTACATCAATTTTATGAAGCAAGAATGTAAACAATAAAATTTTTCAATGATAAGTAAATACAAGGTTTAGAATAATAAAGCATGGCTCAATAATCTAAAAAGTTCGTATAGTGATAGTGAAATAGTTGTGTTAAATTTGATAAATTGATATAATGATATAAACATAATATTAACTTGTTGAAGTGCTTGAAGTTTAAACAATACACACACAATTTTATTTATTTTTAATGCAAAAAGATTTAACCGTTCCACGGAATTTAGAATTTTCATTTTTGACTTATTGTGAATGGAGGCAGGGGCCTAGTGAAGGTGTATCCACCGACACCCCTTCGGCAAAAAATTATATTGTATATAGAGGTTAAATTTTAGTTTTATGTATATATACATATATATATATATATATATATATATATATATATATATATATATATATATATATATAGCTCCATTCATGTAATTATAGGAGGAAGGTTGATGTTATTATTGTTAATATGGTGACTTGTAATATGATAGGTGTACATGAATATGTATATTTTGAAGGATTGCGTCTTGAAACAAGTTTAACAAACATAATCTGAGTTTAACAAGGCATACTTGAAGAAGGACTAAGAAAATATCGTGCAACGTGCATATGACTATATGTGTTTATTGGCCTATTCAATGCAAGCAAATAAAATTTGTCATAGTCAAAAGGGGGGAATTTGTTAAGGTCTTATTGTTTTGAAGTATGGCAAAGTTAAGAAGTTGTGGCAGTAACATGAAAAAGTTACGGTAGAACAGGTAGTACTAACATGTACATGCAACACACACAGGGAAGTATTAACACGTTGTAGTTGAATTCAAGTCTGAATAGAAAAACGTGTTTCGAGAAAATATTACCTAATCCAAGTTGAGTTCAACTAGATTTTGGTAAAGTAGGAAAACAATTTTTGTAAGCTAAATAACGAAAATCACCTAAGAAGTTTCCTTTCAATGCAAAGTACAAAGAGAAGTCCTAATGCTACAAGGTTTTATTCCAGTGACAAAAGCTTTAAAGAAGTCCGTGTTGACTTTGGCTTAAATACAAGGATGTTCGAGTTGAAGATGCGGCAAAGTATGTTCTAGCTGAATATGTGGCGTAGACAAGTTCGAGTTGAACTAGAAGTTTCGCACAATGTAGGAAATCCTACCGTGAGCTTCTAAGTTTCAAGAGAAAAAGGAAAAAGAGCAAACGTAGGATTTCTAGTTGAAGTAGGTTTTGGATTCAAGTCAAAATCTATAAATAGGGCGATAGTTTCGCTTGAGAAAATTGCTCACTTACATAGAGAGAGATCAAAACACGATCAAGAGGTTTGAGAGAGTTTTGAGAGTTACTTGGGAGTGTTGTCAATTTGTGAGGAAAAAATTGTAAGATTGTAATGAAGAGTTTTGATTACAATCGAGTGTGTGTAGGACTCGTCTAACAAGTTTGAGAAACTTGACTGATGGTAGAAGACTTAAACCTGAGGTTTTTGTCTTGGGTAGCTAAGAATTAAAAGTTATAATTTCTTAGCTAGGAATTAGAGTTTATAATTCCTCTAGGAATTAGAGTTTATAATTCCTCTAGGAATTAGAGTTTATAATTCCTTAGTTTACGTAGGTTTGTAATCTTGTTTTGAGATTTGGAGTTTAATAAAGTGGAGTTAAATCCTACAGAGGTGTAGGTCGTGGTTTTTACCCTTATGAGTTGGGGTTTTCCGCGATAAAATATTGTGTTATTATTTTATTTGCTTCACAAAACGTAACTGTTGTAATCTGCAAAGGAACATATAAAATATACTTGTTCCTTAGGTGAATTTGGGGGTCAGAATTTTAACAATTGATATGAGAGCGGGTTATCTTTGAAGAGTCTAATAACTCAAGATAATATCATTATGAATTTTGCACCTTCTCCTGGGCATGGTCAAGGGCAACACATCAACAGACCACCATTATTTAATTGAGAATCAACTCTTGGTGGAAGATAAGGATGGAAGACTTCATTCAAGCTGAAGATTACGAACTATGGGTTTAGAATTACTAATGGATCATTAACTCCTACTATGACAGACAGTGAAGGAAACACTATACCAAAACCCAAAGAAAAATACGGGGATGCCGATTACAAGATGCTGGGAAAGAATGCAAAATATAAATGCATTCTTGTATGTGGACTAGGACCTGATGAGTTTAATCGCATCTCAATTTGTACCTCAATAAAACAAATATGGTACACCTTACAGAATGCTCATGAAGGTAGAACTCAAGTTCAAAAATTTAGAGTTGCCAGACTTTGTTCTGAATAAGAAGCCTTCAAGATGAAATTAGGAGAATCACTTTAAGATATGATCACTAGATTTACCACTGTTGTAAACGAGTTAATATTCTTGGGCAAAGTATACACCACCGAGGAACATGTAGACAAAGTACTAAGGACTCTGCATAGATCATGTAAAATAAAAGTCACTGCAATCAGAGAAGCCAAAGATCTAACCAATATGACTTTGGATGAATTAGTAGGAAATCTCAAACATTATGAGATGAATGTTGACAAAAGAGGTGAAGGCAAAAAGAGAAAAATCTTGGATTTAAATCAACTGAAAGTGATGAATCAGATATATATGATGATGATTTGACACTGATAAGTAGAAACTTCAAGAAATTCTTCAAAAGGGGATTAATTTCTAAAAAAAGGTAATACACACTAAAGAAAAGAATACAAAGCAACCACAAAGTGAAGGCTGCTTCAAGTGTGAAAAAATTGATCATCAAATTATGAATATCCTATGTGGGAGGTATAATGGAGAAAAGAAAGAGCTACAAAGGAGAAGAGAGAACTTTAAACAAAAGAAAAAATTAAGAAAAGGAACAAGCGATGTGTGCTGCTTGGGGAACAGGTTCAGAGAGGTATGACGAAGATGATGAGGACCTCACTTTGATGGTCATAGAAGAATCAAAAACTAAACCTGAATCAGACACTGAAGGAATGGAGGTAATCTTTTTTATTTGAAAGATAAACTAGTAAAGTTCTCTAAGAAAAAGTTATCATTCTTATCACTCACTTCTATAGATACAATTCAAGAACTAGTTAAAACCAAGAATCAATTGCTTGCTTCCATGACTAATTTAAAGTTTGAGTATATTGATATTGTAAAAAGTCAATTCTGATCTCAAGAAAGAAAATTAACTCCTAGTGGAACAGGTACAACAACTTGATTCCCGCACTTTGGCTCTAAAATCTGAAATTTTGAAAAAAAAGTGTTACTCGAAATGAGAAAGAAAAAATTAGTGGTGACCAAATCAGATGTGACCAAGGTCTAATGAGGTTAAACAATTAATTATCTTCTGAAAGGGAAATTTCTAGGAGAATGAATCTTGAAATGTCTCTGGAAAAAGCTAATAAATGGACAAAATCTTTCATGATAGTAACACATCTAGGTAACACTACTCGGATCATAAGAACTAGAATAGGGTATGAACAACCTATGATTGAAAATTCTTTGTTATGTATTTTTTATGGTAACTCAGGCCACTCCAAGGAAAATTATCCGAAATGCAGAGTTACTGCAGAAAATAAAGCAAGAGAAACTTATAAAACTGCTCAAATGAACAAGTATACTCAAAGGAAAACTTATCTGCCCAAGTGGGCTGATAGAGATCTTATTCATTCTTTTTATCAATACAAAGGACCCAAGCTAGTATGGGTTCCTAAATCTAACCTTTGAATTTGTAGAAAAAGTGAGAGTAAGTAGGCAATATTCACCAATTGAACATGTTGCTTCAGATGCATGATTGAAATTAGAAGAAATTCCTCTCACTTGAGGAAAAAAAAAAGAATGAATGAATAATATTGACTATGAATAAAAAGGTGGAAAAAAAGGGAAGGAAAAAAAAGGAAATACTGAAGAAGCATGCGAAAGAAACAGGTCCAACCTATGCAGTATCTAACAGTTATGCGCACTCAGATGATCAATCAATCAAAAATATGATCAACTAAGAAAAACATTTTTAAAAGGAACAATTTTGAACATGGGATGATTAAAGTCACATAATTATCCCTCAATGGTTAATGAACATTGCGTATACTGTCCTCTAATCTTGAATTCAATGCTCAGTTTTGTACATTAAGTTGTATGTCTCTATACCACATTTAAAGTCATGCTACTCATGTACTATAACATTGTATTTGCATCTGTCATGGGAGAGAGGCTTAGTAAAATTGAAGCAAAATTCAGCATTATCCAGAGATCTAAGGTATGTGTACTACAATAATTCATGATTAAATATAAAATCAATGCACTTGAACCTATTTCTTCCACTTGTCCCAAAAGATATGCATGCCCTAAATACTACCAAAACAAATATCTTCTTAAAAATTCTTATCCCAATGTGATGGACTATGGTTGAGATGAATTTGGTGGAGGGCACCTCTACATTGGTGCCTTATAAAATATAAATTGAGAAAATAGAGTGTGTTGGTTCTTAGGGGAAATCTTTTGTATTGAGTAAAGTATTGGAGGATTTACCTTCTGAGGGGGAATATTTTGGGGACTCTACAATTGAACAAAGTTCACTTGTTAGGCTCAACTTGGGTGCATCTAGTGAGGGGGAATCGATGGGAGACCCATCTGTCGAACCTAGTTCTTTTATTGAGAATCATATAAACTGGGATTTTAAATTGATGTCAAAAAGTATTATTGTTGGTGCTGCACCTGATGGTACCATGTCCAAGGAACAGATTGAGAGAACATGTTTTTTACAAATGATATTCTAGAAAATTTGTTCCTCTTACTAACTCTATTAAAATTAAAGATGAGTGAACTATTGTTTCGGCAGAGGGTACATTATTGATTGAACAAGTTCCTTAAATATGATATAAAAAGAGAAAAAACAAGATTGAGCATGCATAGACCAAGGCTACCTTTGAAATTGAGAAGGCTGCTAATTTTGTTAATCCAAAAGATATTTTTGCTGCCGAAAAATGACTTTTATTTATTTTTTCATGCCCAATCTTTTGATATTACCTTGTCACTCTAGCCTTTGACTTTCAAATTTTTTCTCATCACAAGTGCTTGATTTTATCTTTAATTTTGATTACATTTTTGGTGTATATACTTTTGAATAATGCTAATGTTGGGTTTGAGTTTCAGGTTCATGTCAATCTCTTATGTTTGGGCAAATGCTTTGCTATAGTTAACTGAGTTCTTGATTTTTAAGTATTTGTGTAGGTGATAGCCCTAGTGGCCATGAGTATCGAATTTGTTTATCTTAGTGTGGCGTATACCTTCACAGCGTTTTATGATGTCAAAAGGGGGAAGTGCATACTTGTGTAATATTTATAACTTAACTGGTCTAACTTGTCCTATAATGTATTTGCTTTGTGTATTGAGCTTTAATAAACTAAAATAACATAGATTGATCTATTCACACAAGAAACAATAGTCTGTCATCATCAAAAAGGGAGAATTTGATGGTGCACATGAATATGTATATTTTGAAGAGTGACAAAGATTGCATCTTCAAACAAGTTTAACAAACATGTTCTGAGTTTAACAAGGCCTACTTAAAGAGACTACGAAAATATTGTTTGCAACGTGCATATGACTGTATGTGTTTATTGGTCTATTCAATGCAAACAAATAAAATTTGTCATAGTTAAAAGGGGGAATTTGTTAAGATTTTGTTGTTTTGAAGTATGACAAAGTTAAAAAGTTGTGGCAGTAACATGAAAAAGTTACGGTAGAACATGTAGTACTAACATGTACAGGCAACATGTACAGGGAAGTATTAACACGTTGTAGTTGAATTCAAGTCTGAATCGAAAAACCTGTTTGGAGAAAATATTACCTAATCCAAGTTGAGTTCAACTAGGTTTTGGTAAAGTAGGAAAACAATTTTTGTAAGCTAAATAAGAAAAATCACGTAAGAAGTTTCCTTTCAATGCAAAGTACAAAGAGAAGTCCTAATGCTACAAGGTTTTATTCCAGCGACAATGTTTCAGCAACAAAGCATAAAAGAAGTCAGTGTTGAGTTTGGTTTAAAGACAAAGATGTTCGAGTTGAAGATGCGACAAAGTTAAGTTCTAGTTGAAGAAGGAGTTGAAGATGTGGGGAAGACAAGTTCGAGTTGAACTAGAAGTTCCGCATAATACAGGAAATTCTACACGTGAGCTTCTAAGTTTCAAGAGAAAAAGGAAGAAGAACACAAGTAGGATTTCTAGTTGAAATAGGTTTTGGATTCAAGCCCAAATCTATAAATAGGGCCATAGTTTCGCTTGAGAAAATGCGCACTTACATAGAGAGAGGTCAAAACACGATCAAGAGGTCTGAGAGAGTTCTGAGAGTTACTTGGAAGTGTTGCCAATTTGTGAGGAAAAAGTTGTAAGATTGTAATTAAGAGTTTTGTTACAATCAAGTGTGTGTATAGAATTCGTCTAACAAGTTTGAGAAACTTGACGGACGGTAGAAGACTTAAACCTCGGGGTTTTTGTCTTGGGTAGCTAGAAATTAGAGTTTATAATTTCTTAGCTAGGAATTAGAGTTTATAATTCCTTAGGTTACATAGGTTTGTAATCTTGTGTTGAGACTTGAAGTTTAATAAAGTAGAGTTAAATCCTACAAATATGTAAGTCGTGGTTTTTACCCTTATGAGTTAGAGTTTTCTGCAATAAAATATTGTGTTATTATTTTATTTACTTCACAAAACATAACTATTGTAAACTGTAAAGAAACATATAAAATATACTTGTTCCTTAGACGAATTTGAGACTTAGAATCCAACATAATATAATAAACATGTTTAGTTTGATCAAATCTACACGTCATTTGTTTTGAGAAAAATAATTTCTTCAAGTTCATGTTCATCCACTTGTAACTGTTAAAGCATGTGCATTTCAAATGATTGATCATGGGATTCTTATATTTCAATAATTCTAATAGTATATCTTAGTTACGTGTCTTAATTTAACACGTCTTCACGTTGAGAAGTACTTGGCCATGCATAGTCGTGACTTCATATGCGTTTCGTTGATTAACAATTTTCTTTCTTTACTTTTTTTTTTCGGATTAAAGTTGACTAACAAATTTCAAATTTTTTTAGGTATTAAAGGAAAAGATGTGCTTATTTCTTCACTACACATTAATGGTTTTATCTTTTTATGTTCATTAATAAATCAGCTCACTATGTAAAAATTGAGTAGTTTGTTTCTTTACTTTATCACGAAATAAGAATTAGGGTCCGTTTGAATTGACTTATTTTAGGTGTTTTTAAGTCAAAATAGTTTTTAAGCAATTTTGAAGTGTTTAGATAAAGTTAAAAAGTGTTTATAAGCACTTATTTTAAAGCCAAAATAATAAAAATAAGCCAAAAGTCATAAGTTAAAACTCATAAGTTATGTCTTTTGACTTATAATTCATAAGCCAAAACCAATCCAAACATGCCCTTAATTGATCAGAAACCTCTGATATAATTATTAAGGTATGCAAGGGCACAAAAAAAAAATCCCCTTTGCGACATATTAGGATGCCGTTAGGACATGAATTGCCACATAGTATATATTAGGTAGGATACATGTAATGGTGTGGCAAGAAATTTTATGAAAGGTGTTCAAAAATTACAAAATTTATTAACTATGATTAAGAAATTAATTAGAAGCAATCGAACCCATGCACAACAGGTAGCAAATGACTTAACTTGAGATGAACAACTGAAATCACTGAACTAAGAAATTTTATTGTTTTTCAAGGGTGTTCAAACTGTATTATTTAACCCTTTAAAGTATCATTTTACTCATAAATACAGTATAATTTTTCGATGAAGGGTGTCCAATCCCTAAGCTAAGGGTAGCTAAGCCCCTAGATGCATGTGTTTACTCGTTCAATTTTGTATAAATCTGAATGTCTACTTATGAACACCCAAAGTTAAAATGCATAAATATAAATATCAATTAAAACTAAGTTAAAAGACATATTTATATATTATATTATAAATTTACTATATTTGAAAGAGTGAAAGAGTTGTAGGTTTTTGACAAAACTAAAAAGAATTAATTATTGTTGAAAGGGTCACTTATAACTAGTAACATGGCTTAAGGAAGACCCTAAATGTGCGCTTTGTTTGTCTTTTTTCTAAACAAATGATTATTCCATGGAACATTGTGAGACACACATTACCTGTCTCATTCTTTTGCTATTGGACTATACCATATTCTAAACGTTCATAATGCTACCCAAAGTTTTTAAGATAATGACAGATCATGCATTTATCCTTTTTTTTTTTTGCTACAAAATCTTGCAGATCAATTATTGAGGTTATTATGATTTGATAAATTAATCAAATTAAAAGCATAAAGAGCTAGGTATGTTTATGTTTATGTTTATCTTTAGATCGGTATAGTTTAATTTTTGCTCGTGGTTCACCCTCTTAACAAGAAGGGTAAGATACTATTAGGACCTATTTGATCATAGATTTTTAAGTAATATTTGGAGAAAATTTTGGTAAATAGTGTTTATCAATATAATTTGTTATTATTTTTGATAAATATCCCAAATTTTTAAATATTAGTTTTTTTTCTAGTATTTGGGTCAAATCTCATTATTGCGATATCTTAAAATATGAAATTTTATACAAAATTTTTATCTTTAATAAAAACCCTCTATAGTATATTATTTGCGTTGTATTACATAATTTTTTTACGTGAATGGCAAAGTAGTGATCATGAAATATTTCAATGAACATAAAAGTGATGATATGGTTGTTGATGAAAATGATAAAGAATTGACTCAAGGTAACAAAGTTATTTGCTTTGTCTACTTCACAATTTACAGAATGATGTCTGGTACTCACTCCAAACTATCACACTGCTCCAGTGTCATGAACACTACTAGTTATTTGTTGCAACGAAGATCCAGTTAACTTGTAATACAAACTTATGGTTAAGTTTTTATAGTCTTTACAACTTATATGTGGATATAAATAATATTTTTCTTAAAAGTGAAATATGTTTTCAAAATACTATGGCCAAACATATGATAAAATTTCACCCAATTTTTTTATCTAAATAATATTTGCCAAAAATATTTAAAAACCTATGATCAAACTCTAGCTTATAGTTAAATCCTAAAGTATAAAATATTTGTGAAATCCCCACCCAAAGTTCAACAAAGCAAACTTCATCATAATAGATTATTAAGATGAGAATGTGGCCAAGCTAAACCCTTTATTCTTTATTTATTTTTAATGCATTAGGGACACACACAACTTTTAGCTAGGGGGATGTAGTCTATTTATGACTAATATTTTACATTGATATGATATTTTGTGAAGGTTATCTATCCTATGTTATTAATGTAAATAATTAGTTTCAGTCTCGATCGAGTCATTTTTATATGTATAAATTTTTTTTTTGTCATGGTTCTTTTTTGAGAGTTTATTTTAATGTTAAATTGGGTAACATTTAGAGATAATCGAGTATAGAGTAATGAATTTTTGGACATGTATTTCTATTTTTATGACATTGAAAATTGCTAGATGGTTGGAGTATTGTTTGATATTTAGAATGCAAGCTAAATAAAGTCCTCTATTATTTTGTATTTATGCATGCAATTTTGAACTTACCTATAATTCATTATCTCCTCCTTATTCAACCTAGTATCCTAACCCCATTTCTAGACGATTCTACCCCTCCATCACAATCCAGCTTCATAATATTTTACTAACTTACACATATAATTGTTCTTGAGAATTTCTTTTTAACGTATTTTTTAAATACTAAAAAATAATAATAAATAGGCTCACTTATTCTCTTTAAAAATATTTTTCAGAAAAACATTTTTCTTTCACCCAAATGCATTTATATCTCTTTTCTTATTTTATATAAAAAAAAAATACAAAACAATGCAATTAAGGAATAGTATTATTTTATTCTATTTCTAATTATCTGCCATTCTCTAATCCACCATATAAAAAAATACTATGCTACTAAAAAATGATAATGATAAAAAAAAAAAATTCACCATAACTCAACCACAATCTCATTGAACAAATGGCCAGGGTGTATTTAGCCAAAGTCCAACTTTAATTTAACTACCCACTTTGTTATATGAAAAGTATAAATACAACCCATAAAGTGATCAAATTAATATCTCAAAAAATGGAGAATCAAAAAAAGATTAGTAATTTGTTTTTTGTTATGTTTTTAATTCTAAGTGTTAGTAGTATTGCATTTGGTCAATTGAAAACAGACTTTTACAAAAATACATGCCCAAATGTTGAGTCATTAGTTCGTTCTGCTGTTAGACTGAAATTTCAACAGACTTTTGTTACGGCTCCAGCAACTCTCCGACTCTTTTTTCATGATTGCTTTGTTCGGGTACGTTTTTAAATTCATCGAATTGTCTCAATTATAAAAAACGAAAAAACTAACATATAACAATTTTGAGTGATTTTAGGGTTGTGATGCATCGATGCTATTGTCATCACCAAATGGAAAAGCAGAGAAGGACCATCCAGATAATCTTTCATTAGCTGGTGATGGATTTGATACTGTTGTCAAAGCCAAAGCAGCTGTGGATAGTGACTCTAAATGTCGTAACAAAGTATCTTGTGCTGATATTTTAGCTTTGGCTACTAGAGAAGTTGTTGCTATGGTAAAATACTACTTTTACTATTCAGTATATATAGTATATTGATGATGTCAAGATAGAATATGCCGTGTTTCAGAAGAAAGACTGTTCAATTACTGGTTGATCTCATCAATCTTACGTAATATTATTGTAGACTGGAGGCCCATTTTATCCGGTGGAGTTGGGCCGTCGTGATGGGAAAGTTTCAACCTTAACCTCAGTCCAACATCAACTTCCAGGGGAAGGATTCAACCTAGACCAGCTCAATACCATGTTTGCTAGACGTGGCCTTAGCCAAACCGATATGATCGCATTATCAGGTACTCGCTCTGTCCTAATTTAATTATCGTATTTTTTTTGGCCTAATCTCGTTGTATACTATTCTCTTCGTTTCACAAAGAATGATTTGGTTTGACTTGGTACAAATTTTAAGAGTACATAGAAGACTTTTGAATCTTGTGGTCCTAAATCAAAGTTAGGTTAAATTACAAAATTGTCGTTTGATTTTGTGGCCTTAAAACATGCCACGTGGGAAACTGAAATTATAATGTTACCAAAAAAAGAAAAAGGTCATTCTTTTTTAAACAAACTAAAAAGGAAAGGATATTATTCTTTTCGAAACGGATGGAGTATTTAGTTGAGTATGTAAACCTTAAACTTGTATATAAAGTTGAACAAACAGACACGCATGTCAACGTAGCATCCTATATTGCAATTTGTGTCTTACGTGGTGTACACCACGTGTTTTATGTCATATAAGACTCATGTATCTACTTATTCAACTATATACAAATTTAAATGTTTACTCATAGACATCTTAAATTGGAGGACATTAAATATTAAGTGACAGATTTATGTATCATACCTTTTCTAATAGATATTCTAACATTCTATTACCTAGCACGACAAAAAATTCTCTATTTTTTAAATTTCATATCGAGTCAAACTAAAACGTTGTTTTAATATAGGTGCACATACTCTTGGTTTCTCTCATTGCAACCGTGTTTCCAAGAGGCTTTACAATTTCAGCCCAAAGAGCAGTGTTGACCCGACCCTAAACAAAGCATACGTGGCACAATTGAAGCAAATGTGTCCATTACGGGTCGACCCAAGAATTGCTATTAACATGGATCCAACAACACCCAATACTTTTGATAATGCTTATTATAAAAACCTTCAACAAGGAAAAGGTCTATTTGTGTCTGATCAAATACTTTTCACTGATTCAAGATCAAGAAATACTGTCAACTTCTTTGCTTCTAATAATGATGCATTTAAACAAGCATTTGCAACAGCAATGACTAAGTTGGGTCGGGTCGGAGTTTTGACCGGAAATCAGGGTGAGATCCGATTCGATTGCACGAGACCAAATTAGTTATTACTT
This sequence comes from Solanum peruvianum, assembly GCA_027705065.1. Lineage (NCBI taxonomy): Eukaryota > Viridiplantae > Streptophyta > Magnoliopsida > Solanales > Solanaceae > Solanum > Solanum peruvianum. Next base: position 7,464,456 of record JAKWJD010001761.1, on the reverse strand, counting down.
TATTTGAGTTTATTTACTAATTTTTTTTAATAATAATAAAGTTAATAGTATGATTTACCTATTTTTTTGTAATCATTTTTATGACTTATTGGGATGTGTAACCAATAGCTAGTTCGATGAAATTCCTCGACAATTAGCTCTTTTGATCTTGGTTATGCTATATCAAAAATCATGAATAAAATTGTTTTTCTATTTATTTTTCTAACTTTTTTATTGATGTTATGTTGTATAAAATCGAATTGGAAATCGCAAGTCAACTTAAATTGAAAAAAAAAAATCGACTAGTGATCTGATTTGACTTGATTTAGTATTAGAAATAAACCCAACTATGGTTGGATTGGTTTGATTTTTATTAAAAAAAAGTCAATCGAAAACTAAATCAATCCGACAATATATATATATATATATATATATATATATATATATATATATATATATATATATATATATATATATATATATATATATATATATATATATAAACAAGTTAATTTGAAATATTTTAAATGCTTTAAAATAAGGAAAAATCTTAGCCAAAATAATTTGTGAAGTGATAATGGACACGAGAGTAGATAAACTGATTTCATTAATCAAGTAAATCGACACAAGGACATTGGTGGTTTCAACTAAGCTAAACTAAACCTGAAGTTAAAATTCAAATAAATTATGGAAATTAGCAATTAAGTCATAATATTTAAATATTTTAATTAAAATAATAATAGTTTAAAATATTTATTTAAAATGTCAGAATGATAATATTTTAGAAAATAATATGTATTCAGTAGTATTTAAAATTAATTTTATTTATGAAAACAGTCATATATTGAACCAAATTCTAATATTTTGTTTGGATCATTGTTACTCATTGTACATATTAGATTTCTCGTCAATTTTTTTTTAACTTTATGCAAGTTTGTCTACATGTTCATCTAATATTTATGATCTTAGATTTTTAGTCGATTAAATAATTTTTTCGATTGTTTTCTTATTTCGTTTTAATATTTCAAATTTATTAGAATTTATAAATCCATTCATATGTTTATTTTGTTTGATTTTTAAATACACTTATATTTGCTTTTAGGATTTTAGATTCAGAGAAAACATTTGTCTATCTACAATGTCTGAATCAACAGTTTATTTGTGTATTCATTCTATCTATATATCAAAAAGTTTTACATTTTTTTTTGTTTTTACATTGTATTTCGATCTCAATTAGTACAAAACATGTTTATATTTCCTTCTTAATTTGCATTCATCCTAACTGTATGCTAACAATTCTGTATCTTATTGGGTATTCATTCGGTATTTCAGTCTCAATTTATATATGTGAACAAGTTTGTATTTTTGTTTTGTTTTGTATTCAACCTAATTGTATACCAACAACTTTTGTAATTTATGTGCCTATTTTACCTTTTCAAGTTACTTTGTATATCAAATGAAGAGAGTATTTCTTTTGTATTCATAACTTTATATTCAATCTCACTTTGTATTTATAACTTTGTATTTTCATCTCACTTTAGTATTCATATATTGTTGTATTCAACATATAGTTTATGATCATTAGTTTGTATTTTATCTTCAAAGTCACTTTGTATTTCAAATGAAAAAAGTACTTTTTTTGTATTCACAACTTTATATTCAATGTCACTTTGTATTCTCATCTCACTTTTGTATTCTATATTGTTGTATTCAACATACAGTTCATGATCGATTAGTTACATTAACTTAATGAGATACAAATTATTGTATGCATTTAAACAAAAAAAACAACTACTAATTTTTTTAAAAAAAACAATTTCATTTGTTGTACATCATAATTTGGATACAAAATCTAAACCGCTCTTCTCGGGGAATGTATAACTTAAGTTATATTCGAAATAACCTATAAATACCAATGCACACAAAGATTTCGCAGATTCAAACCGACATATACAAATATCTCATCCAAACAAATAAAAAATTGATTATTTTTCGATTATTCACTGGATGCGACAAATTTATAGTCGTCCATTTTGAAAATTTTCGTTTCGAAAATATGTCGTATTCAACTTGAAGAAGCTTTCAAAGTTATCAGATAAATTATTTAGAAGACATCCTAAATTATTTTTATTTTTTTGTCCTAAGAAGAAAGCAAAAAAACGCTCAATAGAAATATGACTATTTTATGCTCTTTTCAAAACTTAACTAATTTCTATTAATTTTTTTTTACCTTTTTTCAATTTTGTTGTTCCATGAACTTCTCTGTTCTATTATTAATTATTTGTATTCTTTCAAATTAATTAAAATAAATTAAATACCTAATTAATTTCTTAACAAGCTAAAATAATGACATTTTTAATAAATGATGAAACGATTGATAAGGAGTCTCGTTAAAAGCTAAAATATAGCTGTTTTTCAATATTTAGGCATAATAAAGTTTAGGCTAAGTAGACTAAAGAAACTTGGGTTTGGACCCAGATTCCCAGATTAGCCTTTTTGGGCTGCTTTGAAATGGTGGGCTTTTAACCCATTTCTACCCTGTATATTGACTGTATACAATTTATGTATACCAGTCGTATACTATTGTATACCAGCATCTTTCCACCTACATTTTGGCCTTCCAAGACCTTTATTTATCTTCTTTTTCTGACATCCAGTAGGGTGACTTAGAAAGTAATATCAACTCCAAGAAATGCAAGGATGGAGTTCAAACTGGACTTAGATTGGCATCACCTGTATCATGGAATAAAATATATATATATATATATATATATATATATATATATATATATATATATATATATATATATATATATATATATATATATATATATATATATATATATATATATATATAAGAACTTATATACCAAAATAATGTAAAGTCATAAATCTAAAATGAGATCAAATAGTTAGATGGATATGTATGCTACTGTATAGATTTTTGAAGGAAGAATATAATTAACACTCATACAAAAAAAAAATAAAAAAAAAAATAGTAATGTAGAAAAGAGGAGCAACATGACAACTATTTTGAAGTAAGTACCAAAATTTTCTTAATACAAATTAAGAGTGTGTTTGGTATTTTTCAATTCTCATATTTGGTTGAGACAAAAGTTTTGGAAAATATTTTCCAAATCAATTCATTTTTCTCAAAATTAAGGAAAATGACCTTTCTTCAAAAATTAAGGAAAACATTTTCCAAAACTCTCCTCCAAATTCAACTTACAATTTTTTTTTTAAAAAAAACAATTTAAAAAAATATTTTCAATTTTAAAATTTTATTTTTTCACCCGATCCCCGGCCCCCACCCACCCACCACCTGCCAGCCCCCAAACCCCACCCCCTCCCCAAAAAATTAATTTCGCTTTTTAAAAATATTTTCAACTTCAAATTTTTATTTTTAAACTCCTACCCTCCACCTGGCCAGCCCCCTACCCACCCCCTACCAGCTCCCACCCACCCCCAACCCCCAAAAAATTAACCACTTAAAGAGGTGTTCTCTAATTTTAGAAAGAAAAATAAAACAAAATAAATATAAAATTCAAATTTCTAACCTCACGTAGTGAGATGCATCAATCAACATTGCGTTATAAGACATTTTGAGTGTGGGTTTACACATCTATATTTTAATATACTTTTAAAAATATAATAATACTACATATGATCTCGAGAGGAGAGAATGACTCACGTGAACCCGGTGACCCCTCTCCCCCGATACGTCCCTGCCTAGCCCCAAAAATTCATACCAAACACAATGCTAAATAATATAATATATAATATATAAACTATTTCTCCTAATATGCTCAACCTAACGACCCCTTAAATTGTTGACATGTCCTCGTGTGGAAATTTCAAGGGGGGGATTCACACTACTTCATAAACAAGTTAGACATTAAAACGCTTTAACCATGTCAGGCTGAAGTGCTTACTTTGTGCTTAGATGATAAAACAATTGTTTAGTCGATTGAGTGACATTCTGAGTTTTATATGCATAATTAAGTGACCTTTTATTATTTTTATTCTTTTATTATTACAAATAACAAATGTGATTTTATTAAATAATTTTAGATGGTTAAATGAAGATGAACTCTTCTAAATCTTCTCTTTATTAGATAAACGTCAAATGAAAAACTTTATAGGTTCTCACTTAATTCTCTTCTATGAGTGAACAAGAATTGAACCTCTTTATTTTATATATCATTATCACTTCAAATCATCATCAACAATAATTTGTTTGTATATACAATAATATTGTATACCTACCTATATTTTCTTACACATAATTGGAGTCTTAATTAACTTGCCTAACTACCGGTTACTTGAGTTTAACTTCATTAATAAAAAAATTAATGATTGAGAAGAAACGAATAATTGAGGCTAATTTTGTCAATAATTTTCTTGCAATTTGTAGAATGTACATAAGACAAACGAATTAAAGGTAAACAAGAAGAAGACAAATAATTAAAAAAGTCATGCTTTAAATTTATTAGTATTATATGAATGGAATTTATTTATAAAATAATTGCACCATGTGGAACTGAATATTTTAAAGCACATCACTTTGTTGTATATTTGGAAGACATATATGATATATGGAACATTTAGCTTTTGGGGTAATTTCTATGTCCCTTCTAAATCTCGAGGGACTTTATTATTAAAAATTAATTATTCACCTCAACTTTGATATACATCTATATTGAATTTATCTGATTTTTTTGTTATTAAGTATTATTTTGAAATTTTGGTTATCCACCCTGTCCTTCTTTTACTATCATTTGGCACCTTGCTTAGTTCAATTTTTATATTTTATATTTTAATTTTAGAGAAAAAATTAAACTATATTCATTGATTTTATAGAGTGGACAAGTATCGTTGGCCATAAATAATGTATTATAGACAATTGTTATTGAACGGAGAAAATATCAATCTTACAGTTTTACTTATAACTAATAACTTCATACTTCGTGTACATAAATATCTTAAATTCAAATAATTTTACATTAAATATGATGGATGAAGTGATAGTTTTGTTTCCCTCCATAAAAAGAGAGAAGCAAAGATAACATAACACATTGAAACTTATCATGAATATTAATATACTTTTAATTAATTTATTTTTTTTAAAAAAAAATGAAGATGAAGAGGGAAGATTTATTTGGTTTTACCATTGCTTAATGCTAATGATTCTTGTATCCAACTTACAAGAATCTTGTTCTCAAGTTTGAAAATATTAAAAAAAAAAAAAAAGAAAAAAAAAAAGAGGCAAATTGCTTGTTAACATGGGACGATTTGTACAATATGAGTTACCCTAGTATATGTATTTGATAATTTTCAATTCGATTATTATTACTTTGAAATTATATCCATTGATTTCATAGAGTGGACAAGTATGTTGACCATAAATAATATATCATAGATAATTACTATTGAACGGAGGAAATATCAATTTTACAGTTTTACTTATAACTAATAACTTCATACTTCCATGTCCAATGTGTACATAAATATCTTAAATTCAAACAATTTTACATTAAATATGATGGATGAAGTGATAATTTTGTTTCCCTCCATAAAAGAGAGAAGCAAAGATAACATAACACATTGAAACTTATCATGAATATTAATATACTTTTAATTTATTTAAAAAAATGAAGATGAAGAGGGAACATTTATTTGGTTTTACTATTGCTTAATGCTAATAATTCTTATATCCAACTTACAAGAATCTTGTTCTCAAGTTTGAAAATATTAATTAAAAAAAAAAGAGAAGCAAATTGTTTGTTAATACGGGGACGATTTGTACAAAATGAGCTACCCTAGTATATGTATTTGATAATTTTCAATTCGATTATTTTTACTTTATAATTATTATTTCAAAGCCCAAATTCATAAGTTTAAACCTTTGAATCTTTATTTGCATTATAGTGCAAGAAATGGGAAGTCATTATCACGTAGACATACATTTCCTCCCTTTCAATTTGCTTGTTTCACTCTTCTATTTTCAATAATAAAGGTTTAAAATTACAAAATTAAAAAATATTTAATATATTCTACATATATTTACTTTAAACCATAAGATTCAATAATCTATTCATTTTCTTTAGTTTCTTATCAAGTCAAAATCAGACAGACGAATTAAAATAGAAAAACTATATATACCATGTGTATTATATATATTATGTTACAAGACAGCCCTCCAATTAGAATAATCTGCACCTCTAAATTCCAATCATAATTATCAGACGTAAAGTCAAGCAAATCTTGATTGACTGAAAAAGGATTGAATGGAGATTAGTGGTAAAAAGAAATCCAATTTTATAGAGGGTACTAAATCATGCATTTGATGACATTAATAAACCCATTTTTTTCGATAATAATGATGCTTTATAATTAGATTATAAGAAATGCTAATATATAGTCAACTCATTCACATGCTTGCACATACTGGGATCCACACTACAATAGGTGGACGGTGGTTCACAAGAATGTATTAGTATCTTTTTATTTTTATAATATGTATAAAGAAATAGATTGAATATCTATAAACATTTAATTATGAACATTAATTTAAGGTCTTTATGGAAATTCATAAACTTTAAGTTTTGAATTTATTTACGTATACATACAAACTACCACGGGTAATAGTAGCAAGTCTTTTTAACCAACACAAATTATGGTGAAAAGTTTGAGTTTCTTTAATATAGAGTCGTTTTTATTAGAAAACGCTTTGCACTCCAATGTTGGACTTCTCGACGTAAACCTGAATTTAGTCAAGTCCAAATGTGAGTATCAAACATTGACTGAATTATTTTTTAAGAACACTATTCTATTTTTTTTTCATTTTTCCATGAGAGTGATGATAGAGAAGACGAACTCAAATTTACTTTATATTTTTATGAAGAATTATATCAAATACAATTATCATTTACATGTCTTTGGATTGGAAAACATTTTGAAACATGTTCTAATTACACTTGTTCTATCTTATATTTCTTTTGCCTCCTCTTAATTATAATAATAATTAACCAAGCTTAAGGTAGAGTACAAGGATTGTTTCTTATAAGGATTAAAAAAAAATTAGGTTCCTTTTATCCCTTCATTGAAATTGTGAACATAACATCATATCTTGGTTAACTCTACTTCATTTCATCACACTTTCGAACTAATTATATTTGTGTTATTTATCTATTGAATTACGTTACTTTCATCAATTCAGACATACTCTTAATATAATATAACATAATTCATATTAAATCAAGCTTATATAATTGTTCTCAAAAAAATTTATACGATATTACTGAGATTTGTACTATTACAACACAATATAATATAGTATAGTATTATTATTCATACTGAATCAAACGAAAGAGCTGTATGGAATATCTCGTTAACAGTCCTACGTTGGATTATATTACTACTATGTCTACATAGCTATCTGTTTCCAATCTTACACCATTCTACTGTGGGGTCCATTTTCAAATAGGATATAGTCAAATCAAATAATTTTGGATATAACTACTCTATTCTTCTAAGCCATTGATATCTTAAGTTGTAACACTTTATTTTATTCTATAATTGATTCTTCTAATAATTCTTTTCCAATTAATAATTATTTACTTATTTTTAGTGTCTCTAATGTCTGAAAAATTAGGTGATTCAGTTGGTATGATTCTCGTATAAATCAATTTTAAAAGTGTAGTAGTGTGAAAACAAATTTCTCAAAAATAGTAATGAGGATCCAATGTATCAATTGAAATCCCTGACAGTGTTAAAAAAAAAAAGATATATGTCTTAGTTTTCTAAATTTAAGCGGCCTCATTTTTAATAATAATAAGTTATAAGTTACTATTTTTTAAGAAATATTGAATACTATTTGTAGAAAAAGTAAACTTTTTATGAAAAATTAAGGAATTATTATAAGAAATTTGATATATTTAGAGTACTATATCACATAAAAAATAATTTAAAATAAGAGTGGTTATATTATCAATTGAAAAGTAAAAGAAATCAGTTATATAAAAGTTATTAACAATTCAAGTTTAAGGCCCCGTTGATTTTCGCTTTAGGCCACTAATACGCTTGAGCCGCTTCTGATCTTACCAGAAAATAAATGAAATTAAGTAACAAATGCAATGTAGGTCATCACCAGCCTCCAATCAATAGTAGTCAAACAACGCTCTAAGAATAAAGAAAACTAACCTAAACTCAAGTTGGTCCTCAACCAAGGCCTCAGGCCTAACAATACACCAACATTCTCAATAGTAATAGCATAACAGGTTCACCGATACACAAGACACGAAGGAAATAATGAAAAATTTAAAAAATCGATGGGGAATAATTCAATAATTGACGCCCTACCCAAAACATGCTATCCGACGACAACTAAGTCTACCTAAAGTCAGTTCATGTCTCGAGCCTACACCCTAGACGTGGACGACACTCGATAACTATTGTTGGCCCCAAGCGAATCCTTCGCCTGACTTACTTACTCAGCGGAAGACTACATGCATAGTTACAATGATTAAAGACACTATACTCACTTGAATAATAAAATATTGAGAATGCTTAAATAGTCAAATATTCAACTTGGTCAAATGACAACTCAAGTCTTAACATATGAAATGAAAAGTAAAGACAAATGATCTACTAACTATCTATGAAACCTCTAAAACAAAGAGGGATATCGGGACAAGACCCCCGATTATCCTAACAATGAAATACTGAAAGCGAAATATAATAAGAGTCCTCAAGAATGCAATGAGGCTCACCAACAGACTCTGAGTTCTCAACTGGATCAACGAAGTGCTAGATGTTGATCTTGATTACCTGCGTCTGCATCATAAGACGATGCAAGCCAACTGACATTATTACATTAAATGTACAAATATGCGAGTTGAAATGCTAAAACATGATATAAGTTCAAAAAGAATCTGAAGAAACACTTACCTTGCCTCTTCTCAACTTTTGAATAACTTCGCTCAAATGTAAAACAATAAAACACATGTCCTATATGTAAAACTTATAAAAACAGTTGAAAACGACTTAGTTCGCTAAAGAAAATGCAATAACAAACTCAACTTTACTCATATAAAGAAATTAACATAATTTATGTGAGAGACTCTCTAACCGACAACCATCATTGTGAGCCTAAGTAGTGATACATCGTCTTGCCCACATTATCAGAATTGTCCTATACTTTTTCGTCGTTTAGAACTACTTAACTTAGTGATCCACTAGCATATGCTAAAAGCATCTAAAGGAGTCATCTACAAAGTATGATCCTTTACTACCCATGACGGCTACATGTTTTATGGAGACTTGAGTTTATATGAACTCGCATCCCCATACGGTGCTCAATACTAATCCCGAAATATACTTTATTCATGTGTTTGTAAAAACAAAACTCTTTCTTTGGTTTGAGATAATTACTAAAAATTTAGCTTAAAACTCTCTTGAAATTGATGTTCCTTTCTTCTCAAATGTCAAAACATTTTAAACTTTTTGGGAATACTAAGTCCTTATATACTTTTTGAAGAAACGAAACTTTAAATCTTTACTATTTGTTTAACTTGAACTTAAGTCTTAAAACAAAGTAAAAACATTTGTGAACGACTTTCGAAAACTTTATAAACTTCTCTTGACTTACTTCTTAACTTTTAAACTTGTCTCTTAACTCTCCTTGAATTGAATTTATGTATTCAAGGATTATGATTTGTGATAGGAAAGATATCATGATGATTAGGAATGATTTTTAGATAGCTAAACATGAGAAAATATCAAACTATCAATATATGAGCGTGGTCCGCGATGCGGAGAATCATTTATATTTTTGGTTCGGAAATAAATTTTGAGGTAGAATAGTCTGTGAACACTAAGCGATGCGAAACCATTTTCCCTAAATCTGGGGAGCAGGCCCACGACGCAGAGGCACTGTCCAGATTTGCCCGATAAATGTCTTCTTCGTTTTCCAGCCCCAATTCACCCATTTTCAATTTTTTTTCTTAAATTCTTTTTAGATACATATACTCAGAAATTGTACTTAAGAAGCTAACTCGAAACGATTCTATAATTTGACTTAACGATCTCAGTAACTTCTCAATATTAGCCCAATTGAAGAACGACATCAAAATCAAGAATATATATCAAGAACATCAACTTTCAAACTCTTTAAAGATGAATTCAAGCTGAAATAAATATATTTGGCACGTGTGTGGATGAAGCCAACGTTATGAAAGCATCAAATACCTTGTAAAATTAAATCCTAGGCAAAATCCACAACTAGATTGAATGATCTTGACTAATCTTGCTCTTTCTTCTTCTTTCTCCTCTTTTCTCCTTTTATCCAATCCCCAACGTAGATTTTCAATTTTCTAAACTGACTAAAATCTAATTTGATCCAGATTAAACTCCTAAAACGGATTAAAATAATAGGGCAAGGAAAAGAGTAAAAATTCGAATCGGACTTTCTTGATCAAACATCCCAACTTTCAGAGGGTGTATCTCACTCGTACCAACTCGTAATTGCGCAAATTTGGTGGAGTTGGAAAGATCATTCCAGAAGATTTTCAACCATATCTGGAAACACACCTAACTCATTCTGATCTAGAAGTTATGATTGTTTGAAGTTGACCAAAACTTAACTTTTACATACGTAACAAATATCAAGATTTTTAGATTCTTCAAAAAAAATGACTATTTTCAGTTTCTAGTTTCTGTCTAGTTATTTTAAATTGAGAGATGTTACAATACCTTTGGGAACATTCGTCCTCGAATGAGATTACTCTTACATCATTCAATTTAAGCACCCAACAAGCAAAGAAAAATAACATTCTTACTCATAAATTAAAGAACTCTTAGAAGAGAATTAGTACATTGGTCTGCATTTTCTCCGTACTCGAATAGATGTGAATATATCTTCTTCATATCCTCGTCAGCTTCCTAAGTAGCTTCCTCGACTAATTGGTTCCTCCAATGGACTTTGACTGATGCTACTTCCTTAGTTCACAACTTGCGAACTTGGCGATCTAGAATCTGAACAGGAATATCTTCATAAGATAAGCTACCCTTGATCCCAATATCTTTAATTTGTATAATCAATGAAGGATCGCCCATGCACTTCATCAACATGGTGACATGAAATACCAGACGGATCGCTTCTAACTCTTGGGATAGCTCCAATTTATATGCTACTTTGTCAATCCTCTGAGAAATTTTGTAAGGACCAACATATTGGGGACTAAGCTTCCCCTTCTTACCAAACCTCATAACTCCCTTCATGGGTGAAACTTTCACCAACGTATTTGGGACTAATATTCCCCTTCTTGCCAAACCTCATAACTCCCTTCATGGGTGAAACTTTCAAGTATACTCAATCATCTACTTCAAACCCTAACTCTCTTATCCTAACATCAACGTAGGATTTCTGATGACTCTACGCCATTTTCAACCTCTCTTAAATCAATTTCACCTTCTCCCTAGCTTGATGTACTAAATTAGGTCCCATCAACCTCGATTCACCAACTTCAAACTATCCAATAGGATATTTGCACTTCTCCAATAAACAGCTTCATAAGGAGCCATTTGGATGCTAGAGTGGTAACTAATATTGTAAGTGAACTCGATGAGAGGTAGGTGATCATCCCAATTACCTTTGAAATTAATCATACATGCCCTTAACATATCCTTTAAGATTTGAATGGTGCGCTCTTCTTGACGATCTATCTGAGGATGAAAAACGGTACTCAAGTGACCTTTGAATCCAAGACTTTCTAGAATGACTTCCAAAAATATGCAGTAAATTGTGCACCCTTATCTGATATAATCAAAACACGGACTTAATGAAATTTTACCACCTCCTGAATATATAACCTCGCATAATGTTATGTTGAATGAGTAGTCTTTATCGGCAAAAAGTGGGTTGATTTGGTCATTCGATCCAAAATCACCCAAATGGAAGCTTGCTGCCTCCGAGACCTTGATAAACCTGTGATGAAATCCATATTGATCATCTTTCACTTCTATTTTAGAATTTCTATATTCTGAGCCATATCACCGAGCCTTTGCTGCTCTACTTTAACTTTTGACAATTCAAACATTTAGCAGCAAACTCTGTAATGCCCTTCTTCATACTACTCCACCAATAAACATATCTCAAATCGCGATCTATCTTTGTAGAACTCGGATGAATAGAATATCTAGAGTTATGAGCTTTCTCCCTGATCTGACTTGGAGTTCATCCACCCTAGGCACATACAATCTACCTCGATACCTCAACACAACATCTCCCCCTTGTTCAAAAGTCATTACTTTTTGCTTATGGACACTTGCCTTCGGTTTAAGCAAAATGGGGTCTTGGACTTGCTTGTCTTTTACTTTTGACACTTATGATGATCCAACTCCATTCATCACCACCACTCCTCCTTTTGTGGAATCTATTAGTCAGACTCCTAAGTATGCAAGTCTATGCACATCTTTTGCTAGTTCTTTCTTCTCTTTCTCAAAATGGGTTGTACTACCCATAAACAACATGCTCAAGGCATCAACAACAACATTAACCTTGTCTCAGTGGTAAAGAATACTAATGTCATAATCCTTGAGTAACTCCAACACTTCCTCTGTCTGAGATTAAGCTCTTTCTGAGTAAACACATACTGAAGGCTCTTGTGACTGGTGAACACATCTACGTGCACACCATACAAATAATGATGTCATATCTTTAAAGCAAATACTACGACAACCAACTCTAAGTGATTGGTTGGGTAATTTTTATCATATATCTTCAACTGTCTAGATCCATAAGCTATAACTTTATCATTTTGCATTAATACGCAGCCCAAACCAATTGTAGATGCATCATAATACACCATAAAACCTTGAGTACCTTCCGATAAAGTCAAAATTGGGGCAGTAGTCAACCTCTTCTTCAATTCCTATAAGTTTTTCTCACAAGCTTCAAACCATTAAAACTTCACTGTTTTCTGAGTCAACTTGGTCAAAGGAGACGAAATACACAAAACCCCCTCTATGAACCTTTTAGAATAGCCATCCCAACCCGAGAAACTTTAAATATAGGTAGGAGATGTTGGTCTAGGCCAACTTTGCACTGCCTCTATATTTTGGGTATTTACTTTAATTCCATCACTGGGAATTATATGGCCCAAGAACGCCATATACTCAAGACAAAACTCATATTTAGAGAACTTAGCATATAACTCCTTATCCTTCAAAGTCCAAAAAACTATTCTGAGATGACTAACATGATCTTCTTCATTCCTCGAATACATTAGTATGTCATCAATAAAGACGATAACAAACATATCTAAATATTTAATATTTTAAAATTCTTGAGAATACTTAGTCCCCATATACTTTTCGAAGAAATGAAACATCAAATATTTACTCTTTGCTTAACCTGGAACTTAAGTCTTAAAACAAGGTAAAAACGTTTGTGAAAGACTTTTGAAAACTTTATAAACTTCTCTTTACATGCTTCTTAACTTCTAAACTTGATTCTTAACTCTCCTTCAATTGAAATTATGAATTTAAGGGTTATGATTTGTGATAGGAAAGATCTCATAATGCTTAGGAATGATTTTAGATAACTAAACGTGAGAAAAGATCAAAATATTGATATCTGAGGGTAGGTCCACGATGTGGAGAAGCATTTATATTTTTGGTTCAGAAATAACTTTTGAGGCAGAATGGTCCGCGACCGCTTCACGATGTGAAACCATTTCACTAAATCTGGGAAGTAGGTCTGCGACATAGAGGCAATGGCCGAATTTGATCCACGAAATTTCTACTTTGTTTTCCAGCCCCAATTCACCCTAACTCGATTCTTTTTCCTAAATTCTTTTAGATACAAATATCCATAAATTGTATATAAGAATCTAACTCGAAACAACTCTAAAATTTGATGTAACAATCTCAGAAACTTCTCCATATCACCCCAATTCAAAAACGACATTAAAATCAAGAATAAATATCAATAACATCAACTTTCAAACTCTTTTAGGACGAATTCGCACTGAAATATACATATTTGACACGTGGGTGAACGAACCCAACGTAATGAAAGCCTCACATACCATGTAGGATTAAATCCTTGGTGAATTCCACAAATAGATTGAACGATCTTGACGAATCTTGCTATTTATTCAACCCATATTAAACTCTTAAAAATGGATTAAAATAATAGGGCAAGGAAAAGACTATAGTACCCTTCCAAAATCCAGATTGGACTTTTCATAATCAAACATCCCAACTTTCAAAGGGTGTATCTCACTCGTATAAACTCATAATTGCGCAAACTCAGTGGCGTTGGAAAGAGAATAGCAGGAGCTTTCCAATCATATCTGGAAACACACCTAACTTATTCTGATCTAAAAGTTATGACCGTTTAAAGTTGACCAAAACTCAACTTTTACACACTTAACAAATTTCCAGATTTTTATATTTTTTCCAAAAATAACTATTTCTAATTTCTAGATTCTTTATAATTATTTCAAATTGTGAGATGTTACAGTCAACCTACGATTGTGACAAGCAACTAAATGAGCAATAATGGAAGATACCAAGAACTTTAATAATTACTTACAAGGGAAACATATAAGTATAAGCATCACTAGAACACACTAAAGCATCTAAATTGCATCCTAGTTAGACTATGGCCACAAGTATCAGTCCTAAGGAGGATAAGGGCGCCAAATATACTATGATCGAGGCAATAAGTCTATGCTAAGGATTCCACTACACAAGAAAAATCGAATGCTTCTACGAAATTCAAAGAAGAAGAATAAGGAAAGGATTTCTAAACTCGGAATATACAATCATAGTTCACATGTAATTCATACTAAACCTTTTCTAATATAGCAAAATCAAGAAAAGTAGATTGTAGCGTACCTCAAAATTGGCTACACACTTTTAATCCACTGAACTACAGTTTTCCACTTTGGAATCACCCACGATCGTTGTCACGCTATCAAAATATATGTCACAACGTCAATACGAATGTTTACACACCAAAATTACAATAATTAGATATTGACAAAAAAAAATATTGTTGTTAATATTATTAATTATTGTTATTCTCATGAGATAGTTTTCTTTGTTATTATGTATAACAATTGTTGTATTTTGTTATACATATAACAAATGTAGTATTTGTTAATTTAAAAAGAAGCAAAAGTCATTATACATATAATAATTAGAGATAATAATAACTATAAAAGTAAAACATCAATATGAACCTACAATAACTCTCCACCGCACCTTCTTCCTCATTTAGATCCCAAAAAATCTTCCCTGCACATATTTTCCACCATTAATTCTTTTTATAATCTCACTCTATTTCTAAAAGAATGTACTCATCCTTCAAACATTCCACAACAAACATACAATTGGAAAGAAAAAGAACTAATTTTTTGTTTGAATGATTCTTTGGGATGATTTATTTGTTACTACTTAAATACAAATTGGAAAGAAGAAAATACTCATTTATAACAAACCCAATAATAAGACCAACCAATTCAAACTCAAGCAATCGATAATTCTATTCACGAACTCGTAATTGAAATTACAAAGGAATTTAAGAACTAAAAAGGAATTGAATAACACACTAAGTGTTGTTCATCTTGTATTTCAAACATACTTAAAACAAAAGTTTGAACATCTTTGTGAGACAATAAAGTTTGAGAATATTTTCACAACTAGAAAATTTAAACTAGTAGCGAAACTAGAATTAGAAACAGATTAAAAAAAATATACGAAATATTTTTCTTAAAGAAGAATTGTTGTTAATATGTGTCTAAAGAATCTTACTGATTTCAACAAACTTTGCAAAAATACGAAGTTACCAATTTAATGAACCAGTGAAGAACAAAAGAATAGAAAAACTGAAAGTAATTCACAAATCTAAAATTTGTAAAACACGTACCAGAATCTGGAAAATTTTTAATAGGAAAAAGATCAAGTCCACTGAACTCACAGTGTCCCCTTAAGGAAATTATTCCCCTCTAGAATCCGAGGTTTGATTTGGAATAAGAACTCCCAGGGTAAAATGATCTCAATCACCAGAGTATAGATACCAAAAACTCCGGTGTCAGCGAACCACTCAACGGCAGGAAAGTACACTTTGAATACTAGATTTAGTAGTTGAAGAAGAAGTCCATGAAATCTATATTAAATTGAGAGGAAATCCCTCAATTTATATAAAACAAAGGGTAGTGCGAAAAGGTTCTTATTGTGCCTTACCGGAAAGGTCACAATCCTTTGGGTTGTTTAAATCCCCCACTAGATGATTCAAGTCTAGTTTTATACGGATAAATATGTTCAAAAAATTCAGCACTATCTGATTCCAGTACCGTATTATCATGAATATCCGGATGTTTGGACTTATGAACCAAAAATCGACATGCCTTACTGTTTGTGGCATATCCAATGAATACACAATCCACAGTCTTAGGTCCTATTTTTACCCTCTTAGGTATGGGAACTTGGACTTTGGCTAGACACCCCCACACTTTGAAATATTTCAAATTGGGTTTTCTACCTTTTCATTTCTCATATGGAATTACATTTGTCTTTGAGTGAGGCACTCTGTTAAGTATCTGATTTGCTGTAAGGATAGTTTCCCCCCACAAGTTCTGTGGTAAACCTGAACTTATAAGTAATGCATTCATCATTTCTTTTAAAGTTCGGTTTTTTTCTTTCTGCAATTCCATTAGACTGAGGAGTGTAGGGAGCAGTAGTTTGATGGATTATTCTATTTTCTAAACATATTTCTGCAAATGGAGATTCATATTCTCCACCTCTATCACTTCTGATCATTTTGATATTTTTATCTAACTGATTTTCAACTTCAGTTTTATATTGCCTAAATGCATCTATTGCTTCATCCTTACTATTTAGCAAATAGACATAATAATATCTAGTGCAATCGTCAATAAAAGTTATGAAATACTTTTTCCCACCACGTGATGGTGTTGACTTCATGTCACAAATATAAGTGTTAATCAATTCTAAAGGATTTGAATTCCTTTCAACAGATTTATAAGAATGCTTAGCATAGTTAGATTCAACACAAATTTGACATTTTGATTTATTGCACTCAAATTTTGATAAAATATTTAAGTTAATCAGTTTTCGCAAGGTTTTATTATTAACGTGTCCCAAACGTTCATGCCATAAACATTTAGACTCAAGCAAGTAAGAAGAAGCAAAATCTTTATTCATATCAACTGCAATTACATTGAGTTTGAAAAGGCCATCACTAAGGTAGCCTTTTCCTACATACATATCATTTTTGTTTACTACTACTTTATCAGAAACAAATACACATTTAAATCCATTCTTGGTCAGAACTGGAATCGAAACTAAATTCTTTCTCAATTCAGGAACATATGAGACCCTATTCAAAGTCACCACCTTGCCTGATGTCATCTTTAATAGGACTTTGCCAGTTCCTTCCACCTTTGCAACAACGGAGTTTGCTATAAACAATTTTTCATCTGTAAGTGCTGGAGTATATGATGAAAATAATTCTTTGTTGGCACAAACATGGCATGAGGCACCAGAATCTATCCACCATTCTCTTGGATTTCCAACCAAGTTACATTCTGAAAGCATTGCACAGAGATCGTCCATTTCTCCTTTGGATTCATCCAAGTTTGTTTGATCCTTCTTTTTCTTGTCCTTCTTAGGACCCCGGCATTCATTAGCCCTATGACCATGTTTACCACAATTAAAGCAGTTTCCATTGAATTTCTTCTTAGGAGGATTGCTTTTTGGACCAGATGCTTTCTTTCTTTTCTTTAATTTTGTGGAATCTTCTTCAACAAAATTTACTCCAGATATTGTTGAATTACCACGTGACCTCTTTTCTGCAGCCTTATTATCCTCTTCAATTCTCAACCTTACTATGAGATCTTCAACAGTCATCTCCTTGCGTTTGTGTTTCAAGTAGTTTTTAAAGTCCTTCCACAATGGAGGTAACTTTTCAATAATTGCAGCCACTTGAAAAACATCATTCACAATCAATCCAACATTAAAGGTTATGTGAGTATTAAGGGAAAACTTAATATTTCTAACATAGGCATTAAATAAATTTATACCTTCAGCAAGGAGATCATGGATTATGACCTGCAATTCTTGAACTTGGGTGACGACAGTCTTACTGTCTATCATCTTAAAGTCTAGAAATTTTGCCACAATGAATTTCTTCATTCCAGCATCTTCTGTTTTGTACTTCTTTTCTAAAGCATCCCAGAGTTCTTTTGAGGTTTTTGCATTGTTGTACACGTTGTACAGATCATCTTGCAGACCACTCAAAATATAATTTTTACACAAAAAATCTGAGTGTTTCCATGCTTCTGTTACCAAGAATCGTTCATCAGCCGGAGTTTCATCTGACATAACATGAACATTCTCATTGATGAACTTCTGCAGACTCAACGTAGTGAGATAGAAGAACATCTTTTGCTGTCATCTCTTAAAGTCGGCTCCAGAAAACTTTGCAGGTTTCTCAGCCGGTGCTAAGGCAGGATTTGAACGATTATGTGCAACCATTGTTGTTGCAGCACTTACTGTTCCAGCATTTGTTTGACTTGAATTAGTCATTTTTTTTTCTGTCACAAATGACAGATAAATTAAGTATTTAAAATACTAACAGTAAAGAACAAATCTTTACACCAACTGTTTCTGATTTAACGATAAAGTTTATATGTTCTTTTAATCGTTAATCGAATGAATTTTAAAAAATTCAAGCAGAGTAGAAAACCATAAAGGTTTTAATCTCCAGAAACCTCAAATACAAAAACTGTTTAAATTTCTTAAGATTGTTATTCTTTTAATAACTTGTATTTATAAAGTTAATAAACAGAAACAGAAACAGAAACAGAAATTAGATGAAGCAGAAAATAATATAGAATACAAGAATTAATCCGAGTCCACAGAAACTACTGTGTGTCCTTAAGAAATTTAATCACCTCACTGTACCCAAGGTTATGGATTAATTTCTCCCAAGATAAAACGGATTAAACCTGTTAAAGAAATAGCGGTACCTCAAACTTCTTTAACTTCAACGAACTTAAGAACAGCAACAAGTCACACAGACTCAGTCGATCGACACTTTGATTTAATTTGAGAGAAAAAATGCAGAGAAAGAAAAAAAAATTCAGTGTTCAAAAAATCAAAAATTGACTTCCTTTTATAGCCATTTTCAGCAAGGAACATGCATGTCTGTTCAGTGAAATCTGTTCAGACCCATTTTATCCAGAAAGTTGTGTCTTTTGAAAAAAAAATAACAACTTTTCAAAAAATTGTGTCTATTAGGAAAATAACTACTTTTTGGAAAGTAACGACTTTTCGGAATGTTACCGTTACCCGCAAATTTATAAGAGATAATATTAACAGGATTTATTTGATTTAACAAAAAATTTATTAAATAAATTTTGTCCAAAAAATTTATCAATCAATCATTTGCCAAAGCCAAAGCCAAAGCCAAAGCCGAGCGAGCGACGACGACGGCGCGAGGGGGCATCTTCTTCTTAGCTCTTTAAGAAGTAATGGAAGTGTTTCCTTCTATAAGGACAACAATTTCCCTTTCTTTTGCCGATATGGGAGAAATGACTTTTCATTTGCACTTTGCAAATGACTTTTCATTTTCCCTCCAAAGTACTTCCCTCACTTTTCATATTCTCTCTTTTCTTTTCCCATTCACACTTGCTAAAACCCAACACATATAACACTCACTAGCAACTTTGTAATTACTTTTGGTGCAATATAGCCTTTGTTAATATGTTTTTCCTTGTTAGCTAAAGGAATCAGAAAGCTAGTTGTATGCCTATGAAGAGACATGACAATGACCCAAGCTACACAATTTCTTGAATTGACCAACTTATTTTGAGACATCTATGGTGTATCCACATTCTTAATGTCCTTAATTGAAACCACCAATTTGGATAGATTTCAAATGCAGTCCAAGATGTTCATCCCATGAAGGATTTGTGCACTTCCTTCTCTATAGATTTGTCTAGCAACATCTAGAAGAATATTATGATATAGAGCAATGACTAATGCATCATCAACGACGTCACGGGTTGAACTTCTAGAATATTTAATCCTATAATCATTAAGCAATTAAAATTGAATAAATTCAACAATCCCTGGCGAAGAAGTTGTAAGCACTTTGAAGTTGAGTTATTGTTGAAACACTTTTTTTTACCACTATCAAGAGCAGCAAACTGCTTCTGATATGATCACTCTAGAGACTAAAAACAAGAAGAAATTGCATTTGTCTCACGCATTGGGCCAAACCTGCATTGAATCTACACTGTCAAATGATGTCCAAAGATCGTATCATAATACCTTGACATTGCAACGAGCAAAACAACAAGTGTCTTTATCCACAAGATTGATTTAATTAATTTATCATGACCCAAGTTGTTTGAAAATACAGAGTTTCTTGTAACTTAAAGGAACATAGTAAGTAAACGAGAGTCGGGATCAAATGGAAACGCTAATCCAAATTGATAAGGTGGAAACAAATTCAAACTTAAAATAAGTGAAGCAAGACCAAGTTGACATCTCCTTCGAGCATAGGGTTATCTAAGTCCAAGTTGCATATTAAACATGACAAGGTCATTTTATTCTCCCTTAACTGCACAAACTGTTTGAGACATTTCATCCAACATATGGGATGCCATATTTTCGAAATCATATATCACTGGAGCTTCGACTCTCAGGTCAATTTTCTTATTGGGCATTTCAGCAAACATCTTGCATGCATAATTGATTGGGTCGGAAACACCGCTAAAGCGCTCCTGCTTGATTGGAGTTGGGATTTGGCAAGCCATGGAGTACAAGCAATAAAAGCACCAATGTAACAAACCCAATAATAAGACCAACCAATTCAAACTCAAACTATCGATATTTTATTCACAAATTCATAGTTGAAATTATAAAGGAATTTAAGAACTAAAAAGGAACTGAATAACACACTAAGAACAAAGGGATGACTAGTATAACTCAAAGAAAAGAGATGAGAGGACTAGACATTTTTCTCAATATTTTTCATAAACCTATTTTGCTCTCTCAAGTTTCTATTTATCGACCCAGATCACACACATAGCTATTTATTTGGTTTTGGGCTGCTTTGTCAATACTGATCTTGGCCCATTCATAACACATCCTTCAACATCCCACAACAAACATCCAAATTGAAAACAAGAAAGAACTTTTTTGTTTTGAAATACTTATCATCACTGCTAAAATCTCCACGGTTGCTTCAAGCAGCTATTTTGATCGTTGGAGATTTATCTATTCACCACGATTTTGTAAGAATTCTTGAATCTCAAATTGTTTTGGCAGCAGGTGTATGTTTTGTACTTAAGGCAGACGGAAAAGGATGGGAGTATGAGGAGGGTTGTGATTTTGGGGTCGACTAGGGTTTACAGATAAGAATGAAAGATGGAAAGGAGTTGGTGCAACTAGTGAGAAAAATTAGCTTCTTTAAAAATTATTATTGGATTTTTAATTTTTAATTTCTCACCTATAGTTAAAAAATGATTTGGATTCTATGCGCACTATTAGGATCGAAAATAAGCAGGTGTAAATGCGAAAGCTAGCAATGCAAACTTCGAAAGACCACGAGTAAGAAGACAACGAGAAATATATCAAAATACACAAAGATTTAACGTGGTTTGGTCAATCGACCTACGTCCACAAAGGAGATGAGCAATCCACTATAAATATGAGAGTACAAAATACAAAGGGAAACAACTTCAAGTGATAACATATCAAGCTTGTTACCATAAATTCTCCCCCTAACCAAAACTCTCAAATCCTGTAAGACTACATTATGAATGTTGATTAAGTTAGAAGGAACATTCCTCCATTTATAGAGTCCTAGACCTTTTCCTACTAGAAAAATGATTAATCAATCCAAAACCTTTTACTAAAAGGAAAACCTATTTATGGTAAGAAATTTAAGAAAACTAAAATTCAACAAATCTCCCCCTTGGCCTGAATTTCTGACAAAATGAATTTGTCCACCTTCTTTACTTAATCTTCAACAACTTTCTTCTCCTCTCCATAATCTCCTTTGAAAAATTTATGTCTCAACACAGAGAACCTCTCTGAAATAATTTCTCCAACAAAATCTTCATTACTGTCAAAAAGGTTGCGGCTAGAACTACACCCGTCAAGATGAACACCTCCTTCTGACCTGGTTAGATCATCGATTATCGAACCACTAAACCTGACTCCATCATTGAATTTGGCTCTGATACCACTTGTTAGGATCGAAAATAAGCAGGTGTAAACGCGGAAGCTAGCAAAACAAACCTCGAAAGACCACGAGTAAGAAGACAATGAGAAATATACCAAAAGTCACAAAGATTTAACGTGGTTCGGTCAATCGACCTTCGTCCACAAAGGAGATGAGCAATCCTCTATAAATATGAGAGTACAAAATACAGAGATAAACAACCTCAACCAATTCACTCGAACTACATGGGAGAATCACACAAGTGATAACGTATTAAGCTTGTGACCCACAAATTCTCCCCCTAACCAAAACTCTCAAAGCCCTTAAAACTACATTGTGAATGTTGATTAAGTTAGAAGGAACATTCCTCTATTTATGGAGTCCTAAACTTTTTCCTACCAGCAAAAGGATTAGTCAATCTAAAATCATTTCCTAAAAGGAGAACCTATTTATGGTAATAAATTTAGGGCAAATAAAACCCAACAAATCTCCCCTTGGCCTGAATTTATGAAAAAATAAATTTGTCCACCTTCTTTACTTAATCTTCAACAACTTGCTTCTCCTTTCCATAATCTCTTTTGCAAAATTTATGTCTCAACACACAGAACCTCTTCGAAATAATTTCTCCAACAAAATCTTCATTACTGTCACAAAGGTTGCGGCTAAAACTACACCCGTTAAGATGAACTCCTCCTTCTAACCTGGTTCAATCATCGATTATCGAACTACTAAACCTGACTCCATCATAGAATTTGATTCTGACACCACTTGTTAGGACAAAAAATAAACAGATGTAAATGTGAAATCTAGCAAGAAAAATCTCGAAAGACCACGACTAAAGAAGACAACGAGAAATATATCAAAATACACAGATTTAACGTGGTTCGGTCAATCGACCTACGTCCACAAAATAGATGAGCAATCCACTATAACTATGAGAGTAGAAAATACAGAGGGAAACAACTTCAACCAATTCACTTGGAATAAATGGGAGGTTCACGGAAGTGATAACGTATCAAGCTTGTGACCATAAATTCTCCCCCTAACAAAAACTCTCAAATCCTTTAAGACTGCATTATGGATTTTAGGGCAAATAAAATCCAACACGTACTTCGGTGTATTACACGCACCATCTCCAAATGGAAAAAGGGTTAAAAAATTTGTGTTCCATTAAGTACAAGTGTTCACTTGACAAAGTTATAAGTAAATGAGTTCACTTTACTATCTGATACAAGAATAAGGGTCTATCAGACCATTTTTTCATTGAAGATTAAGAGAGAGACAGGAGAAGACTATGCTACTTTGGACTCAAACAAAATGACGTCTTATTTGAATTCTATATTATGATTATCCTCAAATTGTAAAATGCAATTATATGTAACTTGAGAATTATTTAGAATCTCAGAAATGTAATAAAATTATTGAAATCCAATTTTAGCTACATTAAAAATACTTGTAATTAATAATGTTTGTAGCAATAATTTTTCTAGCAATGATATTTGTAGTTATGACTAAATCTGTATGTAATTATAAAAATAAGGCGATATATTTTCACTTTTCATTAAAAAAAGAATAGCTACAAATTGTGTGTCATGGCAAAAGTTTGAATTCTTAGCTTTGTGAAAAAATATTTGTGCAAATACTTTAATTCTATAGCTATAAATTATCTAATTTGTAGCTAAATACTAGTATCATTGCCTCAAAATTAAAAATATAAAATAGCAACAAATTTGAATTTTTTTCATAGCAAATAAATCAAGACATTTGTCACAAAAGAATATATCGTGTCTATTATGTAAAAATTTCTATAGATTTAATATATTATGGCAAAAGTGTAAACATATTTGCTATAAGTATATCTTATGTAGCAAGAACATTTAAGTATTATAGTTACAACACAAATTTTTAGTAGTTATAAGTGTTGGTCCCTTAGCCACATAAAAGTTTGTAGCCAACTTTTAATCACCCTACATCTTGCCACGAATGCTATGAAATTTTTTTTTTATCACTAAAGCGTTAGCTACAAAAAACTTGAGATTTAGCTACAACATATTTTATAGCTTTAAGTGCATTTTCTTATAGTGATAGCCATCCATAAGTGTCATCACCTACCACCATTACTTTGGATTGTTTTAATAAATTGTCATTACAATTATCAACTGATTTTTTAATAAATTTAAAAACCCAGAATCTTCAGACTCATAAACTTTAAATTCATCCTAATCCCCCTTCTAATCTCAGAACGTGAACTTTCCTCCCTAATTTATTAGTATTCTTCCAACAAATTTGTGTATATTTATTAAAAGAGAGTAGTAACATTTTCTTGCTATTATATTAAATCTCCCTCCCTCTCTCACACACATTGGACAATAGACATACAGCTGTCAAGATGAATAATTAAACGTTTTTATGTAATTAATCAATTAATTAGTGGAAGATTGCTTTGTTGTTTCTCCAAGAAAAAGGTGTAAAAGATGATATTCTAATTAAGATGTAAAATATCATCTATTGTTTCATTCAAGTTCAACATACACACCCTTTCTTTACTTCTCTAATTTTCTCCATATTTTTCTTTTGTCACAAAAACAAAAAGGAGAGGTGCAAATCATCAATTGATAACAAAAATTAAAAACAATCCATCTTTCAATGAAAGAATTGCTTGGATCTTATCAAACTTCAAATTTCAGGTAACTTAATTCTTCTTCTTTTTTATTTAATATAATAATTGATTTCTTCCACAAATTAATGAGAATATGTAGTACTCATTTAGCTTCATATATGGTATGAAATGTTGTTCCTTTTTTCGTTTTCTCAATGCAATTATTTCTACATTTTTGTTTGTCATCTCATGAATCTAGTATTCTTTTTATTATTTTCAATATACATTTTGAATAATTTGAAAAGTCTTGTAAATCTTTTAAATATGAATCGATGAAATTGTTGCACAAAAAGAAAACAAAGAATATTAGTTTTGGATGTGATGGCTATGAGTGTATGAGTGTTATTTTATTTTTTTTGATATATTTTGGCATCTTTTGCGTCATATACAAGTTTTATCCAATGCTTTTATTTTGAAGACTAATAAAAGCTTTTTTTAGTTTCTATATCAATAGTTTCCCCATTATTTCAAATTTATTATAACGTGATTGATGCCAATTAAGGGCAAAGACAAAAAAGATTAATCAAACACCATCTAAATGTATGACGGACGGAAATTATTTCTACATTTTTATTTAAAATTTTCAATTTTTAATTTTGAGAATAATGTCTTCTTTAGTACCTAACTCTTAATTACCTCCAAAATGAAATTTTTTAATAAATTTAGAATTAGTTGAGCGTCAAAAAAATATTAAACATTAAATGAAAAAATAAGATTCAACCAAGTATACGAGAAAAGGCATCCAAGTATGCACAAGGAAAAAAGATGATTAACTTTATATTGGATACTAATTAATTGGTGTTACTTTTAGATGAGATTCTTGCAGCAATTTTTGACTTGATCTTTTGAAATACATACATATTGTTTACCATATAAAGTTATTAACATTTGAACCACTTGATATGGTATAAATTTCAAAGGCAAGCTAATAAGGATTTTTTTAAAATTAAAAATGTGGAAATGGGAATAAACAATAATATTATTTACAATGATAAAAATTAAAAAGATAAAAAAATTAGAAGTGACAATGGTGGAACAATATTCGGCCCAGTGGAGTATTTAAGATATTCTACAACTACATACATTTTCTAATTAGAATTAGATTTTTTTTCTTAATAAATAGTAATTGTGGTGTCTGGTCTTTAACTTGCATGCTAATTTCGTGGTATACTCTTCACTTCTCACCAATAATTTGTATCAGGTAACTCTATTCACCGAAAATAGAATTAATATATAAGATTCCATTCATTCTAAAAGTCTCTTACTATAAGTGTTCCATATAAACAAGTTTAAGTTTAGTATGGGTGGTGTGGTGGCTTGAGATACAAGGAAAACATCATCATCATATACAAATAAGTTCGTACTCTTCATATTCATATCGCTATAATATATGAAGGATATACGGTGATCTTATTACTATTTTACCTTTAATATCATTTGTAATTTTCGAAATACTTTCTTGAAACAAAACTCTTATTGACATTCATTTCTCTTAATTTGAATAATATTGTATATTGCAGGAATGGGAACAAGACTCTTATATGCCAAAAATCCAATAGCTAGTAATTCCCCAAACAATTCATACAAAATTGGCAAAATTCAAAATGGATAGAATTATTGAATTAAAGAGTAGTACAGAATCCATAAAGAGGACAATGATGATGCATGAGGATATTTTCAAGCAACAGGTACATATATTTATGTATACACTTACTTCTCGTTCAATTTATTTGATATAGTTTGATCTTGCCATGACGTGAATCTTAAAATTTATTTTGTTAAACAAGTCATAATATTTGAATAATTATTGAAACTTATGATCTAACATTAACATAACATGTATATTGTTATAAAATAATATATCACTTTTTTGAAACAGACTAATAAGAAATTTATGCTTTATTAAAATGATATAGAAATGTGTCATTTTCTAAAACAGCCTAATAAGGAATTTATGCCAAACAAAATTAAGTGGAGGGAGTATTTATTTAAATTGATGTACTTCATTTTTATATTCGTTCCCTAATTGGTCCATTAGTGTACCCCTAAGATTAAGGATATATAGAAAGTAGTCTGAGTATTTAATTATTGTAATCCAGTTTGTGACAGATCAAAATCACATGCTTCACAATTTGTCTAGTCAATGACACCCTAATTAATTTCACTTTTTTATGATTAGCTTAACTGCGCATGGATCTATAGAAATAAAGAAGGAAAAGTTGACCAAGTAAAAACAAAAGGATTTATACTTAATGATCTTTATTCATATTTAATTAGCGATAATAGTTTAATTGTTGTTAAGATGTACTTCAATACAATTAACACTTTTTGTAATTAAGTGTCTTTAAAGCCATTGAATTCAATGACGATTAACTAATGCTTGTAAAAGCTATAGCACTCTTTGTTAATATGTATATTTATTACGGTCAAAATTTATTTTTTGCTATAGTGACAAATAGTACATTATATTATATGTGTAATTTAAATTGTTATAGCATGTTTTTTTTTTCTTTTAGGTTGCGATTTAGTTAATGACTTATTATATGAAGTTACCTACAATTATTGTCAATGAAGTAGTATGATTCTCTAATACTGACTGTCAATGCATATAACTTAAACTTCGACAGGTAAAAGAGCTCCACAAACTATACCATCTTCAAAGGAAACTGATGCTGGATGTGAAGAATGAGATGTCAAAGATAAAGGATCCAAGACACAAATCTATGATCAACAACATGTCTACTTGGCATGAGCCTAGAAGAGAAATAGAGTTTAATGGTGTTAATGTTTATGGTTTAGGAGATGATCAACAAAGAGAAACAAGTGGTAGTTGCTCAGGTGAGAACTCAAAAACAATATTAATACCAATTAGAGGATTGAATATTGAAATGGAAGAAAGAAGTTCAACTAGTAATTATGAGGATGAGAAGATGAAAAATAATAATATTCATAGATGTGATGAGGAAACAAATGTGGAGCTAACACTAAGTATTGGACCTAGCAATAGTAAAAAAAGATTGAAAAGTCATAATAAAGAAAAGGAGATAAGTTTTTCTACTTCAACAAAGTTTGAAGATTGTGGTGATGCTACTTCAAGTGTTATATTCAACAAAGAAAGTGCCCCTCAAGCTTATTGGTTTTCCCAAGATCTTAGTTTAAATAGGAGATCATAGGTTGTATTAACTTCAATTTCATTCTTTTGTAGTTATTATATGGAAGGCTAGTTTGTAATTCCTTTCAAAATCTTCAATGTGCTTTTTTTTTTTTTGTCAATTTTCATACTTGTATATTTTCACTTTTTTGTGTGTCAATATTTTCATAATAAATAGGTTAGAATATTGTCACACTAGTGGTTGTTTGAGAAAGATCTTCAATGCTATCATGGCAATTCAAAATGAACTTCTTCAATTTCAACAATAGTACTAGATTTCTAAAAGAGAAGACAAACAAATCAAGCTTTGAAGTTGGAAGCTAAATAAATAAAATTGTTGTGAAGGTCAAACTAGAGTGTAGAAAAGGAAATTCACTCATAAACAAATTTAGACTAAGTGAAGCAAAATTAGGTATTAAATGATACTAAATACATCATTATGCAACAAATATGGATCGAAGTGCAACTTATTTTCATTTGCACTTTGGATAATATATATGAAGGCAATTAAGGTCAATGGCCATCTTATAAAAACCACTCTTGAGAACTCTATAGAGGTAGTTCATCATTTAAGAATAACATTGCAAATATTTATAAACATAATTTAATTATTAAAAAAGTGATTGAAATTAGTCAAATTGTACATCCAAACAAAATGCCATAACATAGATAGTTGAATAATGATTACTTATCACATAAATACTTGAATATACATACACAAATAAAGTTGAATAATAACCTAGCACAAAAGAAAGTTGCAGTTTGTCACTTTCTAAATGACTTTATGAATAATATCGTCTTAGGATTAGTAAGTTCTATTTCTCGATCGGACTAGCTTATACACCCATATTATCTCAAAAAATGCAGGATCATGATACTGCATCCACCAAGAAAGACTATATAATCTGGACATGTTTGTTCACACTAAGGATTGCAACGTTTAGAAGGTGTTTGGTTAAGGTGTATAAGAATAGTGTTAGATATGATGTATAAGTAATATTGTTGTTAGTTCTGCATGAATTGATTATGTTGGGATTATTTTTTGTGTAATGTTTTGATTTAGTGGATTAAAAATAACATAAATCACATAATTTCTAAACAGATTATCTGTTTACAAAATATCATTCACAAATAACATAGAAACGATGTTGAAAAGGTTTTCAGGAACAATTGTCTTAAACCATGCTAATGCACGCATTAAACTAAGCTTAATGACACTGTTAATACCATGATTTCCTATATATTAGTTATACATAGCTGTAAATAAAGTTAGTCAATTCAAGCATTATGGTCTATGTTATTTCCAAATGCACACACAAGTATACGTGGTCACATGATTCTGAATAAGGTTAAATCGAACTTCTATTTTTATATCTAAGGACCTCTTATAAATAAATACACTCTTGGGACTTTTATGTTAAAATGAGGTAAGATCTCATTAACTCTTAATCCTAAAAGTGTCATTTTCCTAATGAAATAAAACTTGGACAGCATATCTAAAGACCTCCACCCTCACCCTATTTTTACATGTTTTATTCAGATCTTAATTATCTTTGAACTTGGCTATTTGATAGTCATGTATTCTACATAAAGGGTGTGTTTAGTAGGAAGGAAAATGTTTTTTTGGAAAATAAATTGACTTTAGACTTATTTTTTTGTGTTTGGAGTAAAAAATATTTTTTGAAAATGATTGTGTGTTCAATTTATGAATGAAAAATATTTTTGAGAAATGAAAATATTTTTTAGAATTGAAAATATTTTTGAGAATTGAAAATATTTTTTAAAAACAGAATTAATTTATTTTGGGGTGGGGTGGGTGGGTTGATAGGGGGTGGGGTAGGGATTAAAAAATATAAATTTGAAGTTAAAAATATTTTTTTAAAAATAAAATTCATTTTTTTGGATGGGGGTGGGAGGTCTAGATAAGGGTGAAAAAATAAAAGTTTGAAGTCGAAAATATTTTAAAAAAATAAACTTAAGTCAATTTTTTTGGAGGGGGAGGGAGGGGTGTGTGTGTGTGTGTGTGTGGAGGGTAGGGAGGAAACAATAAAAATATAAAGTTAGAAATAGTTTTTACAAACAAACTGAAAATTTATTTTGGGAGGTGGGGTGGAGTGGTGGTGGTGGGGGATCAGGGTAGATATGGGGGGGGGGGGTGAAAAATGAAAAATTAAAAGTACTTTTTATAAAATAAACTTTAAATTTATTATCATTCTGGGGGTAGGGGTGCGGGGTTGGGGTTGAGGGTAGGGATAGAGTGAAAGTATAATTTAAAAATTAAAAATATTTTTTTTAAAATAAATATTAAATTTTTATTTGGGGGGTAGGGGGTAGGGGTTGGCTGGGAGGGGTCGAGGTGAGGGTGGGTAAGAAAAATTGAAGTTGAAAAATGTTTTTTAAAAATAAGCTTTAAATTTTTTGTAAATTGAAGTTGAATAAAAGTTTTGGAAAATGTTTCCTTAAGTTTTGAAGGAAAATAATTTTCCATGAATTTGAGGAAAATAAGTTGATATGGAAAATATTTTTCAAAACTTTTGTTCCAACCAAACAGAATAAAATTAAAAACATTTCCCGACATACCAAACACACCCAAAAACTTAAATTGTTTCCTCTTTTAAAACAAGACTCAAGTATCTCTTCAAATGATTAACGAATTCCTTTCTTCCTCCCTCCTATCCTAAAACTCATTTTATAAAATATCATTCACATCAGATCTAAGTCGGTGATTGAATTGACTTACTTTTGTAGTTTCTTAGTCTTTGAGCTGGTATTTTATGTTTTTGCAAGTGTTTGGATAACACAAAAAGTGTTTTTAAATCTGAAAAGGTACAAATATAAAGGCCAAAAGGCAAAAGTTTGATATTTCACACTTGAGACTTTTGGCTTTTAATTTATAAGTCATTTTCAAAAAGTCAATCCAAACATGCGTAAGCCACAATCGCTAACCTTCTCAATTGTATGTTTGCACCAATGATTTCACAATTTTCAAACTAGACCCCCACATCACATGTCACGAGTTATGACCAACTATGAACGTCTAGTTTATAAATTGTGAAATTAAGATCTTTTTTACATGGTGACTCGACTAGCTAGATGAGTCGTCACAATTAAATAATAAGGTCGATTCAGAAAAATATAGTCAATCGAAAAAACACATAAATTTTGATGTCAAAAAATCAAACAACCCCCAAATTAAATTAAGAATAAGGTAAAATTAAAGTGGCATCAAGAATGAGCTAGTGCAATAAGCTGATCAACAACAGTAGGATCAGCCAAAGTACTTGTGTCCCCAAGCTCATCTAAGCTGTTTGAAGCAATTTTTCTCAATATTCTTCTCATTATTTTGCCACTCCTCGTCTTTGGTAGACCTGGTGCCCAGTGGATCTTGTCTGGTGCAGCAAAACCTCCAATCTAACATCAACGTCAAGTAATTTTATCACTTTTCGACATAGACCAGTTTTCATTTCTTTCTAACAAAGACGAATTCAAAATCATACCTTATCTCTAACAACTTTGATAAGACTTTTTCTGAGTTCCTCACTATATGAAACACCTTCAGCCAAAGTAACAAACGCGTATATCCCTTGTCCTTTAACATCATGCTCAACGCCAACAACAGCAGCTTCAACACATTGAGGATGTGATACTAAAGCTGACTCTACTTCAGCTGTGCCAATGCGGTGTCCACTGTACATATGCACCATATAGTTCATATAACAAAAGCAAGTAAATTGGACGACGGAGGAGGAATAAGAAGGCATGTACCTGACGTTAATAACATCATCTACTCTGCCAGTGAGCCAGTAGTAACCGTCTTTGTCCCTAAAACAGCCAAGAGCTTATAGATACACGTACATACGTATGAATTATGATCATGAAAGTTAATAAACCAGGTATTTACCTGTTGCAACCATCACCAGTAAAGTAATATCCAGGGAAGGCACTAAAGTATGTAGTCTCATATCTTTCATGATCTCCGTAAAGTGTTCTGAATGCAGAAGGCCATGAATTTTTCACGCATAAATATCCACTACACTCACCTTCGAGCTCCACACCCTTCTCGTCCACTATTACAGGCTACAATAATTAATAAATATTAATTACATAATAGTAGGCGTATTGTAATCGCGATAAAATGTAGCATGTGTCCTGTCATAGGTTACCTGGACACCAAAAAATGGTAATGTAGCAGAACCAGGCTTCTGTGGCCAAGCTCCTGGCATTGGAGTAATCTGCAAGAACAAAAATCAATAATAATGAACTCAACTCTAAAAGGGTAGCTAGGTACGTACGTACACTGTAGTGTTTATTCAACAACTTATAAATGCATTACAGTATGTGACGATCTCATCTAAAAGTTTAAGCTGTCAGTAACTAGACGGATGTATTGGAAGAAACTAAAGAATTTGATATGCTTCATTTCATTTCATTATTATTATATAGAGAAAAGAAGAAATACCATGAAACCTCCAGTTTCTGTTTGCCACCATGTATCAGATATAGGGCACTTTCCATCTCCTACTACATTGAAAAACCATCTGCACAAAAACATTTTATTTAAAAAAGATCAGTATTTTTTTTTTTCCAGAAAGTTGTTATATTAAAGAGAAATATAAATTAAAAGATGCATATATAGGTAAAGATAGAAACCTCCATGCACTAGGATTGATTGGCTCACCAACACTTCCCAGCACCCTCAAAGATTTTCTTGAATATCGAGTCACGTGCTATAAATAAAATTTATTAACAAATTAAAAATATTTTCATGAATAACAAGAAACATTTTATGATCAAGAAATAAGAAAATTATATTTAGGTGAAGATTAAAATTCTTTTTGTAAAAATGTGTATTGAGCTACCCTCATGTGGAACACAAGTTACTTGAAAGTAATCTGATTAAGAGAATTAGATAATAGAGTAAGGTGTACGCTTACCTCGTCTCCCTCGCGCATGAGAGATCTTACTAATGTGGGAGCGGTGTAAAAAATTGAAATTTTATACTTATCAACAATATCCCAACAACGTCCTGCATCTGGATAATTCGGAGCCTGCAACATATGAGTTATATATAAGGTAAAAATCACTCGACGATTTTTTGTTTGGGTTATTCATATCTATAATAAAACTCAAAACATAAGTTTTTTAAAAAAATGTTAAAATGAAGTAACATATTACCCCTTCAAAAACCACATTTGTTGCTCCATTCAGTAAAGGTCCATATGTAACATAACTATGACCGGTAATCCAACCGCAGTCAGCTGTACACCTACAGAACACAACCAAAAAAAAGTATTTTCATTAATAAATAAAGGGGAAAAGGACAAATATACCCCTGAACTATCGTAAATGGTATGCAGATACCCGCCGTCATACTTTTGAAATATTATATTACATATATATAACATAAATCTATTTGGTAAAGATATTGAAGAAAGAAAATGTGTTGAAGGACATACCAATAAATGTCTTTTGGTTTGTAGTCAAATGCATACTTGAATGTTGTTGCAGTGTATACCATATAACCTCCAGTTGTATGAAGAACACCCTTAATATATTAACATCAACTAAAACCCATCAAAATATTGTAACATAATAATCGTCTAATCGATACAAACATGAAATTTTACCTTAGGCTTTCCAGTACTACCACTAGTGTAAAGTAGGAAAAGTGGATCTTCTGCATCAACCCATTCTACATCACATGTAACTGGATATTTTGGAACTACATCCTGAAATAAAAATAATTGTGTAAATATAATATGCCTAAACTACACGTATAAAACGAAAAGCAGTACTCTATCAGTCTCAAATTTATGTGACATCTTTTGAATTTCAAAGTGTTTGAACTAACCTGCCACCAAATATCTCTTCCTTCAACCCATTTAGTCATTTGTTTTTGTAATGCTGATTCATTCTCAAAAGTCAGACACACATCTGCAAAGAAGAGAGTAAAAAGAAAATAATATATATGTAGCACATTAAGTAATATTTTTGGATATTAATTAGTAGTAATATATAGTGACCTATTTTGACTGAATTTTGGGCAGATTGTGTTAAGGCATCATCAACAATGTCTTTGAGAAAAATAGTCTTTGCTCCTCTCTTAACTGCACTGCATGTTATCACAACTTTTGGCTTGCAATCTACGATTCTCTGTGCAAGTGATTCTGCTGAGAACCCCGCAAATACTACCTGTACAAAACTTCAAACATTATATTTTTTAAATAACTAATTTCTATCTATCGTAAATAAATATCAAGCATGAGTAACTTTATAATAAGTATCTTTTATATCGATATATTAGAAGAAGAGATAGCTACAATCTACATATTACCGAGTGAACGGCACCAATGCGAGCACAGGCAAGCATAGCAATGGGAAGTTCCATAAGCATAGGCAAGTAAATGATAACAGCATCACCCTTTCCAACTCCAATACTTCTCAAGTAATTTGCCAACTGTCACAAAAATTAATTAAAATCTATCAATGTACCTATATTATTTTCATTGATATTTCGCGATTTTAATTTTAAAATAAGTCGCAAATGCTGACTTGGAACAAATTTCAACCGTTAACATTTACTAAAAATGTGATTCTTACTAAATTTAGAGAGTTAGGAGGAAAGTTGAGGATAATAAATGTAACATGTTGAACATATGAAAAATTTCTTCTTTTTTTTTTTTGAACTTTTTAAAAAATATATATATTTGTAGAATATTATTAGAGAAGCGATGAAATAAGAATAACTATAAATTTATAAAGAAGGGAAAATAAAAAACCTGACAAACTCTGGCTAAAAGTTGAGTGTACGTTAAAGTGGCATCACGACCAAGGTCATTTCCTTCCCATAAAATTGCAAATTTATCACCATTTCCAGCATCGATATTTCTATCCAAGCAATTGTAACATATATTTGTTTTACCACCTTTAAACCACTGTTGAAAATTACATAACACAAGAAAAACTTTTTAATTGTACATAATGTTATCCAAATTAAATTATAGGAGAAACAATTGTACTATAGTGAAAAATAATGAGAAAATATGGAAGATGGTTAAAAAATGAAAAGGTTGGCATAAGAAAAAGACCAATTTATCCCTGCCACTATTTTAGCTAGTCTTAGAAATACGGAGACATTTAAGGCATCGGAACCGAAAGAACCATTTTTTAAAAATAATATCGAGTCGAGTCGAATCAAGTATTTAATTTTGTATAGTGTTACGTGATTAGAAAATTAAATTCATGATAATTTAATTTTTAAAAATTTAATCATTATTAAGTTAAATTGATAATTGAATCATTCAAATAACATTAACTTTTTTTTAAAAAAAAAAACTTATTTATGACAGAAAATATAACTAGCCGACGAAAAATAAATATAAAGTAACAATAAATTTAAAAAAAAATAGAAGTACAGACCTAAATTTCTTTGATTTCTGAAATTTTAAATAAGAATACTAATTACATTTTATAACATGTCTAAAAGTATGTCAAATAAAAATTGATTGCATCAAATTAATTATAAAAAGTATAAATATAAATAATTACTCCTTTTATCTCTATTTATGCATTCATTTTATTTTTCAAAGTCATATAATTTTAAAAAAATACCCATAAAATTTTTAATTTTATTTTTATATTTATAAACTATTTAAAAAAAATTAGAAGTAACAATAATTGACTATTCAATTCAAAGTAAGAAAAATTTACGATCACTTGTTTGGACCTTGAAATTTACTAATCTAATTATAATTAGAGTAATAGATACACCACTTTTAATTTTAAAATTAATTATTACATCAGCAAAGCAAGTTTTAACCGAGTAAAACCCAAATAGTTAAGTAGAGATTTGAATAAACCTGAATATTAATTTTCCCATTGCGAATGTCGAGATTATGGGTGTAAACAGGTTGCCCAAATTTCTGTTTCCAATAAAATTCCGATGCAATCTCAGACCAAAATCCGGCCGGATCCTCCACCGACTTACCATACATCTCCTCATACTGCAATCACAAAAATTAATTCAAAAACTCACAAAGAAATCAAATCTTCAATGTGAGAAAAGAAATCGAACCTTTTGTAAAGAAGAAACATGAGCCTGTTTGGAGAATTCGTGACTGGGGATCACAAAATTAACTTCGTCAGATGCAAGACCTTCACCAAGAACAATAGTATTATTATTAGAACAATTGATTTCTTTCATCTTCACCACACTATAGCTGCTGCTGCTGCTTCTAATTCCGATCTGAATTTTGATTGATTCACTGTTCAAATACAATGGCGTTGATGCTAATGCTATTGATTAAAAAAAAGTGATAGCGGTCAAATCTGGCATCCCTAAATATATAATATATAGTATTTATTACACCAATGAATATTAATTTTTGAGCAAGTCAAACACATTCGTTTGATGTGTAGCATAAAATATATAATGATTTTACCATTAATTTTATTATGTGTTTGATTTGAAATATTAATTATTTTTGAAGTTATTTATTGTTGAAATTAATTATGTATAAAATAATTAATTTTTAAATAACTTATTTTCGGCTATCATATCTTGGACAATGGCAAATTTGTTATTTTATGAACGCTATGCTATAATATTTTAAATGTATAATTTTAAGTGCACAACCCACGATTTCGTCTGACTTTTTTTTTATTTAATTATTTAAGATTTATAGTTTAAATAATTTTAATTTATATTATATTTGATTTATTTGAAAATTTTATTTATACCAAAAAAATTAAAATGGAGATCTAATTAAAAGAATATATTTCATTTTGTGGTGCACGAATACTATGAACTACGTAACTAAAGAGCTGGCTAGTCTTTTGCACGATATGGAACAAAATCTTTGAAAATAGATCTCCACTAATATTATTTTCCCCTTGATAAAACATTATTTAAATTCTGTTTTATATTTATTTGATTCATTATTCATGATCAGTTCATAAAGTTAATTGTATTTGCTCGATTTTTGGTAGAATATATTAAATTTTGGAAAAATGTACAAGTACCCCCTCAATCTATACCCGAAATCTCATAGACACACTTATATTATAATAAGGTCCTATTACCTCTCTGAACTTATTTTATAAGTAATTTTCTATCTCTTTTTAGCCTACGTGACACTTAGTTTTAAAAAAAATTAACCATCGTTGGGCCCACAAGATAGTGTCACATAGGCTAAAAAGGGATAAAAAATTATTAATAAAATAAATTCAGGGGGTAATAGGACCTTAGTATAGTATAAGTGTGTCTCTGAGATTTAAGGCACAGGTTGAGGGGGTACTTGGGCATTATCCCTTAAAGTTATAACAAGCAAGATTTAATAGAATGGATATACAATAATAAAAAACATTTTTCCTATCGGTTTATGTACATTGTATAAATTTCTAAAAGTTAAAAAATAATACTTCAAAGTCAAAGTCAAAAATATGATGAATAGAAGGAAAACAGATCAGAAAGATAGGTGAACGACTTGACTATAGTATAGGTTGGATGTTTCCGTGAGTAGTAAACATCTCTCCTTATTTGGAAAAATTAGTGGCCGCGTGTGAACTCTGTTCGAGGCAAAGGCCGGCCTGATTTGACATTAGGGATGGCAGGGGGACTGGGATATCCCGCCTCGGCCCGCGTCCTGCCTCGCCCCGAGTACCACCCGACCCATCCTCTTAGGTTTAGGGGGTTTAAGGGGTGGGGGATGAGAGGACCGGTCAGGGGTCAGTTCACCCCTGAGTCCCGATCAACCCGGCCTGGTTGAACCGGCCGAATCACGGGATCCCCCTTTTTTTTTTAATTTTGAAAATGTTACCGTTTTTCATCCGTTGTGGAAACGGCTGGTGCCCCCCCACCCCACCCCACCCACCCACCCCACCACCACCACCACCAACGGATTTTCATCACTTTTTGTGTTCCCAAACACCCCCTTACCAACCCCCTGCTTTTAAAACTTTTATTTACCCAAGTTATTATAATTTACACTTTAACTCATTTTTAATATTATAAATACCCCTTATCCCTTACAATTTCTTACAAAATCATCTATTCTTACAATTTCTTACAAAATCATCTATTCTCATTTCTCTTATCTATTTTTCTATATTCTCTCCACTCTCAAGTGTCAATCTTAATTTTTATTCCATTTTAATTCTCATATTATTATATTCCATATATTTCAATTTTCAATTCAAAATTTTAATATTATATCAATATATATAATTATATTATCTCATATACGTTATCAAGTATTGGTTGGAGTTTCAAATTACAAGTTACAACAAATCACAAGCTTCAACAATCGGTTTAACGTGTGCTATTAACGCAGACGTTTGGTACATTCATTTCATAATGTTTATATTTTATTTTTCGTCTTTATTTTTTGTTATTATTATTTTTATATCACACTTTATATATAATTAAGTATGAGTTCTAGCAAAAAAAATAGCGGTAAAGGAAAAGAGAAAGCACAAGATAACGAAGAAATTAAGTAGACTTTTTAAATTATTTAATTTTGATAAAAAAAAAGTAAAAAAAAGAGTAGTAAAAGTGGTGGTATTTCATCTAAATCAACGTGTAGAGTTAGATTTAACACAAATGATTCTACTTATGTTGATGATACTCCTTATGATATTAATTCAAATGTTCAACTCGATCACAAAAAATTTAGAACGACGTTATAATAATATTAATCCTAATGTTGATGAAAATTCAGGTGAAGAAGTAGAAGTTGATTTGGGAGAAGAGGAGTTAGAAGAAATACCTACTAGTCCGGTGACAGAAGTTTCAAATGAGACTATCAATTTAACGGAGCAAAATTGTGGACATCCACCCCTTATACCTCCCACAAGGGAGAAGATGAATTATCAACACCCTAAAACTTCTATTGTGTGGCAATTTATGACTTTTAATAAAGAAAATAGTGTTGCTATTTGTAATAAGTGTAACCAATCTTTTAAATATAAACAAGGTGGGGGTCAAGGTGGGACGGAGGGATTAAATAGACATTTGTTACCTTGTGTGCCGATTCAATATAAAGAAGCTAAAGCATTAGCCAATAGAAAAAAAAGGAATTCCAATTAATGAATTTGATATTACCGGTAATGCATCGGTAGGGGCTACTAACATGGTTCAAGGAACATTAGATCCTTCTAACCCCACTGGTCCAATAACACAACATACATATAATAAGGAATTAGATCGCGAAAATTTAGCTAAAATGGTTTCTGTTTGTGGTTTGCCTTGTAGTTTTTCTTCAAATCCCGATTTTATTGAATATATTCAACAAACATATAATTCGAATTATAGAGGTTTTTAAAGAAATATTGTTAAATCTGATGTTTTTGAATTTCAAGGTAAACATTGTCAATTTCTTTGTTGTATATTTAGCATATTAGATAGTAGAGTGTCTATAACTTCGGACATGGGTCGTAGTGTTAATGAAAATGATTATTTAACTATTACTGCACATTGGATTGATCATAATTGAAATTTGCAGAAAAGAATTATAAGTTATAAACTATGTATAGAGAAACAAACTGATGCATATTTAGCTTAAGATATTTTAAGTGTTTTAGATTATTACATGATTATAGATAAAATAATGCCTGTCGCATAAGATAATGCATCTAATAATACAAATGCTGCTAAAATGTTAAAAGTTAGATTATGTCCAATTGACAATAATGTTTTTCATGTTAGATGTGTTGCACATATATTAAATTTAGTTGTACAAGATGGTATTTCATTATTTAATTGTGATAGCGTAAAAATTGAATATGCCGTTACTGGATTTTTCATACTAACAATGCTGCTAGAATTAGGGAATTTAATGAGCGTTGTTTACTATGTGAATTGTCACCTAGAAAAATTCCAAAACATATTAAAACAAGGTGGAATTCTCTTTACGAAATGTTTTCGGTTGCTTACAAATATAGAAGACCCATACAAATGGTGTTTAATGCTCATAATGCTGACCATTAGATATAATTTGTGATGAAGATTGGGGAAAACTAAAGAACTATTACAATTTTTAAGATTTTTTTATGATGCTATTACCATTTTTTCTGAAATTTATTATCCTACTATTTTATCCGTATTAATAAATGTTTATGCTCTTACAATTCAATTTTGTAAATATAAAAACATAGATAAATTTAAAGTTGCAATTGAAGGTATGATTGAAAATTTTTATTTTTTTCTATTCCTCAAATTTTTTTAACGGCTACTTTACTTCATCCTGCTTATTAATTACAAGGTGTACAAGTCCTTATTGACACTTTTTATGAAACTTTAGAAATTTTATCGGAAGAAATTCTAAATCGTCAAACGTGTAAGTCTAGCATAAAAGTAGAAGCAAAACTGTTGTATGAAAAATATAGAACTTCGAGAAATTTTCAAAGAGAAGTTAGTCAAACTTCTAATGTTGAAATTGATTTGTCACTTCCAATTTCAACTTATATTCGAGGTATTCTTGGTCTTAATTCTATTAACCATGATGATTTTGAAGAATATCTTAATCAATGTTTAGAAGCATTGGAAATCAAAGATGGCAATGAAGATTTATTAGGATGGTAGAGTAGGCGAAGCGATGCATTTTCAACTTTGAGCAAAATGGTTCGTGATGTTCTAGCTATTCAAGTTTCATCAGTTGCATCGGAGGCTGCTTTCAGTGCGACTAGGTTTCAAATTGGTGATCATAGACATTCATTGGCGGAAGACAGTTTGAAAACAACAGTTTTATTTAGAGACTGGGTCAATGCCGATAGGAGGAATAATAATTTGTCAAAGTTAAGTAAAAAACAAGCAAGTTGGATCAAAACACAAATTGAATACAACGATGATGAATTAGAGGCACAATAATTTCTAGCAAGTTTGCCAACACCCGAGGATATCACAATCGATATGATGCGACAATTAGAATTAAATTTTAAAGGAGAAAACAAATATTTTTAGATTACATTCGAGAACTAATTGAAACAGAACCCTTCCTAGAAGGTGGTTGCGTAAAATTAGTTACTCATCTAATATCTGTAACAAATATTAATTTTACGTATGAGAACTTATTGAAACAAAACCCTTCCTAGAAGATGGTTGCGTAGATTAGTTACTCCACTAATATTTGTTAATTGTAACTTCTAAGTTCTATTGAATAAATTTGAAGGTTTTAACTTTTATTCAAGTTTTTTTATACAATTATTGTTTTGCATTTTAATTTTAATATATACAATTAAATATATACTAAACTAACTTTAAAATACTTAATTTAAAGCTTGTAACTTGACATTTCAAATTTCAAGTTCACAATTTACATTACTTTAAAATATTTAATATACAAATTTAAATTTCTCAAATTTGAAATTTAAAGGGATAATGCCCAAGTACCCCCTCAACCTATGCCCGAAATCCCAGAGACACACTTATACTATACTAAGGTCCTGTTACCCCCTGAACTTATTTTATTAATAATTTTTTACCCCTTTTCGGCCTACGTGGCACTATCTTGTGGGTCCAACGATGATTGACTTTTTTTTCAAACCAGTGCCACGTAGGCTAAAAAGGGGTAGAAAATTACTTATAAAATAAGTTCAGGGGGGTAATAGGACCTTAGTATAGTATAAGTGTGTCTCTGAGATTTCGGGCATAGGTTGAGGGGGTACTTGTGCATTATCCCAAATTTAAAACTTTAAAGTTGAAACTTGAACTTGAAATTTGAAAATTTATTTTGAAATTTGAAAATTAAAAGTTAAATTTGAAATTTATTAGCTAAAGACGTATAATTTCAATACAAATATATAAGTATTTAAAAACAAAAATAAATCCCCCATCCCGTCCCGTCCCGTTCCGTCTCCCTTAATCCCATCCCATATATATAGTGGGATGGGATGGGACCTATTTTTGTCCCCCCAATCCCGGTCCCGGTCCAGGTCCAAATCGCCCCTCCCCGTCCTCCGTCCCATCCCATCCCCCTTCGTCCCGTCCCCTAGTCCCCTTCATTGTCCCCTTGCCAGCCCTATTTGACATTGTTGTTTACTCTGATCTGGTCGAGGTGATTTTCTTTACTAATACGTAGGTGTTCTAAATTTCGATGACCGAGTCTTTCTGGCCTTGTGAACATCAAAAAGTCGTATGAATGAATTTAGGTATTGCAGTTTGACTGTTTGACACTCCGAATTGAAAGGTGGGCGTCACGATCTAAATTAGCTTTAAGAAGACATCATATCATTGAGGCATAATCCAT
The DNA here is from genome assembly GCA_027705065.1 of Solanum peruvianum. Classification (NCBI taxonomy): domain Eukaryota; kingdom Viridiplantae; phylum Streptophyta; class Magnoliopsida; order Solanales; family Solanaceae; genus Solanum; species Solanum peruvianum. The sequence continues at coordinate 7,422,157 of JAKWJD010001761.1, read as the reverse complement.
AATTATGTTCTTTAATTTGACTTCATTTCACATTTATACCCTTCAATTTAGATGCGCACAAGTACATAGTTAAACTTGTATAAAATTGAACAAATAAACACGCATGTCGTATGTGACATTCTACATGACAATTTGCGTTATATTTAGGCATAATACACATATATGCCTTTTAACTTGGTTTCAAATCACATTTATGCCCTTCAACTTTGGGTGTGCACAAGTAAACACTTAAACTTGTATAAAGTTGAACAAATAGACACATATGTCCTACATATCATCTTACATGTCATTTTTTTATCCTACATGGTGTCCTACATGTATTGTGTCATGTAGGACTCACATGTTTATTTATTTAAAAGTTGGATTGTTAAGGTATTTGTATGGGCATTATGAAAGTTGGAGGTCAAAGTTAAAATTTGAAGCCAAGTTTAGGGTTCAATATATGTATTATGCCTTATATGTATTATGTCATATATGACTAATGTTTCTACTTGTTTAACTTTATATAAGTTTAAGTGTCTACTTGTGCACACTCATAATTGGAGGACATGAATGTGAAATGAGGTCAAGTTAAATGGTATATTTATATATTATACCTATGATCAATTATGATGATAAAGTTCATATAGTTTTGTCATTAATTAATATCATAATATTAAAGAGAAGTATTGAAAATCCCTCTTAATTCAATGTTAGTTTCAACACTTCTCTCAATTTTTATTAAGAGTTTTATGCTCCTACAAGAGTTTGAAACCACTTATTATGTCATGGCTGATCAGGAGCTCATCTCCATTTAATTAATCAAGTAAAAAGATTATAAAGCTATAAATAGTTTAGAAATATAACTTATAATTTACTTTGAATTTAGAAAAAAGATAAATTACACATCATTGATACAACTGGTATATAATAACTTGCATTAAAAAATAAAATAATGTAACGCATAGTTTAATTTACCTCTATTGTCATTGTATCATGGATCTCTCTCTACATATATATGCCTGTAAAAGTTTAAAACATATTTATAAGGTTCTAATGGACTAAAATTCAATGTGAAAAAGTCTCAAATCTTTATGGGTCTTAACAAAGTATAAAAAAATAAACGGAAAAGGATCAAAAATATCCTTGAACTATCAGAAATAGCTCAAATATACCCTTGAAATATATTTCGGGTCAAATATACACTTACCATCAAACTATTGGGTCAAAAATATCCTTCTCATTAACAGAATCGGTTAAACGTCACTTAGATGTCATGTGGATGTCACATGGCATGCCACATGAGCCAATAGAGTTCTACTCATGCCACGTAGACTAATAAACTTATCCCTAATTTCCTTCAATTTCTCCGTTTTTCGTAGAATTTAGAAACGATTTCACTGAAAACATAAAATCCCTTTTCCTCATTTCTCCATTTCCTTAGAACGATTTCACAAAATACATAACTTCAAAGGGAAAGGTATTTTTAACCCTATAGTTTGAGGGAAAGAGTATTTTTTAGCTGAAATATAGTTCAAGGGTATATTTGAGCTATTTCGAATAGTTCAAGGGTATTTTTGATCCTTTTCCATTTTTTATAATTGCATTAAGTTGCTTACGAGAAGCGGAGAACAACGTTATAATGCAATAAATATCAAACACTAATTTTCTCCAACTACAAACAACATTAAGAAAACTTCCTAGAAGAAAATAAAACTGCATCTATTTCTTCTTTTGTGAAATTTTCTCTATATTTTCTTTTTATTGCACTCAAGAAAAAAGGAAACATTGATTTTCCTTGTTTTCATGCACACCCAGATGGTAAAATATAAATATTATCTATTCAAACAAATTTGAACACGATAACCTTACATAGAGATATCTGATGAGGAAGACATCATCACAGAGAAAAGCGGAAGTGTTAGTTGTAAATTTATTTCTACCTCCTTCCTAACTTTATGTTACTAAAATCGTCTACGATGAAATTAATGTAGAGAATATGCGGTAACCTTAATGGGTGGAGGGAGGATCAATTTATAGAGGTTATAATTTAATCTGGTACGTCCATCAAGTAACCAATTACGGACGAGATCTATTCCTTATTAAATACTATTTATGATATTACTTGAGTTACAAGTAAACTTGGGCCACAAGTAAACTTGAGCCATAAGTAAGAAATAATTCATAATAATTCTTACACCACTAATTAAAAATCAAGTGTACGTAGTCAATTGATAAACTTCTGTTAAAAAAATGATTCTGCAAGTACACCTAAACGTTTTTGTATAATTATTCCTTTATCACTAGAGGATAGTCCCACTTTCATTTCAATCGTTTTGTATAACATTTTTCTTCGATTCTCGTCAGAAACTTTATGCAATTATGAAAAATGGAAAAGGGTCAAAAATACCCTTGAACTATTCGAAATAGCTCAAATATATCCTTGAACTATATTTCGGTACAAAAATACCCTTACCCTCAAACTATAGGGTCAAAAATACCCTTCCCTTAGAAGTTATGTATTTTGTGAAATCGTTCTAAGAAAATGGAGAAATGAGGAAAAAGGGTTTTATGTTTTAAAGTGAAATTATTTCAACATTCTACATAAAACGGAGAAAATTGAAGGAAATTAGGAATAAGTTTATTAGTCTACGTGGCATGAGTGGAACTTTATTGACTTATGTGGCATGCCATGTGACATCCACATGACATCTAAGTGACGTTTAATCGATTATGTTAATGAGAAGGGTATTTTTGACCCATAGTTTGATGGTAAGGGTATATTTTAGCCGAAATATACTTCAAGGGTATATTTGAGCTATTTCTGATAGTTCAAAGGTATTTTTGACCATTTTCCGTATGAAAAATAAAGAAACCTTTTCTTTAAATATTTAATATTTGTGTATTATTTGGACAAATATTAAATTGGGTTGGTTTAATTAGATACATATTAACCTCCTTCATAGGAATTAACAGTAACAATATTTATGTATGATTTGTCTTTTAAATAAGTGCACAAAATTAAAAAAAAAAAATATTTCATAATGTAATAATTATGTTTCTTTTAGATTGTGCAATAACTTAAAGTGGTCGGTATAATAATCAATATAGTTTGTTAGTCACCAAAGTGACCAAACTAGAGAAATTAACATATACACATATGATGTTTATGATCACTTGATGCATGCATGTATTATGTTTCTATAGTTTGATAGTCACAAAGTAGCCAAATTAAAATGTTTAAAATCATTAATGCATACAATTTTATGATATTATGTGTAATTTGTATTTATATAGTTTGTTAGTCACCAAAGTGGTCAAATTAGAGAATTAACATATGTATTTGATGTTTATGATCACTTGATGCATGTATTATGTTTCTATAGTTTGTTGGTCACCAAAGTGGCCAAACTAAAATATTTGAAATTATTCGCATGCACAAAATTTTATAATGTTATGTGTACTTTATTTATATAGTTTGTTAGTCATCAAAGTGGTCAAACCAGAGAAAATTAACGTCTACACATATCATTTTCATGATCACTTGATGCATGTATTATGAACTACAATTTATTAGTCACCAAAGTGGCTAAACTAAAATGTTTAAGATTATTTACATCCACAAAATTTTATGAGATTATGTATGCATTTGTATTCATATAGCTTGTTAGTGACCAAAGTGGTCAAACCAGTATGTTAAAAAAATATGCACTCATAAAATTGTCATTTATATGAAAGTTAATTAAATGTCTATATTTAAAAATAAATAGATAAATTGACTTTTCTCTATTGCTAGAAGTTAAAAAGTTTTACCCAAAGGTGAATTTATCATTTTATGAATAGTGAAACTCATGAGATAAAATAATATTTTCAATCAAACATATATTGTGTACCCAAAGATGTTGTATATGTTTGGTTAAAATTATTTAATTGTCTATTAAAGATTTTAAAAATGACTTTTAAATTATGATAGTGTGTCGTAGTATCTACCAAAGGAGAATTACAATGTACTTTTATTGTTTTACTGAATTCACATTATTATTATTTTTATATGTGAGCATGCATATCTATTTGCGGTCATTCTTAATCATTCACATGCTTTGTCTGTTAATGTGTTCAATGGATTGAACTTCTCTAAATGGCATGAACAAGTCCAGTTCCACTTAGGTGTGATGGATCTTGACTTCGCTCTACTGAATGACAAACCCACTGTCATTACTTATAAGAGCAGTGAGGATGAGAAGTCTTTTCATAAATCATGGGAGCGCTTTAACATATTGAGTCTTATGTTCATGCAAATGAATGTTGCTAACAACTTTAAAAGCACTATTCTACAAAGAGAAAGTGTCAGGAAATACTTAAAGTTTGTTGAAAAACGTTTTCATTCTGCTGATAAGTCTCTCGCTGGTACACTAATGGTTGAATTCACGATCATGAAATTTGATGGGTCGGGTTCAAAATCATATAATCGAGATGACTAACATTGCAACAAGACTTTCGATGTTGGGGATGAAAGTGAATGATACATTCTTAGTTCAATTTATACTGAACTCATTACCTCTTTGGTATGGACCATTCCAAATTAACTATAACACTGTTAAGGATAAGCGGGATGTTAGTAAATTGTCCAGTATGCTTACTCAAGAGGAGTCAAGACTTTAGAAACAGGGATGTCATTCTATTAACCTCATGAGTCAAGGAGCTGGTAAAGGACTTGAAGTGAACTGCTAAAATTTCACAGGATGTGGATGTTTATAAGGAACTCAAGGTTGATGTGTGTCGTTTCTATAAAAAGGAAGGAAACTATCATAAAGATTGTTTGAAACGTAAAATTTGATTTAAAAAAAAGATACATTTAGTGTCTTTGTATATTTTAAATCAAATTTAGTTGATGTTCCTAATAATACTTGGTACCTTGATTTCTAGTGCAACTACTCATGTATCCACTATGTAGCAGGGATTCACTACGATCCAAACTACGAATTCAAATAAAAAAACTCTTGTTCATGGGAAATAACATGAAGGCTAAAATTGAAGGCATAGGGACTTATTATTTGATCTTGGAGATTGGATATCACCTTGATCTATTACATACTCTTTAAGTTCCTTTAGTTTCTAGAAATTTTATTTCCGTTTCAAGACTTGATGTTTCTAGATTTGATTTTAAATTTGGATATGGATGTTTTAATTTATATAAAAATACTATTTTTATTGTTCTTGTGTTCTTATTGATGCTTTATATAGATTAAAACTCCATAATAATTAGACGTAATTCACTAAATAAAAGTTTTGTTTATTTGTGGCATAAACATTTGGGTCATGTAGCAAAAGAACGATTAAAAAGATTAGTAAAGAATGAAGTTCTTTCGACTTTGAATTTTGTTGATCTTGATATATGTTTGGATTGCATTAAAGGAAAGCAAACCAAACATACCAAGAAATGTTCCACAAGGAGCACTCAACTTCTTGAAATTATACACACTGATATTGGTGAACCCTTTGATGTTACATCTTTTGGTGGAGAAAAATATATTATCACCTTTTATCGATTATTTCATATTATGAATTTACCTATTTGTCAAAAAAAAATCTCAAACAACGGACGCTCTCAAAGTGTACGTTGAAGAGGTTGAAAGACAATTACATAAGAAAGTGAAAATCATTAGGTTAGATAGATTCGGTGAATATTATGGAAATTGTAATGAATCAGAATTATGTCTAGGTCTATTTGCAAAATTCCTTAAGAATGGTGAAGTTAGTGGAAGTGTTGAACGATAAAGTGTGGAAATTAATGAGGTAAGGGTAAATATTTCATTACCCATGAATGTACCTACTTCCACACCAATTACAAATGTTGTTCCTCTTGTTGAAGAACACTTTAACAATGTTGAACAACAAACACTTCAATAAGAAACTAACTAACAAGTATCTGACGCAAATGAAACACAAACAATGTCAAAGAAAATTGTCCATTATGTGATTTATTTGCAAGAGTAAGATTTTTAACATAGGAATTAATAAAGATTTGATTTCATTTTCAGAAGCCATATAAATTAGTGAGTCTGATAAATGAATTGATGTCATGAATGTAGAGTTAAAATTCATATAATATAACGAAGTCTAGGATCTCGTGCAATTACTAGAAAGTTCTAAAAGAATCAGGTGTAGATGGGTCTATAAGATCAAACACGATTCATATAGTAATATTGGACGATATAAAGTAAGACTTTTTGCCAAGGGATGCACTCAAAAAGACGGCATTGATTATAATGAGACTTTTTCAACGTTGTCAAAGAAAAACTCATTAAGAATTGTTTTGGCTTTTATAGCTCATCATGATTTAGAGTTACATCAAATGAATGTGAAAATTGTCATTCGTAATGAAGACCTCAAGGAGAATGTATATATGGACTAACAAAAGGGTTTCGAAGTTAAAGAGAAAGATCAAATAGTGTGTAAACTAAAGAAGTCAACATATGGACTCAAACAAGCCTCACGAAAATGGTATATAAAGTTTTATGATACTATAACATCTTTTGGATTTAAGGAAATTAACGTTGATCCATGCATATACCAAAGATCAGTGGAAGTAAGTATACATTTTAAGTCTTGTATGTTGATGACATTTTACTTCTTGCTAATGATTTAGACATAATTGCATGAGACAAATGATTTTCTCTCTATGTAGTATGAAATGAAAGATATGGATGTGACATCCTATGTGATAGGGATAGAAATATTTCATGATAGTAGGGATAAAAATATTTCATGATAGTTTTATTAGAAGTTTGATGTATGTTCAAACTTGCACAAGACCGTATATTAGCTTTGTGATCGGAATGCAAGGAAGATATCAATGTTTCCCTGGAATTGATCATTGAAAATCTGCAAAGAAAGTTTATGGCACATTACGAAGCTACAATTAATGCATTAGGATTGCGAAACTTTATTTCAGGACTTGGGATTGTCGACACCATTATCAAGCCGCTGAAAATTTATCGTGATAATGTTGCAAGAATATTCTTCTCTAAGAATGATAAGTACTACAAATGTGCCAAACATATGGAGTTAAAGTACTTTGATGTCAAGGAAGAAATTCATAAACAAAAGTGTTACTTAAGAATATTAGAACTGATCTCATGATTGCAGTTCTGTTAACAAAAATGCTTACAATCAAAAATATTTGAAGAACATGTTCAAAGAATGAGTCTTGGTTATACTTATGATTGATACATTTATGATATTTTACACTTTGAGCTCAAATTATGTGTTTATGATATACATTAATGAACATCTTATTTCTCATAATAATGTACACATTATTGTTTTGAGAAATTACAAGATGATCTCTATGAGACAATATTGTGGACAATAATATTATATGTTTTTGTAGCTTATGAACCTAGTACGATAAGTTGCTAATGTAGTAGTATATGGAAGGAAGTATGTAGTTTAAAATTTATGTACAACCGCCATAACTCGCATTAGTAGTTTGTTATATTGTGGTATAAATGTATGATGGACATTATAGAAGAGATCTATTGTATGCGCAACTAATGTTTATTAAATATAATGATATATGATTATTGGGCCAAGTGGGAGAATGTAAGAATTATTATTATTATTAATAATAATTATTAATTATTTCTTACTTATGACCCAAGTTTACTTGTGGCCCGAGTAATATCATAAATAGTATTTAATAAGGAATAAATCTCGTCCGCACATTTGGTTACTTGATGGACGTACCAGATTAAGTCATAACCTATATAAATTGGTCCTCCCTCCACCCATTAGGGTTACCACATATACTCTACATTAATTCCATCACTGCCGGTTGTGATAACATAAAGTTAGGGCAATGAGGTACAAACCAATTTACAACTAACACTTAAGCTTTTCTCTATGATGATGTCTTCCTCATCAGGTATGTGCCCTTAACGATCTCTATGTAAGATTATCATGTCAAGTTCTTGATATTATGTTATAAAGTATTTAAGCTTACCAGTGAGCCTACTCTTTATTTTTTCTTAGGCAATTTTCACATATAACAAATACAAAATACAAATTTGTATGTTATAGCAAAGTTTACATAATTACGCTTAATAGCAAACATATATGTGTATAATTTGCTATACATATACAACTGAAAGTTATGCCTATCTCGCTATACATATATACAAAAGAAGCAATTGTATAATTCGTTGACTCCTGTTCATATTTGTATAATTTTGCTGGCAAACCATTTGTATTAATTGTTGTTAGCCTCTCATTTGTATAAATCGTTGTTAGTCTCTCAATTCAATTGTATGTATTTGTATATCTATATAAAATTTGAATTTGTATACAATTGAATCGAATTTTATAAAACGAGAAAGAGAGAAATTATATACAATTTGAATTTGTATAAAACGAGAAAGAGAGAAAGGCCAAAGAAACTTGGGCAGGAAATATACAATTGAATCGAATTGTACAAAACGATAAAGAGAGAAATTATATACAATTTGAATTTGTATGAAACGAGAAAGAGAGAAAGACAAAAGAGACTTGGGCAGAGAAATATTTGTATTGTATAATTATAAGTGCATAGGACGGAGATATATGTATTTGCCTGTGTAGATATAATTTCTCTCACTTTATACAAATAAAAACATAATTTATACATTTCTATTATATAAAATGAGAGAGGCGAGCGACAGGGAGCGAGCGAGAGAGGGAGAGTGGCGAGCGAGAATGTGAGGGAGAGAGGCGACTGACAAACAGTTTGTTATGGAACAAAAATAAATTAAACGTTAGCTAGTGTATTTATTTTACATTATTAGTTTGTCATTATATACAATTATACCATTTTTCTTTTCTTATTTTCCCCCTTAGTGGTAGACCCTTGTATTTGTATGCATTTGTATTGTGAGCCCTTCTACTTACATGTTTGTCAATTAAACCCTTAAACTCAATAAAACACGATTTAACGAACCCGTCGGACTATTGACCAAACTTATGTGGCATTAGGATGTCTGAGTTGGCAAAAGTGTGTAACTACTCGCCTTAAGAGGTGAGTTAGGAGCATTTTCACTTCAAAAATTATTAAAAATTATAAAAGAAATACTTTTTTCGAACCATTAATTAGAAAAACCTTTCATCATCACCCATTACACTAATTTCTAGTCATCTTCATCCCCTGCCCATCCCTTTTTTTTCTTTTCTTTTCGCTTCCTCAATCTATTGTCATGTATTTAGCAGATATTGAGCACTTTTTAGTTTCTTGTCCACTTTCTAGTTTCTTGTCCACTACTTCACGGGTGGAGGTAGAGAGCGGAGATGGTGGTGCTTTGCAAACAATGTTGATACACTGTAGTGTGTGAGAGAGAGGCACGACTTGTCACCAAAGAGAAGAACGATATGGATGGGGTGCAAGGATCTAATCATGGCGGCAAAAATGGTGATTGTGTGCGGCCAAGATGATGGTGATAATGGTGATAGTGTTTGGCTAGAGCTGATTGTTCGTGGCTTAGGTTGTTTGTTTGTGGAGGTTGAAAGAGGAAAGGAAAATGATGATGATGTACCGAGGAGATGAAGACAAGTAAGGGTGAGAATATAAATAGTATCGCCGAAAAAAATGGCGACGACTTTGGCTGTAAAACAGTGGGAATAGGAGAGAATGTGATGGATTTCTACTGTAAAGAATATTAACATTTTATTATTTACCGTTTATAAACAATTTTGATCAATAATTTTAAAAATAATAATGACATGACATCTATAAATGTGATGTGGATATGACATGTCATCTATATAAAAGAGAGTGAGCTACACATATCGTTCTAGGGGTTTAAAAGACTCATTTAATTGAGTTTAAGTGTCCATTTGAAAAATGATTAAGTAGAAGGGTTCACAATACAAATGCATACAATTACAAGGATCCATCAGACTATTTCTTCTTTTTTTTTTCTTCTTTGGTCACTCAATTTCTTTATTTTATTCCAAAGTGCAGACTTACAAACATATATGGAGGCTTTATTCTTCTAAAAAATAATCATTATTATAGGGAAAAAGTCTGAATTATATTTGAATTTTATCAAAATTACTGTAACAATATTAAACTTTGGAAAAGACCTATTACCCCTTGGACCATTTAATAGTATATTTTAAAGGTATATGTGTGCTCACGTAGACATCATAAATATTGTATCATTATAATTAGTAATGTGTCCACATGGACATATGTTATATACTTTTATAATACACTATTTAATAGTGCAAAAACGTTCTCCATAAAGTTTTGTATCGTAATAACAATTTCGGGCAAAATTGAAACATTTTTCATACCCTTTCCCCTTATTAATGTCATCACCAATTTCATTCACATTGCCAAACAGATTTCGACCTCCTTCACGGGATATTTGTCAAGTGTATTTAGTACGAAGGAAAATATTTTATAATTTGCTTGATTTTTTTCACCTTTTGTTGTTTGCTTTGAAATAGCTACCAAGAAATAGTTGAATAAGTATAAGAAAGATAAATCTTTGGTAGGTAGCTTATGGATTTTTCATTAATAAAATATGATTAATAATATAAAAATCTTTTTACATAGTTTACGCTTAATTAGAGATATATAATTATAGTTTGCTTAATTGCGAATTATAGTTATATGTTTGGGGAGGAGCAAGATATGGATGAGAGGAAAGAGGTTGAATACCTATTATAATCGTTGTGTTATGAATACAATTGATATGATTGATTCAAGGAACAGAGAGATGAGTGAGATCGAGAGATGAGCGAGATGAGAGAGGGAGGAGAGAGAATGTTACTTGTATTTGTAAGATCATGAATACAATTCATATAGATATACAAATACAAATTATACAAATATAAATATAATTATCTGAATACGATTGATTTTTATCATATATTAAATATAATGGTGTATATTAATGAACAAAATTTGTGTCGCTGAATATTATAGACAAATTATAAATAGTCATAATGCAATTGATACTATATACATATACAATTGATATAGAATATAAATACATTTGATATATAATATAAAATATATATATCATATTTATGTGGAGTATTTTTTGGAATACAGTTGTTTGGACGGAAGAGAAAGAGGTGTGTGTGTGTGTGAGAGAGAGAGAGAGAGAGGGGAGAAGAGAGGTAAGGGAAGAAGGGAAAGAGAAGACAGAAATTTGCTATAATACATATAGTTATATATTGTAATACTAAATTATGATAGTTTATTGTAAAATACATATTCTATATGTTTGTCTCGTTATATAATTTATAATAATAACAATAATAATGGAACACCTCCAATAATATATATGTGTATGTCTAGTTATAAATTGTAATATTAAATTATGATAGTTTATAAATACATATCATATGTTTGTCTTGTTATATAATTTTCTAATAAATAATAATAATAATGATAAAAATAATGGACTGCCTCCAATAATACATTAATGTTTGTGTGTAAAAGTTAAAATTCAAAGTAAAAAAATGCTAATAAAAAGAGAATAAAGACATTGATCAAGAGCGTCAATTATGATGTAGATCCTAGATTAGTACAACGTCGTGATTGGATGAACAAGATGTGCAAACTCTTCTACAATTACTAGATATAAATTTTCGTGTCACATGGGCTCAAGAAAAACTTAAGATAAAGCAAGCTGAGAGTGTATGAACACACACACACATACACACTATATCCTTAGTTAAACTCAAACACATACACTATATTGACTTAGTTGGAACAAATATTTTTAGTAGGCAGAACAGTGGTTAACAACAATTACTACAGAAAAGTGTGACTTATATGAAATTTTTTCTGGGAATTATGTATGAAAATTCACAGGAAAACAAGTTTCCTGCAGATTTTCCTATAAAAAAAAATATGAAAGTAAAACCTTTCAAGGTGATTATTTATAGCAAATTTTAAAATCCCTAATAATTTACCAAGGGATTTAAATTTTGCAAGTAAATTACTTATGATTTTTCTTGCAAAAGATAAAAATAATTTTTCTTACCAATTTATTCCCAAGAAGATATTGAAATAAATTTCATTAACCAATTAATTATCATCTCTTATTTTATATATTTAATTATTAATTGAACCCCCTAGACACATATATACCTACTTATCCATATTTCTCATACAACTACCCACACATTGCACAATTTCATAAGTGCTCGATCCCCCATGAAATTCGATATAACTGTCCTTCTAATATCAATCCTCCATGAGATTTCATGCCCACTCATTTATAGTTGCTCCTTGAAATTCCACTCGACCAATATTTCAAATTGTAATTTTATAAATGCTAGCTTTTTGGTGTTTTTTTTTCCCGATGTGGTACAAAAGATACCATGATACTACACTAATCTTTTTGCATCTTTCTCAAATTTTACTAATTTTTAAAGTAAAATTTAATTAATCCAATTGAGCATTTAATATACCATTTAGATATTCATAAAAGAAAAATCCTTTTGGCCATAAAAATATGGCATTATTTGGCCAGAATGGTAAAATGACATGTTCACACTATAAATAAGTTTATTTTTGGACATATTTTCCCTTTAACTTATATATTAAGGGGTCGTTTGGTACAAACATTGATAGTGCAGAGATTAGTAATGTATGGATTAGTAATGCAGGGATAAATAGTGCAGCGATTATTTTTTGTCAAGTGTTTGGTTCACTACTTTCCACTTAATTTTGTGTTTAATTTATAATTTTACAAAAAATGATTTCCTATTATACCCTTATGTTATTATGAGTGTTTATTTCATATAATTGGGTCAAAGTAGATAACCACCGGACCGGATAATTTTTTTAAATATATATATATATATATATATATATATATATATATATATATATATATATATTTATGTATGTATGTAAACATATATAAAGAAAATATGCTTTAAACCTATTTAAACATTAGATTGCAATATGTTTTTTTTTAAAAAAAATATTTTTTATTTATTTTTTTTGAAAATGTTTTGTTTTTTAGATCTATTAAGATAATTTTTTTCTAAAAAAAGTACCCCATTTCTAATGGCTATTACACGAAAAAAAAAAAGATCTTCAAATGCTTCAAATTACAATTTTTAATGTTGAAAAATAAAAATTGAAAATTGAATTATTTTATTAAAAAACTGTAATGTTTATTTATATTTATCACACTTTCAGTGATTTTAGGGAATACTCCAACAAAATGGAATGTAGAAATATCTATCTAAATAGGAGAAGAAAAAGTGCACCATAAAAAAACTATAATTATTATTTGAAAAATGAATTAAAAAAATTATATTAAGAAATAATAATTATCATTAAAAAATTAAAAAAACTTATTTTTAAAAAAAAATAGCTAAAACAATCCATCACTAGTTAGTTGTAGAAATGGGGTACCTTTTTTAGAAAAAATTATCTTTATAGATCTAAAAAACAAAACATTTTCAAAAACATAAATAAAAAAATATTTTTTTAAAAAAAAAACACATATTGCAATCTAATGTTTAAATAGGTTTAAAGCATATTTTCTTTATATATATATATATATATATATATATATATATATATATATATATATATATATATATATATATATATATATATATATATATATATATATATATATCGTTAAGGAGATAACAGCTCAGACAAGGGCTAAGAGAAGAAATGAATACGTATCTCAAATTCTATGTCATATCTTTTGTTTTTGCTCTTCTTCGTCCATTGACATGTCTAGGTCATTCATAAGAAGCAGAAGCATGAAATCACCCAGAAATGACTCTATTTATGCCTAGCCAAAGGAGTCATCATTCTTGATTTTAGCTCGGTACAGAGGAAAGAGGAAGCAACGTAACCCACCCAGTCCTGCCTTTAGGAAGGAATGCAGGAAAGGGAATAACTTGGAAGAGGTCGGACTTTGGTTTTAGGAAGAATGTCCGACTTTGAACCTCAGCCTATCCCAAGACTTGGGAATAAAGTGAAGGAAAGGTGCCCTGAATCTCTCGATTCAGAACTACTAAGAGGGGAGGGAGAACCTTATCCCATTACTCACTTTAGTCATGGAAGGCAGGAAAATAAGACTCACTTGAAGAGCTACCAGGGCTGGGAAGGTAGTCAGCTTAGTAATTGGAACATCCATTGGGCAAGTGAGCCCCCTAAATCTAAGTCGGGGGGGGGGGGGGGGGCTTCCTCAAAAGAAGGATTTTGAAGATCGAACATTAAGAGAGAACAACGGATGATAACTAGCGCCCGCAGCGTCCGGAGATAACAATAAAGACGTTTAAATAACCACGATGTTGGAGGATAAAAGATAGAGGATAAGACTTCTAATGATCCTTTTAAGATACATAGATTTTCCTAAATGTCCATAGCTACAAGAGCTAATAGAAAGAGAGGAGAGTTGGGTAGAGATATTCTTTGCTTTCCCAGCACTGATCTCTCTTGTCGAATGTTAGAGTTGGGTAGAGCTTCTGATTTTTTCATGTTGTCAAAGAGTTGAATAATTAGTTTTTTTTGTTGTCAAAGATTTGAACAATGAAAATAGATGGCGAGTGCCTGATCAAATTGATCAGGTCATGTAGGAACAAGGTTTAAGTCTACCGGTCTGTTAGGAATGCCTCATCTACATACATCACTGCACTTCCACTTGACACCTATCGTAATGATAAACGAATCGTCTCGCCGTAACCTTTTCTTAAATTCTCAGAAGAACTTCTGTCTCTCCATCCCAAATGGGCAGAGAACCTCGACCGCACAAATATTTTTTCATGAAGTCATAATAATATGTTTTGTGTTCTTCAATGATCCCATTAAGGCTTTCCACTTTCCTGTCGAACCAAACGAATAGGTCTCAGGAGGGGGGAAGGGGTTGCGCTTGAATTTAAGTAGAGACTTTGGAATATGAGTAGGGCTCATAAGTGGCTTGTTCATGCAGAAACACTAAAGGAAGAGTAAAAGTAAGGTTGGGTGCTTGTGGGCCGCGGTCATCCGACCTCGAATAGGAGAGGACAACGCTCTGGATCCTCTCTGCTTACAGAAATTAATGGATCAGAAAGGGGCTTGGTTCTCTATTTCTGGGCGGGGGTGAAGGACATAAGAGAAGATTGCCCTACAGATAAGGAAGAGTGGAAAAAGGTGTTGTCATTTATCTTGACTAGCTTCCCGAGGCGTTGGAAATTCAGACCGGCTGAGAGAATTACTCTCGCTATTTAACCCTTCATTCCGCCAACAAAGAAGATAGGTGAGTATCTTTTTGCAATGATGTTTCCTTGGTTCATTTTTTACTAACAGAATCTTGCAAATGAGTAGTAGAGCCAAGTACAATCTGAGAGAGAGCTAAAATTAGAAGTGTGAATATATTCATTATCTTGAAACTTAGTACAACTTGTTGTCATCTTCTCTTTGCATGTTCATTAGTTTTTCTCCTTGGTCAATTCATTAGTGTAAAATCATACTTGCTTTGCACCTTTCAGTTTCTGTTCTTGTAGTCTGATTTCTGAAAAAGGTCCCCGCAGAGATCATGTGGAACTGATTTACTAAAATCTAGTAAGTCTTAATTTTATTTTGTATTAAAGTAATCATTGGAGAAGTTTGAGCTTTTTGTTTTCTGAGATGGTTGAGGTATCCAAGCGTCTGCAGGATACCTTCAATGTGGGTGCTCTTGCTTAGATTGACGAAGATGCTTCGTTCTTTCATTTATAATCAAATTTTGTTGAGACGTTTTGTGATTATATTCCAATTGTTAGTGATGTGATTTCTTGATGTTGGATCATGTTCCTCATTCCGTTTCCTTTACTTGATGGGACAACCCAAAATTAAGTTAATTCAATCTAAGCCATTTAGTGATTATATTTTGTTTCCTAACCAAGTTGTCTCATGTACCATGAGTAGAATGCGAAAGGTCGAAAGTACTCAGTTAACACATTTGTGAGAATTAGCTTACAATTTCGTTCTTTTTAGACAATTGCTTTAGTTAATATATCATATGTATGTTGTGTGTGTTCTAAAATTAGAATGGTTTAGAGATTATTCCAGTAGGTACAATATTAATATATTTGGGCTAGCTGTATATACTCTTTGTTCAGATGATTAAAAAGTGTATGAAATTTCTAAATATATGGGGAGTGTACAAAAGAAGTGGTGCCCTGTACATTATAGTTATGTTCTATTTCTCATGTAGCTTCTTTTCGGGCAAGTATAGTGTTGCTTTCTTTTGTCCTTGTTTTTGTATTTTTATGTGCATATTGTTAGGTTCATGTGACTGACTAGTAGCTTTACTTAACCATTGTTGAACCATACAGTATCTAATTTTCATTATTTATGTGTTTACAAATATACTTATTTTTTGGTTCAGAAAATTAAAATTTTCGAGCATCAAAAAATGGAAGGTAAATAGACTAATATTCGATTGAGCATGATTTACTGATGAATTTATAAGTGGAATAGATGAATTTATTAAATTTTCTTGTAGGCAACATTAGTATTTGTCAGAAAAATTTATAATTTATCCTTGTAAGCGTTGTAAAAATATGAAGCATTTGACACCCGATGAAGTTATTTGCATGTTTTTGAAAAATGATTCACACCAAGATATTGATATTCGACGTCACATGGAGAGAAATCTCCTTCAATAAATTTGAATAAACATATCTATTCTGGTGACTCAAGTAGTCATCAAGAATTTTACTTTGACATGCCCTCAAGTAGTCAATGTAATATTCTAGAAAAAAATTGTGAACACGTATGTATGGTTGAAAATGATTATGCTGTAGAATTTAATCATCAAGTTGAACCCAATATAGAAGACTCTCTAAATATAGGTGCAAGCAGATTCTATAAAGTGTTGAATTCAGCTCAAAACTTCTTATGACATGGATGTGAATATTCAGAGTTGTTTGTGACTGTGAGAATGATAAGTATTAAATATGAATACAATATGTCTCATAGTTGTTTTAATTCAATGACTCATTAATGAAGGAGACAATCTCTCCAGATAATAACAAACCTCTTGATTACTACCGAGCGAAGAAGCTAGTGTCGGGGCTTGGTCTAACTAGCCAAAAAATTGATTGTTGTGTTAATGAATGTATGTTATATTACAAGGTTGATAAAGATATGACGGAATGTAAGTTTTGTAAAGAACCTTGTTATAAAAAACGTATTGACAAGAAAGGTAAGAAAAAGATTCCACACAAGACAATGCATTATCTTCCACTTATTCCTAGACTTCAATGGTTACATACTTCGAAAAAAATCTGCTGAACACATGAGGTGGAACTATGAAAAACACAGGGAAGAAGGTGTGTTATGCCACCCTTCAGATGGAGAATCATGAAAAAAATTTGATCGAAATTATCTAGACTTTGTTGTAGAGCCTAGAAATGTTAGGCTTGGTCTTTGTTCTGATGGTTTTACTCCTTTTGGCCAATCTAGATCGTCATACTCTTGTTTGCCAGTGATTGTTACTCTACAATGTTCCTCCTGATATTTGTATGATTGCCCCATATATGTTCTTAACATTGATTATTCAAGGTCATCATGATCTGAAAAAGAAAATTGATGTGTATCTTCAACCATTAATAGATGAATTACAACAGTTATGGAAGGATGGTGCAGTCACTTATGACATGTCCAAGAAACGAAATTTTCACATGTAAGCAGCATTCATGTGGATAATTAATGATTTTCCTGCTTATGGCATGCTGTCTGGATGGAGTACAACAGGTAAATTAGCTTGCCCAATATGTATGGATGATACAAAAACTTTCAGCTTGAAAAATGGAACAAAAGTTTTTTGATTTGATTGTAACCGACAATTCTTGCCTCTCAATCATGAACACCTCTCAATCATGAATTTAGATGAAACAAGAATGTTTTTTATAAAGGAAGAGAGGAAAAGTCTAGACCTCCTCCCAGTTTAATTGGAGAAAAAGTGTGGGAACAATTAAAGGATTTCCTAAGATTACTGAATCTGGTCCGCGCAAGTTTTACTGTGATGAAAAATCACATAATTGGACCAAAAGAAGTATTTTTTGGAATCTGTCATTTTGGAAGACCAATCTAGTTCGTCATAATCTTGATGTAATGCATTTAGGAAAGAATGTAGTTGATAATATTTTCCATACAATCATGGATAAAGTGAGAGAACAAAGGATAATAAGAAGGCAAGAATGGACTTGCAAGAATATTATCGTCGAAGTGATTTACTCTTGCAACAGAATGCTGATAGGAGATGGATTAAAAAAAAGCAGAGTTTACCTTAAATGACGACAAAAAGAAAGATGTATGTGAGGGGGTTTATGAGCTAAATATGTGTGATGGATGTGCTTCTAATTTGGGCAAATGTGTTGATAAGAAACATTTAAAATTATTTGGAACGAAAAGTCATGACTATCACATTTTTATGCAATGTCTTATTACAGTAGCTTTTAGTGCACTGCCTAAACCAATATGGAATCCACTAATCAAACTCAGTATATTCTTTAAAGACATGTGCTCAACAACATTGCGAGAGGATCATTTAAGGCAAATGGAAGAGAACATTCCATTAATCTTGTGTAAATTGCAATGAATATTTTCACCTGGTCTTTTTGATTCAATGCAGCACTTAATGATTCAGTTGCCTTATGATCCAACGATTTGTGGTCCTATTTAATACCGATGGATGTATCCATTTCAAAGGTATACCAATTTATTTTAAGAATTTATTATTTTTCTCATTATTTTATTACATAATTTATTTATTTTATAATTTGATTGCAGGTTCCTAAAAAAATGAAGAAGACTATCAAAAACAAATATAGAGTTGAAGGATCTATTTGACAAGCATATTTGGCTCAAGAAATCTCATTCTTTTCTTCTCATTATTTTGAATCTCATGTCCTATCTAGCAGCAATAGAGTTGATCACAATGATGATTTAATAAAAAAAATTCTACTCAACCAACTACTCAACCAATTGCATGTTCTTATTAATTGTGAAGAGGTTACACCTTTTCTCAATTAATTACCCACCATAGTGTATGTATGATTATTATATTTAGGTTGAAATTAATTTACTAATTTAATTGAGTGCATTTTGTATGAAACAATTTTGAGAGATACTTACAATGATCATATTGATACTATCATTGATAAGCAAATTGAAGCTGACTTTCCACAATGGTTCAAGGAATATGTATGAATTAATATAATCAGTTCTGAATAAAGAATATATCATTCGAAATGTAAATCTGATAAAATTTCTCTCCTTGATAGTTGAATAATAATCCACAAGATTCTTATTTGTGAATTTTAGCAATGGGACCATTAAGACAGGCATGGTCTTGGCCTATTTATTTTGCGAATGGATACAAATTTCATACTGCTTCTTGAGGTGAAGGAAAAAGTACACATAACAGTGGGGTGCATGTCAGTGGCACTGGACAAGATGGTACAATAAGTGAATATTATGATGTTCTTAAGGAAATTATCGAATTAGAATGGACAATGCCACCATCTATGAAGTGAGTTCTATTTTATTGTGATTGGTTTGATACCTCTAAAAATGGCATGAAAGTTGATATTGATTTTGGTATTATCGAAGTTTGAAAAAGAGGAAGTTATTCTAAATTTGACCCTTTCAACTTTCCTCAAACAACAACTCAAGTTTATTATGCAAGTCATCCTAAAAACAAAAGAGATAAAGTTGATTGACGGGTAGTTATAAATACAAAGCCAAGAGGAGTTGTGGATACAACATATAATCTGAAAGTTGCTTACTAAGAGGAGCAATCACATGTTAGTGCAAGTATAGAAGATGATCCAATTGATTGCTTACGAGATGAACAAGTTAAAGGTGAAGAGATACATGAAAGTAATTTTCAACCAGTTGACAGTGAAAGTAAAGTTGAAGATGAGTAGACAACAAGTGAAGAAGAGGAAGATGAGGAAGGGGAAACAAGTGAAGAGGAAGAATTTTTTGATAGTGATGATTCACAAGTTCACTTTCAAACCCAAGAACATGATGCATAGGATGATCGAGAATATTAGTTTGTCTATTTGTTTTGTTTACTTAGTACTATATTCTGGTTTATATAATTGTGATTTTAATATTACTATGACCATTTATCAAGTACCTGTATCTCCCTCGATCTTTTAAACTTTTATAGTCTATTATTTATTAAGTTGGACACAAATATTTCTTGCATTACTTTGTCTTGTCCTCATTGTTTTTCATCATCACTATGTTTGTTCATGTGTTATTTATTGGTTACATTACTAATACATTATTTTATGTTATTTGTTTGTTGCAGATGTCAGGTAAAAGATCTAAGAGAATAAGACAGCTTAACAACAAAAGAGAAAAATTAAGTAAAAAAAAGATACGTACAGTAGAGCGATAAACAGTTCAACTGCCTATCATAATCCCATCAGGATCCCTCTAATCTCATATCGATTTACTTGATGTCAATTAAACATCAAATGCATTAATCTAATCTTGGAGTGAACAATCTTTACCTTATAACTCCAAATCTCGACCTCCCATAATTCCATCATGATCCCTCTACTTTCAAACTGGTTCACTCCATGTAAATCGTTATCCTTTGCCTCAACCTATTCTTGAGATTAATTGATCTCAATCTCGTAACACTGAATATCAAGCTCAATCTAATCAGTTCCAACCTATAAATCAAGAGTTTGAACAATAGATGTCACCACCAGCCAATAGTGTTGAATGAAGCTGATGGAACATGTCGAAGGAACAGTTTTGGTGAAGCTGCTTAACGAGTTAGAGTTTGAGTTACACTAGGACTAGACTACTAAATCCTAATTTATGTACAAGTCTATACTTTGTACGACTTAAGCTGATGTAGTCGACTAGGATAAGGTGTAAATAATATATTTGTGTTGTAGTAGGATTCCTAGTGTAGCTAGTATACGACTCTTCTCCTATATAAGGAGTATGTAACTCAATCATTCAATTATCAATACAATTAGTAATTTCTCCACATATACGTGAGATTTCTACATGGTATCAGAGAAATAAAGCTTTTCCGCTCTTTAACACATTAGATCAAAAACAAAAACAACCAAATTATCAAATCTTAATGGCCCCTTCTACCAACACTCTTTAGACCTCTTCACTTGATCATCTTATTTCGTCCTGCTCCATTAAAATTAAGCCAACAAACAATCTTATATGGAGGACAGAAATGACTCAGTTGATTCAAGTGATGAGATTAACACTCTCTCATCATAGAAACACGTAAACCTGTTTCACTGGACAAACTAATGAGAAAAATATAGCAGGCGAGAAGGATAAGGAAGACATCAACATTGTTGATGACTTGGAGGAGAATGATGTGTTGGGCTATTGCCCATGTTCCAGCCAAAGTCTCATGGCCTAATCCTACTTGAAAAGGATTGGAATTATTCTCTTTATTTGGTTTCCAATTCTATTAGGAAAAGGATTGAAATTGTAATCCTATTTGTAGTTCTTTTTTACTTTGTAAGAAAAAGCACAACTCTACAAATAGAGGATGGTCTTGAGATAATAATTAATTGCTCATTGGTATTGTCTTTGAAAGACAT
The DNA here is from genome assembly GCA_027705065.1 of Solanum peruvianum. NCBI lineage: Eukaryota > Viridiplantae > Streptophyta > Magnoliopsida > Solanales > Solanaceae > Solanum > Solanum peruvianum. The sequence continues at coordinate 7,400,584 of JAKWJD010001761.1, read as the reverse complement.
TAGAACATAAGAGAGGTTTTTGAGAGAGCTTTGAACAAGAGAAAATAGAGAAAAAAAGGGTTCTTTTGTTGCAGTCTTTTTCTCTGACCAACAACGTTCAAATCTTGTTTTCTGATTAACTAATCGTTGGATCGGGATGAAATTTGGACTGAGTGTTCCTGACGTCTTGGTGGTTGATTTGAACGGTGGAGACGAATTCGGAGGTCAGGAAGATCCTGTTTTAGGTCCCAAACAGAAGATGGATTTGGGTAGTGTTTCTTTCTATTTATCTTTTGTTGGTGTAGCTATTGTTTGTTCTCTTTTGACACTTGTTGTGTAGCCATTAGAATAATATTTGTAACCCTCTTATTGGCATAGTGAAGCAATTCGGATCTTGTCGATCCCGTGGTGGTTACCTTCAGTTTGAAAGGTTTTTCCACGTTAAACTTGGTGTTTTTATTGTTAGATTTTCGTCTTCATCTTTTCGTTACAACACTCAGTTAATTCAAGTGATGAGATTAACCTATCTCATCACAGAAACACGTAAACCTGTTTCACTAGACAGACTAATGAGAAAAATATAGCAGGCGAGAAGTATAAGGAAGACATCAACATTGTTAATAACTTGAAGAAGAATGACGTGTTACTAAGGAGTTGGATATCAGGAACCTTGACAGAAGAAAACATGTACCAGATCGTAGGCTGCTCAATTGCCAAGAAAATGTGGGAATGCTTAGAAGAAGCATATCTTCGAGCAACAAAAGATAAGCAGTTCCAGCTCAAGCAATACCTGCAAAGTGTGAAGCTAGGAACCAAATCAATTTATTAATACAATAAGAAATTCAATGGCATATGTGATGGTCTTGCAACCATTCACAAGCATGTAGATGAGGATAGCAAAGTGATTAACTTTGCTAGAGCTTTAGGTCTTCAGTACAAGACCTTCAGGATGTTATGTTAGGTAAGGCACCGTATCTTACTCTTAATTAATTTGTTAATAATCTTAGTGGTTTTGATATGAGGGAGGATGAAGAAGAAGTGCCTCAACAAAATCATAACATGACATTCTCTGCTCAAAGAGGCAGGGAAGAGGAAAGTACTCTCAAAGAAGAGGAAACAATAACTTTAATTTCAGAGGAAGAGTCTTCAAGCCTGTTGGACAGGGAACATGTTCTTATATTAGCAGAAACAAATCAGGTCCTCAAAATAGTCCTTCAAGTGAAAGTCATGAGAGAAATTTCTGATGTGTTCCAAATTTGTGATAAGAATAACCATACTTCTCTTAAGTGTTTTTACAGGTGGAATTACTCCTACCAAGCCGCAGATGAGCTACCACAAGCATTGGCTGCAACTAATTTTAGGAATGCTGATAACACCTTGTATGTAGACTCAGGAGCAAGTAGTCATATGACACATAACTCAGGTATCCTAACCGATCTTAAACACTACAATGGACCATATAAAATTATTATTGGGAACACATCCAGATCAGGTCTAAAATTGAAGAAAGTTCTTGTAGTCCCTAAGATTAATAAGAATTTACTCTCAGTTAGTAAGCTTAGAAAGGATAATAATTATTGCACTCTTGAATTTGATTAAACTAACTTTGTTGTAAAGGACAAGAAAACAAGGACACTGTTGGCTAAGGGAACTAAAAGGAATGGACTGTATGCTTTGGAAGATAACAATCTCTATGCTTTAACTGCTTCACACGATTGGAACAAGTCAGAAAACATGTGGCATACTAGATTAGGACATTCTAGTTTGTAGTCTTTAAAGTTTTTGAATAATAATAGTTGCAGCAATAGTAGTAGTTGAAATAAAATGCCTAGTGTATGTTTTAGTGGTCAGTTGGGAAAGAGTTGTAAACTTTCATTTGGCTTGAGAAATAAAATTGAGAAAGAACCTTTATTGAAAACCCATTGTGACTTATGAGGACCTACTCATGTTGAATCTTCACAACATATGATATATTATGTCATTTTTGTTGATGATCACACGAGATATACGTGGATTTATCCACTGAAAAAGAAATTTGAGTTCTTTGAGGTCTTTGTAAAATTTAAAAAAAATGGTGGAAAAACAATTCTTTAAAGAAATTAAGATTTTTCAGTGTGAAGAGGTGGTGAGTTTATCCAAATAGACTTAAGCAAACATTTGGAAGATTGTGGCATTGTGAGACATATTTCATGTGCTAACACACCTGAACAAAAGAGTTGCAGAGTGGAAACATATGCATATTATGGAGACTGGCTTAACTCTACTTCTTCATACTAACCTACCTTTGTTTCTATGGGTTGAGGCTTTCCTCACTTCAATATTCCTTATTAATAGATTGTCTTCCTCGGTCCTAAAGATGGTGACTCCATTTGTTAAGTTGTATGGGGAATAACCTGATTACAATTGTCAAAAAATATTTCGGTGTAGATATTTTCCATATATCAAGCGTAGCAACAAGTTCAGTCCAAAGACTTACTCTTGTGTGTTCATAGGGTATAGCAGCCTATACAAAGGATATAGATGTTATTCTATCTACAAGGAGACTTTACATATTCAAAAATGTTGTATTTTATGAAAACACATTACTCTATGTGTCTTCAAATCAATCTCAAACTAACATTGATCTCTCATCTCACCTTGCTACTTTTGTAGAATCTTTCTATAAATTACAGGCACATGATTCTGATTCAGGGGAAGTACAACTTCTAGTACACACATTAATGATGATAATGTTGATCCTACTCTTATATTTGTTGATGATGAAAGTTTTGTTGACCGCTCAAGCGTAGGATCAAATGTTGAGGAACAAGTTAAATGTGATGCTGCAAATGTTAGATCTGCCAGTGACGTTTAGGAATAGGTTTCACTAACAGGTCAAGTCAGTAGGCATCCAGCTACATATTTTGGATCTGCCAGTAACGTTGAGGAACATGTTGCACTTATAGGTCAAGTTACTGAGCATCATCAAACAACCACTTTAGTTGATGTAATGTGGACCATCAATCTGACTAATTTGGTTGATGTACCAGTTGAGGTACTTCATGTACCACAAGGGCATCATATGTTCACTAGACGCAAGGCGAAGGAACATCACTTATCACTTCTTGCTCACAGTAGTAAAGACATTCTGAGGGAACCAAACACTATTATGGAAGCACTTAAGTCACCTCATTGGCTTGCAACAATGCAGGAGGAAATCAATGTTTTACACACTAACAAGACATGGATATTGGTGCCCAAATCTCCTGGTACAAATTTGGTTGTCTCAAAATGGGTGTTCAAGACCAAATTAAAAGTTGATAGAACAATAGATAGATACAAGGCCAGACTTTGAAGAAACTTTTAGCCCTATGGTTAAAGAAACAAATATTAGGGTAGTTTTATCCATTGTTATCATCTCAAGGTGGGAAGTTAGATAAGTCAATGTTAAAAATCCTTCCTTCATGAGTTCGTAGAAGAGAAGGTTTACATGAGTCAACCTCCTGGATTTATTGATCCCAAGTATCCTCAACATGTGTATCTACTGAAGAAGGTGTTGTATGGTCTTAAACAAGTAACAAGAGCCTGGTTTGATAGGTTCAACATGTATCTCCTACACCTTGACTTCATCTGTAGTAAGGCAGATTCTTCATTATTTACATTGCAATCTCACAAAGTCATCATATTTATCTTGTTATATGTGGATGATATTATTATCACATGTAGCAATCCATCGCATATCTCAGAATCAGTTTGACAAATTGGGAAAGAATTTTTCATGAAAGATTTTGACCCTTTACACATCTTTCTTGGAGTTGAGGTTAAGTATTTTGATGGGGGTATCCACTTAAGTCAGAGTGAGTATGTTGTTGAGCTAGACAAGACTGAAATGACTTTTGCAAATGTTGTAGCCACTCCTTTGGCTCCAAAGCATGGTATACATGAAGCTGTGGGAAGAATGGTTGAAGCATCTTTTAAAGAATGATAGTAGGGAGCCTCCAATACTTGACTCTGACAAGATCGGATATTACTCATGCTGTGAATTTAGCAATCATATTTATGCAAAATATGAACAGTGTACATCTTCAAGGGGTGAAAAGGATTCTCAGGTACATCAAAGACACGCTGCACTTTGGACTTAGACTTATTTCGCAATCATCATTTAGGTTGTATGAATACACTAATTGGGGAGGTTATACCACAACTAGGGTATCAACTACCAGCTAGGTTCAAATTGTATAGCACAACTAGGAGATCAACTACAATCTAGGTGCAAACTGTATTTCTTGGGACCTCCAAAAAAGGGTCCACAGTTGCTCGCTCAAGTGTTGAAGCGAAGTATAGAGCACTTGCCTCCACTGCCTCAAAGATGACATAGATCATGTATCTACTTCATGACCTTAGGGTGTTTCTTCGATCTGTACTTACGTCGTATTGTGTCAACATGAGTGCTTTTTACATGACAGTCAATCCAGTTATGAATGCTAGAACTAAACATATTGAAATTGACTATCATTTTATTCGTGAGAAGGTGGCCAGAGGACAACTTATTACTCAATTTGTGAGGTCTAAGGATCAACTAACAGATATTCATTCAAAAGCATTAACAAAACAGGTTTTTGTTGAGTTTCGTCGCAAGCTAGGAGTTAGACTCCCTTCACTCACTAGTTTGAGGGGAAGTGTTTGAGGAAGCTGATAGAATATGTCAAAGGAACAACTTCGGTGAAGCTTCCTGACGAGTATGTAACTCAATCATTCAATCATCAATATTATCCTTGATTTCTCCATTTATACGTGAGATTTCAAAAAATAGGACTCAGTCACCTCATCTAGTACAGTTGGCAATAGAGACAATAATCATCAAATCTGGATTGTACCTGAAGAGGATGGGTAATAAGACTAACTTTTAATAATACATTTGCTTAGCTGAATTGTTTATATGTTTATATTTTCGATAACTACTATATTTTATATAGGTTTGATACTCACAAGATAGTAATTGAAGGCATTGCAAGTTGTATTCGTAGTAAATTTGAATTGACTAGACCCTCATGGAAGAAGTTTCCACAATCTACTCATGATATGTGGTTTGAGGAATTCAAGGTAAGGACATTATACACATATGGTTACATCAAGTTATATGATTTTAATATTAATCTGAGTTACTTCTTATTGCCTTCACTGATACTCTGTCAATCTCGTTATGATATTTTATTTGGATCATTTTAGCTCTTGCTTCTTTTATATAATTCTTCATCTTGATCACTGGGTCGTTAAGTTTCCCTTTCATGGTCATTAAGATTTTAACTTCTCAACATGTCCAGCTAGGTTCATTTTTCATTTTTTTCATGTTTTTTGGGCTACCTGTTTAAGACTCTTAGTAATGCTAGTCTCGGTATTGCTCGGTCTCTTGATCTTTTTCTTGTTGCCTACTCCTATTTCATGATATCCCCATTTTTAGTCCTCAACGTTAACTGCATCTGCTTGTTTTAACTTGTTTTATGTTAGATTAGGTTTTATCTGATTATTAATGATTTGTGTAATCATATAAGTATGATGGTACATGGTAGTCTATATTGATTAGATTTATGTAAAACATGTTTCAATCAATCTACTTGGGCGCGTACACGTCTATTTTTGTTTTTTCTATACCGTCTTCTGCGCATTTATCTTTAAGAAGTGACCTTTGAATATGTTTTGTTTGTTCTCTGTTCATGTTAATAGTTCATTGTTGAAGGGTCTGAACAAAAGTAAATGCAAATATATTCTTCGATTCTTATTTAATTTTATCTGAATAGTGTTATTTTCTAGAAATGCTAACTCAACTTTACATTATTTTTAATATTGATCTGGTTTTGAGTAGTGTATATCAGAGTGACATAGCAACACTTTCTAGAAAAAAATTTAATATGGTTAGTTAGGCTTGGTTTCAACAATGTGGGATATAATGTCTTCTTTGCCTGAAAGCAATTCTATTGCTCTCTTCTTTTCTGGAACTGTGAAGTGATATATATCGATGTATCGAACTACTGGATTTGACTCAACTGTACTAGATGAGGTACATTCACGGCTGTGAGAGATCATATATACTATTCTAAACTCAAAATAACATTATCATTTGCAACACTCTAACAATTCTCGAGCTTAAAGCATCCGTTGAAAAATCTCCCAAATAACATTACCATTTGCAACACTCTAACAATTCTCAAGTGTCTAATGCAGGTGGTGTTAGCTTGTATAACTAATTTTGTTTTTATTTGCTATATACAGAAGAAATTCAAATGGCTCCCTCAATATACTAATGCTATAAGACATAATTTTGAGAAAAAGGCATTTGCTAGGTGTTAGGATCGAATCCACGCACACACACTTGATGAATGAAGAACACATAAACTTTGAAGAGAAAGAATTGAGAAATCTAGAGAGAGAGAGAGAAACCAATATTTCATGGTAACACCCCGTGAGTAAACTTCCACACCGGTGGGGTATATATATATTAATAAATCAGAGTATTTTTGGTTACAGAGAATAAATAGTAAAGCCTAACCGCATAAATATTAAATATATGACAGTACATCAAATATGAATCAGGCTCCACAACCTAACAATTCTCCCACTTAGAGACTGATTAAGTCATCCAAAAAATACATTCTCAAAAAAAATCTCTTCATCATCAACATCTTTATCGCACCGTAACATCTGTAGCAACAGCTACAAAAAACCAACCGAGGTTTTGTATAACCCCAATTTTCCAACATCAACACATTTCGTCAACATGTCTGCCGAGTTCTTTGCACCCTCTATCTTCTCCAAGCACATATCACCATTCTCCACTACCCTGCAAGTGAAATGGTACCGCCTTCTGATGTGCTTTGTCTTCGAATGATAGACTGGATTTTTCACCAATTGTATGGCACTCTGGCTATCTGAGTAAAGAAACTTCTCTCTCTACTTTTTACCCAATTCCTCCAGATAATCTACCAGCCATATCATCTCTTTCCCAGCTTCAGCTTTGCCACATACTCAACTTCAGTAGATGAAAGAGAAACACAATTCTGAAGCCTGGACATCCAACTCACTACAGTTCCACCTAAGGTGTAAATGTACCCGAATGTACTCTTGCTCGACTCCACATCCCCACCAAGATCAGCATCCACAAAACCCTTTAGAGTCACCTTGACTTTGCCAAAACAAAGTGAAATGTACCTCTCATATATCTCAGAAGCCGGTTCACAGCTTCCCAATGCTCTTTCCCCGGGTTCGCCATGTACCTGCTAACAACTCCAACTATATGTGCTATATCAGGTTTAATGCAGACCAAAGGCTTAATGCAGACCATAGCATACATCAAACTCCCAACTGTTGAAGCATATGGAACAAGTTTCATATGCTCACGCTCCTCGACTGTCTTGGGTGACTGCTCCTTTGACAATTTAAAGTGATTTGCCAATAGAGTAGTCCTGTGTTTTGCATCATTAACCCTGAATATTCTCAACACCTTCTTAATGTACATCTCCTGAGATAGATTTAAAGTGCAAGCAGATCTATCCCAAGAAATCATCATCCCCAAAATCTGCTTCGCTGGACCCAAATCTTTCATCTCAAACGCTGCAGACAACCTTGTCTTCAGATTGATAATCTACCTCATACTAGATCCTGCAATCAACATATCATCCATCAGTGTATTTCTTGATGTAACAATACAGACCCTTTTCAGCTTTGCAGAATCCACTCTTGGTCATGAAGGAGTCAAACTTCTTGTACCACTATATTGGTAATTGCTTTAGTCCATACAAGCTCCTGGTGAGCTTGCACACCATCAGTTCCTTTATTGGAACCACAAATCCTTCCGTTTGTTGCATATAGATCTCTTTGTCCAGATCTCCATGTAAAAATGCTATTTTTACATCCATTTGCTCTAGATGTATATTCTCCGATGCAACAATACTCAAAAGAATTCGAATAAAGGTTAACTTCACAACAGGAGAGAATATTTCAGCATAACAATACCTTTCCTTTGTGAATATCCTTTAACCACTAAACGAGTCTTGAACCTTCTTTTGCCATCCGGTTCAGTATTGATTCTGAACACCCACTTATTGAGCAAAGCTCTCTTCCCTGCAGGTAACTTAGTCAACACCCATGTGTCGTTCTTCTCAAGTGACCTCATCTCATCATCCATGGCTTGCTCCCACTTGATCGAATCTTTCACCTGTAGGGCCTCATCAAAAGACTCTGGTTCCCCCTCATCAGTCAGCAATAGATAGTGTAATGAAGGTGAGTACCTATCTGGTGCCCTGATGGTTCTGGATGATCGCCTTAACACCTGCTCAGGTGTAACATGCTCCACTTCAGATTTTTCAATAGGAGTTGGTTGAGTATCTACTTCGACATCTCTGGGGTTATCCTTCTCCAACTCAACCTCAACTCCCACTTGCTTTTTAATCTCTAGTTTCTTATGCTCTCTGTCCTTGTACAGGACAAACTCATCAAATGTCACGTCACAATGTCTTAGGATATTTCTGTTCTTGTCATCCCAAAACCTATAACCAAACAAATCAGAACCATAGCCTTTGAAGTAACACTTCACAGCCTTGGCATCAAGCTTGTCTCTCTTTTCTGGATCCACATGAACATAAGTAGTGGAACCAAAAGTCCTCAAGTATGAGTACTTGAGTTCTTAACACAACTCTCGCAAAAGTCCTCAAGTATGAGTACTTGAGTTCTTAACACTTCCTTTGGATCTCTAGGAGTCTTTGTGAAGCTTACTCTTTTCTGTTTGCCTATAACACAACTCTCGCAAAGATCCATATCAACAAACTTCAGACCCTCTAATGCTCCTTTAGCAACCAACATCTTCATTCCTTTAACACTCATGTGTCCAAGTCTGTTGTGCCACAGACATGAATCGGAAGCACCTTCAGAAACAACGACCATGTTAATACACCCTGCAGTGGTGTACAAGGTTCCAGATTTGGTGCCACAAGCTACTACCATAGCACCTTTCACAATCTTCCACGAACCTTTCCCAAACTCTGCTCCATATCCCGTGCTATCAAACTGACCAACAGAGATCAGATTTTTCTTGAGCCCAGGAATATATCTGACATCCTCCAATGTCCACTGGCTTCCCGAGGTGGTCTTTATGCAAACATCCCCCTTTCCTTCAATCTGTAAGGTTTTATTGTCAGCAAGATATACCTTTTCAAAATTTCCAGATTTGAAATTATGGAACAACTCCTTTCTTGGAGACAAATGAAAAGATGCACCAGAATCCAAAATCCATGATTCAACCGGGCTGTTCACACTAAGGATTAGAGCATCCCTAATGTCCTCTGCTGAATTTACAGAATCATTGTCATCTCTAAAATTCTGATTCTGTTTCTTCTTTGGAGCTCATCTTTTATGGTATTGAAAAATCAAGTTGGTGTTGTACAATTATAGCAATATGCATAAATCTCGAAACCCTGCAATGACTATGAATTGTGAAATGAAATTGTTTTTTTCCCTTGACAACTTGAATAATTAAGTTCTCGAATGTTTTTATCTACTTTTTAAGAAAGTATAATATATCACTAGCCATAAAGACAGAGTTGCTTTTAGGGTAATTTTGTAAGGTTCTTGTAAAGTGAGTCATTTTCTTGAATTTGTTTACTTAGGTTTCAAAATGATTATGTTAGCTACAATACATGAGATTTAGCCTAGGACTAGGAAACTTACAGAATCCAAAGAAAGGTTATGCTATTTAAAGAAGAGAATATACACCAACTAAATAGATTCTTAAGACATATAGCCCTCGAGGAATGATTAGGAGTATAGATACCATCAAAACATCTATGATTTTTTTTATCCAAATACACCATAAAATACTAGCAAACACCATTCTCCAGATATTTTTGATGGTGAACTGAATTAAGAAACAATAAAGCGATAATGTCATTATAAGTTTCTGGACTGCAAATTAATTGACAAACCCCAATAATAGAGGTCATTTCTAGTTGCTTCATAGTCTGGTGCTACTTTTTTTGACAGGTACTAGAAAGAATTTTAAATTTTTAACATCCATATCCATGTAAAGTATAGTAACTCACTCTGAATAGACTGTAAAGAATATGATAGTTAAATTTGAATGTTCCATTCTACCTTTTCATTTTGCTAGACAATATTAAGTGATATCGGAACAATGATACTAGTTACATTGTCACAGTGGAGCTAGCTACCCAACCCAACTATGCCCCAAAATTACTAATATATGATAGTTGGATTATAGTCTACATACATGAGTTATCATCATATTACTTTTATCTTTAAGCTCCACATAATATTTGTCTTTAACTCTCAAATAATTTGTTTTGATGCAGAATAATTTTGTAAGGAAAAAACAAAAACTATTAGCTTCTCAAAGTGCATCAACTGCATAAGGAGAAACTAATGCAACAGCTGGTCAACCTTCTCAATTGACAAAAATGGATATTTTGGTGCAATCTCTTGGTGAAAAGAAAAAGGAAGAGTGAGAGGTTTTGACTCCCTAGGTCGATCTGTAAAGACATCATCTAAACAATCAACATCGACTTTATCGAGAGAAATTGATGAGATGATGAAAGCTCGGGTAAATGCTTCCAATACTGATTTATATGCTCAATTGCAGAAAGAGAGCCATAAAAATAAGAGGAAGAGGAAGGAATTAGACTTATTGAAGAAGCATGTCTCTTCAAATGGGCAATCATCTTAAGAAGACAATCAAGCTTATGAGGATGAAGCGGTGATGACTCTGATAGTGTGAGTGATAGTGGTTCCGTCCATGACTCAAATAGCGTGAAAGAAAGTGACTATAATAAGGATTGAGATAGTTGACAGTACTATGTAGGATTCAAATTGAATTGTATTTTGTTTTTGTCCATGTAAGAATCATAAACTATTGATCTTGCGGGTTTCTTTTCATAGGAATCATGAATTATGAATTATGTATTTTTGTTGAATGGAAGTGATATAACGTGAGTTGTATTTATTTATTTTTTTGGTTAGTTTTTGTGAGTTTCTTTTCATAGGCAATATTTTCATATATATATCCCCAAGAAATTTCCTTTTGTTTCACAAAATTTTATGTCCAAACTCCAACAAGTTTACTTGGGGATCTTCATAGGGAATTGCTTGCGAATTATTTCTACGAAAATTCATAAGAAATTTTATTTTTATAAGAAAGTTAATACATGAGAATTTAAATCCCATAGTAAATTACCTAGGGCTTGTTTAAATTTGCAGGTAAGAGTTACCTACAAAGGTTTTTGCATCAGATTTCATTTTGCTAAAAAATTTGCAGATAATCAAATTACATGCAAATTTTACTATATTATCCCTAGAAAAATCTCCAGATAATTAGTACTTTACTTTTAGTGTTATTACTTATACATCTTCTCTAATACTCGATACATTTAATACTCGGTACATATAATGTACTAACATATACATTCTCTTGTGCCTATATTATTTTTGTAATATAAATTATGACGTTCCTCTAGTCATTGGTGACTTGTAGGACTAGAAATTCAAATTTTTGGTGAGTCCTCATATTTGGGGAACCGTACTACTATATGTCTTTATTGCTTTATGTCATTTTAGTTTTAAATTTTTTTCTTGATCTAGGGCTTGTCCTGACCATATCTATTAGTAGAAACTTATGTTAGACATAATATTGTTTCCGCTTTAGGAAGTATTGTATGCTAATTTGATATCATTTAAGATTGTTGATTGATACTTATATTTTGCTTCATGCTTTATTTTCGTTTGGATGTTATAATAATGCTATTTTTATGTCAAGTGAATTGCTTTGGATCTCTTGAGACTCTATTTGTCTTATCATGTCTAGGGGTAGATTTAATAAAAATAAAGCAAAGTAAATTATGATTTGCATTTTAGACCATTTTAACAGGATTTTTTTCAAGATATTGCATACCTTGAGATCAATGGTTGCAACTTGTAGAACCATTTGATTATGTTAGGAGTCGTTTGGTAAAATGTGTAAAAATAATTTAAAATAGAGTGTACTAGTAATTCTTATATTAGTAATGTTGTATTGGTTAGATTATATATACATTATTTGTCTAGGTGTATTAAAAATAACATGCATTTCATAAAAAAATTTATTTATAAAAATATTCTTCACAATTATGATGGAAAATATATAAAGAGGTAAAAAAAAGTTCTGAAGAATAATCGAGACTTTAACTATGCTAATGCATGCATTAAATCTCTTGCATTACTAATATCTAAAAATTCATGGTATTAATATATACACTAATGTCTTGATATTCTTGAATGTTCCAACATCAGCCACTATTGTATCCCCACGTGGACACTTGACAGTCTATCAACTTGAGGAAGCTTTTGCAAATATCACCACAGCATTGACTCAGTCTCCAAACTTCATTTCTCAACTCTCGAGTCTTGAGCTTCAATTTGTAGTGCCAAAAAAATGTCTTTAGCTATTCTACAACAAAGTTTCTTGATTAGTCCTCTTTCTTCAACATACAAACCAAGAAAATACAGCACTTTCTTCCCTGTACATAGCACTAAAATCTTGTGCAAACACAACCCAGATGACCCACAAGACTCTTTAAGGTAAAAATCGAATATAATGGGGAGAAAGTTTCATTCTTTTATCTTTCATTTTCTGGGTTCTTGATGGAGTTATTGTTTTTTTTTTCAGGAAAAGTGAAAATAAATTTGAAAAGTTGGCTTTAGCTGCAGTGGCAGTTGGGGTTTTGACACTGGGCTCAGTGGATCCAGCATCAGCTGCTAAGACTGGTGGCAGAATTGGTGGTCAGGCTTTTCGACCATCATCTCCTCCTCGCTCTTCCTCACCAAGGATCAATAATTCAAGGTTAATTTCACTCTTTTTTGGAGCAAAAGATGTATTTGTTACTGTTAAAGATATGATTTAAATAAAAGTGTATCCTGACCAACAATTTACCTTGCCGTTAGATGAGATGGTCACACAATTAAAGTCATAATACATAAATATGCCTTTTAAATTGGTTTCGAATTTCATTTATGCCCTTCAACTTTATGTGTGCATAAGTAGACACTTAAACTTGTATAAAGTTGAACAAACAGACACACGTGTCTTACATGTCATCCTACTTGTCATTTTTTGTCCTACGTGATGTCCTACGTGTATTGTGACATGTAGGACTCATGTGTTTATTTATTTAAAAGTTGGATAGTTAAAGTGTCTGTTTGTGCATTATGAAAGTTGGAAGTCAAAGTTAAAATTTGAAGCCAAGTTTAGGGTCTAATATATGTATTATGCCCACAATTAAATATGGTCCTTAGAGACCTAGGTTCAAGTCTCACCTCCATGTAGAGGCGGAGCCAGGTAGGGCTCAAGGGATTCATCCTAGCCCCCTTCGGCGAATAGTTATACTATCTATACATGTTTTACATAGTAGATGTTACTCCTTTTGTTTTTTTTCGTGTGTTTAGTCCCTTGCTTCCACTGATTACCAAATAAAGTCCCACGTCTTGTCCATGGCTAACACCTGATGGAACTTTGTTGAAAACATACTTAAGTAAGTAAAAGATATTCACTATACTAGATGATGCTTTTAAATGATATGGTCAGACAGTTTAGTAACTAACAGCCTTGAAACATGTAAATTTACTGTTTATGTAGAAATAACTTAAAGTTTTTAATGCTTCACTTCGTTTCAAATGGAGGTCCTACTTTGTTCATCGAGGATTGATTTGACTGATTGTTGAAGATTAATCAAAGTTGTATTGGTTATAAAAGTTTATAAAACTGTTTAAAAGCTGCAAATATGTAAGCCCATTTGAAAATAATGAATAGTTTATTATTAAATCTTATTTTAGCAATGGAGAGTAATTTGATTGTCTCAAACATACAATATGTGATCAGAATTTTAAACTTGGTAGTAATGGAACATGTTAATTTAGTAGTGGTAGTAGTTTCAAGTAAAGTACTCTCGATGCCAAAAGGTACAACACCAATAGTTGTATTTGCCTTGGCTTTCTGTTGAATTATTGTATCTAGATATGGTGCATGCTTCTAGTTTTGCTGAAATTTAGACATGGAGGAAGGTTTCAATGTGTCTGTAAAGATATTTGTGTCGTATATGTAAAGATATTTGTATGCCAATGGGGAGGGGGTGGATCGATTTGAAAGGAAGTTATGGTAAAGAGAGAGTGAGAGAAGAGAGTTGTTTTATTCACAAAGGCAAATGCCTCTTTATGTAGACGTACACTGACCTTTATTATTTACACAGTAACTTGACTCTTACTATTTACACAGTTACTTAACCTTTACTATTCATGATTAGGACTTTTACTATTCATGAATAGTACTCTTTACGACTTTCAAAACAAAAAACAAAATAGACACTATTTACTTTACGACTTTTTTACAAAAAACGAAATAAACTTTGGCCAAATGGCCGACATACTATTTTCTACTTTATTTAATGGCCTTTACTTTTTACATGTGGCCGACAATAATTATGACTAATTTACATATATTTTTATGTCTATCTTTTCCCTATCTTCTTCTTCTCAGCTTACTCCAGTTGTACGTCTGGGATTATGTCATCACCTTGGTTGCACTTGGAACATATATGGTCTAGATATTTGTGACAAATTAGCTTGCAATATCTTGTCATTAGTTCTTCGGAGATGAATCCCTGTCTTAGTGCTCTAGTTGTTGGAGTAGCTTCTGGTTTTAATAAAGATAAAATCCATTTCTGGACTTCCTCCATATCTGTTTGTCTTATCTCTTTTGAATTGGCATATATCATTAAGTGATCTCTTGAATAATAACTCCATATAGCATTTCCTTGTAGATAGTTGTCCACCCCCCCCCCCATTGGTATCAGAGCTAGTTAAATAAATAATTATGGAAAACAAATCAACTATGACGGATAATCTACAAGAACAGGTATACCATTTTATGATCATGAGTAGCTAAATTAATTTATTCCTGAAAATCTCTTGTTAATTATAATTGTTTATCATGTTTGAATAATGTTCTAATAACCATCTTTAGAAAGTTTGCTACAGAAATATTCTTGAATAAGTATGCCCAGACTATGCCATCATAAGGTTGAAACAGGTTTCAAATAAGGCCGTTTAGGGGAGTAAACAAAGTTGAGGCGCTGTTAGGGTAACTAATCAAAGAAGAAAGCTGTAGTAGTGACCAGACGAGATGATTATTAAATCATTATTTTTGCATAATAAGCAAGTATAATTTATTAAGAGGTTGGAAGGAATAGAATTTTAGTGAAAAATGAAAATGATAAAAATGGAAACTTACCTATTAAACGATGATGATTATAAGATATTACTACTCTATATACTAAAAAACTTGAATACTGATATAAAAAGAGAAATTTATAATAAATTATTAACATATGAAATAATAGAAATAACAACCCAAGGTTGGATTGAGTTAGATATACAAGAAAGACTTTATAATGAATTTTATTTTGACATATATGATTTATATGATGATTTAGATAATGGAGATTAAACATGACTGAATATTGGCTAAGGCGATATGGTAAAAATTACAGGTTAAAAAAGATTAGATATCCAGATAAAATTAGTAAGCTTTTTAAAATATTATATAAAAAATTATGATGGATAAAAATAAAAATACTGAAATAAAAAGAACCAAAATAGATAAAAAAAATACGAAAAATATGGAAAAAATTAAAATCCTTATATATAGAATATCAATTATCACAACTAGTCAAAACAGATAATGATAAAAAAGATCATTTGATAAATATAATTTCAAAAACAGAATACAAATATGTTTGCTATTTGAAAAAACAGTATGAACAGAGAAAAATATAAACAACAATTAATAGAAAAAATAATGGAAAAAATAACTGAAAAAGAACAAGAATTACAACATAGAAAAAGAAGGTTAGAAGAAAATATATTAGCAGGAGTATGTAATAAATCAATACTAGCACAAAGAAAAGTTATATTAATGTTAGAATTAGAATTAGATTGTCTTGAATATGAATTACAACATAATATAATACATAGATTATAATGAACAAAGAGGAATTTGCAGTAGACGAAAAGACATATGAAAACCAATATGGAATGATAATAAAAATAGTATTTTCAAACTTAGGAAGAAGATACAAGAAAATAGGAAATAACTTATATTTAATGTTAGAAAAAGAAACAGCAAAATTAGAAGATAGTTTAACAGCTATGGTAAGAATAACAAAAGAAAATGAAGAAATAGATAAAGCAAGAGAAATTGAAAAAATAAAAACACAAGCAAAGCAAGAAGTACAACAATTAGAAGAAATAAAAAATACAAGAATAAGTGAATTAGAAAAAGAATTAGCTAGATTAAAATTATTATATGAAAATAAACAAAAACAAAAGGAAAAAGATAAAGAACTTGAATTAAAAAATGAAATAAAAGAAATGGAACAAAAACTAAATGAAGATCTAAATGAAGATATTGAAGTAAATGAAATAGATGGAAATGAAAATGACCAACAATCAGAAATAAGTGATATAAGTGAAACATATACAGAAATTTTAGAACAAATAAATAAATCGAAAAAATTAGAAATAAATACAGGAGATATGGATAAACCTAGTACGTCAAGAGTTAAAACCCCAGATAATAGTCCCAGAAATAGTCCTAGAGTTAGTCCTAGAAGAACACCACCAACTTATAGTTATCAACAATCAGATAGAAATAATACAATATGGAACAGTAGATTAAATAGGAATTGGACACCTAAACCAGTAAATGAACAATATAATTTCTTAGATTTAGATTGTGTAGTAGATACAAATAAAGCAATAATATTATGGATAGGAAATATGTCTAAACAGTTAATAGATAACAAAATAGAAACAGCAAAAACACCAAGGTATATAGAAAGAACATTCGTAGGAACAACAAGATTATGGATAGAAAATCTACCCTCAGAAAGTCTAAAAGTACTTAGGAATGATAAAAAAATGGATGGATCCGCATCAGCAACAAATATAGATATACTAGATAAATATGAATCAGCAATAAGAAGTGAATTTGGAGGTATGACTACAGATATAAGAGAACAAAATAGAGAAAAAATAATAAATAGACAACTTATGACAAAATTAGCTATATGTAAACTGTGTTACTTAGAAGAATATACTTGTGCATTTAAAGAATATTATTACAAAGTTAAATACAATTTAGACGAAGCAAAAGAAATAAGAAAACAATATTATACAAAATTACCAGAACCATTTAGTACAAACGTAATAAAGGATTGGGATAATAAAGGAATGGTAGATACTTTAGGATCTAGAATAAAACTTTTAAACCAATGGTTCATACAATTATGTGAAAAGCAAAAAGAAAAACTAAAAATGGAAAAAGTACTAAATAAAAATTTAGCATGTTGTAAAAATAAAATGGCACCACAATTTGGATGTACAATTAAAAAACAAAAATCCAAAAGATATAAAAATTATAGAAAAAATAAAACTATATATAAATATAAACAACCAAGACGAAGGTATTATGTAAAAAATTATAAAATAAAAAGACCATACAGACCAAAAAGAAAGATATCCCAATGTACTTGTTATAATTGTGGAAAGATAGGACACATAGCTAAAGATTGTAAATTACCTAGAAATCCAAAAAGAAAACAAATAGCAGAATTAATTATAGATGATGAAAAATATATGCAAATAGAATACATAGATTATGAATTAAGTGAAAATGATAGTATATATGAAGTATCAGATATAGAAAATGAAGAAGAAAATATTAACCTAGATAATAATGAAACAGATGAAGAAATATAATGTCGGAAAACGAAATAAAAATAATATCCAAAGAAGAATACCAAGATGAAGAATCATCAGAACAGAAAATTATATTTGATAATACGATATTTGAACAAATAAAAGGAAAAGAATTAGATTTAAGTGTTGAAAAAGTACTAGAAATACCTATTTTAAGAAATTGGTTTAAAAGACAAAAAGAAGAATACTATGTAGTTAGTCAAAAAGAACATATCATTGATTGTAAATATACAAGAGGAAAAACATATATACCTATAATAAATAAAAGAATGATAAACAAAGAAATACAAGATATAAAAGATAAAACACCAATAAAATATGTACATTTAGGAGGAACAGAAATATTAATAAAAGCCTGTTTTAGAGAAGGAATAGATACACCCATAGAAATATATTTAGCAGATGATAGAATTGTACACCCTATAGAAAAAAGCGTAATTAGTGCAGTAAAAGGAAACTTAATATATCAAAAATTTAAATTTACAATAAGTGCTAATTATACAGTATCATTAACAGATAAAAATATAGATAGATCATTAGTTCTATATTGGAAAATGTCTCGAATAAAACTAGCACCAGGAAGCAAATTATTCACAGCAAGATGTAAAAATTTATATATATTAACAACAAAGCATAAAATAACAGCAAGAAATAAAATTAATAAAATAAAAATAGAAAATCCTTTTGAGAAAATAATTACTGTAATAGACAATAATGACTATAGCTATAAAGAAATTGATATAGAAGAAGATTTAGAGATAGTAAAAGAAAGATTAAGCACTTCAAGCGTACCAAATACACTGACAAGAGCTACCTCATCAAGAATGAGTACATCTAAAAGAAAATATGAAATTCCACAAAGCTTGTTAGATAAAGAAGAAACAACACCATATCATTATTTCATAACAGGAATAATAGACCAAAGAAAATACAAAATTTTAATAAATACAGGACAAGAAGAAAATTACATAACAAGAGAGTTAGTATTAGAAGAAGAAATTATAAGAACAGGACATACATGCCCTGGATTACCTAGTGAGATAGTAAACACAAATGAAGAAACAACAGAAAAAGAAACAATTATAGGAGGAATACCTTTAGTAATACAATTCAAAATATACCAAGGAGACCATAATATTACATTAGGAATAAAATGGTTAGAAAAAGTTAAACCATACAACATAGAAAATCAACAATTAACAATAACTTGTCAAAATAAGAAAATAATTATAAAAAGAACAAAATGATTAATGAAAATATTTATACTTGCAAAAATTATAGTAGAAGGATATCACAACAGATATTATACCCCTATGATAGATACAGGAGCAGAAGCTAATATATGTAAATATAATTGCTTACCAGAAGATAAATGGGAAAAATTAAAAACACCTATGGTAGTAACAGGATTTAATAATGGAGGAAGTATGATTAAATATAAAGCAAAAAATATAAAAATACAAATATGGGATAAGATACTAACAATAGAAGAAATGTATAATTTTGAATTTACCACAAAAAATATGTTATTAGGAATGTCATTTCTAGATAGATTTTATCCACACATAATAACAAAAACACATTGGTGGCTTACCACACCATGCGGAAACAAAATAGGAGCAAAAAGAGTAAATAATAAACAACGAAAACCTATGGAATGGATAAAAGGAAGTGAAAAGATAAACCAAGAAATGGAAAATATAAATAATAAACAAATAACACAATTAGAAATTGTTATATTTGTTATAGACAAAATTAAATTAATTAATGAACAACTAGAACAATTATATAGTGAAGATCCATTACAAGGATGGGAAAAACACAAGACAAAAGTAAAAATTGAATTAATAGATGAAAATAGCATAATAACACAGAAACCATTAAAATATAACTTTGATGATTTAAAAGAATTTAAAATACATATAGATGAATTATTAGAAAATAGTTACATACAAAAAAGCAATAGTAAACACACAAGTCCAGCATTTATAGTTATAAAACATAGTGAACAAAAAAGAGGTAAAAGTAGAATGGTCATAGATTATCGTAATCTAAATGCTAAAACTAAAACATACAATTATCCAATACCAAACAAAATACTAAAAATAAGACAAATACAAGGATATAATTATTTCAGCAAATTTGACTGTAAATCAGGATTTTACCACTTAAAACTAGAAGAAGAATCTAAACAATTAACAGCATTCACAGTACCGCAAGGTTTCTATGAATGGAATGTTTTACCCTTTGGATATAAAAATGCACCAGACTATCTATCAAGAAAAAGGAACTCAAACTGATCCAGATACAATAGAAGAAATACTCAAAGCCATTACTACACTTTCTACGAAGGTGGACAGTATGGGAAAAGAGTTACAAAATTTGAAAGTTAATAGTCAGCAGCATGACTATAAATATGCGGAGCTACGTCGATCGGAAGACGCTAAAATTCCAGAGCTACAAGGAGACGTTGGGAAACTCCCTAAAACCCATAACATTAACATTACTAGTATTGCAGGTACAAGTACATCAGCTATGGGAAAAACTACATCAAAAAATACAAACTTAAACAGCTTATTTACTAAACCATTTATTCCAAAAGCACAGATAGTAGATACCCCAGCACCGCAAACATCTACATATGCAGCCAGCCTACACAAAGAAAAGAAAATATATAACCATATATCCCAAACTTACATTGAAAACCTATACAAAATCCAAAACTTTTTAAATCTTAAACCCAAATCTACCACAACCACAGAAAAAACCCAGGATTATTTAACCCAAAAATTTCAAGGCTATAATAAGTTAATCACACAACCTAAAACCAATCCAAACTTAGTTAAAACCTGTTACAGTTATGGATTACTTAATACAGTATATACATATGATGGTACAGAGATAAGTGGAATCCCGGAGATCCACAAAGCTTTTTTGATATACAAAAGAATTACAAAAGGAAATTTATTTTTTATAAAATTTTATACAGCACCAGCTGAGATACTTTATGATGAGATAAAACCAATAATCCAGATAGTAAAAATTGGATTAACGCGAGAAATGATAATACCGGAAGACATAGGGCAACAGCCAGAGATACCAAAAGTTGAGATACCCAGTTTTTATGCAAATAAAAGAATAATTGGGTTATCAACTATCATACAAGAATTAACTAACAACTATCTACAAGGAAATGCTATATGGAGTTATTATTCAAGAGATCACTTAATGATATATGCCAATTCAAAAGAGATAAGACAAACAGATATGGAGGAAGTCCAGAAATGGATTTTATCTTTATTAAAACCAGAAGCTACTCCAACAACTAGAGCACTAAGACAGGGATTCATCTCCGAAGAACTAATGACAAGATATTGCAAGCTAATTGGTCACAAATATCCACACCATATATGTTCCAAGTGCAACCAAGGTGATGACATAATCCCATACGTACAACTGGAGTAAGCTGAGAAGAAGAAGATAAGGAAAAGATAGACATAAAAATATATGTAAATTAATCATAATTATTGTGGGCCACATGTAAAAAGTAAAGGCCATTAAATAAAGTAGAAAATAGTATGTCGGCCATTTGGCCAAAGTTTATTTCGTTTTTTGTAAAAAAATCGTAAAGTAAATAGTGTCTATTTTGTTTTTTGTTTTGAAAGTCGTAAAGAGTACTATTCATGAATAGTAAAAGTCCTAATCATGAATAGTAAAGGTCAAGTAACTGTGTAAATAGTAAGAGTCAAGTTACTGTGTAAATAGTAAAGATCAGTATGTACGTCTATATAAAGAGGCATTTGCCTTTGTGAATAAAACAACTCTCTTCTCTCATTCTCTCTTTACCATAACTTCCTTTCAAATCGATCCACCCCCATGAAATGATAACTTGGCAGGGTAAAAGAAAACGGTAATGTAAATCTGTTACAACTAGAATGTTTCCCATATAGCGAGGACAAACAGTGACCGGAAAATGATTTCAGTCACTGGGACGAGAAAATTTTAAGGCAACAAATTTTTCTTTTGAGCCACTGGAAGGAATATAGGTAATGCAAAAGTATGTTTTGAGCTGAATTTCTAACTTGGTAATGCAATTATTTGACACCTTAGCTAGCTATTCATTTTATATGGGGAAATTTTTTTGGATATTACCCTTATGTTAGTGGTGACTTTCATCTGATTCTACATGCCCTCTTTCAATTCATCAACTACTCAAGTAGTACAAGTTAAAAAAATTCTTAGTTTACCTCATAGTATCCTGCATCACTGTCCTGACCTTCAAATTAAGTAAGCACCCTGAGACTTTCTTTCTACAGCCGTAAAACTGTGTCATCTGAAAATATATTTTTGTATTATGTGTAGCTTTAAAATTAACTGGAGTTCGCCGTATTAGAAGTCACCTTGGATGGATAATGAAAGCACTATAATCTTTCTTTTCTTTATGGTTGTTCTAAATTAGCTAATCTCATATTTATGTCTTCATTTTAGTGTTCAGATTCTTGTCTTATAGCATTTTTATTTACTCATTATACCTTTTAGTACTTTACCTCCTGTTATTTTGTGAGTACCTAATTAAACTAGGAGGAGCAGAACAAGGTATTTCTTATATTCCTAAAACAAAATCTCTAGATAGAGCCTATATTATTTGAATTCATAGCCATAAGTGTTGGATTTTAAAAAAGGTGTGAATGGAAAATGAAGAGTTGCGACTTTTATGAAGGGTTGTGACTTTTATGAAATGTTGCGACTTTGATGAAAAGTTGTGACTTTTATGAAAAGTTGTGATTTTTATGAAAAGTTGTGACTTTTATGGAAAGTTCTGACTTTTATGAAAGGTGACGACCTTTCTGAAAGATTGTGACTTTTCCAAAGGTTTGTGACCTTTCCTGTAAGTCACAATAAGAAACTTTTCGCACTACCCTTTGTTTTCTATAAATTGAGGAATTTCCTCTCATTTTAATATAGAATTTTTTATAGACTTCTTCTTCAACTACTAAATCTAGTATTCTAAGTGTACTTTACTGCCGTTGAGTGGTTCGCTTACACCGGAGTTTTGGTATCTATACTCTGGTGATTGAGATCATTTTACCCTGGGAGGTCATATTCCAAATCAAACCTCGGATACTAGAGGGGAATAATTTCCTTAAGGGGACACTGTGAATTCAGTGGACTTGATTTTTTTCCTATTAAAAATTTGCAGATTCTGGTACGTTTTTTACAAATTTTATATTTGTGAATTAATTTCAGTTCTTCTATTCTTCTGTTCTTCACTGGTTCATTAAACTTGGTAATTTCGTGTTTCTGCAAAGTTTGTTGGAATCAGTAAGATTCTTTAGACACATATTAACAACAATTCTTCTTTAAGAAAAATATTTCGTATATATTTTTTTTAAATCTGTTTCTGATTCTAGTTTCGCTACTAGTTTTAATTTTCTAGTTGTGAAAATGTTCTTAAACTTTGTTGTCTTACAAAGATGTTCAAAGTTTTGTTCTAAGTATGTTTGGAATACAAGATGAAGAACAATCTTAAGGAAATTATTATACTGTTAGTATTTTTTGTATTCTACTGATTGAGAGAATCTGATCATGGAAGTAGAAGATAAATGCATTACTTCTCTATAATGCGTTGCTTTATTTAGCAAGGTCGAAGTGTGAATGTAACAGAAAACTTTTATGGTATTCTGTTTAAAGATTAAAAGATAACCTTCTTATTAAATTATCTAAGGAGGAAAATAGTTTCTAAGAGTTACAATCTTTGGTTTTTAATTTTTTTTTTATTATGTGTATCTTTAGAAAAAAAGATTTGCAAACCATATGTTGTGGAATGGATTTTACTTCGCAAATATTGTTGCTTTTAAAATTCTTTTGTTTGCAAAAATGAGAGATGCATATTTTTTGTTTGATAAAATAGTATGTCAAAATGTTATAGTTGGAAGACTATTTGATAAGAAAAACATTTCTATGTCATAAAGAATATGTGTTATTCTGTTTGGAGAAAAAAAAACTTTTGTAGTTTTGTACTCCATGAGAAATGTTAATGTGTCTGATTTTTGTAGACTAAAAACTTTTGTGGTTTTATACTCTGGATAAATTGGACTATGCAATTGGTTTGAAGAATATAAAAACTTCACATAATAAGTCAATGTTGTACTTTTGATTTTCTATAAACTTCAATGTAATATAGAAATAAATTGTACAATTTTTTTTTGTCCTTATTATTAGTATTTAAAATACTAAGTGGTATGTCTATTTATGATAGAGAAAAAATAGCAGTGAATTAGAATTTTTTATTTTGTATTTCTATGGAATGAACTTTGACATTGTGTAAACATTGCCAAAGAGAATTGCAGCACTATAATTCTTTCGTAGAATAATGTTTCCAACATTAAAATATGTGGAAAAACTATTTTCAAATACTTGAAAAATACTTTTGAGATCACATTTGAAATGTGGGGGTTATTTGCTTATGATTAGACTTGGTGTCTAATTTAACTTTGGAGCAAAAGATATGAAATTTAATGATACTTTTGTATTATGTTACACCCACAAAATTCATGGAGTATATTTGATATTGTGGTTGTTGAGTTTCTCTATTACTAGTATATAGTGTGACTAGTATGGAACATCCAAATTATATATATACTTGTTCAAAATAATTGTGTTCTTTTATGGAAAAAAAAAATCACTTAAAATGTTGTGATTTTTCATGAAAATATATGTCTATTATAATAAAAGTATTTGCATAGACATGAATATTGGTGAATAGTCATTTGTTATGTTTTTTGTAAAAAATAACAGTTGGACTATATTGTCTTTATTGAACCCAATGAAACTTTGTTCATAGGTAGTTCTTTAACAATCACATTGAAAGTTATGTAAAATGTCCTTCTGAAAAGGATATTTGACAATCTAAACAATGTTTATATCACACAAAATTGTAAGAAATAGGAACAAAATATTAGTGAGGAAAAAGCTACCTCGCGAAGAGCTTTTCAAACTCAATGTTTTTATTTGTTCTTACTTGCTTGAGTCAATGTTTGTGACATGAACACTTGGGGCATGTCAATTACAAAACCTTGTAAGAAAAACTGATCAACTTTCTAAGTATGTTGAGCATTCTTATAAATCTGTTGAAAGGAATTCTAATCCCTTAGAATTGATTTACACTGACATTTATGATATGAAGTTAACACCATCTCATGGTGGGAAAAAGTATTTGTTACTTTTATTGAGAATTGCATTAGAAATGACTATGTCTATTTGCTAAATGGTAAGGATGAAGCAATAGAAATGTCTAGACAATGTAATATCGAAGTTGAATCAGTGTGAAAAATTATACAAGAAGTGATAAGAATGGAGAGTATAAATCTCATTGTGCATAAATATGTTTGGAAAGTGAAATATCAAACTATTGCCATATTCACCTCAATCTAATAAAAAACCGAACGTTGAAAGAAATTATGGATGCATAATTTATAAGCTTCGGGTTTACACAAAACTTGTGTGGAGGAACTATCCTTACTGCAAAAGGGATCAATAAAAAGTTTTGTCCTTTTAGAAAGAAAGTGATTTTGTTTGATCGGAATATGATCTTTTCCATATGAGAAATGGAAAGAAAGGAAATCCAACTTGAAATATTTCAAAGTGTGGAGGTATCTAGTCAAAGTCAAAGATCTTATTCCTAAAAGAATTAAAATAGGACCTATGACTGTGGACTGTAAAATTAGACTTGAGTAGTCTAGAGAAGGGTCTAAAAGGCCTAGGAAATGAAAAAGATAATGTACTCAATAAAGAGATTCAGAGGCTTAGTAAAATGTTAAAGGACATTTACTTCCTTCGAATATGATTTTGTAACATTTTCTGTGTCTTCTGTAGACTCATCCTTTGGAAAGATGGTAAAGCAAGACTTTGTGTCAAAGGCTTTAAAAAAAATAAGATTTTGATCTTGTCGATATATATACTCGTTAGTAATTAGAATTACATCCATTCGGATGCAAAAATTATTATCGTAGTATATGACCTCCAAATTCATCAAATGAATGTGAAAAGAACTTTCTTAAATGTAAAATTGGAGGAAGAAATTTACATGGAACAGCCCGAGGATTTTGTGGTACCTGGTAAATAAAAGAAAGTATGTGAACTTGTTAAGTCACTTTATGGAAGCACCAAAACAATGACATAATTCAATCAAACCGTGTCGGCAAATGGATTGAAGAATGATGGAAGTGATAAATGTGTTCACATTAAAATCATAAGGTCATTGTTTGTTATGTTGATCATCAATAGAGACACTAATGACATAAATGCTACTAAATGTATGCTATAAAGCAAGTGGAATAAAAATTATTGGAGTTGCTAATGCGATCTTAGATATAAGAATTCGTAGAACTCCATAATGTTTAGCATTTTCATGGTCTCATTGAATTGAAAAGGTACTTAACTAGTTCAAATATTTGAATGTCAATATTGTCAAGTGTCCAATAAATGTGAGCTTTGCATTTCAAAAGAGTGAAAACAAAAGTGACTCACAATTGTATTGTTCTAGAGTTTTGGGAAGCATGATGTATATCATATAATGTGTGCGATCAGATATAGCATTTGTTATTTTAGACTGAGTCGGTTCACAAGTGATCCCAAATAAATTCATTAGATGACAATAAATAGAGTTGTGGAGTATTTAAAAAAATACTTAAAACTATGTCTTGCATTATATCAATATCCAACAATATTGAAAGATATAGTGATGCAAATTGAATCATCGGAAGAATGAAGTAAAATTCACGAGTGGATATGTATTTACTATTGGTAGAGGAGCAGTCTCTTAGAAATATTTCAAAAGAGACATGTATCGCTAGCTCTACAATGATCTTTGAGCTAGGTGCTCTAGATAAGGTCGGTGAATAAGTTAAAAGACTCCGGAATTTCTTGATAGATATTCTATTTTGGCCCAAACAATTGGCATTAGTATGCATACACTTTCACAGTCAAGATGCAATAGGTAGGGCATGGAGCATGATGTATAACGGAAAGTCTTGTCATATACGACATAGACATGATATTGTTAGAAAACTACTCTCTAGTGGAATTATCAGAATTGACTATGTAAAGTCAAAAGATAATGTGTCGGATCCACTTACAAAAAGGCCTAACTAGAGAGAAAGTTAAAAGATCATCTAAGGGAATGAATTTACGGCTTAGGACAAGTCATCATGGCGGTAACTCTATCTAGCAGACTGGAGATCCCAAGAGCTAGATTCAAGGAGAAAAACAAAGTTGTGAATGACGGTTTGGCATTGTCAATAAACTCAATCCATTCTCATGATGAAGACAATGCTCAGGGACAAGGATACAACATTAAGGCTTGTTAATATGTTAATAAAAGCTTAATGGTTTTAATGATTTGCTAAGTTTGGCAGAGTTGACCAAATAGTGTATCTACGCGATAACACGGTTAGAAATCACCTATGTGAGCGTGAAGTATAAGCCGCTTCAAAGAAGATGATTGTCAAAAGCCCATTTCTCTATACACTCATGAATCCAGGAGGTGTTCATGGCTAAAACGAACACAACCGTAAGAACCATAGACGGTAAAGGTTAATTGTGTGACATATGGTTGTCTAGGTATACACCAAAGTTCGACGGTTCAAAGATATCGCATCTACCGATTGACCGAGTATATCCGACATATGTTCACTACGGAAAGTCCAAGGGGAAACCTACTTATCCAGATGCAATTAATTCTTGCTTGTAAAGTACAC
This sequence comes from Solanum peruvianum, assembly GCA_027705065.1. NCBI lineage: Eukaryota > Viridiplantae > Streptophyta > Magnoliopsida > Solanales > Solanaceae > Solanum > Solanum peruvianum. Next base: position 7,373,018 of record JAKWJD010001761.1, on the reverse strand, counting down.
ATACTTGTTCGTTTCTTTGTCTTCGAGTCATTCCCCATTCATGCGGGAGATTGTTGGATTTTAAAAAAGGTGTGAATGGAAAATGAAGAGTTGCGACTTTTATGAAGGGTTGTGACTTTTATGAAATGTTGCGACTTTGATGAAAAGTTGTGACTTTTATGAAAAGTTGTGATTTTTATGAAAAGTTGAGACTTTTATGGAAAGTTCTGACTTTTATGAAAGGTGACGACCTTTCTGAAAGATTGTGACTTTTCCAAAGGTTTGTGACCTTTCCTGTAAGTCACAATAAGAACCTTTTCGCACTACCCTTTGTTTTCTATAAATTGAGGAATTTCCTCTCATTTTAATATAGAATTTTTTATAGACTTCTTCTTCAACTACTAAATCTAGTATTCTAAGTGTACTTTACTGTCGTTGAGTGGTTCGCTGACACCGGAGTTTTGGTATTTATACTCTGGTGATTGAGATCATTTTACCCTGGGAGGTCATATTCCAAATCAAACCTCGGATACTAGAGGGGAATAATTTCCTTAAGGGGACACTGTGAATTCAGTGGACTTGATTTTTTTCCTATTAAAAATTTGCAGATTCTGGTACGTTTTTTACAAATTTTATATTTGTGAATTAATTTCAGTTCTTCTATTTTTCTGTTCTTCACTGGTTCATTAAACTTGGTAAGTTCGTGTTTATGCAAAGTTTGTTGGAATCAGTAAGATTCTTTAGACACATATTAACAACAATTCTTCTTTAAGAAAAATATTTCGTATATATTTTTTTTAAATCTGTTTCTGATTCTAGTTTCGCTACTAGTTTTAATTTTCTAGTTGTGAAAATGTTCTTAAACTTTGTTGTCTTACAAAGATGTTCAAAGTTTTGTTCTAAGTATGTTTGGAATACAAGATGAACAACAATAAGGAGAACGATGTGTTTTATATTACTATTGGAACAATCAGGTTCTAGTGGAAACAATTCCATCATCTTAAGGTTATGATTTCCTCTCGGGCATTTCAAGTTCCTTGCCTCCGATAGATAATTAACTTATAAAATGCTGTAAGCTCTCATGTATGTGGCATGGCTGGGGAAGTAATTGAAAAAGGAACTGTTAGTAATTGGTGGCACATACATTTATCATTACTCCAGTATATAGTGCAAGCAAGACTAAAGCAAATATTCATGTTGAACCAAAAACATTCGTTCTACACGACAAGACATGGTTAAATTTCCTATTGAATGTGTTTCCTAAGTTCTTTTTTATTGGCTAGGAAGCTACTTTGCAAGAATCTTTATGGCCATAATTTTGTTCTTATTATCTAAATAGGACAAACAACATCAACATTCTAGACAGGTCAAAAAGTTAATATATTAATGGAATATAGTCAAACATGGAGACACCAGTATTATATATGATTCACGACTCACGTGCATGTAGAGGTAGATCTAAGATTTGAAAGTGGCGGGGACACCATTATCTTTAACTTTGATGTGGCAATTACTAGAAGGATCAGTGCTTCGCCACCAACAAGAAACCACCCAATTTTCAACAAATGTTAGATACCATAATTTTGTTTTAAGAAAACAATGAGTTAAACGCTAAGAACTTAAAAGATCAAACTAATTTCTGATCCCACCAAAATACAGTTAGCGGAAACAGTTGTTATTAAGCTTAATTAAATATTAACTATAGTTCCTACTAATTGGTGAAAAACAGAAATCATGAAAGAATCAAACTCAAATGTGTTTGAATTAGTAGAATCTACTTAATCTTTAGAAAAAGGTAAAGGAGGCCCTTTACAGTTAACAGAGTTAGACAGGGAGGTTGAGTCTCACCGGACACCAACTCCTCTCCGTAGTTACTTGATTAGAAAATAAGGGTGTGGGGGGTGGGCGTGGGGGGTTTGTTGACTGCAAAAAAGATAAAATTAAAAAACAATAGCTACTGAAGAGCAAGCACCTCTACCAGGTCGAAGCTTTGGGTGCCAGTGACTCCTATGTCCCTAACGTAGGTCCGCCTCTTTGTGCATGACCAGTTCAAGATCTCATGGTAAATGAATTAGACATGGATATTTTTTGAGAGAATTGATGGATAAGAATTAAACATGGTTATTGTTATGTACTTTGATTGAATAAGTATTATTCTCCCTCTCTGTTGAATAAAAGAAAAAGTTTTAGATCCGTTTTGCTATGAGTAATTGTAACTATTTAATATCACAATTCATGAAGTGTGAACTTATTTCAAATCCTACTTAAATGTCCCTTTTTTGCATGCAAACCATGCATGTTGACGGTCGTCGTTTGCATCTGGATCTATGGTTATTAGCGATAGAAGACAGTTGATAGTATTGTTTCCACTTTAGATTTTACTCTTTAGGCATCCCTTTCTTTCGTTGATATGACTTTTTAAGGCTTCTTAAGTAGTTTAGTCCAGAAGAAAATCACTGCTTCTGAAATATGTCAGCATAGCAAACTCTTTTTCTTACTCTAAGTTGTTTGGTTGGGAACTACTTATCCCAGGATTAACTATCCTGGGGTTAGTTATCCCACCATGTATATGGGATAACTTATCCCATCACTATGCTATAAATGATGGGATAAGTTATCTCAAACATGTCAACCAGATAAGACATCTATATCCTAGGACTATTTTTTTATCCCATGACTAGTTATGCTTATCCCTCACACCAAACAAGCAATTGTACTGATTATTAGTGTTTCTTAATGGAATAAGTGTACGTCATGAACTCTTAGCTAATCTTTTAGAAATAACAGTTTCACTCCATCAAGAAAATAATTGATCACTTTTCATTTTGCCTTCAAGATCCATATAGAAAACCTGTATTTATAGGTCTCATAAAAAATACAAAGATGAGTTTGTGCTCTTGTTATTTGCGATACGAACTACTATATAAAAGGAAGCAAACTGTAGGAATCTGATAGTCTCCATTTCCTATCTTAACAGAACTAGAAGTTCGTACATCAGATTATTCCTCAAGTTTGTTTCACCGACATTAGTCAGCTATCAAAGCCATGCTTTACAACTAGTGGTTACACCTTGTATTGTATTTACTAGGCCATTTCCTGTAGTTTCACCACCATAGTCCGAAAAATTGCTATAGCAGGAAATTTTGGGATTATTAGTAACCCTTTCTGGATTAAGTGGACTGAAGAACAATAACATTTAGATGATTTCCAAGCAGCCTTGTTGACTAACCAAGTGAAACACCAAAACTTCTAGGGGGCAATTACTATGCTAAATTTGTTTCCAAGGCCACTTAAGTGTGTTGTTCTGTGTATTATACAATAGAGTGTAATATGACTTTACTGTAAAGCTTCCATCCTTTTCCCCCTTCCAACATATATAGGATGTCCTTATTATCTAAGCATGTATGGTTATAGTAGGCTCCCATCTGTCGAATCAAACTGCAGGTTCTTTCCAATTCTCAATCATTGCAGTTTCTTCTTAAAATTATGTGCTAGCTGTAACTTGAGTAGTAATCTGATACAGAGACTTCCTCGTTGGCAGCCAAAGTAAAAAGAATGGGAAAACTCCATTTGAGAGGTGTGTGGCCCAACCAAGAGTCATGCCAAAGCTAATCTTCCTTCCATCTTCCAGCTTGAAATATGATTTGCCTATAGTCATTCCAAAAAGTGCTGATGCTTTTCTAAATAGAGAATCCAGAGGGGAGCATGGCAACTTTATTATTTCATTAATCGTGCTTTCCATCTTTGCTTTCGATGACATTTCTCCACGATGTACCTTTTCAAATCCCTAACCCCAAGGCCTCCATATCATTCACCTTCAACACTATATCCCAATTAACAAGAAATGAAAGATTTCTTGTCTCTAATTCCTTGCTATTGGAAGTGTCTTTCAATGTTGTCAATAATCTTTTAATAGAAGCACGTAAAGGGAATAACATAGTGTTATGTTCGAGTGTAGCACGCTGTTTATGAGGACTAATATTCCACCAATAGAGAGATGTTGCCTTTTATATTTAGACAACTTGCTTTCACATTTTTCAAAATTACCATCCCATAAAGAAATTGATGTGTGTTTATGCATCAGAGGTAGTCCCAAATAAGTAGCAGACTGTGTCCCAATAGTGCACCCAAAAATACCGGCTAACAGTTAAAGATTGTGAACTGGAAAGATCAGCTGCCTCTTGTGCATATTTATGTGGAGTCCAGTGACTGCCCCGAAAAGCCACAGAATAAGTCTAAAGATAATGCATCTGTTCTTCATCAGCTTTACTTAAAAGCAGTGAGCCTTCTGCATAAAGGATGTGAGAACTTGCAAGTTCATCTTGGCCCCTAATCCAGCTTTGTTCAATTGCACAGTGAAGCATGGTGCTTCTAGTTTCTTTTTTCCTTCTTATCGAAATCATTGAGAAAGTTCCTCTTGTAGTTTTTGTTATTGTTGAACAGCTTTAACTGCAAATTGCAGTAGTCGAACCATACTGTCTTAGTTGCGCCCTTCCTCATTTCTCTTAGTTCCTTCGGATGAAATTTTTTGTAGTCAATATCTTTGTATCGGTGTGTATGAAAGCAGGTAATAGATTCATGTATCTGTTCATCCTCTTGTTTCTTTCATGTATTTATTTATTTCCATTTCTTGTGTAGTTCCAAAACCGAGGGAGTTAACTAACCCCACCATACTGATGTGTTAACACATAGCCAACAATATCTTGCTGATCTTCCATGATGAAGACATAATTTTGTAGAGTATGCTCAGAGCTGTAGTGCCATACTGAATTATGATACTTCCTCCAGTTTTAAGACCACCTGGTTCAACTTGTTTTTTCTACTTGCATGTATTTGATATCCTGGTGCATGCTTAAATAGACTAATATAGATGATGACATTGTTTTTGCAGAACAAATATATATGTGAATCCCCCAGTTGCTCCTCCTCTAGTAGGTGGATATGGATATGGCTATGGTATTCCATTCTATGGTGGATGGGGTTGGTCACCTTTTTCGTTCTTCGCACCAGGGCCTGGTGTTGCCGTTGGCATTGGAGGTGGATTTGATACACTGGTGCTCTTCTTGGTTCTTGGTGCTGTTGCTTCTTTTCTTAGAAGGGTGCTTGGGAAATCAAGGGATGAAGATGAGTACTAGCACATGTTCATCCAAATATAGTTTTGTACTAGCACTGTCATCTAGCCATACAGTATATAATTAACCTTATGTATTGCTGAATTTTTTTCACTTCCTTTCTATGTAAATCATCTGCAATATATTTTTGTAAAGCAATCTTGTACATCACACTTGGGACTTTCGCGCTAAGATTTGAATCATTCTATATATGAAATTAGACTTAATTTGATTCCAACCAAGGAACAATTCCTTCTATTCGAGAAAAATAAGCATGAGCAATAATGGATGCATTGTCAATAGCAACATTATTATCTAGGGAATGTTAATATTTATTTATCGTAATATAAGGCCTTAAATATAGATTTTTTTTCAGAAATATACAATTACTTGCTTAATTTACATTTTTTGTAATAATATAGCCCAGAACTCGTATTACAAATTTTTAGCCCATGACACAATTCGTCATACAATATTTCCTACAAAAATGTTTTGGAACTTGATATTACAGTATCATACAATGGAAAAGGGTTAAATATACCCGTATTATGTTTTTCAGGTTAAATATATCTCGTCAGTTGTACTTTAGTTTTAAATATACCCCTCGCATTATAGTTTGATACAAATTTGTCCTTAATTTTATGAGTAACACATGTTAAGTTTAGAATCAAATGATCAGTCCTCAATTTTAAATACCCGATTAGTTAGAAACTCGCCCGTTTAACCCGATCTCAATTTAGTACAAAATCATGTTTCTTCTACTCAATTATTATAATTTCACGGATAGGACTTACTATATTTTCAGTTTCAATGAATGGATGTTATTCTTTGGGTGTCAACTTATTACCATTCACCAATCAATTGATTCATGGAGGAAGTTTACAATAGCAATATTTTAAGAAAAAATTGTATAAATAGCAAATTATTAATTTAAATTCTAATCCATAGCAAATACTTTGTCATTCGCCTCTCTCCCCAGATATCTCGCGAGCCACTTTCCCTCGCCTCTCTCACTTTATGCAAATTCAAATGTATATATTGTGTTTGTATTTGTAAATTGAGAAAAAATTGTATGTATAAATACAAATATATATCTCTTCGTCCTATACACTTATAGTTATACATTACAAATCTTCCCCTGCCCAGTTCTCTTTTTCCTTTCTCTCTTTCGCGTTTTATACAAAAACAGATTATACAAATACAATGTATAATTTGTATTTGTATAAAGCGAGAGGGAGATTTGATATACAACTATTTTAACTCTATTTGATTGTATATGAATTCAAATTTTATGTGATATACAGACACAAAGAACATATACATATACATATGTAATTTTCATAGACACAGACGTCTGATTCATACAAATCAGATGCTTGTGATTTTATACGAATCAAAGTTATCTGTGATTTTTATACAGATTGGATGCTCCATAGCAAACATAAAATTTTCTACGAATCGTAACTATGCAAACTATAGCTATATCATATAAATATAATTTGTATGCTTGTTAAACCTAAAATTTACTCAAGGTTTATCTGCCTAGCTCTGAAATGGAAAGAAAACATAGGCTGATCAGGGTTCAATAAGTGAGTCTTTTATAAAATTGGATGTTCGAAATTGAAGGGGATGGAGTCATTTGAATCTAAACTTGACAAGTGTTTCTACGTTAATATTAAGGACAAATTTGTGTCGAACTATAATCAAAGAGTACATTTGAATTGAAATATAACTAAAAATGCAGATTTAGATCAAAGGTATGTTTATACTATTTCTAATAATATAGGAATACATTTGACCCATATTATAAGAGGTATTAATGCACGCATATACAATAATATATAATATTATTCATTATTATGAAAAAGATATTGTCTTCTTCATTCACACATCAGATTTATTAAAAAAACCTACACCAAATCACCCGCATTTTATTTTAGTCTCCTCAAATATTGATCACTTTTTGTAAGCGTCCGTCAAGACCTTATTATTGGTGTGAGTTGGTATTGAGGGTAAAATGTCCGCCCTTCAAGTTCAAATAAGATCGAGAGCGAAATGACAAAATTTACCATTCTACATGTGCTATACAGTCCATGAATTTTTTGTGATACGTGATTTCAACGAATTTTTGTTCAAAATTTTTTGTGGACGTCCGTTTAGACCTGATTAATGATGTGAGTTTGTTTTGAGGGATAAACATACACATTTTCAAGTTCAAATGAGGCCCAGAGTGAAAATTACCGAATTAACCATTTTAAGTGTTCAATAGTTGATGTATTTTTGATGACACGTGATCCCGGCGGGTTTTTGGCCGAAATTATGTGTGATCATCCGTTAAGACTTATTAATAGTATAAGTTGATCCCGAGAGGCAAACATTCGTACTTCAAGTTCAAACGAGGCCCAAAGTGGGAATGACTAATTTTACGTTTTACATGTGATATAATTCATAGATTTTTGGTGATACATGATCCCAACGGGTTTTTGGACAACTTTTTGTGTTGATATCCATTAATACTTAAGACCTTATTAATTGCGTGAGTTGCTCTCTAGGGGTAGACATCTGCATTTCCAAGTTTAAACGATCCTTAGAGTGAGAATGGTCAATTATTGTTCTACGTGTGCTATAATCCATGGATTTTTAGTGATATATGATCCCCGCGGGTTTTTAACTGAATTTTTTATGTCCGTTAAGACCTTATTAATGGCGTGAATCGATCACGAGGGGAAACTTCTGCATTTTGAGTTCAAACGAGGCTCAGATCGGGAATAACCAAATTTACTATTTTATATTGTGTGCTATAATCCATGGATTTTCTAATATGTGATCCCCATGTGTTTTTGGCCGGATTTATTGTGTTCATTTTTTCAGACCTTATCAATGGAATGAGTTGGTCCCGAGAAATAAACATATGCATTTTCAATTTCAAACGAGACCCAGAGCATAAATGATCAAATTTGTCATTTTATGTGTGCTATAGTCCATGGATTTTTGGTGATACGTGAACCAAATAAGTTTTTACCCAAATTTTTTTATGGGTATCTATTACGACCTTATTCATGGTGTGAGTTGGTGTCGAGGGCCAAATGTCTGCATTTTAAAATTCAAACCAAGCATAGAGTTGGTATGACCAAATTTATCATTTTACGTGTGCTATAGTCCATTATTTTTTGGTAATACGTGATTCCAATGAATTTTTGGCTAAATTTTTTGTAGGAGACCGTTAAGACCTTATTAATGTGTGAGTTGCTCACGAGGGGTAAACGTTTGCAAATTCAAGTTCAAACGAGGCTCAAAGCGGACATGACCAAATTTACCCCTTTACGTATGCTATACTCCATATATATTTGTTGATACGTGATCCCAATGGGTTTGTGGCCAAAATTCTTTGTGGGAGTCTGTCAAGACATGATTTATGCCGTGAGTTGGTACCTAGGGTCAAATGTCCGCATTTTTAATTTTGTGATTCTAAATTAAAGTTATGTCAAATATATCAAAATGTCTTTTAATCTTGTGGTCTTAAACATGTCACGTGAAAAATTAAGGTTAAAGTATTGCAAAAAAAAGATCATTCTTTTCTAAACAGACAAAAATCGTGGAGAAAGTATTAAAATTCTTAACGTCTTTATTAATAGTTAGAACTTAGACGTGTGTTTTGGCAGAATGACATCATACATATCCATCAATATGCCTAATAATATTGTGGTGGTCCAAATGGCCTTTTATCATTTATAGTTTTAGTTAATTATTAAATTACTACATTTTTCTCCAATTGCTATAATATTTTTTTATGAGAAATATTTAGTAATATTCTTACGGACTTTCATTTGGAGGTATTCAAAGAATTGAATCAAAGTAGAAGAAAAAAATGACTTGTTTGTATAGTTTGGTATTTTAGTTATAGAAACTGACGAAATTTAATTTGATTTGTACTTTTTATTTTGATAATTTTAAGAATCTATTTTATATTCAAAATAATTTATCTTCGTAACAACAATCACATATTGGAGTTAAGAACTTAAATAAGCCCTCAAAAAATAAAAATGACCAAAGTAACTAATTATTTTAAGAAGTAATTAAAATAGGTTTAGTGGAAGAAAAAACTTCACTTATTTAATATTTTAAATGTTTTTCGTAAATCTCATAACGTGTATATTTTAATATACATAAAAGTGTAAATTCTTCTTACACTTTGTATAGTGAAACTTTTTCCTACACTTTATAAAGTGGAAGAAAAAAATTATGTTGCACAAACAAAAATTTTATTTGTATAGGAACTTTTATTATGTTTCTTGAAAATAGCTAATTTTTTTGCTAATGCATACGTTTTTTTTTTTTTTTTGAAGAAGCTACATATATAACTTGATAATTATTTTTGTAGTATTCTGATAGAATAGTTTAATTTAATAACTGATGTTGACCTTATTATATGGACATATTTATTAAGTAATTGAAATTTAGGAAAAGTGAAAATTCTGAAAAAATAAGATCATTAAGCACTTATATGTTATATATGGCAGGATTATATTGGTCTTTGGGATTTTAGGATATCTAAAAAAGATATGAAGATAAAATAGAAAAAACCCTTTAAATTTATTAATTTTAAAAACTATTTTGATGGATTCTTTCCTATCTACTTGTTCATGATTTCATTCAAAATGACAATTTAGGTTTGATAAAGTTATTTGTGCACCTACTTTATTATTATTAAAAAAAAATATAATTGTCTCTTGTGCACACCAAGGAGTCAATTACTCAATTTGGTCATGCGATTGTAGGCCAAAAGTGAAATCACAAACTTATTGTGTTAACCCATTAACAAACCAAGAGCCAATTACAACTCCAATTAAGTTTGTATTTGAATCTATATATGATATGGAGTCATAATTTCAGATAGACAGTTGAATATTCAAATTTTGAAATTTAGATTGTCCAAAAATCATGATTTGAAATCTGAAATCATGATTTCTAAGTTTTTAAATATGAAATTTGATCCATAAATTTATATTTTATATATTAAAAAAATTCACTGTTTCAAAAATTTTATTAAGAAAATTCTGTGTTGAGCGTGAAGAAATTGTTTGTATCATGTGAAAGGATTATAGTAAAGAATAACTAGTTACTACTATTATTGACATGAATCTTTATATGTATTTAAAACTTTGTAAATGGAAACATTTAATTATAGAAGGAACACGAAGATATGTTATCTATCAGTCCGCACCTTAGGATGTTTCGACATCTTATTTATAAACTATAATTTGCTCATTTTGATAAGATTGTAAATAAGAATTGAATAAAAAATTTATAGCTTCACAACTTGTATTTCATGTTTATGAGAAAAATAACGACTTAAAAAATTTAAATTTTATATTTCTAATAAAACTTGGACTTCATATATGACATGTTTCTCTTCCCTTTTCAATTAAAATTAATTCCCTCAAAACGAATAAAGTCAGTTTGGAACTAGTGATTTGTGATACATATAGCATTTGATATTACAAAGGAATGAAATTTAGGACAATGTAGATATTATTAGAATAAGTTGAAATCCTCACTTGTAGTATCTCAATTTGAATAATAAAGAGTTTTTCAAACAAATACATATTAAGAAGATGCATTTAAATCTGAACTTTTGGATTGAATAATAGCTGTTTCAAAGAAAATTTCAAGCAAATCCACATGTAGTTACTATAACCACACAAATGGATATTAATTTACGTAGTTGTTTCAATTAAATAATGTAGTAAATAGCCATGCAAAGAGATGAAATTTAGGATAGTGTGAATATAAAAGATGCATTGAAATCTTTAACTTTTGATTGCTTGAATAATAGTCGTCGAAATGCAGATATTATTAGAATGCACTGAAATGAATGTTATCATTTAATTAACAACAAACAAGTTAGAAGAGAAAAAGAAATCCAGTGTTTGAGTAATATTATTTTCATCAAGGGTCACATACAACAGTGAATGTGCAAAAAAGCAGAGAGAGAGAGACGTTATCGTCAACATCAAATGAAAAAAAAAAAAAAAAAAAGAGGTGAAGAAATTGTAAGAAAAACTGTTGTTACAAGGAAATGTCACTTCACCATTAAAATTTTGGAAAAAACATGGACACAATCCCTTTCAATGGGTGGTGCTTCAAAATATAACATAACGAAGTTAAAGAAAATAGATGAGAGGGGGGAAAGTTAACACAAGACAATATTTTCCCCCTTTATCTTAAAAGACAATGTTTTTTTGTTTATGTGGTTAAGGCCAAAAGCTTGTCTCTCTCTTCTTCTCTAATTAATAATTAACATGAGATATATCAGAGCCTGCCATTCCCTTTTCTTGTGTGTATCATGATTATCTTTCTTAAACTGTATAATGCTGCTGGATGGTTTCGATATCCAGACCTTTCAGCTTCACCACTGATTCAACATGACCCTTGAGTGTGTGCAGCTCACGAAGCCTTGCCATCTCTGCTCTTCTCTTTGCTTGTTCAGCAATTTCAGACAGTTCCCGGTAGCTGTTCTTTTCGTTGAACAGGTTTGATGCTTCTGGTGGTTGAAGTCCATGTAAAGTTCTCTGAGCAAGTGCCCATTGAGCTTCCCTCTCTTCTTTTCCATAGTCTTTCTTCGTGGTGAAAGCAGTCTGTTTTTACCCCAAGACGTTAGTTAGTTACTGTGTGTTCCAAGGAAATAATTAATTCAAAGTTGGCCAGTATAGTTTACCTTGTTGTCAAGCAAGTTATTCCAAGCCTTTCCACTTAAGATGTAACGGATGGCGAATTTCATTACGTCAAGTGGGAAGTAGGTAACAATGCTGAAAATCCAGATGACACCAGCCCATCCCCATCCACATCCTTTGACTCTTGCAAAAGTCCAGTCGGCATAGACAGCAATTAAAGTGGCAACCTGCACAATCCATTCATAAGTTTGTTTAGTCATGAACTAGGAAAGAGATATCTATAATATTAGCTGAACAAGTACAACAACTTACCAGTTGGGCAATCAAGAAAGCAATCATTAACAGAGCTCCTGGGCGTTCAACGAAGGACCAGCTTCGTGAACGGGTCACGAAAATCAAAGCCTGGCTGATAATACTCACTTGAAGGTACAAAGCAGACATCATTTCTTCATCACTTTCCCTAATATCCTTCACACCAAATTTGTCCTATATAATGACACAACACCATTAGAAATGATTATACAAAATATTTGCAAGTAAAAGAATCATACTGTCTGCATCAAGAAACTTACCGTGAAGAAACTAGTGTCATGCATCGCCCAGAAGAAAACAACAGTCATCAATGCTTGGTACCCTCCAAGAACAACACCAGTTGCAAAGATTTCATTCAACTTCCAGCTATCAGGCATTGGAGATGGTTTCACTCTATCCTTTGAGATTGTCATAATGGTTCCTGGACCAGAAAAGTGTGTTAGTCTCTTGCAAATGAGGTACGATGTGATTGCGTGATTTTGTGATTCGTATATATGACATTACCGTCATTAAGGATGGCAATGATCAAAACCATAAATGCAGAGAAGTCGTACTTCCAGATTAGAGCAATAAGCATGAAACCAAACTGCAGAGAGGAAAACACAAGCAATTAAACCCAAAACTTCAAATAATATAATGAGATATTTGACTTTATCACATTTAATATCAACTTGGGACATACCACAATACGGATTGTGATGGAAACTGCATATATCTGTCAAAACAAGAGTTGAACGAAATTAATGGGGCTTGATATTTAAAACATTAGGGGCATCAACTGGAATATATTAATTTAAGATTTACTAACTGTGTAATTCTTCATCCTCTGGAAAATAGCTCTACTGGTCAACACAGCACTGATGATAACGCTTAGACCTGGCTCAGTGAGCACGATATCAGAAGCACCTCGTGCTGCATCAGTAGCATCTGCAACAGCGATACCGATATCTGCCTTCTTCAAAGCAGGAGCATCGTTCACACCATCACCAGTCATTCCCACAATGTGCTTTCTCTCCTGCAACTTCTTCACAATCTCATATTTGTGCTCTGTCAAACAAGAAAAGTAAACAGTCATCATCTAGATTAAGGTTTGATAGTTTTAAATACTTCCAACAAAATAGATTGACACTGACCAGGAAATACTCCAGCAAATCCATCTGCCTTCTCAATCAACTCTTCTACAGGAAGTGAAGCAATAGATGAATCCTTGTCTTGACCAAGTAAAGATGCTGATGGGTACATGTTTGTTCCCATTCCAAGCCTACGGCCAGTCTCCTTGGCAATAGCCAATTGATCCCCAGTGATCATCTTAACATTTACACCAAGGTTGAGAGCTCTACGGATGGTCTCAGCACTATCATGCCTGGGCGGATCAAAGAGGGGTAGCAATCCAACAAATTGCCATGGACCTCCAGCGCTCTCTTTTGATTTCTCTGGCACTTCCTGCAAACAAGTTAAATAACGATTAGACAAATGTACATCTATTCCAGACCAAATTCTGCAACCTTAAATTCAGTATTACAAACCTGTCTAGCTACAGCCAGTGACCTCAACCCACGCTCAGCGTATTTATCGATCATTGAATGAACCTTTCTCCTGACATCTTCCTTACAGTTACATAGGTCCAAAATCTGATGCAAATTATAATATTAGTAACAAGTTGCAGAAATTGTAACATAGAGGAGGCCAATGTAATTGTAACTGAGAACCTAGGTACCTGCTCAGGAGCTCCCTTGCTGGCACGGTGCCAGTTGCCATTGCTGTCAATATATGTTAAAGCAGTTCTCTTGTCCACTGGATTGAAGGGCAAGAAATGCACCTCCCTGATACCAGCTCGTGCCTCTTTTGGATCGGCAAGCATGCCAACCATGCAAGCATCAATTGCATCCTGATTTTCAACTCTAGAGGCCCTTGCGGCAAGGAGGAGCACATATTCTTTATCTACTCCCTTAGTAAACACTTCAACCAAGCTTCTGTCGACACTCAACTTGTTAAGAGTCAAGGTACCTGTCTTGTCACTGCACAACACATCCATTCCAGCCATTTCTTCAATAGCAGTCATTCTCTTGGTGATGGCACCCTGCTGGGAGAGCCTATGGGATCCAATAGCCATAGTGACTGACAACACAGTAGGCATAGCAATGGGAATACCACCAATAAGGAGCACCAAGAGATTGTCAATTCCATCCCTGTACTTCCTGTGCTGGATTGGATACATGACAATAATCTCAACCAGCATACCAATAGCAATGGAACAGATACAGAAGTTTCCTATGGCTGTTAGCACTTTCTGGAAATGACCAACATTGTTTGTACTGTCAACAAGGTGTGCTGCCTTGCCAAAGAAAGTGTGAACTCCAGTGGCAATGACTACAGCTTCAAGTTCACCTTGTTTGCAGGTTGATCCAGAGAAAACTTCATCTCCAGGATTCTTTGTCACAGGAAGAGATTCTCCTGTAAGGGCAGATTGATCAATCTTTAAAGGATCACCTTCAAGAAGACGAGCATCAGCAGGAACAATGTCTCCCAACTTGACACTTATAATATCACCAGGCACTAGAATAGCAGCTTCCTGTTCACTCCAGCGCCCATCTCTAAGAACCTTGGTTTTGGGAGCAAGCCCAGCCATAAGAGCTGCGGCAGCATTGCCAGCATTGTTTTCTTCAATAAAACTGATAGTTGAATTGATCACCAGCAAGCAAACAATACCAACAAAATCTTGCCAATCTGGGGGCTTCCCATCTCCATTAGCCAGTGCAATGGCCATGATAGCCGCCATCTCCATAACCCATGACAGAGGATTCCACATAAACCCAAGAAACTTCAGTATTTTACTTTCTTTTTTCTCTTCCAATTTGTTCGGTCCAAAGATTTGAAGCCTGTTGGCTCCTTCGTCCGAAGTCAGACCCTCTCGCGAACATTTCAGTTGTTCAAACACTTCTTCAATGGGGATTTTCTCCTGCAATTTCAACAGCCAAATAGCCAAATTAGCCTAATCATTCATCTTCAAATTGTTTTTGCACCACAATTACATAAACCAAGTCCAGATTTTCAGTTGAATCCATATAAAATGACAAAGGCCAATATGTTACAACTATTTCACTGTTTGTGCCAACATTAGCTAGACAACTTCATCTGTAACTTCGTTTTGAAAGTTAAACTGAATTAACCAGAGAGGTCCAGAACACATTCAAGAACATTATTGAAACTCGTGTACTTCAAGTTATCAAGTCCTATACTAGGTCCATTTCATGATATGACTTAATTTTGTCATGAGTTACTTGGGCTAAGGTTCTCTTAAAAACATGTTTTCATCTATAAGGGTAAAGGGGTAAGGGTTGCATACATTTTATCCTCCCTAGAGCCGCTCAGTGAGGGTATGTGTTGTATGTTACAAAAAGACAAGTGGAAAGTTCTCTTTCTAATATAGGAAATGAGGACAGGTCTAAACACTTCCATAAAAACTAAACACCATTATCATCATTAACCCAACGAACACAGAGTCATTACTCAAGTAGGTATTGACAATAATTATTGTGTAGATAGATTCAATGGTTCATATTTATTTTATTTTATAAAATTGTTAAAGTATCCTTTTCTATACCTGTAATTCACATGAATAAACAAAAAAGTCATATGGATGTGTGAGTCATTTAAGTTGACTTTCCACTTTATGGGTCCCAATCAAAAGTGGACCCCAAAAAGTGGAGTTTCCAACCCTCAAACAATGGCCTTGAATTGACAACCAATCACAGAAGCACAATAACGAGGGATAAGGGTCAACTCGCCATTTCACATGGAGCATCTTCGCGTGTGTTTCACGCGCTATCACCGTTGTCTCCGCCTACTCTAAAGGAGGGCATCTTTGAAATTTAGAGCAACTTGGGGGTTAATTTAATTAGAATACTAACTAATTGTGGAATCCAAGAAAAGGTGTGAGCAGTCTATAGTCAGAGCCATTATTTAAGGGAAAAGGTAGGCAGAAAAAACTGGACAAATGAGTCAGAGCCGTTAATAAGGTTGAAATTCCCAAATCACTACAATCCACACCATACCAAGTGCAGGGTACCACGGAAAAAGTACAAAAAAATTCCATCGAATATTAATCACACACAACCTTTCACTAAAAGACATGATTTAACCCCTATAAACTACCATAATATTAACATATTCAGTAAATTTTCTGTCAAGCAAATCTTATGCTTCAATTTGAATTGATCTTACATATTAAAAAACATCATATTTTCAAAAGTAATAATAGTTACAAATTAGAAATCATTTTCAATAGTTGAGAAAAGTGTATTAAAATTGATTTTGTCCCTTTACTTGCAAAAGTGTTCCATTAACAGAGTATGATAATGATTGTTTAGCCTACTATGACGAAACATGAAGCTGTAGAATCAGATGCTCAAATTGATGATTAAGACTTTTTTGGGCATAAAAAACGAATCTGATTTCTCAACTTTTTTGATGATATAACTATATTCTTTTTCTATTTCTTGCTTACTATTCTCTCATTTCTAAAAGGTAATTTTCCTATATTAACCTTTAAATACTTGAAAAATATAATTAAAAAATAACTATAATTAATTATAATAATAAATTAACAATTAAAAAAGATATTTATTAATTTTAAACAAATATTATTGAACATTTCAAAATACTAAAATAGAAAATTATTATTGCACAGAGATAGTATATTACTTCTGTCTTTATCGTGCTATGACAGATCATCCTAACCAACAAACACGTGAATTTTTTATTTTATTTTTATTTTTTAAAAAGGAATAAGGCTCTTTATGTGAACGTAATTAATAAACCAGGAAAAAGGCAAATTAACAATCTTCCCGAGTACATTTAAATGTTTTGTACTTTTTTCACCTTTTTCGCTTTTAAGTTTATCTAAATTAATTAAGCCAAAATCAAATACTTTATCATCAACATATCTTTAAATTCGGAATAAAAAGCAAAATCATAAAACTAGCATTTGTGACTTGAATAAATCATAATATTCGATAATTAACATTATATGAAAATTCTTACAATATAATTTTTTTCAGGAAAAAGAAACTGGCAATATACAACATGCAAACAAGGCAGATGATACATATGCTGATATAATACACAGATCCATAAACACAGGTAGAAGTTAGGAGGGGAAGAGTTATAATTAGACTAAATACAAAAATTAAAATTGATAATTTTTTATAATAAATAATAAAATATTGAATTTCCTCGTCTTCTTCTTATTCTACAGTTCATATTTGCTAATTTTAAATAGTCGGTCGCCATGTGAAATTGTGTCTACACATATGACAAATTATATTCTGTAAATACATAATAGAATACACACACACTTAAATAGAGTATGTAAATTCAACAGAATACACAAATCACAAAGTAAAAAAAAAAGTGAAAATGTTCAGCAAAACAAGTATGTTATACTGGAAAGCAAAGCATCTAGTTTCTCATACTATTCAATTTGTATTTAATCACAAAAAAATCCATAAAATCAAACTAAAACAGGACTCTAATCAAACAAGCAAATCAGAGAAAACAAAAACTCAATTTCAATGGAGAATTGAGATCTCATTGAATCAAATAAAAAAAAAAGCATAAAATCAGAAGAGAGTCTCACCAGATCAACAGTCTCATTTTTTATCTCTTCGAGGCTTATAGCTTTCGCCATGTCGGTAAACCAGCAGCACACAAGTCAATACAAAATTAAGCAGAAAACGGATTGATTTCAGTGAGTATAACGAATAATGAGACTCATCGATCGGGAAATTGAGAACGGCGGAAGGGAATGAAGAGAGGTTTTTTAGGCCTCCTTGTGAAGAGAGAAATTGTGAGGTATAAGATTTTGGGGGATTGCCCTCTTTTTATACTGAGACAGTCCCCCCTCAGCTATTTCTATTTGCCTTTGCTTTCTCTGACTTTTCATTTTATTTTTATTTTATAAATTAAAATAAAAATAGTTATGGTTTGATTAAATGAATATTTTATTTTTTTAGTAAAGTATTATGAATTGTCCCAGTCTGGATTAAATTAGGGTTTTCTTTTATAATTATTGGGCTGACTATGCCTTTTTATTTCATACCAATACCAATACGCCTCTTTCTCACTTTTTAACTTTAATTATTATACAAATACTTTTTTTTATTAATATACAATACATATACTCTTAATGTATACAAATATAAATATTCTAATTTATAAAATTAATTATAATTTGTTATTTACAAGTTAAAAAAAGAAAAAATTACATAAATTGATATATTTTAATAAATAATTACTGATTTTAGCAATACTTTTTATTTATTACCATTTATAGCAATATTATGTTAAATATGCAATATGAATTAAAAGTGAATTATGTATGCAATATATATGAATTATAATTGTTTTTTAAAATATATTTTATTTGTTTGGTAAAAATTTGACACATTGTATTATAAATGTATTAAAATATGTGATAAATGTATTATCCATCATTGAAACTTGTATTATATGTAAATAATAAATTGTTCTTTATAATATGTATTAAACTTGTATTATAAATGAATTAAAACTGATTTAAGTGAAAAAAATATATTATTGATATAAATGATAAATATTTTTTATTATACTATATTTATGTAAGTTTCCCATAAAAAAATATGTTATAAGAATGTGATACCGAGCAACTTCATTCAAATGAAATGATTTTAGCGAAAACTACATAAATTGAATCCACTAAAGAAAATATATACTCAATTTTAACTCAATCTAATATATTTACCCTTTACTGAACTCACCGTCCAAGTAATTTATGCAACTGACCCTTTGTTCTATTCGCTGAACCACTGCTTCTTCATTCTTGATATCAGTAGATTATATACTATGATTATATTAAACAATAATTGAACTGTGTATTCAGTTAGATTTTCCTCTCTAATGTTATATATATATATATATATATATATATATATATATATATATATATATATATATATATATATATATCGAAACATTATTTCTATATATATACTTTAATGATATTAAGTAATAAACATATGATAATAGTTAAAAACAGAGATATTAAAGTAATGGATCGATATAAACTTTTTTTCTTTTTTGGGATTTAAGTGTTTTTTCCTATGATTTTACCCACTACCTCAACAATTCTAACAATTTTTAAATTTTGAAATTATTTTTTTTTACCATTAATAAATGGTTACAAGTGTGAAATAACATGGTGTAATATATATTTTATTTTTCTTTATGTTACGTATGATAGTTGTGTTAACTGCCTTAAAACGTCGTCCAATTTGGGTAGCTAGTGTGGGTGGGGCCGGGCCATATAATAATAAAAAGTTGACCAAAATACCCCTCCGGGTAGTTTACTCAACCTGTCAACTTCCGTTTCCGTTATTTATGGATGACTGACTGTTAGCTCTGTCCAAGAATTGCATCATTTTGGGGCACTTATTTAGCCTCTTATCTTGCTTTATTTATATTATTCTTTCCTATTAATTTTATTTTTTATTACCAAATTAATATAATTTATCTTACACCACTTCAATGTGGTAAACTCGATTGAAAAATATTGATAGAGAAATACAATTATCGACTTTTCTTATGAAGTATTATCTGCGACATTGATTTACGAGTCATAATATTATAAGTAATTTATTTATTTATTTTTGTAGATAATTTAATTTGCTTTTGTATTAGTAAAAGTTTGAATTCAAATCACATTTTATTAGGTGTTTGCGCCTTTCTTTGAAAACATCCAAGATAAAGGGAGAGGAGAGTCATGTCGATTATAATCTAACTAGTGAATTTATTGACAAATTAAAAGTTGATAATTATTTTTTTAATTAAACCATCAACTTTTACTTCACAAAGATTTTCTCAAATCGCTATTTATAGATATATAATAAGTAAACTCATAGATTATATGGTAGATATAATTTATATTACACTGATAAACTCGATTGGAAAAATATTGAGAAAAGATTTGATTATTGACTTTTTTATGAAATGCTATTTGCTGGAACAATTTATTCATTTTTACGGGTTGTAATATTATAAATAAGTAATTTATTTATTCTATCTTTGAGGAAATTTCAAATTTTTTTGTATAGTGAAAGTTAGAATCCAGATCACATAAATTAGGTTTTTGTGCCTTTCTTTGAAAACTTAAGAGGGAGGAGAATCAGAGTTAATACCTCAAATGGTCACTCAACTTTGCACTATTCTCTCAGAAAGTCACTCAACTTTCAATTTTTCCTCAAAAGTCACTCAACTATGCACTCTTCTCTCAGAAAGTCACTCAACTTTCAATTTTCCCTCAAAAGTCACTCAACTATCCACTCTTTTCTCAGAAAGTCACTCAACTATCCACTCTTTCCTCAGAAAGTCACTCAATCTATTAAATTATTTTTAATTAAAATTTATTGATATTAATTATTTATATAACAAACCAAAAATTTTAAAAAATAAATTAAATCATTTAGTGATCCACCCACCTAACCCGACCCATTAAAAAATATGATATGACCCATTTTATTTTATCTTTAATCCTAAATTAATCCCTCTCTTTAACCTTGAATTAGGATTAGATTAATTTAGGATTAAAGAGAGGGATTAATTTAGGATTAAAGATAAAATAAAATGGGTCATATCATATTTTTTAATGGGTCGGGTTAGGTGGGTGGATCACTAAATGATTTAATTTATTTTTTAAAATTTTTGGTTTGTTATATAAATAATTAATATCAATAAATTTTAATTAAAAATAATTTAATAGATTGAGTGACTTTCTGAGGAAAGAGTGGATAGTTGAGTGACTTTCTGAGGAAAGAGTGGATGGTTGAATGACTTTTGAGGGAAAATTGAAAGTTGAGTGACTTTCTGAGAGAAGAGTGCATAGTTGAGTGACTTTTGAGGGAAAATTGAAAGTTGAGTGACTTTCTGAGAGAATAGTGCAAAGTTGAGTGACCATTTGAGGTATTAACTCAGGAGAATCATGTAAATTATGATCAAACTAGTGAGTTTGTTCACAAAATAAAATTAATTAGAACATCAACTTTTACTCATCAATTAATTTATTTTTATGTATTTTTTAATTGCAAGACCGCTGTTTTTTAGTTATATTTTTATGTTTGATAACAAAAAGCAAATGAAAATATAATAGCAAACAAATTACGGAAAGAATGTATCTGGAAAAAATTTATTCGAGTGTTTACACTAAATTAATTCTATTTTCACTATTATGTTATTTAATGAAGCAAAACACATATCAATTAATTAAAGTTATAAATTATAAATTTAAACACATGTCATTTATTTATTAGATTAATGTAAATATTCGATGCGATTGTGTTTGACTCTCATATTATATATCAAAAAGAATCATGCGTTATATGGTAAGTGCACAAAATTTTAATCCTCTCACAATATTAGAAGATTTATTATTTAATTTTAATAAGAAAAGGCAAAGACAAGACAATATTTATATTTGATCATATTCTCGTTACCTTCTTGACATTTTTTTAAATATATATTTTTTAGTTTTATCAATTGTCTATTATCTTTTTTCTTATTTTTTGTATTATTTTCTATTTTAATAAATTTCTTATGTAATTTTGTCCTTCTTTATATTTATATTGATCCTAAAATTATATTTTGGCTTCCCTTCACCTAGTCATTTAATTTGTTCATTTGTTTACTTTTGTTTATTCAATCCCTCAAAATAAAAAATCACTAATTATCATTACCCTTCCTTAAATTAATTAAGCTAGTTTGGTTTTCTCCCTTTAGTAATTCTCTTTGAATAAATCCAAAAATTAATATGTTTAATTAATTTTTTCAAAATAATATTTATGATTTATGTGCTATATTAAAAATTAAGAAATGGCTTTACAAATATTTTTGCTTATAATTGATTATTTTTCTCATCTCCCATAATTTTTATAGTAGTATATAAAAGTCATATGTGCATAAAGTGTATCAACTAATGTACTTGCTCTTACAATTTTGTAAAACTTTTTTTTGGATCTCCTCTATTTTTAAATATATTGTTTAATTTCTATCATTCTTGTAAATAAAAAAATACACACACACATAATAAAATAATTCTTACAATATTTTTTTTAACATCCTCTTTGTTCATCCAATAAAAAAAAGTTATTGAAACGGTTGAATTTATCTAGATTTCAAATGATTCTTTAATAAAATAGTTGAGTAATTTTATAAATAAAATATATAATTAATTGATTTTTCTGTTACAAAAAAAATAAATTGAAGGGACTATTACGTTAGAAAACAAAACAAGGGAGAGGGATGTACTATTTATTGTAGGGTTAGGTAACAATTCAATTTGACAATTGGGCAGTAAAAACCAATAATAATTACAGCACCACTGCTACATATCCTCTTCCTTCTTTCCCATTGTTTCCACTCATTAACATTACAATTAAAGAATCATTTGAAATCTAGATAAATTCAACAATTTCAATAATTTTTTTTTATTTTTTAAGATTAATATATTTATTTGTGATTTTTTATATAAATTTTATATTTTTATCTCATGTTTTTAATTTTTTATTAATTATTACTCATTTTCGAGATTTGTTGGAAAAATAAAATTAAAATAAATTGTAGAATTAAAGGTTAATATATTTATTTGTGAACTTTTGACATAAATTTTATATTTTTTTCATACTTTTCATATTTTTTATTAATCAATTACTCGTTTTCGAGATTTTACCGAAAAATAAAAATTTTAAAAAATTACTGAAATAGTTAGATTTAAGGTTACTATATTTATTTGTGAACTTTTGGCATTAATTTATTTTTTTTATTTATATTTTTATTTTTTACTAATCAATTACTCATTTTTGGGATTTACTAAAAAATATAAAATAAATAAAATTGTTAAAAACGGATCAGTTAGTTTATTTAAAAGGGGGTTGATTTATGGGTCGGATTAGGTGGTTATGGGTCTGAATCCCTTTCTATTTTCATATAAATGTCATGTGGTAAGGTCAAAATGACATGACAATTCCATGTGACATTTAAAGAAATGAAAAATGAGTTGGATATGTCCAGCACACCAACTAACGCCCGTAAGAGAATATTTGGGTCAAAAAGTTGGACAACGAGGGCATGATTGATCCAAACTTTAAACGGGGTTATATCTAGACCTTTTCGAATAATTTAGGGGCATATATGACCCTTTTCCCTTTTCTATATAAGAGATCCTTGACTTAGAGTTCAGTTTCTCACTTCTTTTTTTGGCTATTTCAAACTCTTGGTTATTCTACAATTAAAAGTGTTTGTTTTTTATCAAGAT
This sequence comes from Solanum peruvianum, assembly GCA_027705065.1. Lineage (NCBI taxonomy): Eukaryota > Viridiplantae > Streptophyta > Magnoliopsida > Solanales > Solanaceae > Solanum > Solanum peruvianum. The sequence goes on along the minus strand of JAKWJD010001761.1, from coordinate 7,349,601 downwards.
GTAATTTGTGAACTCTTATGCATGAGTCATTTGGTTTATCACCTTGTTTTAAGTGATTTTCAATTATTTTGATATGTCAAATCCTAATAATTAAACCGATAATCGAACTTATCGTGATCAATGATCGATAAACCAATATTTTAATGATTCCATAACGGTTTAACATCTCTACAAATGATAACCAATAAACCTCAAAACCGAACCGAACCAATATGCAACCTTAGAAAGCAGAAGAATAAAGAATTTCTACAATAAATTGTGTAGGTTAGTAGTACGTTCCCAGCCATGATTCCGTTGTTCGTTAAAATAATTTAGGATGAATACTTCCCGATGGTTAGAAATAGGAAGCTTTCAAATTTTATTATTCACTTCAATCTTGTAAAATCAATAGAAAAATCTTGATTCTCAATTCAAAATACACTTACAACAAACCTAAATTATCACTTTGAGCATGTGTACTCTATTCCATGTTTTATGCTTCACATAGTTTGATATTGCATTTTAAGAGTAAATTTCAGGAATAGCAAAGATAAAAATTATATTAGCATTCTGTATCTATAGTTTTGTTATTTACGCTTCATAGCCAAATTAAGTTTCCTATGAAGCATCTTATTTGTATTAATCGGTGGATTTGTATAAGTCGGTGCTAATTCGTATGTGTCTATGAAAATTGTGTTTGTATATGTATATGTTCTCTGGCTAGAGTGGTGAAGAGAAGAGAGAGGTGAGCAAGAGAAGGCAGAGAGTGGATAGAGATGAATTGATATATATATATATATATATATATATATATATATATATCAGTTAGATAATTGTATATATGTAACTACTAATTATGTTTGTTTATCTATACAAAAGTTAAAATTGTATATAATTTAATCGAGTTAAAACATTTATATTTGTATATCAAATCTCTCTCACTTTATAAAACACAAAGTATACATTATATTTTGTATAATATGCATTTCAAGAGAGAGAGAGAGAAAAGAAAAATGATGTGATAGATGGTTAAGTGCTTAACATTCATCATAGCCACTTGTTTGAGTACACATTGATAATGATGGTGTAATACGTCAGGTTTAAAACCTATGAATGCTTAATAATTAGATTAATAACTACTTTGAAACTTTAGTATCATATTTTTATGACTGACATCGGACACTTGAAATTTGAAAAGGAAAAAAAATCTTAGAGAAATGTTGATGAGTTCTGGTTCTATGAGACAGACTTATGGACTATAGAAATTTTTGCTAGCCGTAGGAAGTGTCTTTAGGATTGATTTGGACTTGCTAAGATTCTGAGGTGAAAGATTGGGGTCTACAAAAGGGTATATGTACCATAGATTGGTCTACGGGGCGTAGACTGGTCTTGTGGAAAAGGGTAAGAATTTTTGGATTTTAGTAATTGTTCTACGGATCGAAAAAAGATGGATCGTTGGAAGAATGACAGGTCGTAGGTGGGTCCCGTAGAAGTGATCCAGACTTAGTGAATTTTTAAAGTTTAAATTGATTGCTACTGAAGGATCCTAAGGACCTTAAAAGTTTCTACAGGACGAAGGAAGTGATTGTAGGAATTGCTCACATTTTAGGGCCCAGTAAGTGGTTCTACGAAATTCCTACATACCGTAGGTTGGAATCGTAGACCACTTTGGCAATTTTAAGAAAGAGTATTTTGGAATTTTTTTTGTCCCTCTAAGTCTAAACCCAACCCTTTTACGCCTAATTAAGGGTTTAATCAATGTTAAACACCTTTTTACGTTCATAAACACTCAGAAGAATTATAGCAAGGTTCCAGGAGGAGAAATAGGGTTTTGAGTGTTCTTCAAGAACTTTGTTCTTCCAGGTATGTAAGACTATCATAATATTGTACGAGTTCGTTCTTATTCCCTAGGTATGTCTAAATTCAGTAAAAGAGTAATCTAGGATTTATCATTGATTTGAAGTATTCTTGAGATTAGTAATATCTTTGAATTCCAAATTTCTATTCCTAATTGTTGAATTATTTTATATCATATATTGAGATTATTGAATTGATTGCTCATGTCTAGTTTCCAGCATGAACACTATTATTGAGAAATTATTTTAATCAACATTGTCTTAAATTGATTTATGAGAAAAGTAAAGAAGAGTTTTTAATAGAGTATGAAGAGATGTTTTGACAGAGAGTATAAGGGAATTAAGAATTTTCAAAGATATCATTTTTAAATTAATAAATGAGAGAAATTTTGATATCTAAATGACATTATGAGTTCAAAAATATTTTAGAGCTTTGCCTCTTCCAAGAGGATCTTTTGAGTAATTACCTCAAATTGAGAAAGAGATTGTTTTTAAATGTTTTTATAATATTGAGCACAAGTATATAATTATTGAGAGTAGTATTGAGTACCAATATGAGAATAAGTTTAAACAACTCAAAATCCTAATAAATCATGTCTGCCAACATGTGTAAACGATCATAGTTTTTAGATGAATCCTTATTGCTTAGTGGATCTATTTAGTTGAGAGGTTCTATACCCTGACAAGGCATATGACAATTTTGGTTGAGTGGATCACACACTTTATCATCACATAGCTCATAGTGATGGTTGTCGATTAAAGAATCTCCTAGATAAAGTTAAAGTGTTTTTTTTTGCAATATCACTTATTACCTTAACTTAAGAGATGAGTAAGTATTTCGTAAAATTAAATGATTTCATTCCTTTATTCTTTACATTCAGTTGAGTATTGTTTTATTTATTGCAGTCCCTATTCTTTCAGTTATCTTCCTTCGGTTATATTACATACTCATACATTCAATGTACTGATGACATTTGACCTGCATCTTTTTATGATGTAGATATAGGTGTTTAGGATTATCAACATGCGCTTCGTTGAGATCACTTTGCCCTTCCCCTTTGAGAGTTTTGGTGAGTCCTCCTTGCATCTCGGAGGGGCACATTTTCCATTTCAGTGTGTACTTCGGGGCGTCAAAGGGCCTCATATGGATGTCCATGTTAAACTTAGAGGCTCCATAGATAGCTAGAGTTGAGTTGTTTTAAGAAATTCTTTCTCTAAAGTATTTTGCAAATATTTATACCTTTCTTAGATGAGTATTCGAGACAGTCAATTTATATATTTCTCTTTAAATCTCTTAATTTTCTTGAGTCAATTATTCTGCTAAGTATTCAGCCAAATTAAATAATTGCTTGGGAGTCAAAAATGATTTTTCGAATATCGATCACGTTCAGGTTGTACACTCGAGACGCGACATGACATCCACAAACCATGAATTAGGCCTCCAAAACTAGACCAGGGAGGTAACATTTACTCTAAGTTCCATGAGTCGTGGACAGTTTCACAAGTTATAGAAGGTTCTCATGAACTCGATCTTGAAAGTTGTCATTTGGCTTAAGTGCGAGTCACTCGACAAGCCGTAGGTCCCTCCACAATCCGTAAAATTATCTCGTGGAAGAGAACTCAAAACATGGTAGAAACATGTAAGTTCCGCGGAGGTGTCCACGGGGAGTGGATGGTCCGTGTAGACTCAACCTGACAAATTTATTTTTCAAGATTACTTATATTTTTTTCTTATCTCCTAATCCTAAAACATAGGAAATTTTCACAAAAAAGCATGTTCAACGTTAAAGAAAAAACATAGTCGATTTTTACAAAAAAACTTGTTCAGCGTTCAAGAACAAAAAATACTAAAAGAAAAGTTTAGTTCAGTTCTAACAAACTATTTTGAGAAAAGACCCAAAGAAAGAGGTTTCCAATTTTTCCCTTACAATGGGACATTTTTCCTAAAGAGGAACAACATTAAAGTTATTGAGCACCAATTCATATTTTGAGAGTGATATTGAACATTATGTTGGGTAAAGTTACATATAATTTAAATCTCATAACTATGTTGTGAGTGTAGGATATAATTGTGTTATTGATTAGAATAACTCATTGGAAAAGCCTCTGACAAAGGATCAAAATTAAGTTTATTAATCCAGTTCGTTTTTTACCGTGACAAGGTATAAGATGACTTAAGCATCATAAAGCTCATTTGATGGTTGTCAGTCAAAGAAACACCACCCAAAACAATAAAACTATACTATTTTCAGCATTTGTTAGTATTGCATTGGTGACACTCAATTTTGATCGGCCTATAACCCATCTTCAAATTCCTAATTGATTAAATATGTATTTTTGAACTTATTTTGTTTATTAACTATATACTTTTGAACTTTCTTTTTCTTCTCCTTCTTCCCCTCCTCAATTACTTCTCCTTCTCCTACTTCTCTTTCTCCTTCCCCTACCCCTACCCCCTCCTCTTTCTTCTTCTTCTCCTTCTTTTCTTACCAACTAACTATGTATTTTTCAACTTTCTTCTTCTCCTTCTCCTTCTCCTCCTTCTCTTACTTCACCTTTTCCTTCTCTTCCTCCTGTTGTAGTTGTTGTTGTTGTTATTGTTCCTGCTGCTGAAACCTTTTTCATCAAGTCCTAATTTGGAATAATAATTTTCAATACTTTCAAATTTTACGCATCCATTTAGTTTATGATATTTTTCAAATTGTACGCTTCTCAGATAAAGTAAAAGGTAATTTATGAGATTTAGCAATTGAACAGGAGTCACAATTGTTTACATGAATGGAAGAAAAACCTAATTGAGACATTAAAGAATTTATTATTTGAGTAGACGGGTGACCCAAATGACTGTGCCACAACAGACTGTGGCCATCAGACGAAAGAGCTACCGGAGCCACAGGAACGCTTTCTGAAACTGGGTGGGCAGACGAACTTGTGATAGGAAGAACGTACAGACCATGCTCACAGGGCCCCTGAAAAATCACCCTATTGGTAGTATTGTCTAGGATCTGAAAATCATTAGAGGTGAATAAGAGTGAGCAATTATTGTCTTTTGTGAATTGGTGAACTGAAAGCAGATTGGATTTAATAGAAGGGACGTGGGTAAGGTTACCTAGGTGAAAGATAGCGGTGGGGGTTTTAATGGTACCCGTGCCAGTGTGAGAAATATTAAGGGACTCACCGTTGCCAATAGTAATACCATTGGAGCCATGATATGGATTTGGAGCGTTAAGCTTGGATAGATAAGAAGTAACGTGCATGTTGGCCCCAGTATCCAACAGCCATTCAGAGGAAGGGCCGGCTTGAGATGCATAATTGGCACAGTTATCACTATTTCGGCTCTTCTCATACCGAAACCAGCAACGAGCAGCGGTGTGTCCTGTTTTCTGACAAATTTGACAAGTTGGACGATCCCGCTCGTAAGTGCTCTACCCGCCGCTGCCGAAGGAGTGCAGGCTGTTGTTGCTGCCGTGCTGCTGACCGTCGTACGGCGAATGACTGCCCTGCCGACCGCCGCGCCCGCGGCCTCCGCTGTTTCTGCCGTAGCCGCCGCGGCTCCCTTGCCGGCCGCCACCACGCCCCCCGCGATAGTTCTGGCTTGCGGTGAGGGTGGTGGCCGGCTCCATAACAGCGTCTTCTCGGAGAAGAAGTTTGCTCTCCAGATCCACATTAATTTCTTCACTTTTTAGCCACGAGGAGAGAGTATCCAGGTAAACGGGTGTTGAACTGATGCGAACCGCCTGTTTAATGGAGGAGTAAGCTGATGGGAGCCCCCGAACGACGCACATGACGAGATCTTTTTCGGGAATAATTTCGTTCACGGTGTCGAGGGCTGTGATGATGGTGGAGACCTCGTCTAAATACTCCGCCATAGTTTTTGTGCCTTTGGTAATTGTGTGGAGACGATCACGCAATTGAAAAATATGAGAGTAGGAAATTGATGCATAGCGTGTTGCGAGGGCCGTCCACAGGGCTGAAGCAGTTGTGTAGGATCGGACGTGTTTCTGAACCGTGGGAGAGATGACCACAATCAAACATGATCGGATCTGGCCATCCACGGCTTTCCAGGCGGCATGGGCCGGATTGGTTTTTTCTGATTTGTCTATGGCGGTGATGACTGCCGGCGGCGGTTCTGTGCTTCCATCGACGTATTTGAGAAGGTAATTGGCCTCAAGGGCTGTAAGAACGGTGATTTTCCATGTAGGGTAATTTATGTCTGATAATTTTTCGAGAATCAGGGCATGAAGATGCCTGAGAAAGAGTTTAACGCCAGAAGGAAGTGAATCGAGAGCATCCACCTCGGTTGTCATGGCTGCCGCCGTCCAAGAGAAGAGAGGGAACGATTGGTGCCCTAAAGAGAGAAAAAACCTAGAGAAAAGAAGATCTAGGTTTTCTGGCTCTTGATACCATGAAAGAATATTGATTGAATTAAAGTGTTAACCTAATAAGGGAATACATGGGAGATATATATATGAGATATAGGAAGGAGTACTAATCCTAATAGGACTAGGATTAAGGAGTACTAATCCTAATAGGACTAGGATTAGTACACAGTAAATACTAATATTATTTAATACTATTATTTAATACTATCTGTTATTATATTCTATATAAGGTGTGTATTTCTTATTTAATTTAAAATTTCTTATTTAACATTTACATAATAATATTATCTATCTATTTTTATTAATATGTCTGATATATTACATTAATTAGATAGAAATCTATTTTCCTTCAAATCATTTAACTTTTAGCTATTTCTATCTAATTTCATATCAATCTAATAATTTTTTTGCCCCAAATACAAATTCAATTTCAAGTGAAATAAATTCTAACTCATTTTACTTTTCCTCCGTCACTCCTCTCTCACTGAAAGTGTAACACTCTAAAAGTTTTTAAGCCTAAATCAAATATTAAAAAGTCAAAAGAATAGAAATATACAAAAGAAGAGTGTGTATGGAGCCTTTTACGGACTGTGAAAGGAACCACGAACCGTGATGAGATTCGTGAATCGGAGTTCAGAATTTGAAAAATTAGAGAAGACTTTCATGGACTTTTTTATGGATTGTGAAAATTTTATTGGTCAAATGCTGATATGTGAACCAGACCTTCAAAACTCAAGAATTTTGTCTTTTATGAGCACTTGTATGAATCGTGGAAGCTCCCATAAAATGACCTTACGAGAACTCAAAATCTCCCATCCTTAATGGACACCTTCACGATTTGTTTATAGTTGTATGGTCCGTGGAGGGCATCAATGGATGACTTTCGATAATTTAGAGTTAGGGTTATTTTGATCTTTATCACTTTTTAAATTTCTATTATATGTCATTTTGGACTATTTTAAATGGGGTGAATTGATTCCTAGTGAATCTAACCTCCCATTCTCTCCTCACTCTCCCATATTAGATTTCTTCCCTATCAAATTTTCTCTCAAGCATGGTTTCAAGTTTCAAGTCTTCCTTCTAAGAATCAAGTCAAGGTTTCTGCTCCAGGTATTTGGTATTTTATCAATGATTATCCCTTCACCAAGTGAGTCTCAAGAAATCCAATTTTTCAAATTTATGATTCCTACTAGTTAGAACTTTCTATGAGCTTCATGAAGTTTGCATTGTAATCGATTTTTTCTTCATGATCAGTCCCTAATTGAATGTTTACTTGTGAACTACATGATTTCAATTGAAATTTCATATTTTCAATGATAATTCATGAATCTATAACATACAAGTATTTTAATGAATCAGGTTTATGCTATTTTAAATGTATGTCTCAGATTATCTGAGTCTACTGATTTAGATGCTTTCAAATAAAGTATCTTTTAAATTATTTTCAACTATTGAGATACAAGATACTTTAAAATAAAGTATCTCTTATTTTGATATAATTATCATGATTTAAGAGCTACTCAATATGTATCAACTATCAAATCATTAGTGTTTCAGATAATGCATGTTTTGTTGGAAGTATTCTTACCACTGTGCATCATGAGGGATGAAAGTTTATTATTAGTGTTCATGGACCTTTAGTAGCAATTTCTATGTTCTAGAACTACATATAACCACGTATTTTGTCTTAAATAGACATTAGCTAGTGGATTCACCTTAGCTCATTTATTAAGCCCCTTACGATAACAAGTATTTTACATCCTTTTTTCAGTGTGGCGGTAGTACACTGAACTTCATGTAGTAGCTCACACAATTTATATTGGTTTTAGTATCTTCCACATTCAAATTCTTAGTTATTTTATATTTTAGATCAATATATATTGCCTTCATGATATTTTACTTGGTCATTACATAAGAATGATTTACAGATTTACTATGTTCAAATATCATGTTATTATAAATATTCCTCATACTCAGTACATTGAAAGTACTACACTTTTGGCCTATATTATTCGATAATATAGGTCTTGACGTTCACTATTCAGACTGCGGTTAGAACAAAATCTAGTTAGCCTTATACCAACTTTTTGGTGAGTCCTCATTATTCGAGGACAACCCTTTTATATTTGATTTCAGTATTTCACCTCTATTTTCAAATTTTAGAGTACTTGTCTAGGGTTTTTCCTAACAACTTATATTAATTGAGACTTTTCAGATAGTCAGTTACATATTGCCTTTTGTCTACTCAGATATTTGTATCTTTCAGATATTGATTATCTCAATATCATGCGCTTTATCAAGACAGTTCAACTATAACTTTCACATTTTCATTTTAGTTTCTGTTAATCTATGTTAATCTGTCATGTTATGCTATGAGGTTAGCTTAGGATCACTTGTGGCTCTAAGCATTGTGTCATGACTCTCCCTCCGCCTCTTTTAATCTCTCCATCGATGTCCTTTCCTCTTCTCTTTCCTCTCTCACTGCATTTTGTTTCAACAAAGGAACCGCTACAAACCACCTCTTCTTCTACTCGATTTCCTCTCTTCCCTCCACTACTCCTCTCTTTCGCCCCTCATCCTCTTCTCACCAACTTCGGTGAGAAAAAATTCAAGTTATTCTCGATTTCTCTTCCCCGCTAAAGAAATAACAAACTCCAGTTGAGGTCCATCGTGAGACCCACTTCCGCCCCTCTCATCTCCATCTCTCCACTATCTCATCTTGTCTCTCTGTCTCCTTCGAGACTAGTATCATGAAGCGCGGACAACCAGCCACCTCTAACAAGCTTCTAAGATTTATGATGGACCCTTATGGATCGTCATGGTATGTCATTCTAGTGTTCATCTTGTTGGGATTTAGCAAGTGTGAATGGGAAAAGAAAAGAGAGAATATGAAAAGTGAGCGAACTACTTTGGAGGGAAAATGAAAAGTCATTTGCAAAGTGCAAATGAAAAGTCATTTCTCCCATAACGGCAAAAGGAAGGGAAATTGTTGTCCTTATAGAAGGAAACACTTCCATTCTTACAGAGCTAAGAAGAAGATCCCCCTCGCGCCGTCGTCGTCGTCGCTCGCTCGGCTTCGGCAAATGATTGATTGATAAATTTTTTGGACAAAATTTATTTAATCAGTTTTTGTTAAATCAAATAAATCCTGTTAAAATTATCTCTTATAAATTTGCGGGTAACGGTAACATTCCGAAAAGTTGTTACTCTTTTCGAAAAGTTGTTATTTTCCAAAAAGTCGTTATTTTCCTAACAGACACAATTTTTCGAAAAGTTGTTATTTTTTCCAAAAGACACAACTTTCTGGATAAAATGGGTGTGAACAGATTTCATTGAACAGACACGTTCCTTCCTGAAAATGGCTATAAAAGGAAGTCAATTTTCGATTTTTTTTTAAAATACTGAAAAATTTTCCTTCTCTGCATTTATTTTTCTCTCAAATAAAATCAAAGTGTCGATCGACTGAGTCTGTGTGATTTGTTGCTGTTCTTAAGTTCGTTGAAGTTAAAAAAGTTTGAGGTACCGCTATTTCTTTAACATGTTTAATCCGTTTTATCTTGGGAGAAATTAATCCATAACCTTGGGTACAGTGAGGGAATTAAATTTCTTAAGGACACACAGTAGTTTCTGTGGACTCAAATTAATTCTTGTATTTTATGTATTTTCTGCTTCATCTTATTTCTGTTTTTGTTCATTGATTAGCCTTATAAATACAGGTTACTATAAGAATAACACATCTTGTATTCATATGATACCTATTTCCAAATTTGCAAACATAGATTAGTTTTAGTTAATAAATTTCTCCATGCATATTAAATTTCTTTTATTTGGGATCACCTACTTTTGCTATTTTGTTCATTACAATATGACAATTTTGGTGTTTAACTATTTTATAGTAACACGAGCTCATTTTGTATATATTTTACTTAGAACTCGTATGTTTAGATTCTTCTCCTTTCCGAATGCTTATAACTTGCTTACATGTTGTTGGTTTGAATTTGAATAAATTATGTGCTTAGCTTAATTATGATACTCCCTTCGTTTCAAAAAAGATAGTCTAATTTGACTTGTAATGGAGTTTAAGAAAAAAAAAAATTAATCTTGTGGTTCCAAATTAAAGTTGTGTAAAATGTACCAAAATGCCCTTTAATCTTGTGGTCTTAAACATGCTACGTAGAAAGTTAAAGTTAAAGTGTTGCAAAAATAAAAAAGGATCATTCTTTTTTAAACAAACTAAAAAGGAAATAGGAACATTTTTTTGTGAAACGAATGGAGTATAATTTGACTTGTTAATTGATATGCTTGATTTTTGGAAAATAATTATAATTTAACATACCTTTTTTTCAATTGATAAACTAACGATTTCTTATTGCCTACTATTCTATATTTGTCTATTGAAATTTGAATTGTTGGCCTATCAAACTTTATATTCTTGTCTACAATTTTGCATTTTCCTGAAAAAATATATATTTTTAGCCTACTAAAATTAATGTTCTTCCCTACTATTTTGCATTGCCTACTACTTTATATTGGTCTAATAAAAGTCATATTTTTGGCCTATTAAAACTTAACATTCTCTTTTACTATATTATGTTGCTTACTATTTTGCATCTTCTTATAACATAATTGCATTTTGCCTACTAAAATTGCATTGTCTAACAAAAATTTGCTTTAATACTGAAATTGCATGGCCTGCTAAATTGCATTCAAATTACCTAGTTAACTGCATTTGACCTACTAAAATTGCATTGCATTCCAAAAATCGCATTGCCTACTAATTGCATTTGACCTAATATATTGTATTGTCTACTAAATTGTATTAGGCCTATTATATTATATTGCCAAATAAAATTTGTATTGCTTACTAAAATTATATTTTGCCTGTTACTTTGCATTTAAATTGCCTACTTAAATGTATATTGCCTATATAATTGTATTTGATCGACTATATTGCATTGCCAACTGAAAATTTGTATTACCTACTGAAATTTATAATGTCTACTAAATTGTGTATGACCTACTATATTGCAATATCTATTAAGTTGCATTGCCTACTAAAATTTGTATTTGACCTACTATATTTTATTTGCCTACAAAAAATTTATGTTGTTGCATACTATATTGCACTGTCTATTGAAATTTGCATCTTGTTTTGTATTTACTTTAGTGGTATGATAGATTTGAACAAAAGTTTAAGACCAGAAGAGTTCCTAAGATGAAATATTTAGGCAAAGGCTAATTCATTTAAATATATATTATTTTATTTATTATTCTCTTTTCATGTGGTTTTTAATAACATTGCATTTTAACACTATTCATATAATTATAGTAAGTTTGTGAAATCATCTAGGAATGAGGGAGGGGGGGGGGGGGGGGGATCTATATGTGAAACTTGTGTTATTATTATCATGTTGTATTTGTTAGAAATCATACCTATAGAATTGGAGTTGTTTATTTAATCATATCCATCAAAATTCATGTGCATCATCTTTACATTTAATTTTAATTATGATTCAAGTATATCCTTGGTAGATATTGGTCTAATTAAATAGAAGATGGCCTAATGTTAGTATGTTAATAACCTAATCTGAGTATCGTCTTAATCGTTTATAATCATTATGTATTTAAATATGTCATCTAACTTTTTCTAAACACTAATTAGTATATATATCAAAATATCTCTATATGTTTATTTTTTGTCTTGTTTAAATCAAATCACCAACCTATATTATTAAAAATAATTGTTTAAGGATCAATTTACACTATGACATATTCTTTATTTTAAAAAATCATGTGTATAAGTGTTATCTAATAATTTAACTATTTAGATATAAGTTCATAGGCCTTATTAAATATTATTTTCAGATTGTTATATTAGGATTTACTAAATATTTTTAGCATATTATTTTACAGAGAAATCACATCTATTTGATTTAATAATATTTCAGCATGTTATTCTATATAGAAATCATGTTTATAGAATTTAGTAAATTTTACATGTTATTTTATATAGAAATCATGCTTATAGGATTGAATAATATTTTCAATATAATCTACTAAAAGATTATGACTATAATTTATTTACGTCGTCTTGTTAATCAATAATATGTAGCATGGTATTATGATTCAATTTATCGGGCCCTCTTACTCTTAACACTTATATAAGATAATCTATAACCCCTAATTTTAGAATGGACGATGCAAATCCGGTAAAATATAAGAAATTTCATTAATATGTTGGAATAAACACGAAAACTCAACAAGAATCATCTTTTACAACACATTTCTCAACATAAGAAAAGAAGAGTAAATATTGTTGGATATCATCATGGTGTTCACTTGTAACAATACTGAATCTTGCAACCTGACTATGTCAAGTGACATAGCAAGTAATACTATTACAAACAACACATGTTGATAGGAATTATCAATCGACCCAAACCTACCACATAATATAATATATATATTTTTTTTATGACAAGGAAAATTTGCAGTCTCTATCCTTTAAGTGCGAATAGGGTAAAATCTCCGGTCATATGCATTAGCTCGCAAATCACATGAAAGATGTGGAATATATTGTATATTGTAATACTAAGAACCTGTTTGAATTGACCCAAAAAATTGATTAAACTACTTCTAAGTCATATTTAGTTATTAAAAGTAAATTAAAAATAACTTTTAAAAAAAGTATACTCACATGCTTTTTACTTTTTTAACTTAAAAGTTACTAAAATTTGACTTTTAAAAAACTATTATTTATTTTTTAAGTTAGCAAGGGGTTCTAAAGGCAAGTAAGATAGGCACCTATGCTCTAAAGACCAATCATCTCTCCCTAACTTTAGGAATTCTTCCCCTTTTATACTATGCAATATTTATTGGAAAATACATAAATATATTATAAATCAAAAATATTTATCATTTATAGCAATAATATTTTTTTTTATTTGATCACTTTTAATATATGTATAATACACTTTTAATTCATTTTACAAAGAACATTATCATTCACATATAATACAAGTTTTATTGATATATAATATATTTATCACACATTTTAAAATATTTATAATACAATGTATCAACTTCTTACCAAATAAGCATAATATATTTTTAAAAACAATTATATACATATATATTGCATATTTAATTCACTTTTAATATATTTTGCAGATTTAACATAATATTATTATAAATGGTAATAAATAAACAGTATTACTAAAATTATTAATTATTTATTAAAAGACATCCATCGAAATAATTTTTCCATATTTATTTTAATCTTGTCTTTTCAATCTCATTTATTACTATATATATTTTATTCTGTATTGCTATTATAATTCATGCGCACATAATTTAAATTTATTTTATTCAATATAATCTCGAAGGAATTTATCATAAATATATTCAACGATTATTATTTTGTGCATTGAATGTATTTTAATTTTTTTTTGTTCTCTTTCATCCTCAGTTGTACGTTTGAATTTTGTTGTAATTTTTATAAATATTAATCTGAACGAATTATTCTAATAATCTTTTTCTTATTATTTCAACACTATATACATTTGAAATTATTTCACTTTATAAATAAAATTAATCTATTCTTTAGGTGGGTCCATAATATAGATTTAATCAATTATAATATTACAGAATGACAATGATTGATAATTCAAGGGTAAAATTGCTACTTAAAATTTTCAATTGAAAGAAATAGGTGAAAATGTATATCGTTTAAAATTGATGAAGATGTTTGTTTTTTTAAAGTAAAGTTGGAGGAAAAAATTATTTTATCGGTTTAAAACACATAAATTGTTAAAAAGGAAAAACAATGGTTTTACTCTCTATATTATTGCATAATTTTAGTTTTAGTCCCTGCATTATTTGATTATGCACATTTAACCTTCAATTATTTGAAGTGTGCAGTTTTGATCCTAAGCTAATGAGGACTTAATAATTGGTTAAGATAGAGATGTTGGAATTAAGAGGGTCAAGGTTAATTATATATTGTTGAATATATTGGTTAAAATGAAAATTAAGAAATTGATTAGAGAGTGATTAACTAAGAATAAGAACCTTGGGGTTGAATCTTGTTTCACATTTATCTTAACCCTAAATTATTGGAGACAAGTTTCCCACTCTCTATGGCACCAATTATTCTCCACATTCAATGATTATTTGTACATAATTATTAAATGTTTTATACCTATACTATTAATCTATTATGTAGCTTCCTCCATAGAAAAGTATGAACATCACATCACATGCTACAACTACTCTTTGAAATATAATCTTTGAATTTCTTTTATACATAAAATAAAATAAAGTTCAGCGACAGATATAAGATTTTCATAAATAAGACTAATACAGTGTTTTAAAATTTTAACTTGAAATATCTAAGTCAAAATAATTTTTAAATTTCTAATTTACTAAGACAACCTTTATTCTTGTATTCAGATATTCAACCTCCTCCCTTCCTTTTCTCTATATATATATATATATATCCTTGGCCCTTGATAGTATTTATGAAATACATAATTTGTGATTAATATGTAAAATGTTACAATGAAAATTAAGTGAAGAATAATTAATAAAGAATGTATGTTCACTTGAGTGATATGAATTGTGTAAACCATAACACATGGGGCATACTCCTCCACTAGGGCACTGCTACACCAGTATAGATCACCATAACATAGGAAATGACCAATCTACCCCTCCAATTGTTGAATTAAAATGTTCATGTGATAATATACCAATTACCACCTACCCACACTTTCATGGGGTCCATAATTTATACTAATTAATTACTAGATTAGTCTTCTCAACATATGGGATGTTCCAAACCTAAAAAAAAAATATATATTAGACATTTATCAAATGGGACCCACACAAAAAATTGAAACACTTTTTTCAAACTTCAAAAATATGTTACACTTGAAAAAATTGAGAATATAAAATTATCTGGTATTCGAAATTTACTGAACTAATTAATTTTTTTTTAAAACATTCCATTTATATTGGCTCTTTCTCATTGTTTTATTATTTATTTCTCTTTTGGCCTACTTGTTCATTGGGGGGTGGGGGATGGGGTAGTGGAGGACCATTGAGTTAAAGGAAATTCCAATTGGCTCTATCTCTTCATTCTATCTATATATATATATATATATATATATATATATATATCATCAATAAAAATATGACAACCATTGGATATCATTAAAAGGTACACTTAAAAGTCTGAAAGAAAATTTCTAAGACAGAGATGCTCACCTTGAATGGCTAAAACTCCTTGCCTTATTTTATTTGAATTCCTCTACTACCTCTTTAATTTCTTCAATAATTTTCCTCTTCTTTCCCTAAATTTAAAGTCTTGTCTCTTCACATTATAATGACAATCAAAATGTGACATAATTAATGGAAACAATACCTATGAGTAGAAACTATTATTATATAATCGAACCTAATTTGTTTAGGCCTGAAACATAACTATTATTGTTAGTTTCGGAGAAATATAAGGACATAGTTATAATAACAAATTCAGCAGAATATCTTTGATTCAAATCATACTCATTTTGTTAAAAAATTATTTAAATATAGAAATAATCTTTCAAAATCTAGTTAGTAAATAAATCATGATTGAAAATTCATCAACCAAAAATTGGCATCGATATATTTTTTTATTTCACAAATGGAATGTAGTAGGTAAGGGGTGAGAATGTATTTGTTGCAAAAGATTTTCTTGAAGATACACTTTGAAGCATTATATATATATCCTGTGTTTTATACCGAATATATATATATATATATATATATATATATATATATATATATATATATATATATATATATATATATGCGCGCGTAAAATTTTAAAAATGTCAATATTATTTTAATTGTAGAAGACACAAATACTCGGGATTTTTGTTTATTTACTTATATATATTCTTCTAAACTAAAGACATTTATTTATTTAATTTTGACTTTTCAAATTAAGTTTAGGTATTTATCTAATTTTTTGGTATTGGTATTGGTATTATTGTAAACCAAAATATAAATAAAAGGATAGAGTGACTCATAGGTAATCTAAAACTTAACCAATTGTAAAGTATTTGAATTTTAAGTTGCAATATAACAGAAGAACTTCTATTTCTTTCGAATTAGTAGAGTAGTAGTTGTAAAGAAGTTGAGTACTAGGACATATGATACTCACTACATTATGTTCATATTTTTCAAAGCTTTGAAATAATAATTACTTGAAGGGTGAAGTAATTGTACGTAGGTTTAGTCAAAACCTTTTCTTTTTGTTGTTGTTGAAAAGATAGAGTGTATGTACATTAGGAAAAATAATATAGTAAGATAAATATGTATTATGAATGGCTATAATTTAAATAATAGTAGCACTATTCATTTTTTTAGATATTTTTCTAATTTAAAAGTGTAATTTTTAATTAACATATTTTTTTACCTTTATTTTAACAATGCTTATGTGGGTCAGGAGCTAAGCAACACCTCTAGACCTTAACATATATAAAAATAATGATAAAATATATAAACATCGACATTAATTATAAC
This sequence comes from Solanum peruvianum, assembly GCA_027705065.1. Taxonomy (NCBI): domain Eukaryota; kingdom Viridiplantae; phylum Streptophyta; class Magnoliopsida; order Solanales; family Solanaceae; genus Solanum; species Solanum peruvianum. Next base: position 7,332,815 of record JAKWJD010001761.1, on the reverse strand, counting down.
TCCGCTATTATAAGGGTTCATAAATCGATTATCCTACTCAAAAACATAGTATATAGGGAATGGAAAAATGAAGGAGGCTCTCCCTTTACATGGTAAAAAATAATAATAAACTAAGAACTAAAATACAAGATAACCTAACTGAAGATAATTAGCAAAAAGGAAGTACATGTGATAGCCTCCTCATTATAAATCAATGAGGCTATTTAATCATTTTCAATTTCTTCCTTCTGAAATAAGGCATACCTAGCTTGTTCATTATGTAGTGTCCTCTTGCTCGTTAAGGATTTTAAAAATGGGCGTGATGGTACTTATCTGTTTTAATCAGTACAAATTTAAGTATTAAGTTTTGGGTTCAAATTTTATTTTTAGAAATAATTTTGTGTTGATTGACTCACTTTTCAAGAGAATTGATGTGAATATTATTATTTTCAGAAAGTGATTATGAATACTAGATTATTATAGACTGTGTGGCTTAGAAAGTGATCCGAAAGGGAAAGACTCAACTCTTGAAGTGATGATTAATTGATTTAAGACAAGTGATCTCTTAAGCTTTGTAATCTAGAAGAATTGTCTACTCTTCATTGCATGTATGTCGGGGAGTAATCAGGAATGAGGTGAAGGGTCTTATTTCTCCACTTTATTAATGTTAATAAACAAAGAAGGGTAAATGAAAACGCTTCGTGATGATAAGGATGATTTGTGAATTGCCTTGTTGTGATCCTATTTGATTGATTTGATAAAACATTTTGATGGCTTGAATGTGGAATTGAATTACATGACTTGTTTTTTCTTCGTGTAGTGTGATATAGCTTGTGTTCATTAATTGTTAAATAATGTAATTGTGACTAGTAAGGTAATTCACCTCCACATTCATTCCACAATATCTAATTTTATTTGAGTAGTGAATATTCATAAAACTAATTAACTAAAAGAGTATAATTTAAGAAAAAAACAATATAGTCATATTATAATATTTTTCATTAATGATAATGATTTAAGAAAATTGTTGCATAAATTTTAAGATAAAAGAGGTTAAAATTAAAATACCTAGGAGGTTAGTGAACTATAAAAGAGGTTAGTGTAATAGAACAATACTTCAACTTCTTAATGTCTTTAAAGACATTTTCCATCAAATTAATTTAAGGGAACGTTTGACTAAACTTTTAAATTTTTCTCATTAATAGAAATATTTTTATCAAAATGAAATTTTAGAACAATGCTCTAGGAGAGTAGCAGTTTGATTTTTGCCACCATATGAAAAATATATTTTTCCTATATTAGGAAAACAATTTATATTTAGTCAATAGAGTAGTTTTGAAATTGTTTATTCTTGTCAAATTTTGAAAATAATATATAAACACTCACTTTAGAGCTTATACTATTTATAGAGAAAAATGATTTTTATTATTTACAATGACATATTTTTGATTGAAATAGAAAAACTAATATAACAAATACGTTCATTAAGTTTGACTCAAAATAAAATATATAGTTTTATCATATATGACTAATAATATTATCTAAGTATATTCTGTTATTGATTGATACCATCTTGAAAAACTTAAAAATAAATACTTCTTTTTGTCGAAATTTAGCATTTTTATGTATATAAGATTAATAAAAATAATAAATATCAAAGTGGTCTTCGATTGCGAATATGACGGCATTTTGAGTGGCAAAAAAATAATTGAAGCATAGTATAATTAATTAACAGCACATGCAGAGGGAAGAATCAGATAAGAAAGAGTAGACTTATCAATAATTGAAAATTAAGAAGATAAAATAATAATAATAATAGTTTAGTTAAGCATAAAGCAATAGCTCTTTACAAGAATATACCTCACTTATCAACCTCTTTCATGTTGTTGAAGTTTGTCACACATGAATTTGTGATTAAATTATGTGCATGTTCCATTCTTTTTTATAACAAATTATTTATTAAGGGTTTGTTTTATCAAATGATTCATATTGATTATGTTTTACAAATTTAAATTTTACTACTCTATGTAATTATTTGATGACAAAGAATAATATTTGAAAATTATAATAATTTGTATTAGTTTGTTAAAATGAACAATTACTTTTTTAAAAAAATATAAGGGACTAAAAATGAACAAAAATAATATTCGATAGTAATAGTGTCAAATTAACGAACAAATTGAGTAATTTGTAGGATGGAGCCAAGACTTGGATAAAGATAGCGGGAGAAAACTCAAAGAATTAAGGTGATCTTGCATGCTTGAATGTGATTGTTGGTTGACTCGAGTATCACATCGATAAAAAATATTGTTGATTGAATCGGATATCACGTCGGTATAATATTATTAGTTTGGTTTTAGGTTCTATGAGAGGAATATGTAGGTATGTGAGGTTTCATGAGAGGATCAACATTTACATTAGGATCAGATTAATTAATGCATTTTTGTATTACGACATATGACTGAGAGTTTAAGGGGGCGTTTGATAGGATGTATTAAAAGAAATAATTCATGTATTAGATGTGGTATAATTTAATACCGTGTTTGGTAGGAATGTGAGCCTATGTATAACTAATCCATGGATTAGTTAATACATCCTACATGGTATTATGTAGTGTATTGCTAATACCTTCCATTTGGAGGTATTAGCTCTAATACCATGGACTATTCTAGGTAAAGACAAATATACCCCTCAAATCCTTTTAATATTTAATTTATTTTTTTGATTTTATATTTTATATTTTATATTTTATATTTTATATTTTATATTTTATATTTTATATTTTATATTTATACTAATAAAGTTATTTAAATAAATTAGCTTACAACTTTTATTATTTAGATATAATTTTTTGTTTCTAAATTTGAATTACTTAATCTATTTATTATTAATATAAAATATTATAATCCGACTAATATGTTAATGTTGATGTATGAATTTAAGAACAATTCATAAGTAAAATATTGTCTCTTAATTAAAGTTCTTTAAACATTACACAAGTAGTCTAAAACAAGAGTGTGTGTATATATATAAACACACATCTCGAGTATAAAAATAGTTTAACTTATTTTTCTATATTTATTTTATATTTTTATTTTATTTTATGATAAAGAGTTTTTTAAATTTATTGATACAAAACAAAGTTTAATAAATTTTCTCTATAATCATTATAGTTGTGTGACCTTTTGAGTTATTAACTCTAATTTATTAAGATGAAAATTATTTACTCTCAAATAATTTAACTGAGAAAATAGTGAACATGACAATAAAAATTTTATTCTCCTAACTAGTTAAACATGTTATAAAAAAAATAATATTTTTCGTTAATTATCTACTTTGACTCAATTACATGAAATACAAAATCTCATAATAACTCTAGGGTATAATTGGAAAGTTTTTTTAAAAAAACATTTAAACCACACACAAAATTAGATAAGAAACAATGAACCAAACACTTGATAAAAATAATCCCTGCATTACTAATCCCTGCATTTTTAATCCCTGCATTGCTAATCCCTGCATTACTAATCCCTGCATTATTCATTTTTGTACCAAACGACCCCTAAGTGTAACTGCTAATTGTTGTTATACTTTGTATTGCTTTGTGTTACTATATGGTGGCGAACTGCTTATATGCATATGTTGGACTAGCCACGTGATCCTACCAAAATATGATAGTTGTGTATTGATGTTGCACTTGTTTTTTTTCTTCTTCAGTGTAACAAATCTTCTTGCGGCTGATCAGAAACTTCAGTTGAGAGACACTTGATGCGAATCAAAAGATGAGTTACATCTTTCAAGCTATCATGAATTCTCCTTTACTCTTCTTCATCTTTTCGGACATAAGTATTAGTATTTGAGTTTATGATTAGTTTCGGAATTGCACCCTAGTTGACTATTAAGAGTTTTGATTATGGTTACTTTCCTTCTTAGGAGTTGTTTCCGCGTTAACTGTTTTGGCTATTGAATTGAGTTTATGGGGACTCAATCCTTTAGTTAGAGTTAGAGCCGTCAAAATGGACTTAGCCCATAGGACCGACCCAACCTGACCCAACTCTTTATTGGGGGTAGGGTTGGGATATGATTTTTCAAGTCCATTTAAACCTAAGATTTATAAGCCCAGTTCATATAAACACTCGACCCTTGAGGCTTGATTGGGGCCGGACCGGGGTCTACCATAGTCCAGAATTATTTATTTAAGGCTAACTTACAACAATCTCACTAGTATATCTGTTAATTACTTAAATGCACGCTATGTTATAATATTACGAATCTTAAAAATAATAAAATTCTCCGATAAAAGAAAAGTAATTGAATTAAACTATGATTAATTAATTAACATCATATTGTAGTACAATATATTTAGATATACTATTAAATTACCGCTTAGTGTTTAATAAAAAGATCAACGGTAATAATGTAGCTTACTTATCAACCTCTTTCATGCGTATTTATGTTGCTAACGCATGACAATTATCAAATCAATATATATGATTAAAATATTCGATAAATAAATAGAATATTTGTGTTTAGAATACTACCCTCTAACTAATTACTTAATTGTTTTTCAGTTTACAAAGGCATCATCATGACTATTAGAGTAGACTGAATATTGGAAAGAACTAATTATATTTTCCTTTCATGCACACTTTGTATTATAAGATTAAATTAGTTTAATATATACGCGATATATTTATACCGTTTCAGTTTCACGCTAATACTGTAAAGACTGACCTACATTAAGGTTGTTGTTTAGATAGTAAGCATTTCTCACTTTCAATCTTAAAATTGTGAGTTCGAATCACCAAAGAAGCAAAGATAAAGAATAGAAAAATTGTTTGTAACTTAGAAATATTATATTAATTATAAGCAATCTTTTGATTTGTCAATAAGCTAGTATTTAACAAGAAGAGATTAACACATAATTTGTTTGTTACTTAAGGATTCAAGTGGAATACTATTTAAAATTTCTTATAAATCGTTTTTGGTATATATGTAGCCAATTACCAATTTACCATCTTAAAGAAATGAAAAGGAGAAGATTTTTTTTAATTATTATTATTATTATTATTATTATTATTATTATTATTATTATTATTATTATTATTATTTCATTTCCCTAAGAAACCAAACGGGATTATTGTGACTCATCACGGGAAAATTGAGTGGTTGTATAGTTTAAGTCCTAAAGCATGGTTGGAGTTTACTTTAGGTCACTCAATTAATAATTGAATAACAAAAAGTTATCATTATTAATTAAACTATCATTTTTAAAATAAACTTCGATCTTAATTAATTTCAAATGCATTGTCAGAATGTTTGATTGAATTTTTTTTCTTATGAACAATCATCATCTCTTAAATTATCTTTTGAAGGTAAATTATAATAACGTAACTATAAATTTATACATAGGAGTTGAAAAAAATATTAGTATGTCATATGTAGAATTTGTATTTTCTTAATACCTTTATTTTGTTTTATGTTTTAGTCTTCCATTAATTATCTCAAGATTAATTATCAAACTTATGCATAACCCATGTGTGATATAGCTCATTTGAACCACCTTACTTGCACATAAAACTTTTACTATTAAGTTAGATTCTTTAAATTATATTTTTTTTTGTTTATGATATTAAAATGAGATTCATTTTTTTTAATTTATTTATTATTTAACTTATATATCATATCACGCTTCAAATATTTAATTGTAAATCATTCGGTAAGAATTATATATTTATATAATTAATCTTGTGCAGAAGATGCTTACTTTTCACCTACCATTTGTTCTACTAGCTTTGAAACTCTTCTTGAATTATCTAGGGTTAAGGAATTTTGTGAGAAATCTGTGATATGCAAGTTGTAAATATTTTTATTTTTTTAAATTCACTTGCTCCCTCTAATCTAACAAACATAAAGGTCATAATTCACTCATCCAATAACTACCTGTTTTTTATTTTATATTTTCAAAAATAAATATCTAGTTCATCCCATATAGTAAAAATTATAAATAAAATAATTAAAATTATTATTAAATCTTTTATCTTTTCTGCAAAATTCTTTAATTCTAACTTTTTATTGTCATGTTTATGATCTGAATATCTTTTAAGTATCTTTATTTTAAAAACATAAAATTTAAAAGTCTATTTTACTTAATTTTATATCAGATCAAACAAATCGAAACAGATAAATAATTAAAAAATAGTGATAGAAGATTCGTATAATTTACGTTGAGATGTACCACACAGCACGGAAATTCACTAACTTTTATAATTCCATGTCTTCATGAACTCCTTGTCCTCTCCATCATCAATTTTATTTTAAAAAAGTCAATTTGTTTTTATATATTTGGATATATAAATTTTATAATTAATAACAAATAGATATTTTTAAATATAAAATACATAATTTTTTTTTGCTTATTCTCAGGGGATTGATTGTAGTTGAACCAGTTATATGTCCCTATTATTTGACATCCCCACATGTTCTCTTTAGATACTAGGCTGGATTGCCAGTGAATCACAAACTATCAATTTTTTTCTAATATATATATGAAATATTCTTTAATTATGTATTTAATACATATTTTTCATTAGAATGTTTTGTTTTATATTAAATATAAAATATTCTTAGACAATTAAGTCATAGCTTAGAATAACATGTCTCTATCTAATATGACATATGATAGCAAACAAAAATGGGCTGGCTAGTTATTTTTTTAAAAATAATATATAGATATGATATTGTAATTTATAGAAAAAAATAAATGAAATTTGAACAAACACAGTTTGTTTAAAAGGGATCAGATATACAAATAGAAAAATGGTAGAGAAATGGCTAAATCTTGGGATCTACGTAAGAATTAAAACAAATTTTGAACCACTAGAAAACTCACTCTGTACTATCAATCGAGATGGATCAAAATTTATATATATATAAATTTTATTTTATATATATACATATAAATTTTATTTTAATACTATGTAATTTTGTGACAAATAATATTCAATTACTCTTTTTATATATATAAAGTTAAAAAAAATAGTTTAAATTTTTTTTCTTTGCACTTAAGGAATGAAAGAAAAAATATAAGAATAAGAAATTCAAATAATGATAATCAAAAAGTCATATTATGTATGAAAAAATTAAAATATACTTTGAACTTTTCTAGAAGGATTTCTACATAATTTGTTTAAAAAACAAAAAACAAAAAACACATTGATCATTTTCGCTTCCTTTAGATAGAGGGTATATGTGAGCTCCTTTTGTAATTATAGGGTATATGTGAGTGATTTATATAACGATAAGAGTATATATGAGTCATTTTCATAACGAGAGGCGTATTAGCTCTAAATGACAATGTTAAGGGGTAAATCAGACGTATTAGCCCTCACTCCTAATTTTATAATGTGGAGGTCAGGTTTCACCACCCCTCCATGCTCCTTAGACTTATCTATTGAATTCCCTTTAAGGGAACCTTCGGAAAAAAATACTGTTATATATCAACAATTTAAATTTTTGAAGCATAACCTTATAAGTAAAGTAGGATATGAGATAGAACAACTACAAAAAGGTAAGAGATAAAAAAGATAATGTAGGACTGCTAACAACAACTAAACACAAAATGAGAAAAAATAAATAACGACATGATAATATCAAATCAACTGTTACACAAAATAAGACTTACTCATCGTTACCTAACGATACAATATAATAAAAATTTAAATAACAATCAAAATAAATATTATATTTTAAACTAATAACACATACTTTTATAGTAAAATAAATAACAACCATCCAAATAAATTCTATTTATTAACTACTCAGACTTAGGACCTTTAAAGCAACGATAAGGCTATAAGGCTTGTTCGTAGTAATATTTAACTGATAAGTTGTCTTAATAGTGATGGAGTGAGTGTGTAGATATTATATGATTGTATATGTACTGCAAGATATACTTAACTTTATTCTCTCCACATGGTATCGTTTTCAAATTTGTTTAAGATTCTGATTTCATTCAATAGAATCGTCATTTAATTTTATTTGAAATTAAAAATTCGTTTAGAAAAAAAAGATTTTTCCTTATATATATATATATATATATATTTTTATCAAAAATCTAGGTAAGGATCCAAGGGGATTTACTAAGGAAGATGTGAGACATTTTAAATTTTTTTGACAAAGGTGATTCCCTATGAAATTCAAAAATTGAGGCTACAAAGTATAATTTTGTCCTAAGACTGATTTGAAATATTCTGATGTTAAACTTGATAATCAGAATATACTTGGATCAACGCGTTTTCCCACAAGTACAAGTGAATCATGATTTAACATTATTTTTGCACTTAATCATTTGGATTAATTCAACTAGTGAATTAACTTCCATAATTTGACTATTTAAAAAAAATGTCTCTTATTCTTTTAAAAGTTTGTGTAACGACCTGTTTAGTCGTTTTGAGCAGCAGATTTTATTTCTGGAAAAACTGGCTGATGCGACGGATCCCACGACGGACCGTCATGGGCGCGACGGACCGTCGAGGGTGTTTCGTTTGAAAACACTTAGAAATTAGAAATTTGGGTGCTGAAATCGACTCTCTGAACTTCGTGACGGAATGGCAGGACGGACCGTCACAGGCGTGACGGACCGTCACAGATTCTTTAGTAGAAATTGAGTCTCTGAACTTTGCGACGACCTGCAGGACGGACCGTCGCAGGCACGACGGGCCGTCACAGGTTGCGTAATCCCAGTCTGGGTCGAATTTCTTTAAATGTTTTAAGGGGCGTTTTGGACTATTCCTGCCATAATTATAGATTTCGTGGGTTAATATTAATAACTCAATTTCTTGGGGGTTAAAAGAGGTAACCTTGAGCTAATTAGTAGGTCATTATTGTCATCTTTTATACTTAATTATATGCTAATTAGGGTAAAAGAAAGAGGGTTGGAATAAGAAAAATAGAAAGAACAAGAAGAGAGAGAGAGAGGATCGATCGAGAGAGGAGAAACGAGAGGAAGAACAAAGCTTTGAGAAATTGCTTGCTTGATCAAAATTCTTCGGTGGAGGTAGGTTATGGGTTTGATACTATTCGTAGTAAACTCTTAATAGCGAATGATATGTATTGGTAGTATTGTAAACCCCTCTATATGCTTAATTGTATGCTTGCATGAATGTGATTATATAATTGTGATGAAATAAGCATGATGAAGCTATTGAATCCTAAATCTTGAAAGAAACCCTAATCTACTTTGTTAATGATGATGCCTTGGTATAAGAGAAGGCTTGATGAATTGATAGAATGAGATTAGTGGATCGGAGTGTCACGTTCCGACACATAGAATTAAGGGATCGGGTGTCACGAACCGACACGTAGAATTAGGGGATCGGAGTGTCACGTTCCGACACATAGAATTAAGGGATCGGGTGTCACGAACCGACACGTAGAAGTAGGGGATCGGAGTGTCACGTACCGACACATAGTAGTAGGGGAGCGGAGTGTCACGTACCGACACAAGAGGAAGAAAGATAATGAATCTTGAAAGATGTTAATATACTCAATCTAATGAACCTAATTCCCAAATGAGTATGGTATTGAGGCTTGAGTCCTCATGGATGAACTTGGTAGTACTTATTGATGATTATAGTACTTGTTGTTGCTACATGTTGAGTATTATAGTTGATTTATGATATTAACTGATATATACTGTTTTCTATTTTGAGTTGGCCGATGATACCTACTCAGTACTTGTGTTGTGTACTGACCCCTACTTGTATGTTTCTTTCTTTGTATTTGTGGAGTGCAGCAAACGTACCGTTGTCTTCAACTCAACCGCATCTCTAGCCAGTCTTCATTACACCGGGATTCAGGGTGAGCTAATGCTTCTAGCTTGGACTGGATCTTCTTCTTCAAGTCTTGATGCCTTGAACTTCCGGCATGGACTAGCTTTTTACTTATTTTCGCTTTCTTAGATACTCTTAGTTTAGTAATTGAGGATAGATGTTCTTGTGATGATGACTTCCAGATTTTGGGGATAATAATAGTTATTGAATTGATTTTATTAATGAGTTTACGTCTTCCGCATTGTATTTTGTTAATTATGTTTGAAATGTTGGGGTTTAGATTGGTGGGTTCGCTCACATAGTAGGTTAAGTGTGAGTGCCAGTCGCGGCTCGGTTTTGGGTCGTGACAAACTTGGTATCAGAGCATTAGGTTTGTTGGTCTCATCACACAAGAACGAGTCTAGTAGAGTCTTAAGGAACGGTAGGGGGACGCCTTTACTTTTCTTTGAGAGGCTATAAGACTTTAGGAAAATTCCATTCTTTCATTCTTTCTTTCGTGCTATTACTTGGATCCAATTGGTATCTAGGTGATACAAATTGGTATCTGACCATCTTCATTCTATTTCGCAGATGGTTAGAACTAGAGCAACGACTGCACCAACACCAACACCAGCAAGACAGGATGCGTCTGAGCCAGCCGCTGGGGCTGTAGCTCGGAGAGGAACAGTGGCGAGGGGCCGTGGAAGAGGTCGTGGGAGGATGTCCTCTAGAGGAAGAGGACAAGCACCTAGCCCATCTGGTACTAGGGCGGTGACTCCTCCACCAACTGAGGAAGTGGTAAGAGAGGGTGAGGAAGGGGAGAATGAACAGGTACAGAGTGAGGGATTGCCACCCCAACCCACCCCAGAGATGATCAATTAGGTTCTTGCTTATCTTAGCGGGTTATCTGATCAGGGTCAGACACCTCCAGTGTTTTCTGCACTAGCACCTCAAGTTCCGGAGGTACAACATGCAGCTACTATGGCTCCCCGCATGGATGCCTCATTGGAAATAGGCACGTTTCCTCGTCTGACTACAGGGCCTATAATGACAAATGATCAGCATGAACTTTTCAATAAGTTCTTGAAATTGAAACCTCTAGTCTTCAAGGGTGCTGAATCTGAGGATGCCTACGATTTTCTGGTTGACTGTCATGAGCTACTACACAAGATGGGTATAGTAGAACGGTTTGGTGTTGAGTTCGTGAGTTATCAGTTTCAAGGAAACGCCAAAATGTGGTGGCCGTCACATGTTGAGTGTCAACCAACAGAGGAACCACCTATGACTTGGGCATCATTCTCTACCTTGTTTATGGAGAAGTATATCCCTCGGACTTTGAGGGATAGGAAAAGAGATGAGTTCTTGAGCCTAGAGCAAGGTAGGATGTCGGTTACTGCATATGAGGCTAAGTTTCATGCATTATCCAGGTATGCCACCCAACTTTGTTTCAGTCCACAAGAGCGGATTCGCCGTTTTGTGAAGGGGTTGAGGTCAGAATTGCGGATTTCAGCCTTACAGGTAGCGGCTACGGCAAAATCCTTCCAAGAAGTGGCAGACTTCGTGATAGAGGTGGAAGGAGTGAATCCAGATGACTTCACCACGACATCGACATCAAAAAGGTTTCGAAAGGGAGGTGAGTTTAATGGTTCGTACTCTAGAGGACAAGGCTCAGGAGGTTACTCGGTCCGACCAATTCAGTCTTCACTACAGACTGTAGTTGGGGGTCCACCTCAGACCGGTCAACACTTCTCGGAGAGACCTATGCTTGACTCCAGAGAGTGTTATGGATGTGGGGAGACTGGACATATTAGGAGAAATTGTCCAAAACAGAGTTACAGACCCCCAATAGCTAGAGGTAGAGGTGGTCATGGTAGAGGCCGTTATTCTGAAGGACGTGGTGGTCGAGGTAATGGTGGTCACCAAAACGGCCGGGGTGATGGGCAAACTGGAGCCACTACAACACAACATGGTAGGGGCAACAGACAGACAAGTAATGGGGCTCATTGTTACGCTTTTCCTGGGAGATCTGAAGCGGAGACTTCTGATGCTGTTATCACAGGTAATCTTTCGGTTTGTGATTGCATGGCTTCTGTATTGTTTGATCCTGGATCCACATTTTCTTATGTATCTTCTTCATTTGCTACTGGTCTTAATTTACCTTGTGAATTACTTGACATGCCTATTCGTGTTTCTACTCCGGTGGGTGAGTCTGTGATAGTTGAAAAAATATATAGGTCTTGTTTGGTGACTTTTGTGGGGAGCAACACTTATGTAGATTTGGTTATCCTAGAAATGATTGACTTCGATGTAATTCTGGGTATGACTTGGCTTTCTCCAAATTTTGCAATCTTGGATTGTAATGCCAAAACTGTGACGTTAGCCAAGCCTGGGACAGATCTGTTAGTGTGGGAGGGCGACTACACTTCCACTCCGGTTCGTATCATCTCCTTTCTTCGTGCTAAGAAAATGGTTAGTAAGGGGTGTTTAGCTTTCTTGGCACATCTCAGGGATGACACTACTCAAGTACCTTCAATTGAGTCGGTTTCGGTAGTCCGTGAGTTTCTGGATGTGTTCCCTGCAGATCTTCCTGGTATGCCACCGGATAGAGATATCGATTTTTGCATTGATTTGGAACCGGGTACTCGCCCTATTTCTATACCCCCTTATAGAATGGCTCCCGCGGAGTTAAGAGAGTTAAAGGCCCAACTTCAAGAGTTGTTGAGCAAAGGCTTCATTAGACCAAGTGCATCTCCTTGGGGTGCTCCGGTGTTATTTGTGAAGAAGAAGGATGGGAGTTTTCGGATGTGCATAGACTACCGGCAGTTGAACAAGGCAACTATTAAGAACAAGTATCCCATTCCTCGCATTGATGACTTGTTCGATCAGTTACAAGGTGCTTGTGTCTTCTCTAAAATTGACTTGAGATCCGGTTATCATCAATTGAAAATACGGGCAACGGATGTGCCAAATACTGCTTTTCGAACTAGGTATGGGCACTACGAATTTGTGGTAATGTCGTTTGGTCTTACGAATGCCCCTGCTGCTTCATGAGCTTGATGAATGGGATTTTTAAGCCATATCTGGATCTCTTTGTGATCGTATTTATTGATGATATACTGATATACTCAAAGAGTAAGAAGGAACATGAGGAGCATTTGAGAATGGTATTAGAGTTGTTGAGGAAGAAGAAGCTTTATGCCAAATTCTCCAAGTGTGAGTTTTGGTTAGATTCAGTGTCCTTCTTGGGACACGTAGTTTCTAAGGATGGGGTGATGGTGGATCCATCTAAGATTGAGACAGTGAAGAATTGGGTGAGACCTACAAACGTGTCAGAAATAAGGAGTTTTGTTGGTTTAGCTAGCTACTACCGTCGATTTGTCAAGGGGTTCTCTTCTATTGCTTCCCAATTAACGAACTTGACTAAGCAGAATGTTCCATTTGTGTGGTCGGATGAGTGTGAGGAAAGCTTTCAGAAACTCAAGACCTTGTTGACTACTGCACCAATTCTTACCTTGCCAGTAAAGGGTAAGAACTTCATCGTTTATTGTGATGCATCCTATTCGGGTTTGGGTGCAGTGCTAATGCAAGAGAAGAATGTGATTGCTTATGCTTCGAGGCAATTAAAGGTGCATGAACGTAACTATCCGACCCATGATTTGGAGTTGGCCGCGGTAGTATTTGCACTAAAGCAATGGAGACACTATTTGTATGGGGTTAAGTGTGAAGTCTATACGGATCATCGTAGCCTACAGTATGTCTTTACTCAGAAGGATTTGAATTTGAGACAGAGGAGATGGATGGAACTACTGAAGGACTACGATATCACTATTCTGTACCATCCGGGAAAGGCTAATGTTGTGGCAGACGCCTTATGTAGAAAGGCGGGAAGCATGGGAAGTCTAGCTCATTTGCAAGTTTCTAGACGCCCGTTGGCTAGAGAAATCCAAAACTTGGCTAATGACTTTATGAGGCTAGAAGTAAATGAGAAGGGAGGATTTTTGGCTTTTGTGGAGGCGAGATCTTCTTTTCTTGACAAGATCAAGGGTAAACAGTTTGATGATGAGAAACTAAGTCGAATCCGGGATATGGTGTTGCGAGGAGAGGCTAAGGAAGCAATAATTGATGACGAAGGTGTTTTGAGGATTAAGGGAAGGGTATGTGTGCCCCGTGTTGATGACTTGATCCACACTATTCTTACAGAGGCTCATAGTTCCGGATACTCTATACATCCTGGTGCAACCAAGATGTACCGCGACCTAAAACAACACTTTTGGTGGAGTAGAATGAAGCGTGACATTGTGGATTTTGTTACCAAATGTCCAAATTGTCAACAAGTAAAGTATGAACACCAGAGGCCCGGAGGAACACTTCAGAGAATGCCCATTCCTGAATGGAAGTGGGAGAGAATTGCAATGGACTTCGTGGTTGTTCTTCCAAAGACATTGGGTAAGTTTGATTCCATTTGGGTAATTGTGGACAGATTAACTAAGTCCGATCACTTCATTCCGGTCAAGGTGACCTACAATGCAGAGAAGTTAGCCAAAATCTATATCTCAGAAATCGTTCGATTGCATGGGGTTCTACTTTCCATCATATCAGATAGAGGTACGCAGTTTACTTCTAAGTTTTGGAGAATATTGCATGCGGAATTAGGTACTAGGTTGGACCTTAGTACTACGTTTCACCCTCAGACTGATGGTCAGTCTGAGCGAACGATTCAAGTGTTGGAGGATATGCTTCGTGCATGTGTGATAGAATTTGGTGGTCATTGGGATAACTTCTTACCCTTAGCAGAGTTTTCATATAATAATAGCTATCACTCCAGCATTGACATGGCTCCATTTGAAGCATTGTATGGGAGGAGATGTAGGTCTCCCATTGGTTGGTTTGATGCATTTGAGGTTAGACCTTGGGGTACTGATCTGTTGAGGGATTCAATGGAGAAGGTGAAATCTATTCAAGAAAAGCTTCTAGCGGCGCAAAGTAGGCAAAAGGAGTATGCAGACCGAAAGGTTAGAGACTTGGAGTTCATGGAGGGTGAGCAAGTCTTGCTAAAGGTTTCGCCCATGAAAGGGGTGATGCGATTTGGTAAAAGAGGTAAGCTAAGCCCAAGGTATATTGGTACATTTTAAGTACTTAAGCGAGTAGGGGAGGTGGCTTATGAATTAGCCTTGCCTCCAGGGCTGTCCGGAGTGCATCCAGTATTTCATGTGTCCATGTTGAAGAGATACCATGGGGATGGAAACTACCTCATCCGTTGGGATTCGGTTCTGCTTGATGAGAACTTGACTTATGAGGAGGAGCCTGTTGCCATTCTAGATAGAGAAATTCGCAAGCTGAGGTCGAGGGAGATTGCATCCATCAAAATTCAATGGAAGAATCGACCAGTTGAAGAGGCCACTTGGGAGAAGGAGGCTGATATGCAAGAAAAATACCCACATCTGTTTACAGATTCAGGTACTCCCTTTCACCCTTGTTTCTTTTCTTGTGATCGTTCGAGGACGAACGATGGGTAAATTGGTATCTATTGTAACGACCTATTTAGTCGTTTTGAGCAGCAGATTGTATTTCTAGAAAAACTGCCTGATGCGACGGACCCCACGACGGACCGTCATGGGCGCGACGGACCGTCGAGGGTGTCTCGTTTCAAAACACTTAGAAATTAGAAATTTGGGTGCTGAAATCGACTCTCTGAACTTCGTGACGGAATGGCAGGACGGACCGTCACAGGCGTGACAGACCGTCACAGATTCTTTAGTAGAAATTGAGTCTCTGAACTTTGCGACGACCTGCAGGAAGGACCGTCGCAGGCACGACGGACCGTCACAGTTTGCGTAATCCCAGTCTGGGTTGGATTTCTTTAAATGTTTTAAGGGGCGTTTTGGACTATTCCTGCCATAATTATAGATTTCGTGGGTTAATATTAATAACTCAATTTCTTGGGGGTTAAAAGAGGTAACCTTGAGCTAATTAGTGGGTCATTATTGTCATCTTTTATACTTAATTATATGCTAATTAGGGTAAAAGAAAGAGGGTTGGAATAAGAAAAATAGAAAGAACAAGAAAAGAGAGAGAGGATCGATCGAGAGAGGAGAAACGAGAGGAAGAACAAAGCTTTGGGAAATTGCTTGCTTGATCAAAATTCTTCGGTGGAGGTAGGTTATGGTTTTGATACTATTCGTAGTAAACTCTTAATAGCGAATGATATGTATTGGTAGTATTGTAAACCCCTCTATATGCTTAATTGTATGCTTGCATGAATGTGATTATATAATTGTGATGAAATAAGCATGATGAAGCTATTGAATCCTAAATCTTGAAAGAAACCCTAATCTACTTTGTTAATGATGATGCCTTAGTATAAAAGAAGGCTTGGTGAACTAAAGTAATGAGATTGATGATGCCTTGGTATAAGAGAAGGCTTGATGAATTGATAGAATGAGATTAGTTGATCGGAGTGTCACATTCCGACACATAGAATTAAGGGATCGGGTGTCACGAACCGACACGTAGAATTAGGGGATCAAAGTGTCACGTTCCGACACATAGAATTAAGGGATCGGGTGTCACGAACCGACACGTAGAAGTAGGGGATCGGAGTGTCACGTACCGACACATAGTAGTAGGGGAGCGGAGTGTCACGTACCTACACAAGAGGAAGAAATATAATGAATCTTGAAAGATGTTAATATACTCAATCTAATGAACCTAATTCCCAAATGAGTATGATAGTGAGGCTTGAGTCCTCATGGATGAACTTGGTAGTACTTATTGATGATTATAGTACTTGTTGTTGCTACATGTTGAGTATTATAGTTGATTTATGATATTAACTGATATATACTGTTTTCTATTTTGAGTTGGCCGATGATACCTACTCAGTACTTGTGTTGTGTACTGACCCCTACTTGTATGTTTCTTTCTTTGTATTTGTGGAGTGCAGCAAACGTACCGTCGTCTTCAACTCAACCGCATCTCTAGCCAGTCTTCATTACACCGGGATTCAGGGTGAGCTAATGCTTCTAGCTTGGACTGGATCTTCTTCTTCAAGTCTTGATGCCTTGAACTTCCGACATGGACTAGCTTTTTACTTATTTTCGCTTTCTTAGATACTCTTAGTTTAGTAATTGAGGATAGATGTTCTTGTGATGATGACTTCCAGATTTTGGGGATAATAATAGTTATTGAATTGATTTTATTAATGATTTTAAGTCTTCCGCATTGTATTTTGTTAATTATGTTTGAAATGTTGGGGTTTAGATTGGTTGGTTCGCTCACATAGTAGGTTAAGTGTGAGTGCCAGTCGCGGCTCGGTTTTGGGTCGTGACTGTTTGTGTATTAATGCATAATACTTAGTTGGCCTTTGGCCATGAGATATCATATCACAATATGAAATCGTGAAATTGAATTGGTGTTTGGACAGGTACGTTGATTTTATCTCATGATTTTATATCATAAGATGTGATTTCGTATTCTTCAAAAATTGTGATACGGGAATTTCATATCATGATTTGAGGTATTCTTAATATAAAAATTGATCCACATTTTTTAATTTATTAAAAGAATCTCAAATTTATATCTACTAACTATTTATTTCATATGTAAATAATAACGTCATTACTTTTTAAAATTTACTTTTTAACATTCACTTGATACAATCTGGCATTTTAAAATGCCGAGGCAATTAGCAAGATGACACCAACTTTTATACAATTTTGGCCTTGGTTTAAGGTAAAATTTCAAACACAATAATAAATTTATTTTATGGCCTTAAGTGACCATTTATATTTTTATGTGTAGATTTAGTTACATACTCACTATCAACTTTGTTTAAAGAGATAATATTTATTTTATGACTTTGCTTTGTCTTGGAAGCTCTATTTTATTACTCTTACAAACATCATCTTTATGAAGTGCATTCTATAATACTTTAAATTTATTTTATGTTCACTTAACTTATATTTATGTATTTTTTATTTGATAGGATTGTGTCGATGTGATTTATAGAACATATATTGAAGGGGTGATTCCTTAAGTGGTGCAATAAACATATCGTAACTACAAAGGAAGAACATCACAAAATGTCTCTTGTGCTTGTTATTTTGATATACAATTTACCTTTGTTAATGCTGGTTGGAAAGGTACTGCACATGACAGTAAAGTACTTGAGATAAACTTATTGAACCAACGTCACAATATTCATTTCCGTCACATGGTAACTTTAAATTACATCCTTAGAATAAATATTAATTTTTTACACAAAACTGTCTCATTTACGTCACATATGCTTTTAGTAATTCTTTATAAAATATTTAATTTGTTGGTAAATAAATATTACATTGTTGATGCTGGTTTTCGAAATACAAAATTATTTTAGCTCCATACAAAGGATTACGCTATCATTTGCAAGAGTAGAGAGGAAGTGAGGGAGAGCCTCAGATGCCAAAGAACTATTTAATTATAAACATTCATCTCTGCGCAATGTGATTGAATGAACTTTTGAAGCTTGAGAAATTAGATTTAGAATATTGAAACAAGGCATGAACAATTATGATATTGATACACTTGCGAGGATACCAAAGGACTGATAAAATATTTATTATGAGCATGAAAATATAGTTACGGATGACATTGACCAACAAATATCTCAAAGTTACAATGTTGGTTTGTCTTCTCGATCACATGATCGAGAAATGCAAGTTCAACGTGAGGAAATTATTTGTATTATGTGGGAGGATTATATGAAATACTAGTACACTATAACTTATGTTCAGTTTTTTTTAATTGAGTTAAAGTTAGATGAAACAGTTACTTAAGTGGAGAACAAATAGTTTTCTGGTAATTGACTATGTGATTTTATAATTTATTTGTTAATTTGATAAAGTTGAATAAACAATTGGGGATATTTTAATATTCTTACAACTTATGGGATTCTTATGTTTATGATAAAATATGCAACACAAAAATTTCATATCACATGTCCAAACAAAACTTCAATTTTATTTCATAATTTCATATTATAATATCATATCATGATTACCATATTGCATGACCAAACGAGCTCTTAGTTTGTTGAATGTGTGTCTCGTGTCCATTTATAAAATTATATCGAAGAAAAATAAAATTATTTTAAAATTAGCAATGGAGGTAAAATAAATGTTATATCTATCTAAATGATAAGAATTCTTCCATCGTTTGGATATTTTTGAAAATGGATCTTATACCTTTATAAGAATTTGTGTTTTAAGAAATATTCATACTAATTTAGACTTTCAGATTAAATTAATTAATTCAAAATTAAAAAAAAAAAAAATCAATTTTCAATTATGCAATGAATACTCAAAACACTTTTTTTTATCGACTTTAAAAGGTACAATTAGAGTCTATTTGGATGGACTTAAATGCTGGTCAAACTGACTTAAAAGTCAATTTTTAACTTATTAGAGTGTTTGATAAATATCAAAAGAACTTATTTTAAGTAAAAAATGACTTATTTTAAGCCAAAAGCTAAAAGCTAGGTGAAGGGTGTTTTTTTTTTTTTCAACTTAAAAGTCATTTTATGTAGACCGAGTATATTACCTTTTTACCCTTAATTCTTTTATTTTTATTTTTATTATTATTATTATTATTATTATGATTTATTATTATTATTATTATTATTATTATTATTAATATTATAATTATTAGTATTATTAATATTTTTTTTATTATTATTATTTATTTTATTATTATTATTATTTATTATTATTATTATTATTATTATTATTATTATATATTATAATAATTATTATTAATATTTTATTATTTTTATTATTACTATTGTTTATTTTATTATTCTTTACTATTATTATTATATATATATTATATATTATTATTATAATAATTTTCATATTATTTTATTATTATTATTATTATTATTATTATTATTATTATTATTATATATTATTATTATTATTATTATTATCACTATTATTATATATTATATATATTCTTATTATTATTTATTATTATTATTATATTAATATTTTATATATGATTATTATTATTTATTTTATTATTGTTATTTATTATTATTATTATTATTATTATTATTATTATTATTATTATTATTATTATTATTATTATGATGTTATAAAATCAAGCTCATGGCAATATATATATATAAAGAGACGAAGACGAGAGAAGTAAGATAGAAGAGAAGACCTTCTTCTTATTCGAGTATATATTACAATGGTGAATGATATATCTATTCATAGGTAGAGAAATCAACCAAAAGATTACCATGTTTAACGTCACATTAGTAGATACATTTCTATCCCAAAAAGGTTCATATCACCTTAGGAATGCATATCCATGATAAGGATAAGTTTATGATAAGCTTAATGGACAATCCACTTAATTCAATATATTTATAACACTCCCCTTTGGATGTTTATAGATAATGTGCCTCGTTAAAACCTTATTAGAAAAAATCTTGTAGGAAAAAATTCTAGAAAAGAAAAAAGAGTACACATATCTTTTGATACACACTATTTGTTGCCTCATTAAAAACCTTACCAGGAAAACCCAGTGGGACAAAACCTCGATCAAGAAAAAAAGAGTGCAACGCGTATTATACTCCCCCTGATTAAAATACCACTTACTTTCTTACTATGATGTCTCCAATCTTTGTACATTGTGGTTTGTATAATCTTTTTCAAAGAAAAATCACACATTTTCTGAATATGGTGTGTCATTTATCTCAACCAGAAGCACTCTCGACTTGCTTCATGGAGGGCTTATATTTTTGCATAGCAACATTTGCTTCATTGATCGCCAAGATATTATTGTGCCTCCATATGCAAACAAATAGCGTGTTTGAGATCGTGCTTTATGCAGATCAAATAAAAATTCTGCATTTGCATAAACAATCAATTTTGTCTTGGATTTCTCGGAATATAATAAACCCATAACTATGGTGCTTCGAGGATATTCAATCATGTGCTCAACACCATTTCAATGTCCTTTTATCGGGGAGAAACTGAATCTTGACAGTATATTTACTACAAAATAAATATCTGGTCAAATATTGTTAGTTCGATGCACTAGTGCCCTGATTGTACCAAAATATGGAGTTTCATCACCAAGAAACTCTTCATCCTTCTCTTGAGATCAAAACGAATCATCATTTATTTCAAGCGATCTCATAATCATTAGGATACTCAATGAATGTGATTTATCCATATAAAAATGCATCAAAACATATCTGTGTATGTGCACTGATAGTCAAACATTTCATTTATCAAATTATCAATCTGTAGGTCAAGACAAAATTCTATCTTACCAAGACATTTTCATAAAAATACAAGGACAATTAGTGTCATTCTTTTGTACCCTTTTCTTCCTTGACTATTTCAATTCATATAAGGATTCTTGAAGCTTTGTTGAAAAAGTTTCTTTCAAACTCTTATATGCTTAAGACACCTCGATTTTTCAAGGATTTTCATATAACCTTCATTGTCTATCTAGACATGACAATTATTAATTATATGCATTCAAGTTTTTCATATGTTGCCAGATCAAAACAAACTTCATTGCATCCACCATACGAGAAAACATCTCCAATAATGTCAGGATTTTTGCGACAAATATTTATGCTCCAAGGCACAAGTCGTACTTGATATCTTACGGTTATACTATCACAATAATAATTTATTTGTACCCCACTAACATTATACCTTGATTTATGGACAGTCAGCCCAAACTGTCACTTTTCTAAGTGAAATAATATACTTGAATTATGCATTTTACTTGGCCAACCATTTATTTGTGCACACTCTATGACAGATTTGAATTCAACATCCTCGTCACATTTTATATCATTGAGTGATACCTCATATTAAAGATAACGTCGACTGTATTTGATATCGATTCCACAAGACATAACTTATCGAAAACTCTTCATTTTTCATTATTTTTCAGGTACCTGAACCTTTTCTGAGGTTTTATGAAGTGTTATGTCAATGTGCTCTTTTATAGCACTTGCCTCATTATCATGACCATATTGATCATTTGCTCCTTCCTTCTTCAAGGAATTCTATATTTGAAATCGATTGGTCTATTACGCTTCCGGCGTATCATAGACTCTCTCCTTCAAGGACTTTACATTGGAGCATTTGCAGCTGAATTATATTATAGGGTCAGTGCATTCATCTGACAACTGATTTGCAACGATATGCAACTGAATTATCCCCTGAACTTTAAGTTCACATATTTATTTAACGAGGATCTAGATAATTCAGAATTAACCTCACACATAATTTTCAGCTGTCAATCATCTCCCCCCCAAGGTTAGAAAATCTAACATTCATTCCAATCTTATTTGGGAGTTAATCTTTGTGTGTGGTGGAGCAATTGAAATCATAACTGTCATTCAACATTTTAGATGAAAATTATATGGTTCCTGACCCTGAACCAATTTTAATGGGGAAACCTTGTTAGCTTGATGCATACATGTGTTGCTACATGTTAAATAAAATTATCTCATATCAAATCTTATTTGGGAGTTTTGTTCTCATAACCATGATTTAGCTATAATTGGAGGCATACAATTTTTTCTAAATCAACCAGCATTATCAATAATTTCATAATTTGGAACTGTGCTCTTTGTTTAACAATTCGAGAAAATAACCTTACAAACACCAAGTTGTAAGTTAACAACAAAGCACATGTGATCATCGCATAGATGTATCTATCATATAGTTGCAAATGATTCACATGGCAGATGAACGAGCCCATATATATGTTCCAAAAATTTCAGGGAATTACAATCCCAACCTTAGCTGGAAAATGAAAACAAGCAACAAAAGAGAATTCTTGAAGAATCTTTTATTTCTTCATCATATAAGTCACATGAATTCTCAATTATATTTTCATCACATTCAATCGCAATGGCCAACTGATCATGCCAACTGATCTTTATTTCATACACTTACAGTTTACTTTTACATGTGATTTCATCAGCATGTCCATGTTTGTATGCAACAAACAAGAGAAAAAATGGGTATCGTCTACATCAATATTTATAACCCGCTTCAGTTTTAGTAATTTAAAGATATTAAATCCTTTCGTAATTTATAATCTCAATATTTCTTTTTAATTCATCCGAAACTTAAAAGGTTTCTTTTGAGACTTACTACAATCCCATTATTATTTCCCTGATAATAACACAACTCGTTAGAGCTTGCTATTAATTTTGTGTACTATCACATATTGCATGACACTATTCCTATGGTGAGCATCTCCTTCAAGGAGAAATTATATCATTATTGTCATGGTCAAGCATTACGAGCAAGACATTTTTCTTGCTTTACTTTTGTTGTACCATAGGCACCCAACCAATGATAAATTTGTATTGCCACACAATAATGAACACAACCCTTATAGGTAAGAACTATTTCTTTTTTTTCGCTCTTTCGATTGTTCACAATAACCATAGTGATGTATAAACGTACAATACAATTAGTTATTTCTGCCAAATAAAATTTATTTCCTCTCAAACCTCCTGTTGAAGTGAGTTATGACATATATCAGTTTTTCTCAAACCTCCCATAGAGGTGAGTTGTGGCAATATTTAACCCATAATGATTTTATCACATCCTGACTCATTCTCTTATAGAATGGTCGAGTATTCACGATACTCATCACAAGTCACATTCTCTTCAAGGAATGGACTAATCATTTATATGTACTTCATAAATTTGCATTATAAGTATATTGTCATGGTTTTAAAATTTAACATATTTCCATGACACACCTCAACATCACTTTGAAAGATCAAGTCTACCATCATTTTATCTTCTTGTCTCATGATAGAGGATTTATAAACTTGCCAAATGATTGAATTGATAACATTCACAAGTCTAATGACCTTTCATACCATTTTGATAATAAAAATTGCCTTCACATTCTGAAGGACTATTTGAAGAACCCATAGTGTTCTTCCTTTTATCATTACCACAATGATGACTATTATAATTTTGTTCCTCCACGCCCTTATTCATATCATTAATTATTTGTCATCTTTCAGACTAATTATTCACTGCTACCACATTCATATGATTGAATGGAGCAAGTCAACAGGCGGATTTCAAAGTTATCACATGTTGCTACCACATTCTTTTCAAGGAATGAAGCAAATTCAATATGATGAATTTCAAGACATTTCATCAAAAATATATTATTTTTGCCTTAATCATCATTTTATCACCACTATGATGCATTGAGACTCAAACTCAATGTCTTATCCATACAAGACACAAAGGTCATAATTCTATGGGACTTGAACCCAATACATTATTATCA
Source organism: Solanum peruvianum (assembly GCA_027705065.1). Classification (NCBI taxonomy): domain Eukaryota; kingdom Viridiplantae; phylum Streptophyta; class Magnoliopsida; order Solanales; family Solanaceae; genus Solanum; species Solanum peruvianum. The sequence goes on along the minus strand of JAKWJD010001761.1, from coordinate 7,308,681 downwards.
CGGTACATCAAAATTGATGTCTTACCCTCTTGGTGTGATAGAATTTGAATCTATCGTCTTATCCTCAAATATTTTTCATTATGTGCATCTTGACTTAACATGATGTCTTAACCTTTTTAGTGTGATGAGATTTGAACCCATCGTCTTACCCTTAACCAACGGTATAATACACCGAAGTACAAAATGACTCACCCTTTGAGTCTTTCCAAACAAACAAAATAATAATCAAACTCATACTATTAAAATTTTATACCTTCTTATATTTAAGAAATTTTGTATACCATATCATATTCAACCAATAGTAGTATATGTCTTCAGTTCTGATAATTGTTAGTAACTGAATACTATTTTATTCTAAATCATAAAAATATTTTAGAAAATACATACCTGATTTTATGCATATAATACCTTCGATTCTCATAACGAGATCAACCAAAACATGAGTTAAAGAAAAACTAAAACTCAATCTTAATTGGCTAGAGACTCGTGCAGATAACGTGTTATAAGATCAAGCTCATGGCGATATAAATATAAAGAGACGAAGACAAGAGAAGTAAGATAGAAGAGAAGACTTTATTCTTATTCAAGTATATATTACAATGATGAGTGATATCTCTATTTATAGATAGAGAAATCAACCAAAATGTCACCATGTTTAATGTCACATTAGTAGATACATTTCTATCCCAAAAAGGTTCATATCACCTTGGGAATACATATCCATGATAAGAATAAGTTTATGATAAGCTTAATGGAAAATCCACTTAATTCAATGTATTTATAACAATTATTATATATTATTATTATTATTATTATTATTATTGTTATTATTATTATTATTATTATTATTTAATTATTATTATTATTATTATTATTATTATTATCATTATTTATTTTATCGAATTATTATTATTATTATATATTATTATTATATATTATTATTAATTTTTTTATTTATTATTGTTATTATTTATTTTATTATTCTTTATTATTATTATTATATATTATTATTATTATATTATATTATATTATTATTATTATTATTACTATTATAATAATAATAATTATTATTATTTTCATATTGTTTATTATTATTATTATTATTATTTATTATTATTATATTATTATATAGTATTATTATATTATTATATATTATATATTATTATTATTATTATTATTATTATTATTAAATTAATTAACTTTTATCATGTTAACAACTTTTAAGGGTGTTTCAGACATTTTGATTAAAATATTTGTTTACCAGCACTTATTTGCCAAACACATCAACAACTTTTTTTTTTAACTTCAGCACTTTTATCTAAACACATAACTATTTATTTTTAAAATAAGTTCCAGCACTTTCAAAAGTACTTCTTAAAAGCTACTTTTTTAAGCCATACAAACGGGCTCTTAATATTCAAGTCATTTCACAAGTTTGAGTTATTATTATTTACCATAAATTTTTTCATCATTTTAACACTTCATCTCCTACATAACAAATGATACATATTCGCTATTAAAATTGTGCTTGAACACACAAAAAATAAGCTAAATATGATGTGATAAATAGATAATAAAATCTATAGTTCCAATCGTCGATCAATATTAACTAGTAGAATTGTTAAAATAAACTTTTTGGATATTAAACATTTTTAAATTGTTACACAATGCGGTATATGCTTATGTATTGGGATTAACGAGTAAAGATGAAACATTACTCTCAATATTTATAAGATCAAAATTCGACATTTGATATCAAATGTTACGATTAAAAAATGACCGTGATATGACTTGTCTATTCCTACCAAGAAAAGTCAGTCTCAATCCAACGAAAAGAAAATGTGGAGAACACTAAAACAAGAACAAGACAAAGGCGAAAAACTCATTCATTCTAAACAATACCCTAAACTTTGATTGTCACGTGTACAAGTCATTATGAAAATTCTTAATTTGAAAGATAAATACATGTTTCTATCTTTATTTGTCAAGTAGAACAAAGCTAAAAAAGAGTGTCAACCAAGATGAGAAGCAGCGACCTCTTAGATCCTTCAACGAGCCTCGACTGATAGGAGAAGAAGAAGATCACACGAGTTTGGGCTCAGAACCTATACAAGCGTAGAAGCAAGGGTGAGTACAACAAGACGGTATCCAAAAAAAACCTACTAATCAAAATAATTATCTAGAAATAAAATATCGTTGCACTCCAACAAAACCTCCTCAAACTAGCTACAACCTACACATAAATCTGCCCAACCTAGCAATTCTATAATATACGGATCACAAGGCCCAATATACATTGTTTTAATCTTCACAATTCAAGAATAAACAAATCAACTAAGTCAATCTCAGTGTCATGGAGTTCTGTTACATAGAATAAGTATATCAATCAAAATTAATAAGAAAGTTACGCATAAGCATCAAATGCAAAGGCTTCAAGTCACAATGATCAATCTTTTGACGAAACCATTTCCCATCGTTACAATATCACTAGCTGAAACTATTTTCTATCACTAATCTAAAATGACCTCGACATCACTACAAGTGGACAATTAATTCCTTCACTTCGTCCCCATTACTACCAATACACAAGCAACAAAGGAAGCATATGAATTCAACTAGAATAAAAGGTTCAGGAAGCCACTTTCCTTAAATCAATCAACAATCACTCCAAGAGTTGAGTATTCTCTTCCTGAACCACTTCCAAAGCCACACAATCTATGCACAAGCCAGTATTCACAATCATTTTTTGAAAACACAACACCTACATCAATTTCCTTGAAATTGGGGTCAATAAAGACAATACCCGTTTCCAAAATAATGTTTTGAATCCAAATTTTAGTCTTGAAAACATTGCTCAAGGACTTAGGAACTCATTAGGAAAAATAATTTCAAAATAGGACTTAAAATTAGTTCACAAACTCTATTATTCAAGAACTTTGTTTCTTAAAAAAACCGGTCATTCATCAATCAAAAACCTCATATTTTGATATTAAAACTCATAATCAATCAATGAAACATTAAAAATGATAGCTTAGGATCAGGAACACTTACCTCAACTGATCTAGCACAGAAAATCCTTTCAAAATTTCTCACCAAGGGAACCCCAAGTTCAAAAATATTAAAATGGAGCTTAAACCCCAAAATGTGTTGCAAGAACCCTTTCAAGTATCACATAAGTGACTAGGGGTTCACTTAAGAGAACCCCGCTAAAAACACAGGTCTCGCTTAATAAAACAAGTCTTCACTTCTATGAAGTTCGCAATTGGACCTCATGATTCATTCAAAACTCTATACACATAAATCAGATATGAAAATCAATTAGACTCGAAATTCCAGACTCAAATAAATTGTCGAAATATGAATCTAAGGTCTCACTGACCTGACATCTACGAAAACTATAAGAAATTAAATCATGCCTAAAAAGGCTAAAAGAAGCTCAGGACTTCTCAAAAACGCAATCTAACTAATCCTAAAATTATATCCTGAATCCAATGAAACTCAAAAAATTTAGATATGAGCATTCGAGCCCCGAATGTTGATCAAATTTAACCCAAAAGCTAAAATTTTATATTTCACAACTTAGGACCTCAAATCCTCAAAAAGACTTAGAATCTGAAACCAACCTCTCTCACAAATCATATTTCATATTTCGAGACTGCTCGGATTGTCGAAATTTTATTTTAACACTCGAAACTTCAAAAGACATCAAAAATCACTTTTTCAATAACTTACCCTTTAATACTCAAAATTTACGAAATTCTCAACATTAACTTAAAGTTAAATCATTTTAAGACGAAATGGTCTGGTGGACCCTTATACTTGTATGTGTTTGTATTATGATCCTTTTACTTAACGTTTTATCAACTGGACCCTTAAACTCAATGAAAAGAAAACTTTTAAACCCTTCCTACCATGTGTGTTGTCCACTCGCCCTTAAATGAATGACATGTCAAATCTATGTCACATAAAAACATGTCACAATTATCTTTATCAACTATTTTTAAAAATTATTAATCAAAATTTTATAAAATAAAAGGTAAATTAATAAATTTTAAATTAATTTTTTAAGTAATTTTGAGATTGCATCCCGCATCTTGCACTTCAACTGTGTAAAATTCAAAATCCTCCGGCTAAAGTCGTCGCCTAAATTCTTCTCTTGCTGACGAGACTATACTTTCTCTTTCACTCGTCTCTATCTCCATTGTAAGCCATCACCATTTTCCTTTCCTCCTTTTCCAACCTCCACAAAATCAGTAACCCTAAGCCGCCACACTATCGGTGAACCCGTGCGAATCACCAAGGACTATCTCTCCTCTCCATACTCTTCGTGTATCAATAAAACAACCTCGCCACTTTCCATTTTGGCGAGAAAGGTATTAGCGTCATTTTCTCTTTCTCACTTCCATATTGACGAAAAAGATATTAGCGTCGCCTTTCTTTCTCTCATTCCACTGCAAATTAATGAACTCCCACGAGCATCACCATAAAATCAATCAGTGCCACCCTCTCCCTCCACTGATAACAACAAAAAACTTGACGTCATGGAGGTTCCAATACCAAAGATTTGTTTAAAAAGATGGAAATAGGTGTGGAGAAAAAAATAAAATGGGGTTGGGGTAGGGATGGGGAATGCCAAATAAAATTGGGTGGATTTTACGAAAGAAGATGATTTATTGAAATTTATTTTTAAATTTTTTTTAAAAATATTTTGAGTCTAAATATGATGTTCACTTGCCTTCAGATGCGTGCAGTCACACTCACTCAACAACTCAACCACTTTAATGCCACATAAGCCTTGTTGATGGTCAGAGGGGTTTGATATAGTGTGATTTATTGAGTTTAAGGGTTTAGTTGATAAATAATTAAGTAGAAGTGTCAATAAGACAAACGTAAACAAGTATAGGGGTTCATCAGACCATTTCTTCTTTTCTCTAAAAAACTCAAATGTAGGAGACTCGGGATCAATCATGAGAGGAAAAAAATGATAATTTCAATGAAAAAAATAACCGATTAAGTCATTGCATCAAATGCAATGTACAATGAAAAAAATGCATGAATCTATAATATGTTGTAGGAAATATGGAAGGAAAAATAATATCTTTAGAAAATGCTCAAGTTTATTATAGGCTACTTAAGGCCACTAGAGATGATTACAATCATCAATTAAATCACTATTTATACTACTCAAAATAGAAAACAAAAAGTCTTGCACAAATAACTAAATACATGTATCACAATTTACTAGATACATGTACTATGAAATTCTAAAGAGATTTCTTGAAAACTAAGAGACAATTTTAGAAGACTAAACATTGATGCATTAATTCGAACACTCCCCCTTTAATGCATTTGCTTGATAACTCTAGCGCGTTCTCGAAGATAACAAAATTTTTATCTAGGAAGTGCTTTGGTGAAGATGTCAGCAAGTTGTTCTTCTGTCTGACAATAATGCAACTGAATTTTGCCTTTCCCTTGTGCTTCTCGAATAAAATGATTCTTGATGAAAATATGCTTTGATCTTTCATGGGTGACTGGATTCTTGGCAATTGCATTTGCTGATTTGTTATCACAATACAGAGCAGTCCCTTTTTTTTATTTTACACCAATGTCTTCAAATATTCTCCTAAGCCAAATAGCTTGATAAGTAGCCTTGGATGCTGAAACATATTCTGCTTCAGCAGTGGATTGAGAAACAACACTTTGCTTTTTTGATAACCAAGAACAAATATTTGATCCAAATAAGAAAGCATAACCAGAAGTACTCTTCATGTCATCTTTACTTCCAGCCCAATCACTATCAGAATAACCAATTAAGTTCAAATCTCCACCAAATTTCTACATTATCCTATAATCCATTGTTCCTTGCAAGTAGCGTAGAACATGCTTTGCAGCTCCAAAATGCACTTGGCTTGTTTCTTGCATGAATCTGGATAATAAACTAGCAGCAAACATATTATCTAGCTCTATTGAAGTAAGATATAGCAAACTTCAAATCAAACTCCTATAAAGTGAACTATTAACTTTCTTTTCTCCATCATCTTTTCTAAACTTCTGATTTGCTACTAATTGTATGGCCACAGACCTGCAATCCATCATTTTGAATTTGTGAAGAATACTTTTAGTATACTTCTTTTGAGAAATGAAAATTCCTTCTTTCACTTCAGAAACTTCGATGCCCAAGAAATAATTTAGCAACCTAAGATCACTCATTTTATAAGCTTTCATCATATATTGTTTGAAATTTTGCATCATTTTTACATCATTTTCGGTAAAGAGCAAATCATCCACATACAGACAAACAATGATAATGCTGCCATGTTCTTTCTTCACATACAAAGTGGCTTCACTTTTACTTCTCTAAAAATTATTTTTTAGAAAGTATATATCAATTTCATTGTACCAGGCTCTTGGAGCTTGCTTCAGCCCATAAAGAGCTTTTTTTTAGCCTTTACACCTTTTCTTCTCCCCCTTGAACAAAAAATCCTTGAGGTTGTTCAACATAAATCTCTTCATCAAGTTTTCCATTCAGAAATGCTGATTTAACATCAAGTTGAAATATCTTCCATTTCTTTGGTGCAACAACATCAATTACAGTTCTGATTGTCTCAAGACGAGCAACTGGAGAGAAAGTTTCATAAAAATCAATACTTGATTTTTTCGTGAAGCCTCTAGCAACCAACCTTGCTTTGTGCTTTTGAATATCTCCTTCCTGATTGAGCTTGATTTTGTAAATCCATTTTAGACTTACAACTTCTCTTTCTCTAGAAATAGCCACAAGCTCTCAAGTATTATTTTTTTTCAATCATTCGAATTTCTTCTTCCAAACATCATGCTTATTTCTTCTTCATAATTTTCTGGCTCAACACCGGCAAAATTACATCTTTGATAAATGTCACTCAACATTTTTGTTCCTCTTGGAAGTGGTTCTTCATTATCTGAATCTGAGATTTTTGCCCCTTGAGAGACATTTTCATCTTTCTCATCCTCTTCTTGATTTGAAGATATGATAGTAGTGTTCTCTATATTTTTATCCTCCCAGTTCCATGTTTGTTTTTTTAAATAAAAAATGACATCTCTACTAACAACAAGTTTGTTAGTTTTGACATCGAGAAGCCTATATCCTTTTGTCACATCACTATAACCAAGAAAGACACATTTTTAATTTTTTTCATACAATTTTATTCTTTTCTCAGTAGGTGCATGAGCATAACAAATACACCCAAAAATTTTAAAATGACTTACAGAAGGTTTAATTTCACTCCAAGCTTCAACTGGTGTCTTGTCCTTTAGTGCCTTTGTTGGACACCTGTTAAGGATGTAAACTGCTGTATGCACAACTTCTGCCCAAAAATATTTTGGCAGCCCTTTCTCATTCATCATAGTTCTGGCCATTTCAATAATTGTTCTATTTCTTCTTTCAGATACACCATTTTGTTGAGGAGTATACCCTGCTGTAAGTTACTTCTAAATGCCTTCATGTTTGCAATATTCTTCAAATTTTCGACTTGTGTACTCACCTCCTAGATCATTGTGAATGGTTTTGATGCTGCTACCTTTTTGCTTCTCAACAAGGGCTTTAAATTTCTTGAATGTGGCAAATGCTTCTGACTTTTCTTTCAAGAAATAAGCCGAAGTCATTCTTGAGAAATCATCAATAAAGATTAGAAAATACCTTTGACTTTCAAGAGATGGAGTCTTCGTTGGTCCACAAATGTCGGTGTGAATTAGTTCCAAAAGTACACTTTCTCTCCAAGACACCCCTTTTGGAAAAGACTTCATGTGTTTCTTTCCCATTATACAACTTTCACATGTATCCACCTCAATATGTATCTCGGAAGGACCTGCACCATGTCCTTTTGCTTGAGAATCTTTAAACCATGGAAATTCAAGTGATAAAATCTTTTGTATCAAAGCCATAAATCATCTACAATTTCATTTTTTAATGCATTGTAATCAAATTGCAAAGGGAAGTTTCTTTTTATGATCTTTACTTCAAGAATGACTTAGATTCAGCTCAATTTTATCATAAATTCTGCAATAATTATCTCTAAACACAAGAGAATAACCATTTTCCATGAGTTGACCACACTAAGCAAATTTTCTTCCAAGTCATGAACATAAAGAACATCATGAATTTGCTTACCGCTTCCTTTCATGTTGATCGAAATAGTACCTTTACCTTTCGCATCAACTAAGGCTCCATTTCCTATCTTCACTTTAGTAGTGATGCTATTACTAATTGAGAGGAAATCCTTTTCATCTCCAGTCATGTGATTACTACAACCACTATCAACATACCATTCATTACTTTTTGTTGAAGCATCAGATTAAGAAGCAAAGAAAAAGTTTTCTTCCCTTTCTTTCTCCTGTTTTTCACAAAAAATTGTTTGCTCCCGTTTCTTGTACCAACAATCCTTTTCAATGTGGCCAAACTTTTTTTACAAAAGTTACACTGGGGCTTGCCTTTGTACCAACATTTCTACTTTGTGATTAGTCTTTTTGCAAACTTTACAGAAAAAGACTAGAGTTTTGCTCACCTTTTTCTTCAACCTTCTTGGAAGAGCCATCATGAACCTGCTTTTTTTTTTTTGGCTTGTTATTTTTCTTCTATGATTTTTTGAGAAATTTTGAGAACTCTGATTTGTTTTAGACTGGAAAGCCTTCTCTTTGGGTTGATCTTCACGAAAAAATCTTCGTTTCTCGTGTGCACGAAATGATCCAACTAGCTCTTTGATGGAAAGCTTAGAAAAATCTTTCGTCTCCTCAGTGATAGCAATAATGTACTCATACTTTCATGTGACACTAATTAGAATCTTTTTTACAACTTGTTGGTCAGAAATTGTATCACTATGATTTCTCATTTCATTAACAATATTCATGACTCTTGTGCAATATTCATCAATGTTTTTGGATTTCATCATCTTTAAATTTTGAAACTCTCTTCTAAGAGTTTGAATATTTATAGTGCATACCTTTTCGTCATCATACACCACAATTTCCAGAAAATCCCAAGCTTTCTTTGCCGTCTCACAAGTAGCAATTTTTGCAAAATATGCTCTTGAGACTACCATTTGAATTTTTCTCAAGGCTTTTGCATCTTGACGATACTTAGCCTCAAAATTTTCCATTTCTGTTGCTGTAAGATCACCATTGTTGTCTGGATCTTCAAAGTCATTTGCAACAATAGTCCACAAACCTTCAGCTTTCAAATGTGTTCTCATTCTTATCTTTCAGTATTCAAAATCAGTTACATCAAAAAATGGAGTAAGAACAACTGAAGAATCAGCACCTTTATTTGTTTTGGATGCCATATTTTTTTCTTCACCTAACCCCAAATTATGAACGAAAACCTGCCCTGATACCAATTTGTAGGAAATATGGAAGGAAAAATAATATCTTTAGAAAATGCTCAAGTAAAATAATATCTTTAGAAAATGCTCAAGATTATTATAGGCTACTTAAGGCCACTTGAGATGATTACAATCATCAATTACATCACTATTTATACTACTCAAAATAGAAAATAAAAAGTCTTGCACAAATAACTAAATACATGTATCGAAATTTACTAGATACATTTACCATGAAATTCTAAAGAAACATCATGAAAAACTAAGAGACAATGTCGGAAGACTAAACATTAATGCACTAATTCCAACATATGTATCCTAAAACTAGTTGACACTCACTTAATAAGCATGTTAGAGTTACTAACTTATACTACAAGTCTTTTACAAAATGAATTTTAGACCAAATTTTGGAAAAGTACAAATAGCCCAAAGGATATAATTTTTATTGAACAGTGAGAGTTGAATAGTGCGCCAAAACAGAAAGGAGAGTTCATAGTTAATAAGTGTTGATTTGAGAGTACCTTACCTTTCATAATTTTTCTAGTTTTGGGGGTTTACAATTGTCACGACCCAAAACGAGCCGCGAGTGGCACCCACACTTACCCTACTATGTGAGCGAACCAACCAATCTAAACCCCAACATTTTCAACCATAATAAACAGAATATAATGCGGAAGACTTTAAACTCATTATTATAACCAATAAATAACTTCTAAGATTTAATGCTTATTATTCCCAAAATCTGGAAGTCATCACCACAAAAACATTCTATCCTCAAATTACTAAATCTAAGAGTATCTAGGAAGCTAAAATAAGTAAACGGGTGGTCCATGTACGAACTTCGAGGACATCAAGACATAAATGAGAGAGAATCCAGTCCGAGCTAGGAACAATAGCTCACCCTGAAATCTGACGTGATTGAAGACTGGCTAGAGTTGAGGACGAGTTGAAGTCGATGGCACGTTTGCTGCACTCCACAAATAACAAAGAAGAAAATTACAAGTAGGGGTCAGTACAAGGCACAAGTACTGAGTAGGTATCATCGGCCAACTCAAAATAGAAAGCAATATATATCGAATAATAACATAAAACCAACCAAATACTTAACAGGTGATAGCAACAAGTATAAGAATCATTTGCAACAACACCAAACACATCTATGAGGGCTCAAGCCTCCACACCGTACTCACTTAAAAATTAGGTTCTTCAAATCGGTGTATATTAGCATAATTCAAGATTCATTCTCTTTATTCTCCTTGTGTCGGAACGTGACACTCCGATCCTCTACTATCCTGGTGTCGGAACGTGACACTTCGATCCTCTACTATCCTGGTGTCGGAACGTGACACTCCGATCCACTACTATCCTGGTGTCGAAACGTGACACTCCGATCCACTACTATCCTGGTGTCGGAACGTGACACTCCGATCCACTACTATCCTGGTGTCGGAACGTGACACTCCGATCCCCTAATTCTCATTCTTTTAATTCATCAAGCCTTCTTTTATACCAAGGCATCATCATTAACAAGTGGATTAAGGTTTAAGATTCACAGCCTCATCTTTCCAATCCGTTACAATTACATAACCACATCATGCAAGCACACAATTAAGCATATAGAAGACTTTATAATACTACTCAATACATATCATTCGCTATTAAGAGTTTACTATGAAATAACATAAACCATAACCTACCTCCACCGAAGAATTCGTGATCACGCAAGCTACTCCTCGAAATCTTTGCTTTCCTCTTCGTTCTCACTTCTCTCGCTCGTTCGTTCTCCCTTTTCTCTCTCTGTTCTTTCTATTTTTCTTATTCAAACCCTTTTTCTTTTACCCTAATTGTCATATAATTAAGTATAAAAGATGATAAAAGTAACCCACTATTTATTTCAAGGTTATCTCCTTTAACCCCCAAGTAATTGAATTACTAACATTAACCCACTAACTTTATAATTATAAGCATGAATAGTCCAAAACGCCCCTTAAAAACTTTTAACAGAAATCTGCTCACCCAGGGTTACGCAGCCTGTGACGGTCCGTCCTACAGGTCCGTCATAAAGTTCAGAGAGTTAATTCTGTGGAAAGATTTGTGACGGTCCGTCGTGCCAACGACGGTCCGTCCTGCCATTCCGTCGTGAAGTTCAGAGAGTCGATCTCAGTACCCAAATTTTCAGAATCTAAGTGTTTTGGAACGAGACCCCCTCGACGGTCCGTCGTGCCCATGACGGTCCGTCGTGGGATCCGTCGTGGAAGACAGTTATTACCAGAAATAAACTCTACTGCTCAAAACGACTAAACAAGTCGTTACAACAATTTGAAGCTTGAATTTGATAAATTAAAAGTAAATTCAAAATAGGTTTATCCTTAATTGCTTGATTTTGAGTTATCCATGACTACTTTCATGAAAGGCATAATTTCTTTACTTTTTGTGATAGGTGGCTGAAATTTTAAGATCTTGGGTGCTCAAATGGGGTTGAGTGTTACTTAAAGTAGTGAGTATTATGCTATGCTCTTTTTTGTTACTATTCATGCATAAATTTGGTTTAATTATCACGGGGATAATTTATGGATTAAGGTTGCAAACTTTGTTCCTACTTTCGGTCTCTAGTGGATGTTCAAAAGAAATTAATTGGAGTGGGTGAACACTAGCAATTTATCTTTGATGTTTATGGCTTGCTTGAAAGAGAGGATATAGGCCGGATCTATTTGCCTTATTCTTGAATGAGAGAATCGAGCAAGGTACTGGGTTGTTAGAAATAACATATAAATGAGACCGGAAGGAGATTTATGCATATATTCTTTGAGATCGAAAGAGGATTAGTGCCAAGGAATATGACTTAGCCTATTTATGAATGTTCAACACTATTGAGCAGCATAACACCCTTATGGGATATCGATTTTCAATCCTCACACCACTAGATTGCTCTTTAAATCTTGATATTTTATTTTAAGTTTTAGTTTAATTGCAATAATTGACAACCAAATTTTTGTACTAAGTTGGTGGACCACATTCCAAGCATCGTTTGCTAAGCGGGCTCATAATACAAGCATCTTGGTATAAGAAAGAGGAACCTCATTGTGCTGGCTTGGCATGTTAGGAGGGCTTCCCAAAAAGTCTTTTTCCAAGCTTCGTCTGGTATATCAATGTTTATGGCTTTACCCATCATTGCTACTCTTCTTCCTATGTCTAAATGAGACTGCGAAGACTTCCTACCACTTAAACTGGCTTTGCTCTTGCTCGACTCGGTCCCACCTGTCTTTTCCCACTATAGTGAAAGATCTTTCACTTCATCATAGAGGGAAACTCACTAGCCTTCTCCCCTAGTTAGTGGTACCGTCCACCATAATTTTCTTACTATTACAAATGAGCTTATCTAAAGTCCAAATTTCTTAATGAAAATTCTCTATGATATATCATTCCTTGTGGGATTCGACCGCAACTCTTTATCGTGTTTATTCTAACTACAATCGCTCACTCTTTTAATTGATTTTGGAGGTTGATTTGAGCGTTATCTAAACTGGGGCCATTACAGGGTACTGGTGGTTGATAATTTTAATTGAGAAATTATATTTTAATTTGATTTACTTGTAATAGATTTGTTGTTTGGTGTTATTGTTGACTGATATATAGATTGACAACATGAGTGACCATAAGAGTGACAATGACTGTCCAGTATGGTCAACATGCAAATATGGATGATCTCTATAACATGTCCAATAATTATATCATACAAATCACCAGAGCAATCTAAATACCTCATACAACCAGGAGGACGGTGATTGGCATTGCCAGACCTATGATACAATTGCTCCAAATGAAAGGAATTTTTGGGAGGTATGTGAACCCCTTGTGTTCAACAATATCTCCCAAGAATCTGTAAAATTGAGGTTATTCTCATTCTTCCTAACTTATTTTAAGTTATTTTTGTTATATTTGTCAAAACTTTCAGAAGTAAAAAGTACTGACTTAAGAAAGTAGATTTGACCAACTTTTAAACCAATCCAAACACCCTCTCAATCATCTATCAAGTCCGAATTTTGCCTATATAAGTTATACATATCCTCACCTTAACATTGTTGAAGAATAAGGAGGCTGACGATGAAACATGTCAAACGTTCAGGTCCAACGAAGCCGATTGACGTGTCTGCAACATGTTTTGATGAAGAAAAAAAACTGACGATTGAAAAATGTCAAAGGAACAAGTCCAACGAAACTGACTGACGTGCCTGCATCAAGTGTTGATGAAGAAGGAAGCTGACGATTGAAACATATCAAAGGAACGAATCCAATGAAGTTGACTGACGAGTTTACAACACTATTGTAGAATTAGAGTAGCAGTAGAATTAGACTACTTATATTGATTAGGATTAAATTACTACTAGAATTATATTATGATTAGGATTATATCACGACTAAGATTATATTATTTATAATTGCATTATTATTACTTCCTCCATCCATTTTTATTTGTCATGTTGGGCTTTTCAAAAGTCAATTAAATTAAATTAAATCACATTAATATGATATTTTAAACAAAAAATTTATATACTCAATAACTATATGAAAAAAACTATAAATTGCAATTTTTTGCATATCAATATGATTAAAAAGATACATCTTAAAATGTTAGTCAAAATTCTTATAGTTTGACTAAAAATAGAAACCATGACAAACAATAGTGCACGGAGGGAGTATATATTATAGAATTAATAATATTGTAATAGGACTTTAAATATAGTTAATTTAGGACTCTGTAATTCTCTCCCTATATAGGGAGTATGTATTTAACAATTTTAATCATCAATTCAATCATTAATTTCTCTAATCCTAGACGTGAGACTTCTATAAATATATCACTTAATAAAAATAATAAATTGATCTAAAGTGACGTAGGATGTGTGTTTTTTAAGCAAATATTTAAGGAAATAAGTATATACGGTATAAAACACAGGATCTCAATAATTAGTGACACCGCGTGGGTGTGCTAGAGAGAAAGGACAGAGTTTTTCATATGACAAATAAATAAATAAATAATTAAGAAAGTCTTCTCTTGCAAAGTTATATGTCTCTATTATGCTTATATTAATTATATAGGTTACATTTTGACTTTTGCAATCATTTTACATAATTAATCAAATATTTTTTTGGTTATTAATGTTGCGGTAGCCACATGTAAACACATGTGATATCATTATTGAGTATTATTAATCCCACCGTTAATCTATCATCTTGTTGTTTTTTAAATCAATTATAGAGTTTTTCATTGTTTTTGTTTACTCTATTATTTCACATAAACTATGAAATAAATCATCCAATTTTTTGTATATTATAAATGACAACATGGGTTGAACAACTTCGATTTTTTTTTAATGAGTCAAGCAGCTATTGCATAATTGGATTTATATTATTTCGAGGTCAACTATAAGTGGCCATATACAATTTAGCAGCTAAATTGGCATCAACAATGACTTCATATGGTTGAAGATGAAACTAAATAATTTCAATAAAATAAAATGAATGCAAATCACTTTCATAGAAAGAAAAAAATGGACTTAAACTTGTGAGATTCTAACTTATTGAAACAAAATAAAGTGAAGACAAAACTAAAAATAAAAATTAAGAAGCAACACTGTATAATAAGGCATAATATGGCTTCGTAATTATTTAATTAAAAAGTAAGGAAGCTTTCAAAATTATTAAACTAAAATATGGTGTATTGTCACTAAATAAATTTTACTTATTCAAGCAAGCTTTTCAAAAGTTAACTCATTCAATTTTTTATTTAATTTAATAAAAAGATTTTTTAAAATTTGATACAAAATTTAAGAAATAAAAAAGATTTTGAATCTTTTGGTTTTACATTAAAGATATATAGAAGATAATAAAATTATCTTTCAATTTTGTGATCATAAATATGTCGAGAAAAATTATAAATGAAGAGTTGTAAAAAATTAAACATATATCTTTTTAAACGGACTTATAAAAAAGACAAATAAATTAAAATGACAACGAGTTATTATTCTTCTCTCGATTATAAGTTTGCTCTTGTTGGTTGTCTCATAGTAATATAAGTAAGTTCCTTTTTTTTTCTTTTGTTTTTCCGCCTAATATTCTGATATCTATATTGGAGTTCGAGTAGCTTTATATTCTCGGTAAAAAGTCCCAAGGTTAAACCACTCCTCATAATAAGACGATTTCATAGCCAAAGCGATTCAAACCCAAAACATCTAATTGAAAATAAAAAATACTTATCACTCTATCAAAATCCTTCGAGATTTTGATTAAGTCCATGTTCAACTTGTGATGTGGGACGTAATCTTGACAATTGATAGGTAGCAAAGTCAAACTTTTGGTTATAGAATATTAAAAAAAAAGAAGGAAGAATAGAGAATATGTGGACATTATTTTCACATCTCCACCCCACGTAAGGTAAACGTTTTGTAATATTGACTAGTATCATTACTATCTTTTAACAATTTCAACTTTGAAAAAACAAAGTAGTATGTACCTTTCCAAATAATTGTGGCAGTTGAATTAAGGTTATGGCCTAATAATTTGTCTAGGCTCAAATTAGAAAAGGTTTGGCTGTCCACATTATGGTTCATCAATTTGCTAACTTCTATGGATTACCTTGTTAGGTAATTACAACCTAATTTCCTTCTTCTTTAGGGAGATGTGAAGGTCTTCTTGAAGAAAAGGTAATGCTATTCAAAAGTAAACTTTTTTTTATACACATGAAAAATCTTTTTTTATACACATGAAAAATCTTTTTTTTATACACATGAAAAATCTCAGGATTTGTGAAAACTATCAAAAAATTTAATTATAATTTTATTAAATAAGCAAACTATAATTCGTAACAGAGCATAGTTCGTTATCTGGAGACTTTTTTTTTTTTTAAAAAAAACATTTGTAGGTTGAACCTGATTTTTAGTATAACTATTCTTTAATAGTATACAATATTTACTTATCAATAAAGTTTGGCTCGGTATAAGCATCTTAATTTTTGAAAAACTACTCTTTAACATAATTCTCTCACATGGTTACCATAAACATGTATATCTTGACCAAATGACTAAAATAATTAAACAATATTATCGTTACTTTGAGCTGATTGTTGATTAGTATCAATAGTAAACATATCACCATGTTCATATTAATTTCGCAAATATTTCATCATCTCTTTTATATTCCCGTAAAAGATTTGTAACCATGCACATATTATGTCAATGGCCGCCTATGTGTCAATATTTTAATGGTAATTTATGTCTTGACAGTATTCTGAATTTACTTTTTCAACCTCCAAAAGTTCATTGAATAAAGTAGAAAATAAACAAAGTTGGTTTAATATTTTGCCATAAATGATGATCTGGATCTTAATTTAAAATCTTATGAAGTTTTGATTATTGACAAATAATATATCAATAATAATCAAATAGAAGAGGGATGGACAAAGATGTACAAGAGCCAAATCATTTACATATTTCTATTAAGTGCTATCCATATTATTCTTGCATTGTAATAGCAAGATTGTTGTGGTTCCAAAACTATATATTATCACATTCATAATTATTTGTATTGGGTGTTGGTTTTTTGAGGTGTAAAGGTGACTCATAAACTAGGAAAAGTCATGAAGAAGTTAGAAGAGGTATCAATAATTAGGAAGAATACACAATTGAGGGTTTGTGATAAGTGTTTTAATATCCCTCTTTAGGTGCACAAATTGTAACCATAAAATTATTGGAAATAATCTATTGAAGATAAGTCATGATATTTTTGTCTCTTGAGAAAGAAATTTTTTTGTTGTAAAATTCTTATGTTGATTTATTATTCCATAAAATATTCTTCTTGCACAATTATTCAAAGCACCTAATTCATTCAATTTATATGTGGCAACAAATTAATAATTTGTACTCCATTAGAATTTCAAAAAGGTAAACACCTTACAAGACAAGAGATGCTTGCACATCTAAAAAATCAAGAAGGACAATCAATCATAAAACAAGTACCATTCTTTTTTAAAAAAGGAATCCATCATTCAACAAGATAAATATTTGTGGGACAATAATATCAAGAAAATTGCTAATATAATCACTACTACTAACTTGAAAATACCTTAACCCATAAACAACTAACTTGAAAAACTCAAATATATGTCATAAGTAGAATAATCATGATCACTTTACAAGAAATTTCCTTAAAAAAGAAATTTAGACAAGAATAATTTTATCAGGTCAGAAATGTATCGACTTATGTATGAAAGGTCCAAGATAAGTTTTAAGGGTCGATACCGTGTTTTGAGCATGAGGTTTGGTTGTTGTTTAGCCATTTGGTAGTTTTTTTTTTAGCTAATATATGGTCTCATCACAATCGTGAGGATGAAACAAATACAATTTTCTTGCAATTGTGATTGGTGGTTAAATAATTGATAGTTGATTTTGGAGCTATAGACCTTATTTTGACAAATTTTGGGGAGAATTTTGAGATTTTAATGAGGGATAAAGAATCTAGCTCCACATTTCATATTTATATGTTAATCTATTAATTATTTTGTGATTTAATCCATGTGAGAGTGTTTAAAATGGGATGAGGGGGTTGTCCTAAGTTTTTAAAGTGTTATTTTCTTGATTTAAGGTTGGATTCATGCTCGGATTTAGCTTATTTTTTTGTACATAAGTTTCTAACCTCATGGGTAAATTAATTTTTACTTCAGAAGCTCAATTTCCAAACCAAAATTCTATAAAAATATGAGTTTCGTCGATGAAATTGTATACTCAATATAGAGTAAAATTTTATAGATTAGATATCAGGATCCTGACCCATCGTGGGTAGCACTCACCGTAACCCTCCAGTGGGAGAACTAACTTCCAATTCAAAATCTATCTATCAATCGTTTTAAGAAATAAGTCATGACATAAATACTAGGAAACGGTACAATTAAAGAATTGAGTTTCCATAAACTCAATCGCTTATCAAAATCAATTGCGTAAATAACTCCTTAGAACTCGAAAGTCATATTAGGAAAACAATTAACAAGTCTTAGATAAAAGGGATGGAATCCCAACAAGAAACATAAATCTAAAGTCCAAAATGTTTGTGTTTAAAAAGATGAACAATGAGATAAGGAAGAATCTGTGGCTCACCCTTGGATTTAGATATCACGTGTCTCACAAATGAGGTATCGAAGTAGCCACCTGAATATGTCTTATAGTCAACAAATAAAGAGCAAATGCAATATAAGTATACAATCACAATGTACTGATCATTCGTTAGTTTTAGTGTATGAAATGTGAACAAATAACCATAACATAGTTAACATATAATACACAATATTAAAACAAGAATACACAGGCCTAAATTCCAATCCTCATATGAAGTAATACTCACAATAACATGAACCATTGTACATAGCACAACAACTCAATTCGTTTCTCACATGGAACCCACACATACAAAATTAGTGTATTGATGTGGTACCCATTCCAAATGTTTGTGCATCGACGTGGTACCTATTCCAACTACAATATATACCGACGAGGAACCTGATCCCAATCATCAACACACAACACAATCATAATCACAATGAATTGTAACCAAACTTGTAAATTATAAGTAAATACATTAATTACATGTGATAACACATTTTATTTCAGTCATATTGTTCTAATTTCCCTAACATGTATCATGCATGCATAACTAGTGATATAGTTAACAAGCACATATGACATAAACAAAAAATACACAATCATCACCTTCCTCAATCCAAGTCTAGAAAACCCTAAAGAGCAAGCTAAAATTTTGTCTTGTTCTTGGCCGAAACAATAAATAAACATAACTATCAATGAATTGGCCCAATAATACTCATATTATGACCAAATCCTAAATTCCAGAAATTTTCCATGATCATTCCACCCAACAAGGGTCTTTTCCAATATTTATTCATGCTAAAACCCTTTCCCAAGAGTATCACCCAATATCATAAAGGTTTAAGAATCAAAGTACTAGTTGGCGGGAGTAATTAACTTACCTTTACTAAAATAATTGGTGGAAAACTAAAGAGAGTTGTCCTATGTCGCCCTTCCTTTCCCAAGAAAGAAGGTACAAAAAATAAGAGGACTTTTCCTACACAAAACTCGACTAACCCCCGCTATAACCACCTCTCCATAGCAAACCATCCACTATAGAGCAAATTAACTTATCCTGCTGTAGTAGTGTGACACCCTCTATAGTGGATCACACAAAATCAGAGCCTCAGAATTCCTCCCCAAAGCCCCTATTTCGCAACACACACTTCAACCTTGTCATTTTATACTAATCCTTTCACACCAAGTTTGATATTGAGAGTTCTACCGATCCGAATTCACTTTCAGAAGGCATACCACCTAATCCATTCTCAAATTTTTCTAGACTTCACCTAACTCAAACTTTATATGAGACTAACCTAGCCTAGAATTTTCAAGCCATTACTCAAAAAGTTTTCTAACTCAATTCTTTCACCATTTCTCTAATTTAACTATTAGGAAGGATTGTAACAATTTATATGAATTTACTCATCACTCGTCCGAGTGATCAAAAAAAGAAAAACCTAGGACAACTTAGAAGAAGTATAGTACTGTAACGACCCGCTAGGTCGTTTTGAGAACTAGGACTAGTTTGACTCCTTTTGAAAATTTAAAGGGGTATTTTTAAACTACTAGATAACTATGAGTACCCAGTTGATGAAACTTTTATTAAATAAATAATTAGAAAATAGGTTAGTGGGGTTTCACGGTTAATAAACTCTTGTTTAGAAAATAAAAAGGGGGTGGAGGCAGAAACTTACCGTAAGTGACGAACGAGAGGAGAAACAATAACCTCTGCTAACGAAAACAAGGAACTTCTCATCACTTTTCAATTCTACCAAGGTATGTTGTTAGAGTAATTTGGTTTGTTGTTGTTATTATATTATTACATGGATAGTTAATATCAAAGTGGGAAGAACAATTGGTATCAATTATAATTAAAAGAAAAAATGGCAGATCCTTCTAAAAATTTCCTACCGGCTTTCTGATGGTGTACATTGATTTAAGGGCTGATTTTTATCTTATTTTATCATTTTATTTCTTGTTATTATTATTCTAATTGATGGAAAAAAAATTAAAAAAAAAGGGAATTGGAATTGAAAAGTTTGGATGGCAGCACGTATGGAAGTTTGAGCCATTATATTGGCAGGAGACAAAAGTGATTGTCCATCATGAGCCAATCATTGGCATGCCAATCATGGACAATCATTGGAAATAATGTTTTAATGATTGGCCTTGGCATAAAATTCTTTAACATTGGCATGTTAAAAAAATAAATGACCTGCAGATGGTCATGTTGCAGTGATTCTGTTTGTATGCGGTCGTTGTTACGTGACCTGCTTAGCTAATTATCAAATTTAGATTTAAATTTAATATATTGAGATTGGTAATTAATTATTAGGTGTTATTTTATATGATCTAACATTGAATTTTAGTCCATTTGAAGAGGTTAAAGTTAAGTTATTGGCTTGAAATTTAGCAAGTATGAAAAATTTGGCATACCAATATATATCAAGATTTGGAGTTTGGTTGAAAATATGAGTGAGTTTTAGCGTCTATGATAGACATATAATAATGCTTTGATATGAATGTCAGCTAGTTGATCCTTGGACCTCACAAACTGAGTAAGAAGTTGTCCTCTTACCATCTTCTCACGAACAAAATGATAGTTTATTTTAACATGTATAGTTCTAGCATGTATAATTTAATTGACTGTCATGTACGAGGCAATCATATTATTACAATATGTAAGCATAGATTAAATGAACACCCAAGATCATGAAGTAGGTATGTGATCAATGTCTTCTCTGCTACAGTGGAATCTAGTGATTTATATTCAGCTTCAACACTCTCGATAGTACTACTGTGGTCTGTTTCTTGGAAGTCCAAGAAATAAAAGTTGCACCTAGGCTGATGTTATAACCTCTAATTAATCTTCTAGTGGCGGTAAAACCTTTAGAATCAGCATTTGAATATCCATAGAACATGTAAGGTGATTGTGAAATAATTCTTAGTCCAAAGTGTAGAGTAACTTTGACATATCTTAGAATCCTTTTTACTTATTGACGATGTTCAATGTTTAGACTTTACATATACTAGCTTGCTAGATTCACAACATGAGCGATAGTAGGTCTTTTGAGTGTCAAGTACTGACGACTCCTTACTATCATTCTGTATAAGAAGACATTTATAAGACTTCCCACAACTTTATGTAAACTATGCTTTTGAGCTAAATTTGTGGCTACAGGCTAAAACCTTTGTTAAGGTCATTTGTATCTTGTCCAATTCCTCCTTCAAACATACTTAACCTTTACTCCTAGGAAAACGTGTAAATGGCCAAGATCTTTCATAAAAAACTTTTTTGTAAGTTATAGAATAACCTTTGAGACACATAATGGATTACTTTCTATGACAATAATATCATCGACATATAACAAGAGAAATAGGGTGAATTTGTGAGTTTTCAAAGAAAATAAGCAGGGATATGTCTTACTTCAGATAACCAAGGTGTAGGAAATCCATGTTAAACATATCAAACCATACTCTTAGTGCCTTTTTAAGATCATACAATGCTTTTCTAAGTAGGTACACATGCTAAAGATACCTAGGATCAATAAATCTAGGAGGTTAACTCATAAGACCTCCTCTTGTACAAAACCAAGAAGGAATGTATTTCCAATATCTAGTTGTCTAACTTCCCATTTTGAGTTGATTGCAATGTATATAACCAACCTAATAGTCGTGGCTTTAACCACAAGGCTAAAATTTTCTTCAAAATTTGTCACTTCAAGCTGTGAGAATCCCCGCCACAAGTTTGTCCTTTTATCTATCTATTATTTCATCAATTTTCAATTTTGTCTTGAACATCTATTTTGCCATTAGCTAATTATAAGCCTACAACTGGAGTCTCTTGAGTCTTATTAATATTGTCTGGATCATCACTTTTAACTTGTTTCTCATGATCATCATCTAAGTATACACCTAACAAGTCAAAGATAGTAGGTATATTGATTATTTTAGTAGCATTCTCGCTAGTAACGCGCCTACTATAAACATATACTTTCCTTGAATTATGATTATCTCGTGCCTGCAATTTAGAGAAAGATTCAACAAATGTAGCAAGATGAGGTAAGACATCAATGTTAGTCTAAGATTGACTTTAAGACACATAGGGTATATATACTTGTATAATTTAAGAATTTATTTTCTTATATAAACTCCCGTCACTACTTCTTCGTTGTCGGTCAATGAGACATACTGAGTACACGTGGTTTCGTACTCATACTACACTTGTTGTACTCTTGTGGTGCAGATTCGATTCCGAGTAGGAGCACATCTCGAGGAGCAGTTTGAGTCCGAGTTTGGAGTGTCTTGGAGTTGTGGTGAGCTGCTTGGCTGTTCCGTGGCCCACACCTCCCTCTATCTTTTACGTATTTTGTTATTCTGTATTCAGACAGGATATCCCTTATGTTAGATTTGTCATTTTAGTTTCAGATTTGCATCGTATTTTAGAAGCTCTTGTACTCATGACACCATTTCTTAGGTAGTATTTTTTTTCAGTTTTCCGCATTCGTACTTATAAGAACTCAGTGTTGGAGATTTGGAAATTTGTTGTCTTTTCACTTATTTGTTAGTTAAGTTTGTTAAAATATGTTGGTTGGCTTACCTATTGGTTGGGAATATAGGTGCCATCACGACTTGTGATTTTGGGTCGTGACAAATTTGGTATCAGATCCCTAGGTTCATCAGTCTCAAGAGTACAAGAGCAATGTCTAGTAGAGTCTTGCGGATCGGTATGAAGACGTCCATACCTATCTTCGAGAGGCTATAGGACATTTAGGAAATATTTTGTTCTTTTATTCCTTATCGTGCACACTTGACCTTGTAGAAATTATAATCTTGATTTCTCATTCTCTCTCAGATGGCGAGGAATCGTACATCGGCAAGTGGTGGTCAGGATCCTATTCCTGCGCCTGCTTCTGGGAACACTATCCGAGGTAGAGGTAGGGGACGAGCTCGAGGTCGGGGTAGGGGCCGTATTGCAGCACCTGTGGGTGGTCAAGTACCAATAGCTACCCAGGGTCATGATAGGACCGTACCTCCTGATGCAGATGTTCTTCATGGGGATGTGCAAGATCGTGTCGAGGGGGATGGGCCAGCTCAGGATCCAACCAGTACTATTGTTCCCCCAGTGCTTCAAGATACCCTGGCTCGTATGTTAGGAATCCTAGAGGGGATGGCCCAGATAGGAGCTTTGTCTGTCACTTCTGATGGCTCACAGACCCGTGTTGGAGGTCAAACTCCAGATCCGATAGTTGCTCCAGATTCTCAGACTCCCAGGACTCAGCCAGCTGCCGCTGTAGCTCCTCGTTTGGATAGTATGGAGTTTCCAGATATGACATCACATTTGGTGAAAAGGCCTTCTATGACTATTGATGAGCAAAAGATGTTTGGGAGGTTCAGACTAATGAATCCTCCTACTTATACTGGTGACTTAGCTGAGGATGCATATGAGTTTATAGTTAGTTGTCATGAGAGGTTGCATAATCTTGGACTAGTGGAGTCTCATGGAGTTGACTACACAGCGTTTCAGATGACTGGCTCTGCTAAGCAGTGGTGGAGGGATTATATTAGTAGTAGGCCAGCTGGATCTCATCCACTATCCTGGACTGAGTTTACTCAGGTATTTCTATCCAAATTTGTTCCACGCAGTGAGAGGGAGCGCAAGAGGGCCGAGTTTGAGGGTTTGCAGCAAAATGGTATGTCAGTTGCAGAGTATGAGGGTAAATTTCATGCCTTGGATAGGCATGCTTCGATGATACTTCCCACAGAGGCTGAGAGAGTGAGGAGGTTTGTTAAGGGGCTGATTATTCCAATTCGTCTAGGAGTTTCTCAGGTTGCTGCTTCTGGTTTTCCATTCCAGAAAGTGGTAGATGCTGCTAAGGAGTTGGAGATGATTCGACGTGAGGGATTTGAGCAGCGAGAGGGCAAGAGGACTCGTTATTTAGGTGATTATGGTGGTTCTCCGCCTAGGAGTCGGGGTTACTTGGGTAGAGGTTATCACCCTCAGTCCAGCAGACCCATTCATGCTGCTATACCAGCGTCTGAGGCTGGTTACACTGGGCATAACTCTTCGAGCTCGGTACATACTTCGCAGGGTTCATCTTCTAGACCTGTAGTTCGTGGAGGGCATTCTGGTCATTCAGGTTCCTCTCATCAGCCTGCGTCTCGTAGGGGTTGCTTTGAGTGTGGTGATATGGGACACTTTGTGAGAGACTGCCCTAGGACCAGACGTGGTGGCTTACATCAGGGTTCTCAGGCTTCGACTTCCAGGGCTGCACAACCTCCAGCTAGGGGTGGTGCACAGAATGGTAGAGGTGGTTCTCATTCAGGTAGAGGTGGTTCTCCTTCTGGTCGAGTTGGTGGTCGTGGAGGTTCACAATCTGATGGAGGTCATTCTCACTGTTATGCTTTTCCAGGTAGGCCAGAGGCTGAAGCCTCAGATGCTGTTATCACAGGTATTATTCCGGTTTGTCATCGACCAGCTACTGTATTATTTGATCCAGGCTCTACTTATTCTTATGTGTCCACATATTTTGCTCCTAGTCTGGATATATTGTGTGAGTCTCTTGATTTGCCGATACGTGTTTCTACTCCTGTCGGGGATTCTGTAGTTGTAGATCAAGTGTATCGTTTATGTACTGTTACTTTGATGGGGTATGACACTCATGCAGATCTAAAGGTCTTAGAAATGATAGATTTTGATGTGATTCTTGGTATGGATTGGTTATCTTCTTACCACGCAATTTTAAATTGTCATGCCAAGACCATCACTTTAGCTATGCCTGGAATTCCTATAGTAAAATGGAGAGGTACTCTTAGTCATCCTTCTAAGGGTGTGATATCATTCCTTAAGGCTCGTCAGTTGGTACAGAGAGGATGTTTGGCGTACTTGGCCCACATTCGAGATACTAGTATTGAGACTCCTATGCTTGAGTCTATTCCAGTAGTGAGTGAATTTTCAGAAGTATTTTCGACCGATTTGCCAGGTCTTCCACCAGATCGAGATATTCATTTTTGTATTGATGTGGAGCCAGGCACTCGGCCTATTTCCATTCCTCCTTATCGTATGGCACCAGCTGAATTGAAAGAGTTGAAGGAGCAGCTGCAGGATTTGTTGAGCAAAGGTTTTATTAGACCAAGTGTATCTCCTTGGGATGCTCGAGTGTTATTTGTGAAGAAGAAAGATGGATCTATGCGTATGTGTATTGACTATCGGCAGTTGAACAAGGTAACCATCAGAAATAAGTATCCGATACCTAGTATTGATGATTTATTTGATCAGTTGCAGGGTGCTTCAGTTTTCTCCAAAATTGACTTGAGATCTGGCTATCATCAGCTGAAGGTTAGGGCGGAGGATATCCCTAAGACGGCTTTTCGAACACGTTATGGTCATTACGAGTTTTTGGTGATGTCTTTCGGACTGACTAATGCCCCAGCAGCTTTTATGGACTTGATGAATGGAGTGTTTAGACCGTATTTAGATTCCTTTGTCATTGTCTTCATAGATGATATATTGATATACTCACGCACTAAGGAGGAACATGAGCATCATTTGAGGATTATTCTTGGGATTCTAAAGGAGAAGAAGCTTTATGCAAAGTTTTCAAAGTGTGAGTTTTGGCTTAGTTCGGTAGCATTCTTGGGACATGTAGTGTCCAAGGAGGGTATCATGGTGGATCCTAAGAAGATTGAGGCGGTTAGAGATTGGGTCAGACCTACTTCAGTTACTGAGATTCGGAGTTTTTTGGGCCTTGCAGGTTATTATCGACGGTTTGTTGAGGGTTTCTCATCCATTGCATCTCCATTAACTAGATTGACACAGAAGGAGGTGACTTTTCAGTGGTCTGACGAATGTGAGGTTAGTTTCCAAAAGCTCAAGACTTTATTGACTACTGCTCCGATTTTGACCCTACCCGTGGAGGGAGAGGGTTTTGTCGTATATTGCGATGCTTCTCGGGTTGGTCTTGGTTGTGTGTTGATGCAGAAGGGAAGGGTGATAGCTTATGCTTCGAGGCAGTTAAAGGTTCATGAGAACAACTACCCTATTCATGATTTAGAGTTGGCGGCTGTGGTGTTTGCATTAAAGATTTGGAGGCATTATCTTTATGGTGTGCATTGTGAGGTGTTCACGGATCATCGTAGTCTCCAGTATATATTCAATCAGAGGGATCTAAATTTGAGGCAAAGGAGATGGTTGGAGTTGCTCAAAGACTACGATATGACTATTCTTTATCACCAGTCAAAGCAAATGTTGTAGCAGATGCCTTGAGTCGGAAGGCGGTAAGTATGGGTAGCCTAGCCATGTTACAGGTTGGCGAGCGTCCCTTAGCTAGGGATGTCCAATCCCTGGCCAATAGCTTTGTGAGACTTGATATTTCAGAATCTAGTAAGGTGTTGGCTTATATGGAGGCTAGGTCATCCTTGTTGCAGCAGATTCGGGCTCAACAGTTTGATGATGGTGATTTATGTAAGATTAGGGACAAGGTTTTAAAAGGAGAAGCCAAGGCTGCAATTCTTGATAGTGAGGGAGTTTTGAGGATTAAGGGTCGTATATGTGTTCCTCGTACAGGTGATTTGACTAGATTGATCATGGAGGAGGCTCATAGTTCGAGGTACTCTATTCATCCGGGGGCTACTAAGATGTATCGTGACTTGAAGCAACATTATTGGTGGTGTCGTATGAAGAGGGACATAGTAGATTTTGTATCCCAGTGTCTGAATTGTCAGCAGGTGAAGTATGAACACCAAAAGCCTGGAGGTGTGACACAGAGGATGCCTATACCTGAGTGGAAGTGGGAGCGTATTGCTATGGACTTTGTGGTAGGATTGCCGTGTACTTTGGGTAAGTTTGATGCTATATGGGTCATTGTGGATCGACTGACTAAGTCTGCACACTTTGTACCAGTTCAGACGACCTATAACTCAGAGAAGTTAGCCAAAATCTATATTCGAGAGATAGTTCGTTTGCATGGGGTTCCTATTTCTATTATTTCAGATCGTGGCACTCAATTTACATCTCAATTCTGGCGGTCTATGCAGAAAGAGTTGGGCACTCGGGTGGATCTTAGTACAGCCTTTCACCCTCAGACTGATGGTCAATCTGAGCGGACTATTCAGGTTCTCAAGGATATGTTGCGGGCATGTGTGGTTGACTTTGGTGGTCAGTGGGACCAGTTCTTGCCTCTAGCGGAGTTTGCTTACAATAATAGTTATCATTCGAGCATTGAGATGGCACCATTTGAGGCTTTGTATGGTAGGAGATGTCGATCTCCAATTGGTTGGTTTGACGCATTTGAGGTTAGACCTTGGGGTACAGATTTGTTGAGGGAGTCCTTGGACAAGGTCAAGTTGATCCAAGATAGACTTCTCATGGCTCAGAGCAGGCAAAAGAGTTACGCAGATAGGAAGGTTCGTGATTTGGAGTTTATGGTTGGAGAGAGGGTTCTACTTAAGGTTTCACCCATAAAGGGTGTGATGAGATTTGGAAAGAAGGGCAAGTTGAATTCAAGGTACATTGGTCCCTTCGAGGTTGTGGAGCGTATTGGTGAGGTGGCATATCAGTTGGCTTTGCCACCTGGGTTGTCTGGTGTCCATCCTGTATTTCATATTTCACTGCTTAAGAAGTATCATCAGGGTGGTGATCACGTGATTCATTGGGATTCAGTGTTACTTGATTAGAATTTGACTTTTGAGGAAGAGCCGATCACCATTTTGGATAGGCAAATTCGGAAGCTAAGGTCCAAAGAGATTGCTTCAGTAAAGGTTCAGTGGAAGCATCGTCCAGTGGAGGAGGCTACATGGGAGACAGAGGCAGACATGAGGAGTAAATATCCTCATCTTTTTGAGCGTTCAGGTTAGCTCTTTTCTTTTTCCGTTCGAGGACGAACATTTGTTTAAGTGGTAGGTGATGTAACGACCCGCTAGGTCGTTTTGAGAACTAGGACTAGTTTGACTCCTTTTGAAAATTTAAAGGTGTATTTTTAAACTACTAGATAACTATGAGTACCCAATTGATGAAACTTTTATTAAATAAATAATTAGAAAATAGGTTAGTGGGGTTTCACGGTTAATAAACTCTTGTTTAGAAAATAAAAAGGGGGTGGAGGCAGAAACTTACCGTAAGTGACGAACGAGAGGAGAAACAATAACCTCTGCTAACGAAAACAAGGAACTTCTCATCACTTTTCAATTCTACCAAGGTATGTTGTTAGAGTAATTTGGTTTGTTGTTGTTATTATATTATTACATGGATAGTTAATATCAAAGTGGGAAGAACAATTGGTATCAATTATAATTAAAAGAAAAAAATGGCAGATCCTTCTAAAAATTTCCTACCGGCTTTCTGATGGTGTACATTGATTTAAGGGCTGATTTTTATCTTATTTTATCATTTTATTTCTTGTTATTATTATTCTAATTGATGGAAAAAAAATAAAAATAAAAAAGGGAATTGGAATTGAAAAGTTTGGATGGCAGCACGTATGGAAGTTTGAGCCATTATATTGGCAGGAGACAAAAGTGATTGTCCATCATGAGCCAATCATTGGCATGCCAATCATGGACAATCATTGGAAATAATGTTTTAATGATTGGCCTTGGCATAAAATTCTTTAACATTGGCATGTTAAAAAAATAAATGACCTGCAGATGGTCATGTTGCAGTGATTCTGTTTGTATGCGGTCGTTGTTACGTGACCTGCTTAAGCTAATTATCAAATTTAGATTTAAATTTAATATATTGAGATTGGTAATTAATTATTAGGTGTTATTTTATATGATCTAACATTGAATTTTAGTCCATTTGAAGAGGTTAAAGTTAAGTTCTTGGCTTGAAATTTAGCAAGTATGAAAAATTTGGCATACCAATATATATCAAGATTTGGAGTTTGGTTGAAAATATGAGTGAGTTTTAGCGTCTATAATAGACATATAATAATTTGAATGTCTACAAAAATTGCTTACTTATGAATATTGCATCATTGGTAGATCGTGAACATTCCAAAACTTAACGAAAAGGGAAGGAACTATCTTGAGGATTCGTGACACGAGCTCGACACTTGAGGTATGTTAAGACTTTTAGACTTGTTGAAGGACGTTTTTCTAATTAAATATTAAAAATGAAAATAGACAAAGGCGTAAAGGCGGAAGATGGGGGTCTCGTATCAATGGTGTGACGGGCATTGGTACGATTACCGGTGTTATAAAACGGAAAATTACTGCTATAGAATGTGGATTGTAATTTGAGAATGCCAAGCATATGGGCATTAGCTGATGTATTATTGACTTGAAATCCTTGTGTGATTATGTTTTCTTTTTTACACCCTTATAGTTGTGATTATTGAGGTGGTTATGTATTATGTTCATATTGATTGATTGAGATGCATCATCATCCCCTATATTGAAATAATATTGTATACATGCATTGACATGAGATTGAGTATAAGATGGGCACGTGGAGATCGTCCGTGCTGGGGATGGTAAGATGTTAAGATTGTAATTTTGGGCACGTGGAGACCGTCCGTGCGGGAATTGTTTGATATTATGATGGTGCATGGAGATAGTCCACACAGACACGTGGAGATCATCCGTGTTGGTATATGGACCTCGCGAGTCCCCCATGGGTCATGAACTCTCGATGTAATTCCGAGGAGTTTCATGTATATACGGTTGAGTGAGTACTGGGTATTCTGAGACATACCATTACATGTATCATATTGCATTGCATTTCATCACATCATTCATTCTTGATGATTATATATTTCGTTTGGTGTTTGGAAAGTACTTGATGTTTATTTCCTTTATTGATGAAACTTAAATAGTAAGGGTAATATATATATATATATATATATATATATATATATATATATATATATATATATATATATATATATATATATATATATATATATATATATATATATATATATATATATATATATATATATATACTTGTATAATTTAAGAATTTATTTTTTTATATAAACTCCCGTCACTACTTCTTCGTTGTCGGTCAATGAGACATACTGAGTACACGTGGTTTCGTACTCATACTACACTTGTTGCACTCTTGTGGTGCAGATTCGATTCAGAGTAGGAGCACATCTCGAGGAGCAGTTTGAGTTCGAGTTTGGAGTGTCTTGGAGTTGTGGTGAGCTGCTTGGCTGTTCCGTGGCCCACACCTCCCTCTATCTTTTACATATTTTGTTATTCAGTATTCAGACATGATATCCCTTATGTTAGATTTGTCATTTTAGTTTTAGATTTGCATCGTATTTTAGAAGCTCTTGTACTCATGACACCATTTCTTGGGTAGTATTTTTTTTCAGTTTTCCGCATTCGTACTTATAAGAACTCAGTGTTGGAGATTTGGAAATTTGTTGTCTTTTCACTTATTTGTTAGTTAAGTTTGTTAAAATATGTTGGTTGGCTTACCTATTGGTTGGGAATATAGGTGCCATCACGACTCGTGATTTTGGGTCGTGACAAGTACCTGGATCCTCAAACAAGCAGGGTATGTGTCTCACATGTCCCTCTCACTTACCCAAGTATCCTCCTAAAAATTACAATGTTTTGATTGAATCTTTACTGGACATCCCAATCAAGAACTACAATCGGTTCCTATTTATTATAACTCCTTGTTTAGTACTATCTATTCCCATTTGATGATTAAATCTCCATCCCTGTGGTACTTTTTCAGCATAGACACATGAAAAATTGGATGAACTACAGAAAAGTTGGGTGACAGTGCTAACTTGTAAGGCATTGACCTCACACTGTCAAAAATCTCGAACGGACCAAAGTAACCAGGGCTAAGATTATCTTTCTTTCCAAAACTTAATATCCCTTTCATTAGTGATACCTTCAACAAAATATGTTTACCAACCTGAAAATTCATGTCTCTTACCTTACGGTGTGCGTACTCATTATACTTACTCTGAGCTGCCAACTGTTGGGTGGTCTTGGGCCTTCTCAACCCAAAAGCTAGCTCAAAGGTTAAGGCTTTCCCTCACACTTATAAATTGACCACCAGCCCCTTCCACTTCCGATGTGGGATAACCCAACAATCTCCCCCTTCACACATCGGGCCTTGGGTCGGAGAGAACGACAACCCAGTTCCTCCCGGTGGGCTGAGACTTGTTGATAACCTGGGCTCTGATACCAATTTTTGGGAATAAATCCGTAACAGAAATAATATTTGCAGTAATAAAGGCAACAAATGCGGAACACAACAATGCGGTTAATCAAAGAGAATAAAAAGAGAAATAATGACACCAAGATTTTACGTGGAAACCCTTCTAAATAAGGGAAAAACCACGACCCGAGAGGAGCAACGAATATCACTATAGTAAGGATTTTACACTTGTATGTCTGAGTAAAAACTCCAAAGACCACTACACATTCAAAATAAATAACACTCTTTTGATTTTTCCACCTCACTACAATATAGCTCACACTCTCTATTTTTCCTCACAGATTATTTTCCTCTGTGATGCCTCACTCTTCTTTTCTCTCCTTTGTAATTCTTTTTTGGTGTACATAGAATGAAGAATTCTCCTCCCTTTTATAGAGAACAAATACACTACCCTTTGTCTTTCTGATCTCCTCAGAGGTTGAGATTGTTCTTCTTCTGGGTACTCCATTTGCTCGGTATTATCACCAAGTTGCTCCCCCTGCTCAACAATCTCATCGGGTTGCTCTTCATGCTCAGCAACTTCATCAATCATACTTTCTGCACTTATGGGATGGTTAGAAGAAGAAGGAATGGTAACAAGATTAGGGACTATACCATTCTTTTATGCAATAAATCTGCAGAATTTTCTTCGTGAGCCGCATTTAATTCACCTTGGCATATTTCTGCATTTGTCCTGTATAACGTGCCACGAGCAACTCCTTTTGCAATCACCAATACCCCTTTGGTGAGTCTCCATTTTTTATCTGCAAAGTAGTTCTCATATCCATCTTGGTCCAAAGCAATTCCCGAGATCAAGTTCATCCGCAAATCAGGTACGCGGCGCATATCTTTCAACAGTAATGTGCATCCAACATTTGTTTTTAAGCAAATGTCTCCGATCCCCGCAATCTTTGAGTAACATGTGTTACCCATTTTCACATTGCCATAATCACCGGCTACATATCTGCAAAAAAGATCTCTTACCGGTGTGGCATGATAAGATGCTGCTGTGTCGACCACCCATTCCGACTCTATACCTGCCAAGTGCATGCATTCTTCTTCCTCATTTATGAGGAGAACAACATCGTCATTTTTTTGCACCATGGCAGCTGTGTTGTCATCATTCTTTTGGCCGCTGCTTTCCCCTTTGCCCCTTTTTAGATTTGGACAATCTCTTTTGAAGTGTCCTGGTTGATCGCAATTGTAGCAATTTCTGGCCTTTGATTTTGATCGGACTTTGGACTTTCTACGAGCGCCGGATCTACCATAGTTACTTGAGCTCCTTTGGTAACTTCTGCCTCTACTTTCCGTGATGAGAGCCTGTCCGTGATTTTCAGGCCTTTTTCTCATCTTCTCATTAAGCAAAAGGGCTGATGTGACATCCTTCAACTCAATAGAGTCCTTACCATGTAAAATGGTTGTTGATAAAGTATCGTAGGAAGATGGCAACGAGTTTAGGAGCACTATGGCTTTATCTTCATCCTCGATCTTTACTCCGAGGTTTGCTAGCTGCGTGATTAGTCCATTAAGTACATTTAAATGAGACATAAAATTTGTACCTTCATCCATATGTAGTGCATATAACTGTTTCTTTAGGTACAATTTATTTGTCAGCGTTTTGGACATGTATAGATTTTCTAACTTTGTCCAAATGCCACATGCACTCTCTTCATCGACGATGTTATTAACTACATCATCTGTTAAGTGCAATCTGATTGCACTAGCAGCCTTTTCATCCAATTCTTCCCAATCCTCAAGTTTCATGGATTCGGGCTTTTTGGATTTGCCGCCTAGTGCCTTATGCAAACCCTGTTGGATGAGCAAGTCTTTCATCCTTCTCTGCCACATTGAGAAACCGCTATCACCGTTGAATTTTGCTACCTCGTACTTTACTCCAGACATTTTTTTTTTATTGAGTATAGTACAATGAGCTGCAAAAAATATTTCTGTAAATGAGCAGAACCTGTGCTCTGATACCAATTTTGGGTGGTCTTGGGCCTTCTCAACCCAAAAGCTAGCTCAAAGGTTAAGGCTTTCCCTCACACTTATAAATTGACCACCAGCCCCTTCCACTTCCGATGTGGGATAACCCAACACCAACAACTTGGTTTGGATGTTTCATATCTTTTCTTGAACTTCCTTCACTAGATTGACACCCAAAGGCTTCACATCGCCCTCTTTAAACCACCTTATGGTTGATCTACAAAACCTCCTATCAAGTGCCTTAAATGGTGTCATATCTATATAAGAGTGCTAGTTATTATTATAGAACAACTCATACAAAGGCAAGGATTGATCCCAATGACCTAAAAATTCAATCGCACATGCTATCTACATATAAATCATTCTCTCAGAATGAACATCTATCAAGAATGAAAGGTTGTGCTAAATTTCACTTGAGTGTCCAACATTTCATGCAATTTACCCCAAAATTTAGAAGCGAATTGAGTGCCTTATCTGAGATGATAGAAAGGGGCACCGCTTTCAGCCTTAATATCTCCTTAACTTAGACTTTTGCAAACTTTTGAGAGTTATAATCCATTTTAATCAAAATAAAATAGGTTGATTTAGTCAACATGTTAACAATAACACAAATGGAATCATACTTTCCCAAAGTCCTAAGGATCACAACACAAAGACTATTAATATATTTTCCTACTTTTACTCAAGAATGAGCATTCTCTGAAGTAGATATACATGCCAATGATTTTGATACTTTACCCGATGACAATATTGACACTTGAAAACATACTCAACTATGTATTTATTTTCATCCTCTAATAATGCCGCCTCTATTCCGATACATCGTGATAACACTTGAATAAATCGAATACTGCAAACTATGAGACTCTGTTGTATCAATTTATCAATTTGAGGAACATGAATATTCCCTATGAAACTGAGGACACCGCCTGCATCTAGTGTAGCATCTGGAGTCTTTCTGGACACCATCTTTTTCCTAATTTTGTTCAAGTACTTATCCTCCAACTATTTAGTCTTAATCTCCTCTATGAAAGTAGATTTAACCTCAACACTAGCTAACACCACACCTTTCTCTAAGCTACCCAACTACATGAACTTAGACTCTAGTGCCTGAATATCTCTAGGTAAGGTTAAGTTGAACATCCCCAAGTAAGTCACACTGCCCAAGCTAGCTACTTTACACCTCAATGCATCGCCACCCTATTTTCCTTGCCCGAATGGTAATGGTCACATTATAGTCCATTAACAACTACATTCATCTTTTCTTTCTCAGATTTAGATCCTTCTGAGTTAAAACATGGTTCAAGCCTTGATGATTGGTAAGCACCTCATACAATTATAACAATAGTCAGAAACATAACCTAAACTCCTAATTCTCACTCGAACTTAACATTCACAAAAAAAACAAAATTAATGATATTACAACAAGCCATACATGATTTATTACACCTTTCAAGTAACTCGAACAACCAAGGATCCCTAAGACGTCATTTGTAGTGTTTTATATGGAATTTTATTCTATATAGGAACCATTCTATCATTTAAACACAAATCCTCACCATTTCTGGACATACATGTAACAATCACATTATGAAGAAGTAAACACAGTTCACTAATGGAACCCACACACAAAACAATTAATGTACTACATGCTAATTATTTATAATGTTGTGTTATCAAAGCCAACCATATGTACATATGTTCTGTACAAGGTGCGGTACCCGAGTTAACTGGTAGTATTTACTAACGTGGTGCCTTATCCACCCATATATTGATATCATTGTAGAAATCTTACATTAGGTTTAGAGAAACCAATGATTGTATTGATGATTAAAACTTTTCAATAGATGTTTTTTAAATAGGAGAAAAGTCCTATACAAGCTATACTTATAATCCTACTACAATACAAAATTATAATTTATATGAGTAGCATAGATTTACTATTACTACTATAACTACAAAACTTATCCTATTTGACTTTAAACCCATACACCATACATCAACTCATTTATACATAAATTAGGATTTAGTAGTCTAGTAATAGTGTGACTCTAACTCTAAAAAAGTGAACATGTCAGTTGTCGGTCAGTTGGACCAGTTCTTTAGAATTGTTCCTATCATCAACTTCTTTTATCATCAACTCTTCTCCTCAATCTAGTAAGTGGAGGAACTGTTACTCCGATCTTGCTTCGAAACCTAGCAAAAACTTATTTTGTTAATGCTTTGATATGAATGTCAGCTAGTTGATCCTTGGACCTCACAAACTGAGTAAGAAGACCACCTTCTTTCGGTGTAGGGTGAATTTGTGAGTTTTCAAAGAAAATAAGCAGGGATATGTCTTACTTCAGATAACCAAGGTGTAGGAAATCCATGTTAAACATATCAAACCATACTCTTAGTGCCTTTTTAAGACCATACAATGCTTTTCTAAGTAGGTACACATGCTAAAGATACCTAGGATCAATAAATCTAGGAGGTTAACTCATAAGACCTCCTCTTGTACAAAACCAAGAAGGAATGTATTTCCAATATCTAGTTGTCTAACTTCCCATTTTGAGTTGATTGCAATGTATATAACCAACCTAATAGTCGTGGCTTTAACCACAAGGCTAAAAGTTTCTTCAAAATTTGTCACTTCAAGCTGTGAGAATCCCCGCCACAAGTTTGTCCTTTTATCTATCTATTATTTCATCAATTTTCAATTTTGTCTTAAACATCTATTTTGCCATTAGCTAATTATAAGCCTACAACTGGAGTCTCTTGAGTCTTATTAATATTGTCTGGATCATCACTTTTAACTTGTTTCTCATGATTATCATCTAAGTATACACCTAACAAGTCAAAGATAGTAGGTATATTGATTATTTTAGTAGCATTCTCGCTAGTAACGCGCCTACTATAAACATATACTTTCCTTGAATTATGATTATCTCGTGCCTGCAATTTAGAGAAAGATTCAACAAATGTAGCAAGATGAGGTAAGACATCAATGTTAGTCTAAGATTGACTTTAAGACACATAGGGTAATGTGTTTTCATCAAACAATGTCTGAATACGTACACCCTACTTGTAGAGGGATATCCATTGTGCAATATATTGCTTCCTATGAACACGCAAGGGTAAGTCTTTGGACTGAACTTGCTGCTACCCTTAATATATGGAAAATATCTACATCAAACACTTTCAAGTTGTTGTAAAAGGTTGCTCTCTCCATACAACTTAAAAAATGGAGTCACCATCTTTAGGACAATCTATTGATGAGGAACACTGCAGTAAGGAAAGTCTCAACTCATAGAAACAAAGGTATGTTAGCATAAAGTAATAGATTTAAGTTAGTCTCCACAATATGACTATACTTTATTTTTGAAACTCCCTTTGTTTAGGTGTGTTAGGACATGAAATATATCTCACAATGCCACAATCTTCCAAATGTTTTATAAAGTTTATTTTGATAAACTTACCACCTCCATCACACTAAAATATCTTAATTTCTTTTTAGAAAATTATTTTTCTACAATTTTATGAAATTTTACAAAGATTTCAAAAAATGTCGATATTTTCATTGGATAAATCCATATATATCTAGTGTAACCAAATGACATAATATTTTATATGTTGAGAAGATCAAGTAGGAGCAGGTCCCATAAGTCACAGTAAAGTTTCAATAAAATTTCCTTCTAGAATTACTTAAATCAAATGGAAGTTTACAAGTTTTTCTCAACTGAGAACTAGAACAAACAGTAGGCATTTTCTTCTAACTATTAACATTGATGTAAATATTACAACAAAATTATTGAAAAATTGTTTATTTATTTATACAATTCAATAAAGTGTTACGTTAAACAGATCAATTTGTCATTGTAATACTCCAAAAGTCCATGACTTAGTCTAGAGCCTCAGCTGATGAACTAAACTCTAAAACAGTGTTTCTAAGCCTAAAATAATGTATGGAAACTAATTAGAAAGTGATAGAGTAAAAACATCAAGAAACGACCATGACATCCGAAGAATTGTAAAATGTAAACTAGTGTGCCTTACATGTTTTAAGGGGTTTTAAAAGTCAAAATTTAGTCAAATTTGGTAAAAAGGTGGTAAACATATATTAGAGTGTGTTTATGGTCGAAACATACGGTTACAACTCCCCAAGGATCACCGTAAAGGTCTTTGAAGAGGACTCTACCATTTGACCCTAAACTGTCAACTTGACAGTGGCCAAATGACGAATCGTCGATACGTCAATGGCTCGTCAATGGTTTCATAGGTACATACTTAGCAACATTTCAAAAATGTCTCAAGTCTCACTCTATGAATTAAACCATATACTGTCGGCGTCATGGTTTGATCGACGCCCCATAGACAGGGGTTTGTCGTTTGAGGCTCAAGTCACTGCCTAGTTTTTTGGTTTAGTGTGTTAGTGGGTTAATAAGTTAGGTGATTAATTAAGGTTTAATGGGTGGTTAATTAATTTAGTTAAAGGACTATATAAGCTACCCTAAGTCTTAAACTAACTTAACAACTCATTATTCCCAAACCTAATTCTCTCCAACTTCTCTCTACTTTTCTCTCTATTCCAAGACCCACCATTGAAGAACAAGGCTCAAGATTCTATAGGGCTCCAATACTCATTCTTTTTATTCATCAAACTTCAATAAATCCTAAGGTATGAAAGCTATTCACTCTTGGGATCTCTTTCCCAGGAGGCTCTTCAAAATTGATTTCCAATGATGTCAAAAACATGGGTTTTCTTCCAATTTTGTGAATGATCTTTCAAATTTGTTGGATGTTGAATTCCTTTGATTATTACATATAGATTATGATTGTTTATGGGTTGACTGATGTAGTTCTTAGTGTTTGACCTGATTCTATGAAAGAATCTATGATTGAACCCTTTTCCTTAACCCTAAGTTATGAATTGAGGTTGATTTGATTAGTGATGACGAAATTGAATTAGTTCTATTATATATTAATATTGTATGATGATAATAAGTTAAGTGATGGATAAATATTGTTGGATTTATGGTAAGACCTTGAAGGAGGTTTATGGAGGCTATTTGGTAAGACTTTATGATCATGATTTCTTTACTTCAATGGTGATGGTTTATACTTGATGATATTCAATTAAAGTATTCTATGTGAATAGATTAAGAAGATGATGATATGATGAATGTGATGGCATGTTATGAATATGTTTAATTGTGAGATCATATTAAGGGTAGGGTGATACAAGGTTTAATATGAATCACTTGTGTGCCTTATTATGATATGATTATGATGTTTTGATCTCACAAATGAAGGGTTGTATTGAAATGAAGTTCTCACGAAATACCTAATGAACTAATGATATGATTATACACGGGGTTAGTCTCCTATAATCTATATTAAGATATGATGATAAAAATGACTTAAAGGCATTTCAAAAAGGGACTTTAGCTTAGCACAGAGCGAACTAGATATGAGAGGTGTCCCTTCGTGATGTAGGAAGGTAGGTTCACAATGATTCTCATGAGATGAGGACTCCAATGCTAATGGGCATGAAGAGAGTTCAATACTTATCTCCTAATCCTTAACTATTTTTCCCCCATAGGAATACTAGATAGTGGATCCACCTAGAATGATATGTTCATGTTTTGGTTCTACCTTGGCAAGTAGACCACCTTCTTTTGGTGTAGGGTTTCATGACACCAGATTCTATTATTAGCTCACATGGTCTGTTTTTGGTTAAGGCGATTGTTTTCGAAAATAAAATGAGTGAATGAAGTAATAATGTGAACACTAACTAGGGTGACTTAAGGGTTTCTACTTAGTGTATGTAAGGGTATGGTACTTTACCTATGCATTGCATGAGTTGGCCTTGAGGGGAGTCGTAGGAGGTTGTTCTTATGTACTTATGATATGAATGAAATGCATATGTTGACTTTGCAATTTGATGATCCTACATGATGTTAGTTTCATTGATGAACATGATATTGATCTAAGTTGATATATATGATGATGAATATGCATGATATGAAGATATATGAAATGTAGACACTGCTTATGGTCTCTTTTCTAGTTTACTTGATTATGTGGGGTTGTGTGGCTTCACATGAGCATTTCACTTGTAGGGTTAGGATGGGATTGTTTGTAAGGGTCATATATGCTTTAATTTTATGAACTATTGCAGATGAATTGTTGTTATGACATTATGTTGGAGTTATTCATGTTTATATGACCTTAATACGATGCTATTCATGTTGATATAACATTTATGATGATGTTGGTCTTGTGTTAGATATGATATGTCTTAATGATGCTATGTCTATTGACTTGTATATACTCTTGTATGTGCATAAAAGACTTTGAAAGTGACTTAGCATGGTTTTGAACAAAATTTCATTTTAAGCATGATTTCAATGGTTTTATGTACATATGTTTCCATACTTAGTACATGGAATTTGTACTAACCCATATTCTTTCCATTTTCCCAAACAATATAGGTTCGGGTCATTGAAGTGTAAAAGACCACTTTGAAGGAAGACTTGGATATATTTACCAAGATATTTGTAGGTCCTCAAGCTTGGGGATGTCCTCATTCTTCTATTCTAGCTATGATGTTGCTTATGTCTAAAGACAATTGTTCTTTCCTTTATCTCTTGAGACTATTGTTGTAAGCCTATATGTAGCACATTTTTTTGAAGGAAGGGTTATGCCCAATATTGTAATTCTCTATTAAATGGTTTAATGTGAGATAAAGTATTAGACTATTTCTTATGATTTGGTATGTTGCCTAAATGAGAAGTCTATGTAAACTTCAATAAGCGAGGAGTCTATGTAAATTCCATATATGATATGTGAGAAGTTCTAGGTATACTTCACTATGTAAAAGTTTTTAATTTTTCGCAGTTTGACCTATGATATGTTAAGTTCCAATTACCAAATGAACTCTTCTTAAAATGGAAAGGGGGTAACTCAATCCCTAGGGGTCAAATTATTTCGTGTCTAGAATCTTGTAAAATGATCTCTAAGGGGTGTCCATATTGTGAGGGTCAAGGACCTTGAATTCGAGATTCCTCCATTAGAGTTGGTATCTGTAGTGAAGGATTTTCCGAAAGTCATTCCCGATGACTTGCCTGGAATTTCTCCCGAACAGGAAATACACTTCAGTATAGACTTGTTATCAGATACGAAGCCTATTTCAATCCCTCATTATCAGATGGCTCCGACCGATTTGAAGGAGCTAAACTTCAACTCAAGGACTTACTAGACAAAGGTTTCATAAAACCTAGTATTTCACCATGGGGAGCTCCGGTGTTGTTTTTTAAGAAGAAGGATGGGTCTCTTAGGATGTGCATCGACTATCTTCAACTAAGTAAGGTTACTATAAAGAACAAGTATCCTCTTCCAAGGATCGACGATTTGTTTGATCAACTCCAAGGGGCAAGCTACTTTTCAAAAATTGACTTTTAGTTTGGGGTATCACCAACTTAGGGTGAGAGGTGAAACATACCTAAAACGGATTTTTAAACTAGGTATGGTCATTATAATTTTCTAGTAATGTCCTTTGGTCTAACTAATGCCCCAACGGCTTTTATGTACCTTATGAATAGAATGTTTCAAAATTACCTTGA
The DNA here is from genome assembly GCA_027705065.1 of Solanum peruvianum. Taxonomy (NCBI): domain Eukaryota; kingdom Viridiplantae; phylum Streptophyta; class Magnoliopsida; order Solanales; family Solanaceae; genus Solanum; species Solanum peruvianum. The sequence continues at coordinate 7,267,439 of JAKWJD010001761.1, read as the reverse complement.
TTCTTTCGTAATTGACTTCATTGATGATATCTTGGTGTATTCAAAGAGTGATGATAAGTGTATGGTCCATTTGAGGGTAGTATTGCAAGTCCTCAAGGAACATCAACTTTTTGCCAAGTATAGTAAGTGTAAATTTTGGTTGAAATCGGTTGCGTTTCTTCGTCACATTATCTCAAGTGAGGGTATTAAGGTCGATCGAAAGGAAATGGAAGCGGTTAAGAATAGGCCTAGATCTTTGACTCCAACCGATATTAGAAGTTTCTTGGGTTTAGCCGGGTATTATCAGAGGTTTGTTCATGGGTTTGCATCCTTAGCTTCTCCTTTGACTACCTTAACCCAAAAGAATGCTAAATTTTAGTGGTCGGAAGCTTGTGAAAGGGACTTCCAAAAGATAAGAAAGATAAGTTTTCCTCGACTCCGGTGTTTACCTTACCGGAGGGTACTCAAAGGATTGTAGTATAGTGTGATGCTTCTCGAGTTATTGCTCCCTCATGCAAGATGATGGCAACTCAAGGTGCATGAGAAAAATTATCCAACTCATGATCTTAAATTAGCGGTCGTAGTGTTTTCTTTGAAAATATGGAGGAATAACTTGTATATTGTCCATATGGATGTGTTTACGGACCACAAGAACCTTCAATATGTGTTCACTCAAAAGTGTTGGATCTCAGACCAAGAAGATTGTTGGAACTCTTGAGGGACTATGACACGAGTGTTCTCTACTATCCCGGCAAGTCCAATATGGTTGCGGATGCTCTAATTCGTATGTCAATGCGAAGTGTAGCACATGTTCCCGATGATAAGAAAGAGTTGGTGAAGAGGTGCATAGATTGTCTTGGTTGGGTGTTCATTTGGAAGATTCTACAAATGAAGGGTCGATGGTTCATATAACTCTGAATCATCTTTAGTGGTGGAAGTGAAGTCTAAGAAACACCTTGATCCTCTATTGATGGAGTTGAAGGAATCGATCCTTAGCAAGATCAATGAGGCATTCTCTCAAAGGGTTATGGTGTCCTTAGGTACCAAGATAGATTATATATACCGGATGTGGATGGTCTAAGGGGGGAAATTTTGGAAGAATCTCATTGTTTCTAATATTCCATTCATCCGGGTGCCACCAAAATGTATCGTGATCTTCGAGAGGTTTATTGGTGGGATGGTTTGAAAAGGTACATAGCGGAGTTTGTGGGTAAATGTCCTAATTGTCAACAAGTTAAAGCAGAACATTAAAAACCGAGTGGTCTAACTCAAGTGATGGATGTTCTTACTTGGAGGTGGGAAGATATTTATTTGGACTTTGTAGTGGGTTTGCATTAGACACAAATGCAAAATGACTCAATATGGGTGATTGTTGATAGATTGACGAAATTTGCCCACTTTCTGCCCGTTAAGTCTACTTGTTTGACGGAAGATTATGCAAAGTTGTACCTTAATGAGATTGTGAGTTTCTATGGTATCCCTTTGTCCATTATCTCGGATAGAGGTGCCCAATTCACTTCTCATTTTTGAAGGTCTTTTCAAAAAGGTTTGGGTACTCAAGTGAAACTTAGTACTGATTTTCATCCTCAAATGGATGGTCAAGCGGAGCATACCATTCAAACCCTAGAATATATGTTAAGATCTTGTGTAATAGATTTTAAGGGTAATTGGGACGATCACCTGCAATTGATTGAGTTCTCTTACAATAATAACTACCATTCGAGTATTTCCATGACCCCTTTTGAAGAACTCCATGGTAGGAGATGTAGGTCTCCGGTTGGGTGGTTTGAAGTAGGGAAATCTTCACTCCTTGGTACCGAGATAATCTAAGAAGCATTGGAGAAAGTTTAGATGATAAGAGATAGGTTGAAAACAGCCTATAGTCGGCAAAAAATATTATGCCGACAATAGAAGAAGAGATCTTGAATTCGAAGTAGGTGATATGGTCTAATTGAAAATTTCACCCATGAAAGGAGTTATGAGGTTTGGTAAGAAAAGGAAGCTTAATCCCCGGTATGTGGGTCATTATGAGATAGTGAAACGGGTCGGGAAGATTGTTTATTAGTTGAAGTTACCAAGCAAACTAGCCCTGGTTCATTCCATATTTCATGTCTCTATGCTTAAGAAATGTAAAACTAACCTAGTATCCATTCTCCAGATTGAAAGATTACGTGTGAATGAGAACCTCTCTTATGAAGAGGTTCCAGTTGAAATCCTAGATTGCCAAGTCAAGAAGTTTAGGAACAAAGAGGTGGTCTTCGTAAAAGTTCTGTAGAGAAACCACCTAGTGAGGGAGCAACATGGGAGGCCTAGACCGACATGAAGTCCCGTTATCATCATCTTTTTCCTCAAAATTATAGCCAAAGTTGAGGTTAGTAATCCTCTTAAAACAAAATAATGAATAATGTTGAATTTGACTTGCTTTGCTTTGCTATTATGTGCATATTTATGGTAAAGGTTTATGTTAAAAATGTGTTTTCATGAAAAAATGTTCTTTTGCTTAACTTGCACTTAATTGTGATTATACGTATAGTGTCTCTATAAAATGGTAGTGAGCATGTCTAATATGTTTTAAAAGAAGGTTTGCATAAGTGAATCTTGATGTTCATGTTGAGATCATCTTGATATTGAGAAGGTAATTCCTCATGTTGTGATGTTGAGCTCTTATATGTGGTGAAAATGTTAATTTAATTGTTATGTGTAATGTTACCGCTATGTGTTGAATGGAGTTGTGAATTAATCCTATGGGTTGTGACTCATAATGGTTTTATGTTGTTGATGTTGTTGTTGGTTGGGATGCAAGTCTTGAGTCATAGTCTCTCCTCATAAAAAGATTTAGGTGTCATTCCAGGACGAATGTTCCCAAGGGGGGATAATGTAACACCCCAAAAGTCCATGACTTAGTCTAGAGCCTCACATGATGAACTAAACTCCAAAACACTATTTCTAAGCCTAAAATAATGTATTGAAACTAATTAGGAAGTGTTAGAGTCAAAATGTCAAGAAACGACCATGACATTCGAAGAATTGTGAAATGTGAACTAGGATGCCTTGACATGCTTTAAGGGGTTTTAAGAGATGAAATTTAGTCAAATCTGGTAAAAAGGTGGTAAACATGTATTAGAGTGTATTTAGGGTCAAAACGTTTGGGTACGACTTCACAAGGACCACCCTAAGGGTCCTTGGATACCCGAACATTTACCCAAAACTGTCAACTTGATAATGGCCAAACGACGATCCGTCAATGGGTCAATGGCCCATTGATGGTGTCGTAGGTTCAGACTTAGCCACATTCCAAAAATGTCTCAAATCACACTCTATGAATTAAACCACATACTGCCAGTACGGCGCCGTGGTTTGATCGACACCCCGTAGACGAGGGTTCGTCATTTGAGGGTCAAGTCACAGCCTAGTTTTTTAGTTTAGTGAGTTAGTTGGTTAATTAGTTAGGTGATTAATTAAGTATTAAGTGCTGGTTAATTAAGTTAGTTAAAGGACTATATAAGCTACCCTAAGTCTTAAACTAACTTAACACCCCATTATTCCCAAACTCAATTCTCTCTACTTTTTCTCTCTATTCCGAGACCCACAATTGAAGACCAAGGTTAAAGCTTCTCTCGGTATCCAAGACTCACTTTTTCTCCATCAAAATTCAAGTAATCCTAAGGTATGGAATCTATTCACTCTTGTGATCTCTTTCCCCAAGAGGCTCTTCAAAATTGGTTTCCAATGATGTCAAAAATATGGGTTTTCTTCCAATTTCATTAATGATCTTTCAAATTGATTTGATGTTGAATTCCTTTGGTTAATATTAATAGATTATGATTATTTATGGGTTGATTATTGTAGTTCTTATTCTTTGACCTTAAACTATAAAAGAATCCATAATTGAACCCTTTTTCCTAACCCTAGGTTATGAATTAAGGTTGATTTGATTAGTGATGATGCAATTGACTTAGTTCTAGTATAGATTAATATTGTATGATGATAATAAGTGAAGTGAGGGATAATTATTGTTGGATTTATGGTAAGATATTGAAGGAGGCTTATGGAGGCTATTTGGTAAGACTATATGATTATGAGTTCTTTACTTTATTATTGATGGTTCATGCTTGATGATGTTGTTCAATTAAAGTATTCTATGTGAATATATTAAGAATATGTTGATATGATGAATGTAATGGCATGTCATGAATATGTTGAAATGTGAGATCATGTTAAGGGTGTGATGATACAAGGTTGAATATGAATCACTTGTGTGCCTTATTATGATATGATTATGATGTGATGATCTCACAAATGAAGGGTTGTATTGAAAGGAAATTATCATGCAATACCTAATGAACTAATGACATGATTATACAAGGGGTTAGTCTTTTATGACCTATATTAAGATATGATGACTAAGAATGACTTAAAGGCATTTCAAAAAGGGACTTTAGCTTAGCACTGAGCGAACTAGATATGAGAGGTGTCCCTTCGTGATGTGGGAAGGTAGGTTCACAATGATTCTCATGAGATGAGGACTCCAATGCTAATGGGCATGAAGAGGGTTCAATACATATCTCCTAGTTCCTTAACTATGTTTCCCAAATAGGAACACTAGCTAGTGGATCTACCTAGAATTATATGTTCATGTTTTGGTTTTACCTTGGCAAGTAGACGGCCTTCTTTTGGTGTAGGGTTTCATGACATCGAATTCCATTATTAGCTCATATGGTCTATTGTCGGTTAAGGTGATTGTTCCCGAAGTAAAATGAGTGAATGAAAGTAATAATTTGAACACTAACTAGGATGATTTAAGGGGTTCTACTTAGTGTAGGTAAGGGTATGGGACTTTACCTATTCATTTCACGATTTGGCCTTGAGGGGAGTCGTAGGAGGTTGTTCCTATATACTTATAATATGAATGAAATGCATATGTTGACTTTGCATGTTGATGATCCTATATGATGTTTAGTTTCATTAATAAACATGATATTGGTCTAAGTTGATATATATTATGATAAATATGCATGATATGAAAATATATATGAAATGTAGGCATTGCTTATGGTCTCTTTTCTAGTTTACTTGATTATGTGGGGTTATGGGGATTCACATGAGCATTGCACTTGTAGGCTTAGGATGGGATTGTTGGTAAGGGTCTTATATGCTTTGATGTTATGAACTCTTGTACATGAATTGTTGTTATGACATTATGTTGGAGTTATTCATGTAGATATGGCCTTAATATGGTGCTATTCATGTTGATATGACATTTATGATGATGTTGGTCTTGTGTTGGATATGAATATGTCTTAATGATGCTATGTCTATTGACTTGTATATACTCTTGTATGTGCATAAAAGGCTCTCTAAGTGACTTAGCACAGTTTTGAACGAAATGTCATTTTAAGCATGACTTCAATGGTTTTATGTACATACGTTTCCATACTTAGTACATGTGGTTTGTACTACCCATATTCTTTCTCTTTTCCCAAACAATGTAGGTTCGGGTCATTGAAGTGTAGGAGACCCCTTTGAAGTAAGACTTGGATATATTTTTTAAGTTATTGGTAGGTCCTCAAATTCGTGGATATTGTCATTCTTCTATTCTAGCTATAATGTTGCTTATGTCTAAAGACGATTTTTCTTTCCTTTATCTCTTGAGACTATTGTTGTAAGCTTATATGTGGCATATTGTATTGAAGTAAAGGCTATGCCCAATATTGTAATTCTCTATTATATGGTTTAATGTGAGACAAAGTATTAGACTATTTCATATGATTTGATTATGTCTTCTAACCGAGAAGTCTATGTAAACTTTAATAAGCAAGGAGTCTATGTAAACTCCATATATAATATATGAGAAGTCTAAATATACTTCACTATGTAAAAGTTTTTAATTTTTTGTATTTTTGAACTATGATATGTTATGACGAATGCTAAGGGTTAGTCCAAGTCCTCTTCGAGGACGAAGATGTCGGTTACATCTAGGGGTGATCCCCAGTTGTGACAGTCATATATGTGTTCTTAACTTATATAGTGGATGATTTGGTGTAAAGAGTTTAAGCTTATACACAGAATATTAAACCATCGGTTCTTATAATTAAAAGTTATAGTTCACAATCATAGATGGAAATCTGGACAAAACCATCAGAAAGATTGTAGCATGAGATTAAATGTAATTTATATTGATTATGAGAATGATATAGTTCTAACTTCTAACTTCTCGTGCTAGTGCATTTGGTATTTATTGAACGGGATAGAGCAAAGATAGATATTTTAGACTGACTGATAAAAACATATTTTCTAAACTTTTAAATGTACTTATATTCTTAATCTTTATATAACGATTATTATCTGTCTATATTACTTATCGTTTTGATTTATTAAAAGGTGAGATTTTGAGATGGGTCAATTTGCCTGGTAGATTGGATGATAATAATATATATTGGTGAAATAATTAGTTAGTTTATGGAGTCCATGTCTAGCTATAGAGATTGATGATACATTTTTTATGAGAAGCTTATAAGTTTGCATGTGTAAACCCGGCCGGTAAATTTACGAATCTGGCACATGAAATAAGTTAAGTATTGCTCTAAATGAAATTAATCATTGAATTAAATTCGTCAGTAGTTTACTTTATTGATTATTATCGGTAATCTTAAAATGGGAAATTACATAAGTGTTTAATGGTGAATTTAGTGCAATGATTTTTTATGGTAAGAATAATTCAAATTAATTATTTGGAATTATTTCCTAATAGGAAGCCTCATTAATAAATTATGTGGTCCCTCCAATGCCCAATTTAACTAGAACTCAAAATATTATTTCTAGTAAAAAGAAAAAAGAAGCGTGTTTCTTCTGAGAAAAGAAGAGAAACGTGTGTTTATTGATTTTCTTGAAAGAACAAGAATTTTCTTTGCACTAGAAAGACATCTCTATAAGTAGGGATTTTTCTGACCTAGAAAAGATTTAATTCAATATTCTATACAATACTTGCCCACCCAAGTATTGAGAGAGTTCAATTGTTAATCGGGATCATTGTATAAGACTGTAGAGTTGGAGTTGGATTTACTTCAAGATATCTGCACACGCTTCAAGATGTAATGCTGAGTTAATTTCCAGCATACTTTGTATGTGACGCATATTTATGATTGTTGTTTATATTCATGCAAGATATATGATTCTGGAATGCTTTCACTGTGTATGCTATTTACCAACACTTAAAATGAGAAGTACTTGTTTGTTCAAATATCACTAGTTCTACCTTTTTGAAAAAAGCTTTTGTTATGCTATTTCTAGACACCTTTTGTGAAATTTTCGACTCCGCCATTGTATACACATATTATAATGCTCTATTCTAAACCTTGTCTCGATCATGCCGACAATTTAAATCAGTTTTCCTAAAAAAAATAAAATTATTTGTTTTCTAATCATTTTCTTTATTATGTCAAAAGTAATATATATATATATATAGTAGCCCTAATACTAAAACTATTCCAATATGCCATAGACTGGTCCCTAAGCTGTTCAACAGAATTCATGCATCAGAATTGCTTGCTTAGAGGGGAGAGAAGCACATGCATGGAGTAGTAAAGTGTATGGTATTTCTTTAAAGAGTTTAAGTTATTAATATATAAGTAATTTTTTATACTATCACATTATTTAAATGATATTTATTGATATACTTTTATGTATTATTGAATTTAAGACCTTGAAAATTGAATATATTATCTGATATAGTAGGCAAAAGTAATATATAATAATACCAAAACTAAAAGGGTACAACCCTTGTGATTGCATTTGATGAAAGAGGTTTTGTAGTGTTTCAAAATATAGTCTTTATTCGTTTCGTGGTACTCTGCACCTCAAATGATCACTTTTGGAATTTGGACCCTTTTTTGAACTTTTGGAATTTTATAAATGTTATTTTTGTTTTGTTTGAATCGAGTGTCTTTCGGAAATAATTTATTTATATTTACGAAATAGTGATATGATTTGCATACACTCTACACTTTTCAGACTTTTCTCGTGAGATTCTGTTGGATACTCCCAAATATCTCATTTATGTTTAAGTGTGCTCAAATATAATAATTAATATTTCCTCTGTTTCATTTTAAATGTCGCTTTAACTCAAAATAATATTACTTTTAGAAATTCAAAATTAAAATATCCAATTATTTTCACTTATACTTTAACATTAAAAAGGTTAAATAATTATTTTTGATGTTGTTCAATTCTCAATTAACAACTAAGATATAGAGATAAGTTAATAAACTGTATTTTGTATAAAATAATTAAAGCAACAATTAAAATGAGATGGAAGGTGTAAATAGTAGTGTCATAGGTTAGATTTGATATTAAAATAGTTAAGTCATACTAAATATTAGGAGAACTTCTGTTTTTGTATTTATTTTTTGTTGAAAAAAATATATATTCAAGCCACCTTTACCTATCAAAGTAATAAGAAACATAAACAAAAATACAAGGTGATGTGTAAAGTTGGACCTAACATCACTTAAATTTATATAATAAAGAATAAATTAATCTACACTACTTATTGTTAGAGAGTCATATATATAAATTAAAGTTCAAGACTAAGTTAAAAGAGATCAAATGAACATATGATGATTTTGTGTTGTCTTTCTTTTAGTTAAATGTGTCTTTAAAATATAAGTATTATTGTAAACTATAGAGAGTACTTTTGTAAAAATTCCTTGTACAAAATTGCCCCTAGTGGGTATAATGCACCATTTTTTATTATTCTAAAAACATTTCTCTATATATATTCTTCAATAAAAAAAAACATTTTAGGTCCACTTCCTTTATGCAAATCAAATGTGGACATTTGCACTTAGATTTTGATTATTTAAAAAAAAAAAAGTATTTACCAAAAAAATAATATTTCCTTTGTTTCAATTTATATAACATCTTTCGAATTTCAAAATTGTAAACAGGTCTATCTTTTATCTAAATTTTTTCATTATTATTTTTAAATATTTTAAATTGTTAATTATTTATGATACATAGTTTAAAATTTTTATCCACTAACACTCTCAAAAATCGAAATGTGTCACGTATCGTACTGGCAGTGATATATTTAAAAAGTTGAAAAAGGCTTAAATACCGATAAGAGAGTATGTGTTGGTCGGCATGGTTGTGCATGATGAAAATTCTTTTTGGTCCCACAAATTTATTCTTCTTATGTAATACATAATAAATAATAATATAAATAAATATATATATACATATTCTTATGACAGAGAGAAAAAACAAGAATGAAAAAAAGCTAGCTAGAAGAAGAACAAGTAGAGAAAATGGAATGAGAGGTTGCAATAATAATTGCCACAAAAATATAAGGAGATTGAGAAATAGAACAATGATTTCTCTTAAGGTATAGGTTCTTCTACCCCACCACTTGTTGCTTTATTCTTCTTATCCCATCATACTTATCTTCCAAAGTTGGCACAAAAACTTTTTTCAAGAATATTTTTTATTGTGGAAAGCTTTGTAGGACAGAGAAAATCAAAAGATAAAAGGCACACAATTCCTAACCTAATGTTATATATATATACATATATATAGTGAGTTAGAAAAAATAATGTATGCATACGTTATTTTGATGTATTATTAATTTCTTGTTTAGTATAATTTTTTCTCATTTATGTGTAACTTTTTTCATATTTTTGCATCGTATTTATAAACGGTATTATTATAACAAACTTTTGCAATATATGTTATTTTTAATAAATCAAATCACACTACATAAGAAATAATCTCAGCATAACTATTAATATCAGTATTACTATTATCACATTCAACATTGCTCACCCATCAAGTGATCCCATAATATGTGCTATCACTTCGGATGTCTTAAATTTATGCGTCACAACTGAAATTTCGAGAGTCAATCACATTTTTTTATAAGAGATATAAATTATTATGATTTATAGTATTTTTACATAATTTTTAAATTTATAATTATATTCAAAAGATTAAAAGTTTTCATTTTTTGAATTATGATTAAAGTTTAAATTTTGAATTTTTAAATTTCTAACTAAGCATTGATAAATTTCAACAAAAAAAATATTATTTTATTATTAATTTGTTATAAAAATAAAACATAAAATAATTTTTTGATTAAAAATTTATAATAATATCATGACATAAGTAAGATTATTAATTTTAAAAAGAAATCTTAATAATTTTTGTATAGAATCAAACTATATCAACTAGGAGTATTTGTTTCTACTTAGAATAATAAAAAGTATTAGTAGTAGTAGGTCTTTGATGCACTATGTAAAAAGCTAAGCATCTCCCACCTCTTGGTGATTTCCCCAAAATGATAATACTCTGAATTTGGTGTTGTATCAAAATAATAGATATGACATCACACATGGGAAGATATATACCAAAAGTTCCATTTTCTTTTAGTTTCTTTGTTGAATCACATAATTCAACACCCCATTAATTATTTGTGGAATCAACTATATAATTAACTCCACATCATGCATATGTGAACTTAATTAATGAATGTTTACTATTCTAATTTTAGTACTATGTGAAAGAATGAAATACCCATTCATTCAATACAACATATCCTTAATTAACATAGTCCATTGTGAAACAAATATAACTTTATGCACATTATCAATATTAAAATCGGAATTTTTATTCAGGATGTTTAAAATATGAAGAATTAGACACATAAAAAAGATTCAACATCTATTATATATATGTATACAAAATAATTCTAACAATACAAAAAGCAATATAATTTTTTTATTAAAGAAAGTTTGAATGAACTCCCTGAGTTGTTTCTAGCTTAGCCCCTACTTATCACAATCTTTTTTCAAGGTGGTTGGATAATTAACATTTCAATTCCATTGTTTAAATCAAAGTCTAAGTTGATCAATTAATGAAAATAAATTCCAAATATTACTTGTCTCTATAATGCACTAGTAGGTGGAAACAAATAGCTAGGAGCCTAGGACCATTATATTTTCAAATAGTAACACTTTTGAGATACCCTAAAACAAAACCAAAAAAAAAAAACGACAAATTATGTGAACCATTGAAAAGGCACCTAAATTCAACATCAAACTTCCTATATGATAGGAACCATTTGGTCCTTATAGAGATACTACATACCAAAATAGGTCCACAAAACCCTAATTAATAGATTTGAAGCACTTCCACTCAAAATTAGAATAGATACCTTGTGAGTTGTGATGATGCATAAACCCTAGTCATTTTCATATGTAGTACACGTGTAAAAGTTCTTCACTTTACCTCTTTCCGTTATAAATTTAACAGAAAAGAGCAAACGTATTGAAAATAGTTTAAATTTATTCTCTTTTCGATTTATTAAATCTCAATTATCTTTCACATTAATGTTTTGGTTAATTTCTCCCTCCTTTCACCTCTATTAGACCTTTAAATATTAAAGTTTGGGTTATAATTATCTTATGTTTGTTCACATGGCCTCAATCATAAATAAATCGATCCATTGGTTAAATCCAGTACAACTAAAAACCTTTTAATTTCAATCATCATGGAATCGACTTAACCAGGCTAGAAATCATTGACCAAATTCAGCAACTAAAAAGATTCAAACGAAAACAAATCAAGAGTTTAGCAAAACTCAATGCTTATTAATTACATCAATAACCTTTAACAATAATTAATTTATTATAATAGTTTGCTAAATATGTATTTTTAAAGATATCAAACACCTGGTTGGTCCTACCATAAAGTTTTGGATTAAAATTCAATTGATATCCAAAATTTGCTAGCACAAATTCAATTTCAATGTTAGATATTAAAATAAATTAATTTAATTATGATTCTTCAATCTTAATAAAAGAATTATCAACATAAAAAATGGACGTGATGACACTTCTCTATTTCTATCAAGATAAGTCAACCTCAACCTAACGAGAATAAAAAAATTGCAAAAAACAGTAAAGCGAGATCAAGACATAGGCAGAAAACTTATTCATTCTAAACAATGTCCCAAAATTTGGTGTCACGTGTACAAGTCACTAATGAAAATAGATGATTCAAAGATACATACAAGTTTCAGTCTTTGTTTCTCAAGTAGAACAAGCTTAAAAGAAAAAGGAAAAGAGGGTCCGCTAGAATGACAAACAGCTACCTACCTCTCAAATCCTTCGTGAGCCTCAACTTTCAGGAGAAGAAGAAGATCACATGGATCCGGGTTGAAACCTACACAAGTGTAGAAGAGATGGGTGATCAGTACCAGCAACATGGTACCCAACAAGCAATCTACTAAACAAAGCAACTATAATTAGAATCGATAACCATAATTAGATTTTTAAAAGTCATCTCAATCATATTGTTTCTCTTCAATATCGATATAGTTCAATTAAGTTTTCATTTATATTTACTTTTAAAGTATATTAAAATTAGAATACTTCTTTCGCAAAAGAAGCACTTCAATTCTTCACCAAGAAATCAAGACTTTAAAACTTTGTTGTCATATTATTTGATCTTAATTAAACATTTAATAGGAGTGCTTGCATAGCTTTTGTCGTATTGTTTGATATAGCATCTTTAATTTAAACCTAATTAATTAAAGACTAATTAATGAGCAAAACCCAAAGTCTTCTAGTCACCAAAGGCATAGGATCTAGATTATATTTATATTTGAAAATATTATAAAATATATTTATACATATAATTTAGCATATAGTTAAAATATAAAATATATTTACATACATGCATGTAAAATTATTTGATTCGCCTCGGTTAAGAAATTTTTCAATTTTTTCATAAATTAAAAAGATTATCTCAATTGTTCGGAACTATTATACACTTAAATAAAAATTCACTACTTTGTTGAAAATGGTATAAATCGGTTTGGTCCAATTATAATTGATCGGTTCGATTGGATTTTCATTTTTTTTGACACCCCTAGTTTAAACTAGTGAAAATTTCGCGGTTAAGAAAACTTATACTACTTAATTACTCATCATAGCTATAGTTTGCTATAATTACCTCTCGCGACTAATATTAAAAATTAATTATGTGGACTGACTTCGAGTTGTATTAATAGCCACATTTATATGATTCGCAACTAGCAAGTCTTCTTTTGGTTTATATTTTTATACGATGGTTTTATTTGTATATGACGATTATTTTTTTTGACTTTTTCAGTGTTGTCACCATATAATTAAATTTTTGTGTATAACCTTTTAAAATTTGTATAAACGTGTAGTTTTCGAATTTTGTATAAGTAGTTTGTATAATGTAATTTGTACAATATATTTTGTGTAATTGTTTAAAGTTCATATGTTTATGTTTGTAACAATTTGTTATTTCATGTTTTATCATATTTGTATAATTTCAGACTTTATATTACTCAATTATACAAACACATGCGAATTACATAAACGTAGCCGCAAATTATATAAATGACATGTAAAGTATACATATTATTGTCCTCTCTCTTCCCTCTCCCAATATCGCCTGCCTCTCTTCTCTCTCTCCCAATCTCGCTAGCCTCCTACCTCTCCTAATCTCGTTTTTCATATATACAAATGCATATGTATAATATACAATTATCTAAATGATATAAATATACAAGTCACATCTCTCACATTTTCTGCCCTCTTCACTCATCTCTCTCCTCCCTCTTCCATTCTCACTCGCCTCTCTCCTCCCTCTCCCAATATCGCTTGCTATTTGTAAAAATACATATGTATAATATATAATCCTTTAATCAATATACATATACAGGGGAGATATATAATCCTTTAATCAATATACATATACAATTCGCCTCGCTCCCGCTCTTTGCTCTCTCTCACTAGCCTCTCTCCTCTCTCTCGCTCTCAATCTGACTCTCCTCTCTCATGCTTATAACATGTAGCTACGAATTCTAATTATCAAACTATAGTTATGAAGAGTAATTAGGCTATTTTGAGTGGCTATATGAGAAAGTTCCTCTTGAAACTATAATGTTTTGATAAGATGCGCTCTTGCACTCCCCAATACAATATTTATTTTATATCCTAGCTAATGCGGTGGTTATATGTCATGACCGAATCCACCGGGCCATGTGGGAACCTACTCTAACACCTAAGTAGGAGAACCCTTGATTCCCAATAATTAAAACATGCGGAAGATTAGGAAAACTAGCAAGTAAAGTAATTTCATATAATATTTTAATAACTCCAGGAGTTTAAAAGGACTCAAAGTTAAGAATATAAAGTAAGTAACACCCCAAGGATCTAGTCTAAACAGATACAAGAGATTCTAAGATTATAAGATGCGAACACGATATCAAGACACAACTCCCACCATGTGGAAGGATAAATAGAAGTTGCTGGAGATTTCCCTTGTCTTCATCTAATGAAACATTACCAACCCTGCATCCAGACTAGGCCAAAAAGGCATAGCAAAAATAATATCAGTACAACTTACGTAATGGTAGACATCATCAATCAACCTGAATACCCACCGCATAATAAAGAAATCAACTTATGAAACATGCAATAAGACTAATCGCTCCTCCACCTTTATATTTTGCCTACCCCTTACCATTCCGGATATTAACATCATGCTAGTCCACTTAATTCTATCAGCATCTGGCCCGCCCTGGCGGGACAATGGCCCTAGTACTTTTCTAAAGTCTTGTTTTTTCTAAATAACAATGGTTCTGATCGTTACATTATATTAAATCTTTTTACAATATTTCTCACCCTAAATAGTAAATAACTTGAATTGATCATTTTCTAACTAGGGTGTACTTATTTTATGTACACTTAATCATATTAAATTGAATTATTGATAAGTTTTATGTATGCACTTGATATAAATAAATATTGGGGGTATTATAATTTTAATATGACTTATTTCAATCAAATGACCTCGAGAAGCTAAAAAAAATCAAATAATTTTTGAGATCTTAGTTTTTGGAGCTAAAAAAAACTACTTCTTCCGTTTCATTTTATGTGGTAATATTTGACTCGACACGAAGTTTAAGAAATAATGAAGACTTTGAAATTTTTACCAAATTGCCCTTCAAAAAAAGTAACTCACTTTTCTCCCTCCTCATAAATGTATTAGAAAATTAAATGGGACCAATAAGGGTAAAAGAGAAATTATACCTTTAAATACTTACCATATAAGAAAATGTGACATTCTTTTTGGAACTGACCAAAAAGAAAATGGTGTCACATAAAATGAGATGAAGGGAGTATTTTTTTTCTCTAGTTTTTTGAAAAAATAAAATATGAAATCTCAATTGTAAGCTAGATACAGAAAATAGACAATTATCACCATAAATTAAATTAAAAGATATCTTGTTTAAAATTGTGCGATTTGTTCAACGTTTAGATTAATTAGCAAAATAAATAGAGCCCCTTTTACTTTGTAAAGGAAAAAAGTGACCCTTTTTTACTCTAACTTTAAGATTGATATATTTTTATATATAAAAACAAAGACATAGATTAGTATATATTAACAAAAAATGAATTAATGTCATGACCTTTACTTTTATGAAATTGATGCATACATGTCTTATTATCTCTAGGCTAACTCCAAAAGGTGTACACAATATCTTCCACCACTAACCTCAATATCTATAGGCATTTTTGAAAAGAAAAAATAAATGATGTTGGACACGTACGTAGACAATTGTCATTATACATTTATATAAGTTTTTTATTTGTTTCTTTATAAATTCTTGATTTCTACATTAGTAAAATTATTGTTAGGTTATCAATATCATTGTTATTACACTTTATAGATGTAACACATAAATTTATCCTTTAATTTCATCTTAATGAAATTTATGTCTTTTAATTTTTTGTGCATGAGCAAATGTTTAAATTTGTATAAAATTGAATAAGTAGACTCACACGTCCTATGTGATAATTCGTGTGAGATACACTTATCTTACGTGATAACTGATTTCCATTATACCGTATAGAAACTGAGTTTCTACTCGTTTAATTTTATACAAGTTAACGTCTTTACTTATCCATATCTAAAGTTAAAAGATATAGGTATAAACACTTCTATACATTTTTAAATTTATACCGTATGACTTTTGGCTTATATATAGCTTGTCCATGATAAAATTGTAGCTCGATAGACTATAATTCCAATGTGCTTGTTGGACATATCTGCTCACTTAGTTATTAAAAAATTTTCATTAACCAAAAAAATAGTCTTGGGAATCTCCAGTCATATATTATGAAATTGTAGTTAATAATTTTATTTGATTTAGCATTTTCCAGCACTGAAATGCCTCGTGACTTTTGCTTTTTGTATTTTATAAAATATTAAATATAAATATATATTTATTTATTTTTTTTGTAGTCAAGTAAAGAAGTTCCATTAGAAAAGTTTAGTAGTAGTACAAGATTAGTTAGGTCTATTGTACTTTGCCCCTTCAACATCATCAATATTTTATTTAATAAAGTGATAAAAACAAAAGGGGAAGACTTAATAGAAACAAAATATTGGTCCTACACATGATTTTATTCTTTTTTGCCCTTTATTTGTTTCTTCTGGCCCAATATTGACCCAATTAATATAATAAATCACTATCTAATGGCAGAAAAATATAATTAAAGAAAAATAAAACTATATCCATGGCCCTACCTCACCTCTAAAAAAGAAATTAGAGGAAGAAAAAAATGAGGGGATTTTTATCATCAAATTTACATAAATTTCACTAGTTTAGGATCTAATTACTTCGATACACTTTACTTTGTAATATTACGCTATCATACCTTACTTTGTAATATTACGCTATCATACCAGATTTTAGTGCCTCTAGATTCATGTATTTTGGATAAATGAGGTCAAAATTGAATGTAATTTGTTCCAGGTACGTTTATCAAAGTGTATTCACATATATTTGGAATACATAACAAATTACATTTGTCATCCTCCCATATATCGGGTATCCCAGTTACATGTGAATCACACTTGATACAAACTCGATACATGTATCTTGTGTGATTCGCATGTATCTGAAACAGATATGAATCTCGCTCACTTCTTTCTATTTTTGTGTATCTAATAATAAAAATACATGTTTCCAAGTGTATCTTCTTTAATATATGATAGAAAACTCTTAACTAATGGTAATATACATACTATTTTAAAAGTATAAATAATAATAGCATATGGGTAGTTTTTCCATAGCATATAGGGTAGTAAAGTATCTTAGTAGTTTTACCTTAATTTTGCAAACTATATCCCCAAAAGGAAAAGTAATCTTTTTTTTTCCTGTTTCTATTTTAATTTTGCAAGTGTGAAAATCATAGATTCATTATCTCCCCACTTAAAATCTTTTTGAAAAAAATCACCATGGTCAATAGTAAATGTAGATATGATTTATATATATAGAATTGTTTTAAATGGTAAAACTAAAACATGACAAAAATAAATATATAAATTAAAGTCAACTTGAGAAGCTTAATAAAAGAGATTAGTATTGAAAAAGGAAAATCTCAACAACTTTCAAACTATTTGTTTGGTTTAAGTAATATGTTCACACCTTTTCCTAGAAAAAAATGAGTCAACTATTTCTAATTGTCAAAAAAATATAACATTTGCTTTTTTCCTTGCGTTGATTTTATAAAATCAAATATTTGCAGCTTGACTAAAGCTATTGCTTTATTTGCTTCTCATTGAATTTTTTTTAAAAAAAAAAAAATTTCTATTTGTTATTTAGTTATTACTAAAGTTTTTATTAGTCATTTAGTCAAATGACTACGGATAGTACCAATTAAGTCACCAAAATGCTACACTATATAATTATTAATTATAAAGTTCCTCGAATTATTAAGTTTTTTCTTTTTTTTTTTTGGGTATTTGCTATGTCACAAACAATACTCCACTAATTTTTTCTAAATATGAAAATGGTTATTACTAATGGAATTTAAAGGGAAAACTAATAAAGTAGTTTTACTTTTTCTTCATATTATTATTATTTGTTTGAGGGGTAAGGAAAAGGGGACATGTTGACCAAATATGTAGATAGTGCAAAAAGATGTGTGATAGATGATAAGTATTTCATTCTTAATATAAAGTTTTAGGCTCAAATTCTGACATAAAATTGCTTTTGATAAAGATTAATTATTGCTAAAATGAATTTGTTTTACACGATCTCAAAGCAGATAATGAAAATTGAGGGAACAAGAGTGAAAAAAACTATCCCTCTGTTTTAAAAAGAATAACCTTGTAACCTTGTTTAATTTAACACTAAATGAAGAAGAAGTTTCAATCTTCTGATTTTAAATTAAAAAGTTACATTAAATGTATTAAAATGTTCTTTAATTTTGTGGTTTTAAAAATGTCATATAAAAAAATAAATTTAAAATATTGTAATAATAAAAAAAAAAGGGTTATCCTTTTTAAAATAGACAGAAAAGAAAAACAGATCATTATTTTTAAAACAAAAATAATAAATCATTCCTTTAAAACGGAAGAAGTAGGTAGATGAAGAAAATGATTAATATTTGGCTATGGCTTGGTCATGGGACAAATGACCCAATGAAGTTGTTTGGGCCACAAAAAAAAGTGTGAATTCAATGCAAGAAAGAATCAATATTCTAGCTTAGTTGATGAAAGGTACGTCAAACAAGAGGGCAATTTGCTAAGATCTTCCTTAAGACAACATTTAAGAGATCTCATTGGGGCCAAATATGTGAATGTAAGATTTTTCTATTCTACCATCATTTCGTAAAGAAAAGAAATTCCACAATATTGACAACATGAGAGCAATCAATTTCTTTATAGTAAATAAACAAATGGAAACAGGATAAATATACCCTTGAGCTATCGTAAATGGTATGCAGATTGATATCTTTTGTCATACTTTTGGGACATTGATACTCCTGTCGTCCAAATATTAAAGCATATACATGTTTTTCACTCTAACGGAAGACTAAATAGAGATACACGATATAATCTTATCTATCGATCCAATATTTAATAAATGTTCCGTCAGTGGATAAGATTATGACACATATATGTCCGTTAGTATAAAGGGTATATATGCTCTAGTTTGTGGACGGCAGAGTCATCAATGTTCCAAAAATATGACGGAAGATATCTGCATACCATTTACGATAGCTTAAGGGTATATTTGTTCTTTTTAAAAGTAAAGAAGAAATATAGTTTATCTACTTCTTTTAAAATAAAATAAAATAGGTTACTTCATTTAAATGGGGAAATAAAAGTATTTGGAATTTTTATGTGATTTAAATTGACTCAAATTTACAATGGAATAAGTTAAGCGGCATCTTGACAATCACTTGACTTGTCTAAAATTTTGAAAATAAAGAATGTATTTAAAAGAGAAAGACTTGTATATTTCTTTTTGACAGAATCTTTTTTAATATTAGATACAAAATAGGATCCAATATTACAAACACAGAGGTATCGTTTTGTTTGTTATGTATAGTAATTTTCTTACAAAATCAATTTAATTAAAAGGCAGTAAATAAATTAGTCACATATAAGAAAATAACGTGTCACAATAAATGAGCAAATTAGGGTGAGGTTTGTAAAAAATAAATTTAATTAATACTTGAATGTACATAAATTAGGCCGAAATGGACTAGAAGTCTAATCATAACTCTAACTTTGCACAAAAGTTATTTGGGCTTAAACGTTAAATTAAAAGTATAAACTATATTATTAAGATTTTTTTGGAATTCACGGATACTTTACTTCTTCATTCGATATAGAGTAAATGATACATAAGTTATGTATCAGATACATGACTATAATTCGGATTCATATTTATTTAGATTTGGAAGAATAAGAGTTTGTATCAACAATAACATTTGTACCATATACATTGTATACAAACAAAATTCTGATGTACTGTATTTTGATTAAAGGTAGGATTTTTAATTCCTTAATTATTTGTCAAAAGACTCAAAACATCGAAAGAATTTCATACCTAAATTTTGAGACTATTTAAAGGTGATTTTGATTTTGAAGTAAACTTGGACTGTTAATCTGATTTTATTGAAGAGAGAGTTTGATGGGCTCAAAGTGAGTCCATAAACAAACAAACCAAAAAGCCTATTTACATCTAATCCGACCCACTAATTGATCAAAAACATGACTAATAATTCAAGGACAACTTTCACATATAGCAAACAAAAAATTCATATTTGTATGCTATAGCAAAGTTTGCATAATTACGCTCCATAGCAAACATAAAACTGTATAATTCGCTATACATATACAATTGTGTAATTCGCTGGCCTATTTCGCTGCAATTGTATAATTCGCTATCATATTTCACTGCAATTGTATAATGCATAATTGTATAATTCGCTGCCTATTTCGCTGCAATATTTGTATAAAATTTGCTTTGCATACAATTGAATCGAAGTAAAATGTATGTATATTGCATAATTATAAGTGTATAGGAAGAAGATATATGTTTTTTTCTCACTTTATACAAAAACAGAAACACAATTTATACACTTCTGTTGTATAAAGCAAGAGAAAATTGTATTTCACTGCAATTGTATAATTCATTCGCCTTTTTCGCTGCAATATTTGTATAAAATTTGCATTTGTCTACAATTAAATTGAAGTAAAATATTTGTAAATTGTATAATTAAGTGTATAGCACGAAGATATATGTTTTTGCATGTGTATATACAATTTTCTGTCGCTTATACAAAACAAAAACACAATTTATACACCTTTGTGTATAAAGAGAGAGAGGCGACTGACAAACTTTGGCTAACGTTTGCTATGGTGCACAATTAAATCAAACCATAGCTACTCCATTTATTTTAGGTTATTAGTTTGCTATTATATACAATTATCCCATAATTCAATCCACTTTAAATTGTTTCCGGAAAAAAAAAACATTTTCTAGAAAAACATCTTCCATCGTACCAAACACCCCCCCTTTGATCCCCCTTTCCCATGCTAGAGTTTTCCAAGTGTAATAGGACCTAAAACTGACATTTTCACATTATCTTTTGCCTCCTGAACACAGCATAAATGAATCATAATAGAAGAGCATTAAGCTGATCTCTACTCTGTTGAATTGAGACAATCACTTAAATATACCCAACTTATTTTAATTATAGAAATGTAACATTTTCTTCTATATAGAATAAAAAATAGTGTGAAACCTAAATTTGAAAGGAAATAGTAGCTTCAAGCACTTTCAATATTTGAAAATGCAAGCAAACCTTTCTACATATGGTACAATATTTTTGGATAAATTGGGAATATTTCTTCTGACATTAATATTAGGAGCTCCCTTTTGCCATGCGTAATTTTTTTTATTTAATACCATCAGTTCCGCAACTATAATTTACGCCTATGTTATCAAGGATAAATTATTAATTTTAAAAGGAAAACGGGTAATTTTAGTCAATTTTGGGAAAAACCATCCAATTGAGGGGTATAAATGGCCAGATAGTATAACGAAAGGTAAAGCTAACTATTAGACGAAAGTTGGGAGTAATTTTTACCCTTCTCCCTTTATTTTAAATCTAATAATCAAACAGAATCTGAATAATCAGAAACAGTTAATCTGATTATGAAAATGCAACACAATTAGGTGCAATTTCTTTACCCAAAATTACATTTACCAGAATTAGAATAATTTTCAAAGTCTAGGAGAACTTTACCACTTCCAGTGAAAGTTGAGAGGCTTGTACATTCATTCACCTCACGAGCGGTATGAGCAGATACTCTGCATAAAAAAGCTGCCAGCAACAATAATGAAAAAGGTTAAATTGATCGAAACGAGTCCTAAAAAGATGAACTGTATAAGCAAGGTTCAAGCTAATTAAAGAAAGAAACTAAGGTGCATTTTGTACAAAACTCTAGCAACAGATTCAAGCTTAACCTTGTAGTGATATTGCCAAAGTATTCTTCACTATTGTAGTGTAAAATATGCATTATTGATGCTACAATATGATTACTTTTGACACTATTTCACCCCTTCAGCTTCTATACATATTACTCCACTTTTGTGTAAGCTTATAAAAACAATGTTTCCTGTGGGGGAAAATCTAAGTCGAGTCTTGGAGAGAGTTATTACCTAGATTTGTTCTTGAGATTGAGAACTAAGGCTGGTCAATGTCTAATGCTGTAAAATTCTCTCGACATCATGTTGCTCTATGGTTTTAATCTACTTGCCCTAACGTTAGTCCAAAGAACAAGTGCGGGTATATGTCAGAAAAAAGCCATAACGACTCTTGTTATTAAACCCAAATCATTTTCGATTTACAGCATATAATATAGCTCAGCATGAGATAATATAGAGTTACAATTTAAGATAACATATTTAATAAGAACATAGTTATTATATCAAAAATGAAAAACAAATATGAAGTTCAACCAAAGGATCTTCATATAAAGGTCATGCGTGAACACCAAGCTAAGAGACTAAATAAGTGCAAGCAAAATTCGTACAAGTCAGATGATATAAGCATGTACCAATGAGAGATTAGCATTTTGTACCTCCATTATACTCTAGCAAGTGCAGAAAAATCAAAGGTACAGTACTTTTAAGGCCAAAGATATGTTTATACGCAACAATAAAGCTAGAAAAGATTTTATTTTCTTGCTTTACGTACTGAATACGCCACTGCTTTGAGCTAACGTGCAGTCAATTTCCATGACTTCGTTACATTTTCCAGAATGCTGGGAGAAATCTTACCTTCCATATGAACATGTAAAAGGATGTTATTGCTGCTTTACTACTGAAGTCGACTGATTTGGCACGAGTCCAAAGTAAAAGAGCCAAAGCAGAATGACCCAGAATCTGACAAATGCAAAAATAAGTACACATGTCAGTGCAAGTCATTTGGAAGCTCAAATGTTGAACAAAGACTAACCTATTACACAATGACCATACACTGGTTACTCACTGTTGCGTCAGTAACAATATCTTGGAAACATTTGGTACTTAATTTTTCCTATTTTGATTAACTTATTGTTGGTAAAAACATGTAGCCTGATATCTCAGACAAAAACAGGATAAATGAACTGACACCCCAATCCACTGCCTCATTGAGACAACAACTTCTGGAAGATGTTAAGACAAAGAGCTAAGAACAAACAATAAAGTAGGATACAAAATAGAATCAAGATACGATAAAAGCCTGTAGGAAGAAATGGAAGGAAAAGCAACGACAGAGAAAAGACTAGGTTTACCTTTTTAAATTCTCCTTGACAATAAAGTCCAGACTGCTTCTTTAATTACAACACACTACTCCAGCAAGATGGAGCACAAAAAGGGGAGATGCCCACTACAGGATATTGGTGAAGGCGATGGTGGTGATGATTTTATAACAGAAGGGAAGAAATTTGGCTATATTTTCTGTTGGGAGGATCTGGCAATGAAGTCATTATTTGCCACGCCTGTCCCATGTTTCTTTTTTCAAGTAAAAATGAGGTAACAGACTTCAGCCACTACAGATATATGATTTATGTACTAAGGATGAGAGATATTTTCCTTTTCAACCTAATTAATATTACATTCTTCCCTTGCTTTGTCTGAAAGTTAAAAACCCCAAAGCTGAAAATCCTTGATATTGAAATAACAATGCAGATAGATGAGCAAGCAGACTTCTAATTTGGCTGTGTTTACACTTCTCTATGGACTCGTGTTATATAAGCCTCAAAAGTTGGAAGAAAAACTCTCATGCAGGGCAGAGATCCAACAACAATAACATACCTAGTGTAATCCCCCCCAAACTTGGAGTCTGAGGAGGATAAAGTAACAGCTCGTCTTTAGCAATCTATTTACTTGCTCTCGTTTTTTTATAATTAACAATCTCTCTATGAAACAATTATAAGAGTTCAAGGTGGATTACAGTAAAATATTTGCTCCAGGTGTTGGAAGATGCTGCACCCACTACGATGGCAACAAGATAAGCCATTTCAAGTAGACCAATACAAATCCAAAAGACCTGCCAAAAGTGAACAAGTATAGTCAAGTATATGAGACAATAAAATAGAGTGAACAAATGCCTCAAGTCATTAGCCAGACTTTGATACTTACCCTCTCTTGACCCAAGCGGACAGTAAAAGATTGAATTCCAAAGATCTTGTCACCAACAATATCAGGTATGTCCTACAGTGGCATGTGAAAATTAGATGACTTTCTGTAGCTTGGATTTATTGCAAATATCTAAAAATGATCACATTTCAGGCTATGAGGCTAGAGAGAAATTTAGTTTTCTAAACTTTTTAGTGAATTTTACATTGTTGCCTTACTTTGACTTCAGCTACATCAAATATTCAGTTTTCACTACTGATCTCTTTTGAGCAACATGACATTAGTCTAGCATCATGAGAGAAATTAGTTCTTTAGTGACATTAGTCCAGCATCCAGGTTAATCCATATGCTTCTGGTAATATCACTCTCCTATCCTTTAACTTTTTTTTATAGTCAATACTTGATACTCAATAGCTACTAATTACAATAATTTTACTTTAACAGTTTTTAAGAAGGCCAACAAAATCCATTCTTACATTAGTCAAAGGTCATTGTTGTTAAACTTGATAAGAAAATTCACCAAGGAAAGAAATTTGGTAAAACCGGCTAAGACAAGAGTTGCAACGGCCTTCTTAACTTTGTCAGTTTATGTACATACAAAGGAAAAACTTGAGAATTTCAGTCCTCTCAACTGAATGGACTTCAAGTAAATTTGCAAAAGAAACTTTGGGGAAAGAAGTTGTCAACCTTATTATTTCTGCCCACATTTGGAATGATGTTGTTCGAGCACTTACAGTTTGTGGCCCTTTGACAAAAGTGCTTTGTTTGGTGGATAGGGAGAAAAAACCACCAATGGGCTATATTTATGAAGCAATGGATAGAGCCAAGGAAACTAATCCACGGGGTTTTCGTGGAGTTAAGAAGCAAAATGAGAAAGTGTTTAAAATTATTGATGCAAGGTGGTTAGACCAACTTCATCGGCCTTTGCATGCTGCAAGCCATGTTTTGAACCCAAGAATGTTTTATAAAGTTCAAGAAGAGGGAACTTTAGTAAAGACTCTGTGGGATGAGTATTATGCATGTAATTGAGAAGATGATCCCTGATACAGCAATACAAGATTTACTAGTCGCTAAGCTTCCTAGGTACAAAATGGCGGATGGACTATTTGGTTGTGGTCCGGCTAAAAGAGCTAAAGACACAAGGTCATCGGGTAAGTGAGTTGATTTAGCTCTTACTTCAATTATTTGACTTATTTATACTCATTAACCTTTAAATTCATTTTATTATAGTTGAATGGTGGTCACTATTTGGTAGTGAAACACCAAATTGCAAAAGTTTGCCATGAAAGTATTAAGTGCCCGTTTGGATTGACTTATTTTAGGTGCTTCTAAACCAAAATAGCTTTTAAGCACTTATTTTAAAGCCAAAATAACAAAAATAAGTCATAAGTTAGAAATCCTAACTTATGGCTTTTGGCTTATAGTCATAAGCAAAGTCAATCCAAACAGGCCCTAAGCCTAACTTGTAGCTCATCCAGATGTGAGCGAAATTGCAAGTAAAAAAATATATCCTAATTTCCATATTATATTATTATCAGTATCTATTAGACATTAGTTAATATCTATAACTTATGTGCAGATTATTTCCAAAAATAGGAATAGGCTTGCACTATCGCGTCTCAATGATATAGTGTACATTAAGTACAATAGAACATTGAAACGTCATTATGACTTATGATGCTTGTGAACTCATTGATCCAGTTTGCTTGGATTCAAAATTTTAAATGAATGGTTAGTTGGATGCCCCGAAGATCAAGAAGATGAATTAATATATGAGGATGATGATCTTACTTGGGGTAGTGTTGCTATGGCAATTGGAATTGCTGAGAGTATCTATCATCTTACGTAACTTTCTTCAAGATCAAGAGCACTTGACAAGGACAAAGGAGTAGAAACTACACATACAAGTTCAACTTCAGGTAGGACTCGGACACTAATTGATGAAGAATATGAGGAGGAAGAAGATGAGGAGCAATA
This sequence comes from Solanum peruvianum, assembly GCA_027705065.1. Lineage (NCBI taxonomy): Eukaryota > Viridiplantae > Streptophyta > Magnoliopsida > Solanales > Solanaceae > Solanum > Solanum peruvianum. The sequence goes on along the minus strand of JAKWJD010001761.1, from coordinate 7,241,455 downwards.
TAATGATGTAGAGGATGTTGATATCTACTTTTTTGGTGTAGACAGTTGTGTATAGTAGATACAGACCAGATTGTAGATTTGATAGGAAGTTTGCGATTGACACTTTTTGGTGGTGGCCAGCATGCCCTTAATGCTGAAGAATACAACCTTACGAGTTTCAAAAATAAAGAGTTGGATAGTTTTGAAGAAGAATAGACTTTTAGTTGTAGAGTTCTAGTATTGTCTTCTGAATTATTGGGTCTTGTAAGTTCTAGACTTTTAGTATCTACTATTAGTTTTTGAATTGAATTATTTGCTAATATATGTTATTGCTATTGAGATTTAGGATATTTATCTATGCGATTAAATATTTTTAATTTTTGGTATTAATTGGCGCCTCATTTCAAAAGGCAAGTGCCTCGCCTCTCGCCTCACCGCGAGGGGAGGCGAGCCAGGCCCTTGTCGCCTTTCGCCATCCAAAACACTGGTATCTCTTATGGGCACTAGCAGTTTGGTGGGAAAAGTTGGTGTTCCTGTCCCCCTCTTTGAGCCATAAGCCTCTAGATCTCTGTCTCCAGGACACCTCTTCATTCCTAAGGCTTTTGACTTTTTTCATATTCCATGAAGGCAGTAGCTTTCTTTACAATTTCCTCTTCTATCAATTCTCTGCTTTCTAATATGGAATCTAAATCAGCCAATTGACTCAACAATTTAGATTTTTGAAGCCTCAAGTTCCCCTGCTCCATTCTTTAAGTTTACCGTTGAGAGCTTTAAGTTTACAAGCCAGGATGTAATTAGGCTTCCAGAGAACGCAAAGGAAGACCACCAACTTTTGATTCTATCAACAAAACCTTCAGAGTTTAACCACCAATTCTCAAATTTAAAATATGATTTAGTATGTTGCCAGTGACCATATAGAAAAGCTACTGGAACATGGTCTAAAATTAATCTCCACAAAGGAAGCCCGACATCCTATGCAAACTCAATTGACAAAGCATATGACCATGTCAACTTGAGTTCATCCACAGAAAACTGAGACAGAAGTGGATCAATTGGGTGAAATTATGTATCTCAACTGTGAAATTTTCCATCCTACTAATAAGACACCAGTAAGGTTTTTTCAGTTTACAATAGAGGGATAAGACGAGGGGATCCCCTATCCCTTTCTTATTTGTTATAGCAATGGAGGATCTTAACAACATGCTTAATATTGCTAAGACAAATGAAAAGAGTCAGGATTTTGAAGTTGCCAGAAACACAATGAATATAATCTAGAGATCACTCATCTAGAATATGTTGATGATACTCTAATTTTACATGATACGGATGAGGAATAATGGTTGTTTTAGAGATTAATTGTGATTTTTCTGAAGGCATCCCTGGGCTTCACATTAACTGGAATATAAGAGCCACCTTATTCCAATTAATTTGGTACCTATATGTTGTATCTGACACAGATTTTGGGTGGTATAGTGGGTACCTTGCCTTCAGTATATCTTGGCATGCCTTTGGGAGCAAAATCCAAATCCAAAGAAATCTGGAATCCAATTTTGGAGAAGTGTGAGAAGAAGTTGTCCAGATGGAGATCACAATATTTATTATTGGGAGGCAGACTAATGTTGACAAACTTTATTTTAGATGCTTTACCAATATATATGATATCCCTATTCCATATCCCTCAGGCTGCTACTCATAGTAGGGATAAATTCAGAAGATCTTTTACATTGACGAGGTAATAAGAAGGAAGAGGTTTCCATTTAGCAAATGGAAAAATCTTATTAGAAGGAAAAGTCCTCAAGAATCTGAGTAAAGCTCAAAAGGCGAAAAATGGCTATGGAGGTACTCTCAGGATTCCTAAATCTCTAGATAATTGGGTCTCTAAAGAAGTTATTACCCTTTATGGTGTAAGTCTCTAGAGATCCATTAGGTCCTACTAACTTTTCTTAAAAGTGAGTCTGATGTCAAGGTTTTCAATAGCAACAGAACTCTTTTTTGGACAAACAATTGGATGGGTTTTACTAGGTTACAAGCTCCATTCCCTGATATTTTGCTCTGGCCCAACATCAATACAAAACGATTTCTGAGATGTGGAACCATCAGAGATTGGACTTGATACTCGGAAGACCTTTGAATGACTGGGAGATTCCAAGGTTGACTGAGTTATACAAGTTTTTGGAGACAAAAATGAGAGTGGACTGTTTATGGTGCAAGGGACATAGAAAATGTTAATACAAGATAAGGTGTGGGTACAAGATTTTAAATCAAGTTGAGCCAGTTATTACCAACTGTCCATGGAAGCACATTTGGAAGATTACCCTCTTAAAGTAGCATGTTTCACTTGGCTCTTGGCCAATGAGTCTGTCCTTGCTCATGAAAATCTGGAATGAGGGGGATATCCTATGTTCAAGATGTTCTTTGTGTGGTAATAATGCTGAGACAGTTAATCACCTGTTTCTGCACTGTCTAATCACTGATCAACAGTGGAAGATTACTATCAATCTCAGAGGCATCTCATGGACAATGTCTAGTAAGATTGTCAACATTCCTTTCAGCTGGGAGGAAGCTGGAGTTGGTGCAAGAAGCAGAGATAGATGGAGGATAATCCTAGCATGTATTTGGTGGACAATGTGCAGAGAAAGAAATGTCAAATGTTTTGAAGATAGGAGGTGCAATGTACAGTAATTCAAGCTTAACTGTCTTTTTTCTGTTTGTGGTGTACAAAGGCTTTTTCTGATGATACTGAAACAGTCCTTAGATGTTTTTTTTTTTTTTTTTAAACTTGTAAGGTTGAATTCTTCAGCATTAAAGATATGCTGGCTACCTCCAAAAAGGAATAATTACAGATTTCCTATCAAATCTATAATCTGGTCTATATCATCTATACAAAGCTGTTTACACCAAAAAATTAGAGATACTATACAATTCCATTTAACTTAGTGGATGGAATTGGATCTATCTTCAAAACATCTTCCATTTCTTTCTTTCCAGACTGACCACCATAAACATGATGGTATTAGCTTCCACCATCTCTTTTGACTCTTACTGCCTCCCCTCCTAATCCAACAGTCTAGAATTTATTTTCTTATACTCTTCTGTAAATATGATTTTTCCAGTACTAAGGTAGTACTGAATTTAATACAAACTGTTACCAGATTTTTTTAAAAAAAAAGATTAGTGGAAAGAGTTCAACCACTAACCCTTGCATCACATTTTGTGATGCAGAATGCTCTCATTGCTGAAGTCTGTATCTTAATAGTACATTCAATTAAATTGCTTATTTGTCAAGATATCTTCATGCTTCCAAAATAAATCTGTTTACATGGTCCGTGCTACATCGTTGGATGTACACTACCTAGAGACTAGATAACAGAGAAGCGAATTCTCCCATTATTATTTTTATGTGAAAGCAAAGTAATGAACCGGACACATTTACTTCTTCTAAGCAAAGAACACCTAGGCCTCCATTGCGATAATTTCTTCTTATGGTTTACAAAATAAGTGTCTTTCTTCATAAAGATTAAAACAAAAATGATCTTTTATGTAATCAGGTTTAGAGAACAAATTTACCTTGAATAATGCTATAACAACTGAGAAAAAACTCATAAATGCTGTTGCAAATATTAAAGGTCTTGAAAGGACAGCTGCTCTTCTATATACATAAGTCTGAAAAGTGAAATACTTATGTCAGGAAATGAGAGGAGTACCAGACATAAAGGTGATTCAGGTAGTCTACAACTTTACACATACTTGATCTCATTTTTAGTCAATAGGAATATATATTTACAACAAACTGACAAACAAATATGTATTTAAATACGATGATTACGGAGAATGCACAAGGAAATAGATATGAGTTTTCCAGATGACTCCTTCCCCCCCCCCCCCCCTTTTTTTTCCAATAAATGAAGTCTAAACATCACATAACAGAGTAGAAGGTTTTTGGTCCTTATCAAATCATACTTGTTCTGACATTTGAAATTCAGGTCTTCATGTAGAACAGTAAATACTTTAATCTATACATTCTCTGTGGGCAAAACAAAAAGATAAGCATAAATTGTAGAAATAGCAATTAACACAGACCTGAATATGCAAATAAAAAGCTATCTGAACTATCACCGCTCGTACAGCAAAGATGCACATTGCAGCAACCACAGCAAATCTCTTCCATCTCAAAAGTGGTAGCTGAAAATGTAGAAGCATTTTGCGAACACAATTAGAAACCTTTCCTGTAATATCACACACATTTTACTGATCTTACACCCAGGAATGGAAGTGAAATTATTCAAGTTAAGGAAACTCTCTAGCCTCTGGAGAGCATCTAGTTCGCCAGCCTCTCCCAAGCGTCATTTCTGACCTTCCATATTTATGCCTACTACTTACTATCATGCATTTCTGAGAGCAATTATAGTTACATGTGAAAATGATGAAATTTCACTGGAACGCAATTAAAATTGCAGTAGTCTGAGTCAGCCAGACCACATTATTATATAACTAGAAATTTCATAAGAGAAGAAGAATCGTAGTGTAGGGTTCATGGCAGTATTTGTTCTTCCTTATTATTGCGTCCTTACTATAAAATTGTGATAAAGCCAAAACTAATGAGACAAGCAACAAAAAACACAAATCTGATCTGATTGTGCAAATCAAAACTAAGAGGGAGACACTTGGATTTGCAGGAGGATCTCTAACACTTTTGAAGGTAAAATGGTGGTAGAACCATAGAAGAATCTAGAATAATCCTCTATTAAATTGTTGCATGAGAAATCAAGCTATAAAATTTACTCCCTTCATCCAAAAATATATAGCAGTTCCAATTTTGTTAAATATTGTAACATTCTTGTTTCTAGATAGGAGTCTCTCTCTCTATAACCCATCTAAAGCGAACATCTGCTGAAGAATCATTAACAGTTAAAGAACTTTATCAGTTATACCAGTCAAAATTTGAGGATCAAATTACTACTACCAAATGAAACTTCAAGGGTAATTAGATTGACACTTCAAATTTGTAGAAGTAAGATAAGTCAACCACAAAACTAAGCGAAAACTCAAGAGACTAAGAACAAGTAGCAAACTGATTTTGCCTTAATGCCAGAACCCCAGGTTTACCTCTCATAGGAACAAAAACTCTTGGACCCATTAGAAGCTAATCAATTCAAAGGAGAGAACCGTTAATCGTCAGTTCGGTGGATCAATGAGATTATAAGTGAATTATCATAGGAAGACTTAGGAAACAGAACAATGGAGTAATATGGTGTTAAGGGAACTCAGTTCCTGCATATTAAGTATAAAACTATAAACTAATGCAATCATCTGTTTTTGTTACTCGATTGCAGGAATTTGCAATGAATTCGAGGATTGAAGCACTGTTTCAGGATTTCCCGAGAAAACAGTTTGTAATGAAGAAGAACAGGAAGAGAGAGTTTAGAAAGAGAGAAAGAAATCTGTATATTCAACATGATGAATGTAACTGATGATTACATTGTCTATTTATAAAGACTTGACTGACTTATTCCATCTAACAAATTCAGTTACAACTAACATCTAACTAACTACCACTACACTGATTATTGTAGCTTAACAGTGTTTAACTAACTTTGTCAACTAACTTATGAATTCCAAAATTACTGTAACAGTTTTCAACCAGATGTCAACCATGATCAGAGGCATAATAAATCTTCTGCCACAGTGCAAACGAACATTCGACATCAGCATGGGATATTCTAGTGCCTTTTATCTGACACAAAATAACAGAATTTTTATAATTACGATTGCAAGTTTTTTCTGTTCTTAACTTCACAGAAAAAAGAGAAGAAACACTGGAACACTATTTCCAATTTCCATTTCCTTTTATATAACAAAAAGAATTTGTGATGTCAAGTTACCCTGTAAAGAACAGCGGAGTTTATTCTATTTTAAAAGAATAAATAAATTCTTAATCTTGATAACTAACAATTAGTGGCAAAAATGAAAGCAACTCACATTTATTGAATAGGCAGTTCCCAGTACAAAACTGATGAAAAGAGCCCAAAATAAAGGCCAGGAACCAACGATCCACCCAAGCCAAAAACTCTGAAAGGAGAAGAGTTATATCTGTAGTCATGAAATGAGCACGTGAATATCTATGGATGAAATTTTAATCCTTTTGAAAGTGGAAATTGGAAGTTCACATGCTATGTCATGATTCCTTTGATTTATATACAATGAATGTAGAGCAGTCACAGAAGTACAGAGCATCAGTCACTGAAGAATAACCACCCAAGAATTGAGCAACCAATATTTTGGCCTCTGTGACTAAGGATGATACCAAGCCTTCTAGTGCAGACTGTGGATACTTGAATGAGCTTCAATCTTTTCATATTTAGAACCCTTTTACCTTTAGACTCACAAACCATATCATTAAGTGTTACAGAAAAAGACGAACACGAGATACGAATAGCAACCCTAATTTTTTGGGTGGATAACCGAGAAATCTCCGAGGGGCGAGAGCAATAGCAACCCCTAGTTCTCCAAGTTTAAAACTGCTAATGAAAGGGTGGAAAACAATGTCAACAAAATACTCTGCATCTTAGCTTCTCAGGAGTCGGGACTATGGAGGATGCTGCTTTTAAGTAATCTAAACAGTAAAGCACATAAGCATATGCTCTCCCCAGCAGCTAAAAGTATAACCAACTGAACAAAACCTGAAGCTTACATGCCCAAAACAAACTTTTGAGCATTATGTCAGGCGGGATATTTAAAATCAGACTCTGCTTTAAAGAAAATCATGTATGACCCCAACAAGTCTGAGAGACAAAAGGGCTAACAATATTCACTAACCCACAACATCCTCTCTACCTTCTAACTTTTCTTCTAACTCAATGAAGATTAGGCTGGGGAATCTTGAAGATAAATGTTTACCACGTATATGAACAACTGCAATATAAGAGATGGAATGCATTCACAGCTTGAGACGAAGATTTTTGTGCTTAAAGGGAAGGGTTTTATATTACCAAAATGGCAAAAGACGACACAACAATCACTCCAGTTTGTACAGAGTATTCCCCTGATGCCAATGGAAGATATGGCTTGTTTACCTGAAAAGAAACATCTCAATACTTCAGATGCCAAAGTAGAAAAAACTGCTGAAAAGTATTTTATCAACTAAGTAAGAAAAACTAAATATACTCCCAAGAACTTTTCCTCTGAAATAAGAACCCTAATTGCTATAGCCCCACTCCCCAGACAGATCAGGAAAGATTTTGTAGGACATCAGGATTACAATGAATTGGTCAATTCCCTAATGGTTAAGGGAAAAATGCTGTAAAGCTTTTATCAGATAGTTTATACCAACTTAGTTTCCAATATTAATGATTCATGATTAATATAGTAGGAGAAATAATTTTGAGATGCAGGTGATAGAGGGGTAGACCTTAGTCATTTTCCCACATGAGTTACCTCACCACCCAAAATGATCTTAAATCTGCAACCTAGGGATTAGAGGCTGGTGGGGAACAACAAAAGAGGATTAGCTTACCCTGGGTGCTAGAAGCAAAGAATCAAAAGACTAAAACTAGCTCCCATCCACCCCATCAGATGTCAATGAAACATGATACTACTTCAGCTTCAGTTGCGTAAAATTATAGACTGTGTATATGGTATATGTACTGATTGACAAGCCAGATACTCAAGTATCTTCATAAACATTGAGTAGAAGAGCTGTACTTTGTGAGTTCTAAAAGCTTCTAATGTGTCCCCGAGTTCCCAAAGGCAAATCCAGGATTTACAATTACTATAAACATGTACTTGCACATACGCCCCCCCCCCCTCTCAAACACACAAGAGTCACCCACCTATCCCGACCAGAAGACATTCAGTGGAACCGTACCCCACCCATGTCTGCTCGCTCTCTAGCCCCAAAGATAAAACGACAGAACAAAACATGAAAGATGAGTCCTCGACAAGGCCTTCACACAGATAAAGTGAAGCATGCATAGTTCTGCATTCAGAAATCAGATCCATGTTAAGTAAATAGAAAAGTACCTTGTCTATTTCGATGTCAGACAACTGGTTTAAACCAACTATGTAAATGTTCATGAATAGGGCAGCAACAATGGCCTGCAAAAATATAGCGATAATCAAAAATCTTGTCGTCGCAGACCACATCTTAAGTTGAATCTAAGAATGATCTTTACCCACCTCTAACACCCCAGTGAAAAATAATGGAGAAAAATCAGAGAACTTCTCAACTGCAAGGAGAGAAACTGAAATTATGCTCAATGCCTGCTCAAAGAAAAGTAATGTAAGTTTACTGTTCTTGTACTTCCAATCTATCAAAATTAAAAAATAAATATATAATGTATGCATGCATACAACAACAAAAACATACACTGTGCATCACACAAAGTGGGGTCTGGAAAGAGTAGAGCATAGTCGCATACACAGGCCTTACCACTACCTCTTTGAGATAGCAAGACCCTCGGCTCAAGCAAATCAAAGCAGTAATTAAATGGGAAAAAATGATGGTGGGGAGAAACATGACAAGTAACATCAAAGCGGTGTGGACTGTGGAGCATATATGCAAGGAACCGAAAAACAACAACAACAAGGTGCAATCACCTAAACAGAGTAAACCACAGATGATATCATATACCAAAAGTCAAAGACTAGATGAATAGGCTAATACTACAATCGACTTGTTGTGTACTAACACATGAAATTTCTGAGCTTTATCCATCAAGCTGATTCTACGAAATTAACATCTTTTAGCACCCTCTCGATCAAAAAACCTATTCCTCTAGCTATATCTAATTAAATTGAAAGCAGATGCACTAATAATATACTCATTTCTTGGTAAGGCATTACAAGCTACACAAACTAAAATCTGACAAGAATTATGATGACATAAATAAACATAAATGAATGGTGGGTCAGAACCAAATCCTACGGCAACTCATATAACATGGAAACAAATAAGCCATAGGCGTGTTATGTTGCTCAATGTAGGAGTTGTGGACCTAACTGTTCCTATTATGGTATGGGGCCGCGAGAACCTGTAGAAAGCATCTACGGCATCATTCACTGAGTTCCAAGGACTTTTAGAAGGTTGAGATTCAAGAGGGTGTTCAGATGATGCGTGCACCAAAAACCTCCCTTTAAGTTTTTTATCAGCAGCAATAGTGCTTAGATCACTTCCTCCAACATGCTCTTGCGTGATATACTGCCGCTGCAACTTCATTGAAGAGGAATAGTGCTTTTTTGGTCTCTTCCATGCTTTACATTTCAAAACCCGTACTATTGCAAGTGAACCTATGATGTCAGAGGCATTTAAACATAATTCAGGTCATGAAGAAAATCAAATCTAATTCTCCAATTGGTACCACATATAAATTACAGCAATTTTATACTTTACAGATATAGCTTCTTCAAATGGTAAGTAAAGAGTGTATACTGGAAATATAATACACAAAAGCACATTGCAACATCTAAAAGCACAAGTCCTTTTCGCAGTATCATTTAAACAACCATTATCATCATTGCTTGGTCCTATCAAAAAGGAAACACCATATATCAACATGTCAGCCAGAGCTTCTGCTCCTTCCCACCACTACTTTGGTCATCCATAATCTCAAAGTCTGTAACACGATCTCTTGAATGTCAACCAGCACCAAAACATGATCAAGAAAGCAAACTTTTCTAGTACTCACTGCATATACCCAGCCAGAGGGAGCTGACAGATGAGCATTAAAATTGTTCTCGAAACAGGAACTAAGTCGGAAAATCTAAATTTTATAATGAAACGTAGCTAAGTTCAGCAGCAAGAAGTTTCACATTAGAAAAAGATTTAGCACACTATTTACTCGTGAAAATAGGCAAACATCAAAACACGTTGGACTTCTAAAAGCAAAATGCCTGAACTCACACAGTGAAACATAAGAATAAAGCATATGACGATTAACGTACCACCAGATAACAACATGTTTTGGATCATAAGGATTCACCAAGAAAACCAAACAGGATAGAACTGTTAACATTTACAGTGAAATTAAGAACTTCCGGGGATGTGACTCCAGCACATAGAAACCAAAAAGTTAGCTCACAAGGAGAGAATTGCCCAAAGACCATAAAAAGGAGACCGCACATCCCTTTTTCATCCGATGTGAGACTCTTCAACAATAACCAAGAATATCTTAGAGTCAATGGTGCACGTCAGCAACTTGGAGATAATGGGTCCGCCGCTCTATGCTTTTGCCTTTTCCACTTAACTACCAGGGTTGTGTTTGCAGTAAGGTTCAAACCCATGAGGAACGCCTAATCCACTCATCATACTCTGCACTCTTACCACTAGAACAAACTCCAGGGGCTTGAAAATTTATGTTGACATTACAAGAAAATCATACCATCCAAAGCTACAACACTAAAAAATTCCTGCCATTTTGAGAACCCACAAATAGCAGTTCCTTTCACAGAAATGACAACGGATACATAGATAAATCAATTATCTGTTGACCCAGGAAAAAAATTCAAGTTTTACACGCTTGGGGCAAAATACAGATCAATCCGACAAAATCATCAACAAACTAAAGGGTATAAGATTTTTGAACACCCAATGTAGAACTAGAACTTCAACTACTAGACTCCAGAACTTAGAAATGAACTCAAGATTACCCAATGTGGAACTAGAACTTCAAGTACTAGACTCCAGAACTTAGAAATGAACTCAAGATTGAAGATACTTTTCCAATTAACAAGCAAAATACACAAGAAAACTACATCATGCAAACTGAAATACTTAAAAGAAATCCCACAAATTCAAGAACACACATAGAAAAAGCAAAAATGTACAACTTTACATACTGGTTTTGAGTGGAGAAAACTCAGCAGGAACTGGAATTGATGGTCTATGAAAGGACCCAATAAGCAAAGACTCCATTTTTTATTTCTAAATCAGCACTGAACTCCACTCTACTTTGAACTACCTGAAATTAAGCTTCAGAACATGGGATACTGCTATTTCTCATTTCAATTTTTGTCATATTTTTAAAAGAATACACTAAAACCAAAAATAGAAAAATTTTGTCGGGGTACATAATTAGGACACATAAGTGCATTTTAAACACAACCCTAATTTTTCTATTGACTTGTTTAAGGTGATGTTAACTTTAAATTATTTTTAGATAGTTTGATTAAAATGAAAAATGTGTATTTTGTATTTGAATTGTTTGAAGTGATTGTAAGTTAAACTATCTTTTTAGGTAGTTTGGTTAAAATAACATATTTTTTGAAGTTTGTTTTTAAGTTAAAATTAAGTTTAAAATTTATTAGTTATACTAGTAGGCAGTTCGATGATTTGCACGGGCTTAATAATAGTGTGTTAACTTATAAATTACTAACTTAGGATTCATATATCTCTATTTTCGATAGTTTAAAATATTATGATATGTAGCAAGTTTAATAAATGTATGTGGTTGTTGTAGATAAATCGGAAAAGGGTCAAAAATACTCATGAACTATTCGAAATAGCTCATCTATATACTTGAACTATATTTCGGCGGAAATATACCCTTCCCCTCAAAATATAGGGTCAAAAATACTCTTCTCATTAACAGGATCTGTTAAACGCCACTTGGATGCCATGTGGATACCACATGTCATGCCACATAAGCCAATAGAGTTCCACTAATGCCATGTAGAAAATAAACTTACCACTAATTTCCCCCAATTTTCTTTATTTCCCTAAGAATTTAGAAATGATTTCACTGAAGAACATAAAACCCTTTTCCCTAACTTATGTATTTTGTGAAATCGTTTCTAAATTCTACGGAAAATTGGGGGAAATTAGGGGTAAGTTTATTAGTCTGCGTGGCATGAGTGGAACTCTATTGGCTTATGTGGCACACATGGCATCTAAGTAGCGTTTCACCGATTCTGTTAATGAAAACGGTATTTTTGATCCTATAGTTTGAGGGTAAGGATATATTTGAACTATTTCTGATAGTTCAAGGGTATTTTTGACCATTTCCCGTAAATAAATACTTGTATTTTAGGTCTGATGCACTCAACCAACAGTGTAAATCACTCAACTAGCTAATAGTTTTTGTGCATTTGCGGCAAAACAACTTCATCTAATTCTTCAAAAATAACAACTTTTGTTAATTCGTAAGTCTACAATTCATCTTTTCCCTGTTAATTTGATTTGTGTTTCTTTGATTTTTTGATATTCGTTTTTTTCAACAATAATATCACCATATTATTGAGTTATTTTGGATTGTGAATTTAAGATACTATTTATGATGATTATAAAGATCCGTGGAATGCTCCTTAAGGATAATTCAACTTACCATGATCTTGTTAAAGGTATTCCTAAGCAACTACAAATTGATTGTAGTCGCAATGTTATAGAGATCATATACACATAGAAGGCAATTCGACTCCACTGGAGATACAAGATGGGAATGAAATTGTTCATGAAATTAAAAAGACGTAAATCTATTTTGAATTGCATCCATCATAATTGATGTGGACGGTAAGATATATTGTTAGTTCTCTAAACCGGGTGAATTGAATTTTATGTAAGTTATATGATAATTTATTGATATTTCGTTAAGAAAATATAATTTTTGACAATTTTAAGTACACTAATTAAATACATGTGTATTAAGCATCTATAGAATACATATAACAAAATGCTTAGACATATGAAATAATCGGAAATATAATGTATTATTTGCATATTCAATTTTCCAGAAGTTCAATGGAGAAATTGTGGTGGATAGGCATTGAAAAAACCACACTAGATACATGAGATAATTAAAATCAAGATGTACTAAATCAAATAAAATTCATAAAAGTATAGATGCATTGAAATTAGTAAGATACATATGAAAATTAAATTAATTACGTAATGAAATAATTTTATCAAATTTTGAAGAGATGGCAAGGGAAAATTGATTAGAGAATTTTTTTAATAATTACAACTAGATCATAAATTTTGATGTTTAAATAAAAAGATAATTAATTAATTATATTTTTAAGGGATTTGTTTATCTAACTATATTTTCAAAGATATATGGCCTAAAATATTAAAATTGGTACTATATGTAGTTGTTTGAAAGTAGATGCAATATTAATATACATGGTAGGATGTTGTCTATGTAGGTAGTTTTTCCAAATATTTATGTAGATGTTTTTAATATATTTTTTAAAATGATTTTGTTATATATATTTAATATAATTAATTATTCAATTTTTTACTAATTGTTTGTTATATAGTTTGTTCAATTAATTGAATTTATTTTACTCTATTAAAAATTGTTACATAAAAAGGGTTATATTATTTATTTTAAAATAGAACAAATTAACTATATTAGGAGTTTATTTTGTTAATATAATTTTAAATTCTTAATTATTGTAATTTCGAATAACTTTATGTAGTATCCAAATAATATATTACTCTCTTTATCACAATTTATGTGTCATAAATAGAATTACAAACCTTTACATATTTCAAGTAGTTTATTATTAAATTTTATAGTACTTTTTGTGTAATTTAAAAGAATATATGTTATTTTCTCTGTATGGCTTTTAGGCATTTAAAGTTGTTAACTATTATAATCCATGGTACTTTTTACGAAATTTTTAAATATAAAATACGCTAAAAAAGAAATAAAATAAACAAATTAAAATGGAGAAGATACAAAATAAATGATCAATGATATGTAAATAAATCACAAAACTTTTAAGAAAAATGAAGTGGTTGGCATATTGAACTACAAAACTGTACAAAAAAATGAAGTGGTTGATATAGTGTTTAGGTATAAGATTGCACAAGTTTATGGATTAAACAAGATTCAAGTTGGGAAAATAGTTGAATTTATCAGCAATTTGAAACGAATAACCTTGAATTTTGAGAATGAAAGGCAAAGAGTAAAATAAATTGCAGATAAATTGTTTTTCTTTACATATCAATTAGAGAAGCCACGTTTAGCGGCTGAGATAGAAGCAACTAAAATGACAAAATTATCCAAATGATGATATAAATTTGTTAACGGATAGTTGTGTGGTTATGCATACTTATATTAATATAGAAATGGTTTGTGAGTGGTTCTTGTTTAGTAATCTATTGTTTAAAGTTTTGACCGAAATGAAAAATGTGTTTTGTAAGTTTATTTTTAAGCTTAAAATAAGTTTAAAATTATAAGCTATAAATGGTTTTTGAGTGGTCCTTGTTTAGTAGTCTATTGTTTACTATTGTACAAAGTTTTAAGTTATAAATACCTCTTTTGTGCATTTAATGTTAAGGGGCTGCTAGTCTGGACCTATCAATATAGGCAGGTCCACTTTGTTATGGTGAATTCATATAAGTTTTGAAATTTTACGCATTAGTTTCAGCTAACTTATTATTTTGATGGGCCGAAATTAGTCAATCCAATCTCCAAGTATGTGGATTTGGATGGCTCAGATCAACTTTTTTTTAAAAATAATACATTTTTATCATTTAAATTTAAGTTTATTAAAATGTTAACATAAACATCGACAATTCAATAATATATTATGCTATTATTTGTTAACTGCATCTCAAATAGATAAATAAAAATAATTTTAACAATCCTTATTAAGTTTGACTTCAAGTAAAAATTTGGTTGTATAAATACCATCTGAAATCATTGTCGTTATATGAAAATATCTTGGGTATAACTGTACAAAAAGAACAATATATTCAGGACTAGTTTGAATACTCACTCTAGTAATTAGATTTAGTGCAATTGGGTGTAATTACAATGTCTGATTTGTTTTGTTGGTCATGTAATTACTTGGTTAACATATAATTGGTGTGTAATTGGCAGGTGGTTATTGCACGTTTACACTCTTCAATTCACACACACATGAGACTGTGAATTGTTGGTAATTACATGATGTAAAGTTGATTTTTTTAAAAAAAAAATCTTTTTTTTTCATTTTAATTCTTCTTATTATTATTATTTTAAATTCTTTTTTATTTTTAATTATCTAATATTTTCTAAAAATATTTTTTATTTTATATTATTTATATTTTATTTACTTATCATTATCAACTTTACTTCATGTGATTCCATGCAATTTTTCTTATGTCTATTATTATTTTTCATTAGAATAATTTTGTTGGTATTCTAATTTTTTTTATTAAAATAGAATTCATTGTTGAATATGGTTATGAACTTACATTTTTCTTTTCTTTTAAGTTATATTTATGTATGTTATGTTGAAATTTGACACAAGAGTATTATGATAATTTGTTTGCTTTGAATTTAGAACTTATATTAATTTTTCAATTCAATTTGTTTTATAAGTATTGACTGAATATTTTACATTGCAAGCTATATTTTTTAGTTAGGCTTGATAGATTATCTTGTCAACAAATGTTTTTATAACTTTATGATGATATATCTATAATATTAACTTTTTTTTTGTCAAACATGCATTTATGTTGTTAAAGAAATTTGTACTTTTAGTTTTTATGATTGATTTAATTGAGATATACTAAAATTGAAGAATATAAATTAATTGTTTATATAATATTAGTTAAGAACAAATGTTTATTAATTATTATATTTTCAAAAGAGAATATATATCTTAAATATTCAATTTAATATCATTTATAACGGCCCTTATTTGTCTAAAACAAAAAAAATTATTTTTAAAATTCAATATAACCTTATGGTTATACTTGTGCAGCCAAACAATACATTGTAATGATAACGTAATCATACTGTGACAAACAAACATGTCAATATAATTACTAGGTTGTGTAATTATTAGGTTGGTAATTACACCAATTTCAATTACCTGATGACTTTCAAAATAAGCCAACGGTGAAATACCATAAGTGCGGTTTAGGGGATGGTAGAATGTATGCAACTTTACCAGTACGGATGACAATAAGGCAAGGGTGAATGCTGGAACGGGTTGAAGTAAATTTTTCTAAAACTAATGCTAAGGTAGAGAGATTGCGGGTTCAAACTTAGTTTTAACTTTTTACATGTTATAAGAGTGATTGAGCACTCTACATGAGTAAGAATACACAAATCTCAAGATAAATTCATTATTTTTTAATTCAAACTAATATCAATTGAAAATTTCTTTCAAGTTATTAAAATATTCACGATAGTAAATAAAACCAATTCAATCAGAACTAATACAGTTTCTTATATGCTTCCCATTTTACCTCTAAAAAATAACATTTAAGTCTTATCTATTATATCAATACAACTTGATGAGAAAATGAATTTATTTTAATGAATTTTATTTTTAGTATCAAAATTAACTAAAAGGAAAAAATATTGGGAAAAAAAATTACGGGACATATTCAAATTTATGTGGGCTAAGCTCAACCCGTCCGCACCCGCTCCTTTGTCATCTTTAGTAAAGAAGCTATTTCAAAAAGACCATCATCTCATGTGTATCAAACCCAAATAAACGAAAATGAAAACGATGAAGAATCGTATAAAACAATATCTTTTATATTTGAGTGTTTGAACTTTATAATATTTTGCATGATTTACGACTTTTAAGTTTAGATTAGTATTTTAATTTATTTTAATTTTTAATTATTTTTTTAATTCGACTCACGAGTCGGTCCAACACACATTGCTCATGTCATGCTCCGAACCTACACCATGAACGTAAGTGGCACTCAAGAATCATTGTTGGCCCCAAGCGAACCCTTTGACTGACTTAATACTCAGCGGAAAACTTACTCAACAATATATGAACTCAAAAATAAAGACTTACTCATTTGTCTTAAGAATAAATAAAATCAGAAATGTCAAGAAACATTCAACTAGTCAAAAGAAGTATACCTAAGTCTTAAACATTAACAATCGAAATTGATAAGACTCCTCAAAACACTATTGTTTACGAAGCCTCTAATAACTATGATAGAAGTCTGAACAAGACCCACAAAATTCTAACAAAATAAAATCCATAATTTGAAGCCCTCTAGAAAGCAAGGGGACTCACCAAAATAGTTGGAATGCGATCGGATCAACGAAGCGCCAATATTGACCCTAAATACCTGTACCTGCATCATGAAATGATGTAACTAAATGGCGTCTATACATTGAATGTACGATCATGTAAGGGGAAAATCTGAAATATAAATATAGGCTTGAACTATGGGTGGGTGTTCGGTTTGGTTTAATCAAATTTCGATTCGGTTCTTCAGTAATCTATTTTAGAAAAGTATGCATCATATGTCAAACCAATCTAGATCGGTTTGATTTTTTCTTCTTCTATTCGGTGTTTTTGAATTTACTTTTCAGTGTGAATAAAAATAAAGAAAGAATATAACAAAGTAACATACGTTGTTCACTTCACACTTCAAACTTCAAAAGTAAATACTAACGATCTAACAATAAAAGGTAAGAACATCAATTTGTTGTTGACACTTCAAAGTAACAACACAAAACGATAAAATCATAAAGTAGAACGTAGAAACACCAAGTTGCGGCTCAAACTTGAATTAAATTGAGTTTTGTGTAGTTTAGACTTTTGGTGTTTAGGGCTTACTATTTTATTATTTATATAAAAATCGAAATGAGCCAAGTAAAGTTAAAAATTAACTAATATAATATATATTCAAAATTTATTTAATAAAACTTAGGTCTTTTGGTCACCATAGTTTTGGGACCCTTAAACCGAACTCCAAATCGAAGAATCGAAGTTCCGAAAAAAAAACCTACACTGAATCGAAACATCGAAGAATCGACATTGAAGAATTAAATTTTTTTGGTTCATTTCAATTTTTCGACTTTTCGGTATTTTTGCCTACCCGTAGCTTAAACAGATAAAATAGAAACATACTCACCATGTCTCAACTCGACTCACGGATACTCAACTCAACTTCAGAATTCTTAACTCAATATGAAGCCACAATAAGTATGCAATTTATATAAAAAAAATTTAAAATAGTAGATAATAACTCAATGTATTTAATAAAACAACAATAAACTCTTTTAGTCTTATTTGAGAGATTCTCTAACCGACAACATCACTATGAGCTATGTGATGATACAACGTCTCGATCACGCTGTCAAAACTGTCCTATACCTTTTCAAAGTATAAGACATCCTCAAATAAGTGGATACACTAAGCTATGCTTAAAATGAATAAGGAATCATCTAAAAAGTATTATCCTTTACACATGTTGGCATACATGTTTATACGTATTTTGGGTTGTTTAAACCCATTCTCATATCGATGCAGCATACTAATCCCAATACTATATATAACTCATGCCCATATGATTTAAAGAAACATAACTCCTCGATTTGAGATAACTACTCAAAAGATTCTCTTAAAAGAGATGATGCTCAAAAACTCCTCATCAACTCATTTAAAAAACAAGGTTTCTTCTCATTTTAAAGGGATAATGCTCAAGTACCCCCTCAACCTATGCCCGAAATCTCAGAGACATACTTATACTATACTAAGGTCCTATTACCCCCCTGAACTTATTTTATTAATAATTTTTTACCCCTTTTTAGCCTACGTGGCACTATCTTGTGGGTCCAACGATGGTTGACTTTTTTTTTTCAAACTAGTGCCACGTAAGCTAAAAAGGGGTAGAAAATTACTTATAAAATAAGTTCAGGGGGGTAATAGGACCTTAGTATAGTATAAGTGTGTCTCTGAGATTTCGGGCATAGGTTGAGGGGGTACTTGTGCATTTTCCCCATTTTAAATGTAAAAGTTTTATATGCTTGGGATATTTAGTTCTATCATACTCATTTTAAAAAAAGAACTCAACTCTCCTCATCCTCTTACTCAAGTACTCAATTCTTAATTCAAGTTTAAAAGATTGAAAAATACTTCTCAAAGTACTCAAAAAGACTTACTCCTAACTTTAATCTTAATCTTTCTTGAATTTGAATGTGAATTCAAGAGTTATGATTAGGATATATATGATCTCTTAATGATTAAAGAAGTTTTAGATAGTTATAATCAATAGGGGAGTGAAGATACAATTTAAAAGATCTCAGATGGATGAAAAGAAGAAAGACGATCCGAACCACACAACCTTGGCGCGCTCTTGGCGCAGGTGCCAACTCCACATCAACTGCAACCCATTTTTGGTGCACTTGAGGTGCGGGATGCCAGCCCCCACGTGCCTTAGTGGCGCGCCGCCCCAGCCTACACCCAGAAAAGCCAACAATTTTTTTCTTCTCGATTTTTTTATCCTAATTTACCTAGAGTCTATTAATTTCTTCTAAAATCTCTTAGATTTGAAAACCCAACACAAGTTACGCAAACCCACTCAAAATTCCTCAAGAACAATCCTCAAACGCAAGATCCTCATCTCAAGAACTCAACGAAACTTCATTATTAAATAATGAAGTACAAAACCTCAAAGAACTCAATACACTCGATTTCATGGATGTATTGAGAAGATGATTTGCATGAGGATGAACAAACTCGTCACTATGAAAACTTACACACCTCAAAAGAGTCACATTCTTGATGAAAATTCTCAAAACTTGTAAGAATCTTAAACGCTCTTCTCTTCTCCTCTTAACTTCTCTTAAAAATCCTACGCGTGTTTAGGAATGACTAAAACTTATTCCAATCTGTTATACCCCTAAAATATTAACCAAAACAAGCTAATATGGTGGGGGTAAGGAGAAGACCAAAATATCCCTCCTTAAAACGGATGAATTGCCTTAACTAGACATACTTCACTCAAACAAACATATCTTTCTCATCCAAACTCAAAATTTAGCAAACTAAGTGGCACTGGAAAAAGGACTCAAAGAACTTCAATTTGATATCTCATAGGACACCTAACTCATTATGTGATGAAAGTTATGGTCGTTTGAAAATTGATCCAAAACTCACAATTTAAGAATAACTTGAACAAGCCTCAATTTATCTCTTTCCAATTTAGTTCTTTCTAAATTTAACTCTTCGTAAGACCTAGGTGTTACATTTCAAGCTTTACAGACTATCTCACTTCTCCAGATCGAGTTAAAAGCCCTATCTTTTAAATGGAATTTTTAAAATCTAGCTTAACTATATCAAATCACAGATTGAATGAATTGTACCAACTGGCTTAGTCCTTATTGACGGCTCATGCTACCTGGAATTATTATAAAAACATGAAAGAGTTCTTATAATATTTACCTCGGGTATTACACAAATACACATACACATACTAATGACATTATACACATACATCAACATCAATTCATTGAGTATTAAATAAATTCATTAGTGTATAAGTTTTTATCATAAATTAAGGTTTAAACTTAGAAATATTAATAGAGTTGATTGATAATAATAAATAGAGTAGGTGTTTATTTGAAATAATAATAATAAATATGATGATGAGAGTAACGATTATCCGATATGAATGATTTTAAAGTTGATAAGAGTAATAATATCAACTACAAATTTTATTACTCATGAAATAAATGTTTGATAAATATAAAATGGTAAATTTTTTAATATAAAATATAAGAAAAAATTACCTAATTACACAACTTATTTGACTAAATTCTCAAAAAAAATTTATCATTTACAAGATTTTTTTACAAAAGGTCTTGCTCTCCTATTCTCGGATACATCACTTTATGTGAAACATCTGTCGGATGCATCACTTTACGCGACATATTGATCGGATACATCACTATATGTGACGTATCAGGACAATACATCACTATACACGATGTATCAGAATATTGACTGATGTATCAGAAGTAGAGACGCGGTGTATCAAAACGTTGAGAGATATATCCGAAATCGAGACGCAATGTATAAGCATATTTTGGGATGTATCCGAATTTACCAAATTTAAGTAATTTCTAATTAAAAATAGGGATACGATATAGTTAGCTCTTAACACTATGAAATTTATGTAAATTTTGAAGAAATTACAAAAATGCCTACTCTCTGCTATTCTTGGATACATCACTATACACGATGTATCGATTGGATACATCACTTAACACTATGTATTAGGATGTTGAATAATGTATCAAGACATTGGGTGACATATCCAAAACTGAGATGGGATGTATCATAATGTTGGTGATGCGTCCGTAATCGGGAACGGTGTACCCAACCATTTTGGGTTGTATCTGAATTCCACTAAATTTAAGGGATTTTTGTAATTTGAAAAAGACTAGGGATAAGATGTAGTTAACTCTTAACACTATTAGATTTGTGTAAAAGTAATTTTTTATATTTTAAAGGCCCATTTGGCTGTGAGATAAGACAATTTTATTTGGACATGAATTTAGATTTTCAAGTTGTAGGTTTTGTATAAAATCATAAAAACTTCATTAGTTGTTAATACTATTAAAATTGTATAATTTTTTCTTTTGTAGAATGTTACCTAATAAGAAAAATTTTATAATAAAAGTATGATAACCTATCACAAAGTTATTTTTAAAAAATACAATATTTATAAATCAAACTTAAATTCTATGAAAGGTAAAATTAAATGTGAGTTGTCAATCTCCTCATGTTTCCTCTTTTTATTGGTTTTTTTTTTTTGGAACTTTACTGTCGATACGATGCTAATTAAAATTTCAAAATTATAGAATTGGTCATAAAGTGAATCTAACTATTTGTTGAACAGCCATTTCTTAATGCATCTAATACTAAGTGATAACTGTTTCAAAATCTTATAGAAATATGTAATCGTTCTTATAATATTTTACCTCATTAAACATCCACATAGTACGGGTATTCAATCTTTCGTTATTTCTTTTATAAACAAACATTGTACCAAATGTCAAAAAAAGTAAACGAAATATCATATCAAAAATCATTATATTCAAATCGTGGTAAAACAAATTTCAATTTTAGTATAGTATTCAGTATATATGATATCTTATCCACCCCTACTTGCTATATCTTTTTGTTTGCGGATACTGAGCCAGGTACTAATGGTACTTGAGTTTCTGTTGTAATTGAAATTTGTGACCGTAATAATTTAGAGTGAGCTACTCTCTCTTCAGTAGTATTAAATTTTAGAGTCTCCTTTTATTTTCTGTCTTATTTCCTTCTAGACAGTTGTTTTAATGTTTTGATTTATTTCGTATTCATAGATGCACTTATACTAGTTCCACCAAGTCTTGGAGTTGTTTTGATTTTAATTTCGCATTTATATAAAGTAGTTGATTACTCTTACTTATCTTTTGCATTTATATTGTTAATTGATTACTAAGAGGATGAGATTCACCTATGAAATGATAGGTTCTCTCACAACCTAATGAGATTTGGATCATGATAAATTTGAAGCTATAATTTAATTAATATAGCTATTTATTGTGAGACCCATGCATATCATTTGATTTAAAATAAAAAATACATTCCATCTCTCCACGTTTTCTCCTTTCCTTTATACATCACATAAGTTCTCTCTCATCTCTCAATTTTCTGATTTTTTTTCTTAATTTCACTCATTCATATCTAATTTGAAATTTAAAAATTTGCTTTGTTCCTCTGAATTGTGCTTCCCTCAATTTCTAAATTTAAAAGTGAAGATGTGAATGATGTTGTTTTTGAATCCAAAGCTTATGATGTTCTTGAAGAATTTGAGGTATTTATAAAATTTTAATTTCTTCTTCCATATTGTTTATAAAGTTTCAAATATGTTTTTATCAATTTACAATTTCATTCATATACTAGCTATAAAAAAAATTATTTAGTGTTGTATACAGTTTTGTATATGATTATCACGACTCGAGACTATTCCTAGTCGTAACACGGTGCTTAAAATCACCAGTAGAAATCTGAAATATAATAGACTGAATACAGCAACTCTAATGGATTGTCTATGAATCCTCTATTAATACTAATTATAGTTTGTGGAACATGATACCACTTACATTAGTCAATACATATGAATAGAGATAAGACACTAGAACTACAAACTGATTTGAGTTCTCGAAATAAAAAAAAAAACTAATTCCTTCTTTCTGGAAGTTATGATCCCACTGACTATGATCCTTATAGCAAGAACCTAAATCTTTATCACATGAAAAATGTAGGCACAATAGGTGTGCAAAACAATACTTTGAAAGTTATTATAATTCGTAAAGCTAAACATGAACATGATATATAAGACCAAGTTAGCCGTGAAAAAAACCTTTATAAAGAAATCATAAATCATATATGAGGTCAATGCATGTTTAAAACTATTTAAGAAGCTTTCATAAAACCTTTGAAGAAAACATACTTCTTTTGTGGGATATTTACTATCACGCCCCGATGATATCCGTAGATGTAATATGAAACATAGGATATCACGAGTAACCCCAAGCTAACCCTGAGTGTGACATATATCAAGCTTACTGAAAATCACTAAGTAAAACATGTACTATGCAGAGGCTAAAAATAGTGGATATCTGAAATGGGGAAAAACCCAACTAGTCAAAATATATAAAATATAATAATACGAGTTTAGTGATGACTGAAACAACACTTAACAACTCAAGCTAAATCTACTACTTTGTCTAAAAATCCTCTACTGAATTAAGTTGCTTGGACATACCTCCATCTAACGCTAACAAAACTAAAAGCTGGAAATAAAGAATAAAATAGAAAACATGTCTATTTTCCTCGAAGTATGATGACTCACCACTGAAGTTGCTAAAGTCGAATAGAGAATCAATCTACGTGTGATCTCAATACTGAGTGCTTGATCCTACATCATGAAACGATGTAGTGCAAAATATGCATCAATACTTGTAATATAATGAGCATGAAGGATATAGATATGCTAAGATGAATAAAGTAATAAGCTGAACAATGCATAACTAAGCAATTATACAATCTTAATAAGGATATTGATATGTACTAAGTATAACTGAAATCAAACTGAATGCAATGAATAAGTACTAATCATGAAGATAACATGCTAAACTGTATACTGAAGTAACTGTTGAAAACCTGGTCAATACAGTAAGAGTTTGACTGTGGGAGCTACTATTAACCGACATAAACCATGCGAGCTGAACATGGAGTATGATGTATATGTCCCATCGGGAGGACCCAATATACCTTGACAGGGGTATAAAGACATGATGTGGCGTGATCACTAAAACTGATGCTCAACTGAGGGGACTTACAATCCTACGCGAACATGTAGTTTTTTTGGGACTTTAAAGGTACGCTAAACCCTAGTCCAAATCAGTGCTAAGTCTACTCCCATATGAATATTCATGAAGCTAAAATGCACTAAATATGAATAGCTCAAAAACTGACATGGTAACTGAAAATGCAATATTTATATACTGAGAATATTACATTCGAAATTTGAAGCATGAAATTTCGTCTGACAAGCCTAGCAAGTATATTTTATAAACTAAGATAAATTTACACAAGCTAGGGTTCTAAGCGATATAAATAGAATTATGCTAAATTATCAAGAAAAAGTTTATTTGTATTAAATGAACCATAATCACAAATGTTGAAAATCTAGAAATCCTAGGTTTGAACAATTTATGAGAATTTGAAGAACTAACTAAATTTTAGGAACCTAATGGGTGAAAGTAACCCACTAGTCAAATTCCATATACCTAGTGATGAAATATACGTAGAAATCCTTTGGATTTGGGTCTGATCTTTGAAGAACAATGCTGCTTGTTCTTGAAAGAAACTGGCGCCTCTTTTTATTTTTTCGTTCTAACTTGGATGCTATTTGGAGAATGAGGGTCCTGGTTATGTCTAACTATATTATTAGGCTTATACGGAGTAAAAAGAGATAGTTTAGGCATCAAAAGATGTAGTTTAAGTGATTAATGCATAGGGAAAAGGATCAAAACAAATCTGACTTAAAATCTGACGTAGGACATTCACGGTGGGTTTGTCGGGCCATCATTTGAAGTACTGCCCGTAAATTGGGTTGTGGTTTTATAGTATCCTCGATAAGTCTTCACTACAACGAGCATAAACTTTGATTTCATATGTCATGAACCACCTAATTTGATTTACGCTAAAAGATATGACCATTTAAAGTTGACCCAAAAACCATTTTGTTTTAAATAGTTGTTGGCACTCACCTAGTCAATAGGTCCAACCACAGACTGTTTAGGTCATCCATGGGTGGGATCAGATACCTTTAAGTCTGGAATTCAATAACGGGACCCTTCTACGGTCTGTGGTCTGACACATGGTCTATTAGTGGCTTCCGTTGGTTCTGACACCAGATCCTGGATAGTTGTATTTTTTCAGCTTTTCGAATTCGAGGTGTTACAATATTTCCCCCTTGGGAAAATTCTTTCTTGTATGAAGTATAGACAAGTTATTATAGAGGGAAGGAACTGCAATCCCTACCACTAAGTACTAGAAATCGATATCTAACTAAACTGAGCTCTATGAACATGCAAATATGCTAAAATGCAATAATAACTGAGGGAACAAGATAGTGAAACTGAATTCTCAAAATTAAACTAGCGACTGGTGTGGAACTAGTGCCTCAAGTAAGGAAAAAGGTGAGTATACTTAACCATCATGGCTGCTTCCGCTTCCCAAGTAGCTCCATGTACAGGTTTACTATTCAACAAAACCTTCACTGAATTGACTTTTTCATTGCTCAACTTACGAACCTGACGTACAATAATCTCAACTCGAAACTCTTCGTAAGTGAGACTATTCTTCACAGCCACACTATCTAATGGTACTATCCATGCCAGATCACCTGCACATTTCTACAACAAGGAAATATGAAAGAGTGGATGAGCCACTACTAATTCTGCTGGCAACTTTAATTCATAAGATACATTACCAACCCTTTTTAGGATTCTGTGAAGACTTACATATCTAGGACTGAGCTTTGGTTTCTTGACAAATATCATCACCTCTTCAGGAAAACCCAATCATCGATTTCAAACTCGAAGTCCCTTTTTCTCACATCTTCTTAGGACTTCTGATGACTGTGAGTTGTCTTTAATCTATCTTTGATAGTATAAAATTTCTCCAAACCCTCATGAACCGAATCTGGCCCAATTAAAACTGCTTCACCTACTTCAAACCAACTAATCAAAGACCTGCATCTTCACCCATATAGTGCCTCACACAGGGCCATCTGAATACTTGAATGAAAGGTGTTATTATAGGTAAAATATATGAGAGGTAAGTGATCATCTCAACTACCCTTAAAATCGATCAGACAAGATCTCAAAATTTCTTTTTAGGTCTTAATGGTATGCTTTGCCTGGCTAGCCGTCTGTGGATGAAATGTTGTACTGTGATTTACTTGAGTATCAAGACTTTTTTGAAACGATTTCTAGGAAAGGAAAGGTAAACTAAGGACATCTATTTAAGATGATATACAAGAGAACTCCATGCAACCTAAATATCTCATTGATGTAGAATTTGGCGTAGTCCTCCGCTGAATCTCTAGTATTGACAACTAAGAAGTGAGTGGGCTTAGTGATTATGCCATATATCACCCAAATGGAGTCATGTTGTCTGCGGGTACGAGGTAAGCTCGTAATGAAGCCCATGTTTATCACTTCCCACTTATATGTAGGAATGTTAATTTATGTTGTTCTACCTTTAGAACACTTAGCCACAAAGTCTGCTATGTCCCTCTTCATGCCATTCCACGAAAATACTTCGCATAGATCACTATAAATCTTAGTGTCACCTAGATGAATAGAAGATCAAGAATTATGGGCTTCTATAAGGACATGCTGCCTCAACTCACCCACATTTAGAATACATAAGAGACCCTGGTAATGAAGAACACCTTCTCCCCCTTAGGATAAAACCTGATCAACTTTTTGCTGATGAATTACATCTTTCTGTCACATCCGGGTTTACCCCCTAGACATAACCGGCGTCGTCGTCCTCTTTTGAGGACTAAGACTTAGCCCTTAGCTTAAATCATTACATTCATAGGACAAAAACGCGGAAAACTTAGAACTTTTTATTTCTTCTACTTGGAGGTTTACATAGACCTCTACATACACATGTTTATATATATATATATATATATATATATATATATATATATATATATATATATATATATATATATATCGAGGATAAATAGACCTTTCGTATAGGAAGATTAGTTAGTCTTCTACTTTTATTGCACATAAGTATATAAAATATAACATAAACATAATAGTCATAATAGTTGTCTCATCTCATAACCATCTAATAAGAGTGTACGAACTTGGTCATAACTCATACATCAAAGTAAAAGTGCCTCACATAGGCTATACAATCTTTCATACTAAATGGAAAGAAAGAACATAATAGTCTTAAACTCAAAACAACTCCATAAGCTAGATAGTGACATCGCCCTGGGAAATTGAGGACCTACCCTACTTAAATGATCAAGAGATACAAGCCTTCTACGAGTCGTCTTCAAAAGAACTTCAACGATCGGAACCTAAAATGTTAGGAAAATGGAAGAAATGGGGTTAGTACGCCACTTGTACTAAGTATGAGACCATATGCACACATATACGAAACCATGCTAAGAAAGAGGGACATTTCATAAAGTATGCACTTTTCCATTTAAAACCTTTATGCACATTCAGTAAGATCATGCCAACCAATAATGCATGTTCATTAAGTCATATGCATGTACATCACAAGAACAAGAACATCAAGTCTAGTCAAGTCAATCATGCATATCATATAATTAGATACATATTCAAGTAACTCTATTATCAAGTCATATTAACAATAAGCATAAAAAAGAGTACATTTCAACATAACCAAAGCAAGACAATTACCCATGAACCCTATCAAGTCAACAAGTGCAATGACCAAGTAAAACCCCATAACCTTACTCAATCAAGTAACCCAACAAGAATCATGACTAATATGCTACTTCAAATAACATGAAATTTAGGTGTACATATCATCTTACTTTAACAATATAAACCAACACATATTCATAAGTGAACTAATCAACATATAGTATCAACAATGTGCAAGTTCATCATGTATATAACATATACCATCATAAGCATAATCATACATAAGAACATCCTCCTAAGTCTCCCTCAAGGCTAACTAGTGCAATGCTTAGGCAGAG
Source organism: Solanum peruvianum (assembly GCA_027705065.1). Taxonomy (NCBI): domain Eukaryota; kingdom Viridiplantae; phylum Streptophyta; class Magnoliopsida; order Solanales; family Solanaceae; genus Solanum; species Solanum peruvianum. The sequence goes on along the minus strand of JAKWJD010001761.1, from coordinate 7,213,458 downwards.
TCCATACCCTTACCTAGATTAAGCTAGACCCCTTAGGTCATCTTAGTTAGAGTTAAATCCTATATTTAATTTTACATTTTGGGAACATCTTGCCCTAACCGAAATAGACCACATGAGCTAATGTGGAATCCGGTGTCATAAATCCTACAGCGAAGAAAGGCGGACTACTTGCCAAGGTAGTACCAAAACACATGAAACATAGCAATTAAGTGGATCCACTAGCTAGTATTCCTATAGGGGCAACATAGTTCAAGAACTAGGAGATATAGTTGGGACCCTCTTTATGCTACATACATTGTAGTCTCCAATGTCAAGAGTATATCTATCTTCCCTATGTAGGAAGGGACACTCCTCACTCTAGTTCACTTAAGCTAGAGTCCCATTTTAATAAATAAGATATAATATAAGAGCTTAGTGATGACTGAAACAACACTTTACAACTTAAGCTGAATCTACTACTATGTCTGAAAAGTCTCAACTAAATTAAGTTACTTGGACATTCCCCAAAATAATTTTAATAAAACAGAAAATTGGAAATGAATACTAAAATAGAAAGTATGTCTATTATCCTCGAAGTATGAGGACTCACCACTGAAGTTGCTAAAGTCGAATCAAGAATCAATCTAAGCGTGATCTGGATATTGAGTCTTGAATCTACATCATGTAATGATGTAGTGCTAAGCACGCGTCAGTACTTGGAATGTATTGAAAATGCAGGATATAGATATGCTAAGACGAACAAAATATATAAGCTGAACAATGCATAACTAAGCAATGATATAATCTTAATAAGATATAGATATGTACTGGAGTATAACTGAAATATAAATCTAATACAATGACCAAGTACTAATCATGAAGATAACATTGAATTGTATACTGAAGTAACTGCTGAAAACCTGGTCAAAAGCACTAACAACCTGACTGTAGGAGCTACAATTAACCGTGTTAAACCACATGAGCTAAATGTGGAGTCTGTTGTATATGCCCTATGAGAGGACCCAATATACCTTTCAAAGGGCATAAAGGCATGACTATGAAGTGATCACTAAAATTGATATTCAATTGAGCGAACTTATAAACCTATGAGGGCACGTAGTTTTGTGACTTTGAGGGTACGTTGAACCCTAATCCAACTCGATGCTAAGTCTATTCCCATATGAATATTCATGAAGCTAATATATACAGTAAATATGAATAGCTCAAAAACTGACATGCTAACTGAAAATATAACATTTATATACTGAGAATATGACATTCGAAATTTGAAGCATGAATTTCTGTCAGACTAGCCTAGCAAGTATAATTCATGAACTAGGATAAATCCACATGTGCTTAGGTTCTGAGTAATATGAATGGAATTATATTAAATATCAAGAAACAAGTTTATTTAGATCAAACGAACCATAATCACAATAAATCATGAAGATCTAGAAACCCTAAGTCTGAAAAGTTTATGAGAATCTAAAGAACTAACTGAATGCTAGGGACCTAATGGGTGAAAAGAACCCACTAGTATAATATCAAATAGCTGGTGACAAAATATATGGAGAAATCCTTTGAATTATGGGGCTGAACTTTAAAGAACATTGTTGCTTGTTCTTGAAAGAAATTGGTGCCTCTCTCTCCTTTTTTTCTAACTTGGATGATTTCTGGATATTGAGGGTTCTGGGTATGTCCAACTAGATTATTAGGTTTGACTGAGTAAAATGACATAGTTTAGGCATTAAATGACGTAGTTGGAACAAAAACAACCCCACTGGTACTAACAATCAGGCTGAAAAATTGATAGGTTTAAGACTTGGGAGTTTCCCCTCCACATGCCTTGGGTGTCCAACTTTTTTATGGGAGGACGAGGAAAAGTTATTTTGAAGATCTGATTAAAAAGATAACTACCAGACTCCCTACATGGAAAAACAGACTACCGTCTTTTGGAGGAAAGTTCATTCTAATTAATCATGTTCTATAGTCGACACCTATTTACATGTCGACAACAACGAATCCACCTTGGGGGTTATTGATCAAATTCATCAATTTTTTTTCTAAATTTTTAGGGTATTCATGAGGCATCAGAATGAAACACTGGGTAGTATGGTTGGAGTTGTGTCTACTAAATAAGGAATGAGGACAAGGACTCAGATCAGTCCATGATATGTCAAAGGCACTCTTTGCAAAGTTATGGTAGAGTTTAAAAATATCTAGCTAATCTCTATGGAGCAGTTACACGTAGAACAAATATGGTAAAAAGCACAATTCTCTATTGGTTCAGAATAAATGAGCTTCACAAGTATAGAGAAAAATGTGGCACATTAAGAAAGAAATTTAACAAGAAATATGGGGCAACAAAAAGAAGGTACATTTGGTTTCTAGATGGATTATTGGACAAAACAAGAGACATTGTACTTTATAGAAGATCAATGGAAAGAGATGGAATTTGAAGTAAAAGAGTTGACAAATGAGGGGCAATGAGACAGATAGTAGACTAGAAGAACTTGCTTCTAATTGTGGTATGCAGATACCCTCCGTCATAATTTCTGGCATTTGTGCCTTTGCCATTCAAAAACTAGAACGTATATTCCCTTCACTCTAACAGAAGACTAAATAGGGACAGGTGGCGCAATCTTATTTGCTGATAAATGTCGGAGCAATGGATAAGATTATGACACATATATATTCATTAGTAGATAGGGTATATATACTCTAGTTTTGGACGATAGGAACACCAATGTTCCAAAAATATGACAAATTGTATTTACATACCATTTACGATAGTTGAAGGGTATATTTATCTTTTTTTTTTCTAGAAACAGTGTGGAATGACATAATTCCAACATATGACATCCTAAAAAAGATGAAAGTGAATGTGGTATCTAGATGTTATTGTTTTGATTAGGGGGAAAAAGAATCGGTGCAACACCTTTTTCTAATAGCTCCGATAAAGGGGGAAGAAGATTTGGTGCAACACCTTTTTCTAACAGCTCCTATACCCCAAAAGCTATGGAAGTAATTTGCTTCATGTGTAGGTATCAACATAGAAGGAAAAAACTTGCAATAAATAATCATTACCCAGTGGACATGGTCATACAAGCATAAGTTGAAGCATATAATGAAGGCAATTCCTACCATCATCATGTGGGAATTATGAAAGAGGAGGAATACGAGAACACATGGCAAGGAGGTTACTTTTGGAAAAATGAAGGAACACTTCTACAGATAAGGGAAATTGGATATGAATGGTAGGTGATGTTGGTAAAACTCCAATCATATTAATTAAGATTGCATTACTTGATGGTAAAGTGGGAGCCACCATTAGAATGACGGATAAAATACAACATAGGTGGAGTTTGTAAAGGAAATCAAGGTTTGAGCTATTATGGTTTCACCATTAGGTATACCAGTGGGGATATTCTATATGCTAAGGCATAAGATATTGGAGAGGCAACTAGCATGGAATCTAAAATTGTAGGAGCATGAAAGATAGTTAAATATTGTGCGGAGCAGAGGTACAATAATATTGTGTTAGAGACTGATTCCATCACACTCAAAAACATATTATTGAAAACATGGAAGATCCCATGGAAACATACAGAGAGGATTGAAAAAATTCAGAAGATAATAACAAGGAAAAACATTCAAATAAAGCATACATCCAGGAAAACGAACCGATTAGCTGACTACTTAGCTAACATGGCTTTTGAAATAACATGGATGCAAATGTCACTGCCCGAGCCTACACCCTGGGCGGAACTGACACTTAAGAACCATAGCTTGCCCCAAGTGAACCCTTGGCCTGACTTACTTACTCAGTGGAAGACTCTAAGCATTATTACAATGATTAAAAGTCAACATTCAACTTGGCCAAAATGGCAATTCAAGTCTTAACATATAAAAAGATAATGTAAAGACAACTAAACTACTAATTGTTAATGAAGTCTATAAAACAAAGAGGGATGTCGGGACAAGATTTTTGGGTGATCATCCTAACAATGAAATATTGAAACCAAAATGAAAGGGGTCTCCCGGAATGCAAGGAGACACCCCAACTAACTCTGAGTCTTCAACTGCATCAACGTGGCACTGGGTGCTGACCTTGCGTCTGCATCATAAGATGATGCAGTCCAGCTGGTATCAGTATATTGAATGTACTAGTATGCAGTTGGAATGCTAAACCCAACATCGGTTTGAAAAGGATATGAAAGGAACACGTACCTTGGATTTACTCAATTCATGAATAACTTAACTCAATATAAAGCAATAAAGCATATGCAACATATTTAAAACTTGTAAAAACAGTGGAAAACAACTTAGTTCATTAAAAAATGCAATAACAAACTCAATTTTACTCATTTAATAAAGTAATATAGTTTATTTGTAAGTTTCTCTAACCGACAACCACCACTATGAGCCTAAGTGATGATATAATGTCTTGACCACGCTGTTAGAATTGTCTTATACTTTATCGTCATATAAAACGTCTTAACTAAGTGGATCAACTAGTCCAGGGGCGGATTCAACAAGGGCTATGGGGTGTCACATGACAGTGCTTTGTCAAAAAATTTACGAACTATATGCAGTGTGAGAAGGGAAAAAATAGAGATATGGTATATATGATAAATGTGACACTCATTAAATCAAAGTTATGCGTAGCCCAATTGGTTTTTGGCTTGGAACTTGCAAGTGAGGTCGTGGGTTCAAACTTGAGTGGCTTCATTTTTTATGTTCTTATCATTTGTCTCTCATTTTCCTTCATTTTTTATGTTCTTTTCATCTGCCTTCTTTCTCACATAGTATTATTTTGAATACATTATATTTTAAAAAAAGGTAAATCATCGAAAGTAATTTATTTTATAAAAAGGTATAGCGTGTGTGTGTATATACATATATATTTATTTACTTTTTCATTTTAAAAGGTGACACTGCTTACGAAAATCCTGCGTACGCCACTACACTAGTCTATGCTAAAGAAAAACTTAAGGAGTCATCTAAAAACGTATGATCCTTTACTATCCATGATGACTACATAGTTTATGGAGACTTGAGTTAATATGAACTCACATCCCCAAATCGATGCTCAATAATACTCCCAAAATATAGTTAGCTCATAAGTTTTAAAACAACTTCTTTCTTTCTTTTGAGATAATTACTCAAAACTTAGCTTAAATGCTCTCTTGGAATTGATGTTCCCTTTCTTGCTCAAATGTGAAAACATTTAAAAACTCTTTGGGGAATACATAGTCCCTATATACATCTTTGAAGAAATGAACTTTAATCTTTACTCTTTACTCAACTTGAACTTTAAGTCTTAAAACAAAGTTAAAAACGTTTGTGAAAGACTTTGAAAACTTTATAAACTTCTCTTTAACTTGCTTCTTAACTTCTAGATTTGACTTTTAACTTTTCTTGAATTGAATTATGGATTCCACGTTATGATTCATGTTTTTGGATGATTTCTAGGTGTTTAGAAGTCATTTAGAGTAGTTAGAATCAATTGAAAGTGTTAGTACACTTTGAAAGGAGTTAAACAGACTAAATGACGAAAAACTGATGAAAAACAACGATTTGGGTACATCCCGAACGCATCGCGGCAGCCCCAACTTATTAGGGCTCATTTTGGGCGCATTGCAGGCGCACCACGTTAGCCCCTCGAGCACTACGCCGGCACGTTGCATCAGCCCTTCGGGCACTACGGGGGCGCGTCGCGCCAGCCCCTCCCCAGGCAAACTAGATGAACTTTTCAACTCATTTTCTAACCTTAATTCGATTATTTTTTATTTCTTTTCTCAAATTAACTTTAGAATCATGTCCCAAGACACATACACAAAGATCTAACTCAAACAACTCAAGGAAACAACACTTTAATATCAAGAATTTCCTTAATCTCAACTCATGTTCAAGAACGAAAGTAATTCAAGAACAACTATCAAGAATATTCAATTCCAATCTTTTTCGAATGAATTTGCGCTAAATCAAATATGCTTGGCATGTGGGTGAATAAACCCAACATTATGTAGGATCAAATCCTACCTGCAATCAATTTCATACGAATATGACGAAATCTTGATCTTTATCCTTCTTTCTTGTCGTCTCTCTTTTCTCCAAGCCCTAGTGTGACTTCAACTTTTCTAAACTGATTAAAAATATGATTTTACCTTAATTAATCACCTAAAAACGAATTAGAACAATCGGGTATGAAAAAGACCCAAACACCCTTTAAAAATTTGGATTGGACATTTCCTTATTTGAACAACCCAACTTCCAATGGGCATATCTTACTCATACAAACTTGAAATTGTGCCAACTTGGCGGCGTTGAAAAGATTATTCCAAGATATTTCCTACGATATCTGGAAACACACCTAAATCATCCTGAGCTAGGAGTTATGATCTTTTGAAGTTGACCAAAACTCAACTTTAACACGCTTAACAAATTTCCAGATCTTTATGTTCTTTCCAAAAAAAAAAAGACTATTTCCAATTTCTAACTTTCTAGTTCTTTTTAATTACGGGGTGCTACAAAAATAAGTTTGAAAGCTTTTGAGAAATACCTATGAGGGGGATACACAACAAATATATGTACAAGATAAAGTTTGGCCTTTCTTAAGGCTATCTAGCAGTGATTAACCCTACTAGCCTTAGTTACTACATCTTAGAAAAAGGATTAGCAGAAAAGAGGGGTGCCAAACCAAATCAACTATTACAACGCCATAAATCTTCATAAACCAGAGACGACAGTGCTTGGGATTAATTACTACAGATTAGAGACATTTCGTTCAAATTCTGAGTCAAAGATAAACGAAAAGTAAAGAAAATATCTTTCGCGGATTGAAGATCACCACCACTTGAACTTCACTTTTTGAGAGCTGAATACAACAAACCACCCCCATGGATGCAAGATAATGATTATAGAAATAAGGAGCTTGCATCGATAGGGGAAAGGAAAACACAACATGGAGGCCAACCACCTGAGAAATATTGCCAAAAAAAGAGAAAGGATTGGAAAATCCTGCTTTGTAGGGATTTGTTTGATTGCACTCAGTCATTTTTGCACTGAGCTTTGTATTTTATTTCCTTTCTTGACCATTGGTTGAACTTTGTTACGCGTCTAGACAGGAGACCACTTGGTAACCGTCTAAGCTTGTTCTTTAACTCTAATAAAACGGACCCATGGTCCAAAAAATACTTCTTTTTTAAAATAAAAATATAATTTAATTAGGCTTCAAAATCATTTTAACTAATGGTGGACAAATAAAAAAGGGGAGAGAGTTGGGAACCAAAATAAGCCACAAAAATATAAAAGTAACCAAAATAAGTCACTATTTTAGTAAGTAACTAAAATAAGCTTAGTGGAAGAAAAAGTTCCACTATATCCAATAATTTAAACGTTTTCTGTTAGTTTCATAACGTTTATTTTTAATATATAACGGAACTTTTTCTTACACTTTATAAAGTGGAGTTTTTTCTTCCACTTTATAACGTGGAACTTTTTATTCCATTTTATAAAGTGGAACTTTTTGTTCCACTTTATAAAGTGGAACTTTTTATTACACTTTATAAGAAGAATATTATTCACGTCTTGAAGAAGCTTTTTCAGTGTTGTCATGTAAATTATATTGATTTTATATGTCATTAAAACGAAAAAAAATATTTCATTATGTATTTTTATTATTTTATTCTAAAAAATCTATTCAAGGACGTTTATACATAGTTGATAGCACCTACAACATGAATCTTTTATATTTGTTCATTTCAATCTAAAAAAAATATCTCCTACACCTAAAGTTAAAGTTTCAATTTATTGGGATGGCGAAATTGTACATGACGGAAATATCATTTATTATAATTGTCCTCCCAAACACAATGTTAAATATCCAATAAATGTCCGATATCATAAATTTATTTCATCAATTTATAAAAAAAATGGGTATAAATAGTACGATTATAATTTGATTATAGCCGGAAAATACCCTACTTCATTTTTATCACAAGGACAAGTAAATTTTGGAGAGTGAATTATCTATAATGCCGAATCGTTGACCGACTTTTTAAGGGTTCCAAATGACTATATAGATCAAATCAAGTCAACAGTACTTGGAATCTATGTTAGGAAGGAGCCTAAGATTAGTCAACAACGTTCTCCTTTATCAGTCGATGTTCATCCCTAATTAGAAAATCGTAATAGCATTGATGGATTTCCTGTAACTCAATCTACTGATTTTCTTAAAATGACTCATTATCAAAATACTCTTACCGGCCGATATGATTTTGATTTAAACAAAACTATCAATGATAGTGATCAGTAATGCTCAATTATTATATTCAATTATTGTTTGTTGATTTTGTCAATTATTTATTAATTTATATTATTTATTATTCTTATTATTATATATTTTATAGCGGTTTACCTCAGCAAGATAGGGATATTGCTCCAAGTTATAGACTAAATAATTATTTTGGTTAGTCCTCACACTTTGAAATGACGGAAAATGTTGGGACATCCTCAAATTTTCATGTCTCGCCTACTTTTGATGCAGATGATTATCGCTATGTCTAAAACTTATTTTTTTATTTGAGTAAGTTTGTTGCATGAGCCAAATATTTATATATTTTTTTACATATATATAAAATATACTACACAAGATGAGCCCATTGATCCTGTGAATATCGATGATCATGACCTTCCTAATTACGGCTCACCTTCAGCTAGTGATAGTGATGATTTGCCTTATGCTAAGGAATCGGGAGATAATGTTCCATTTGAGGCATCATCTAGTGATGATGATTTTTTGACTCTTATTGATCGCCAAGACCAATGTCCATGAGTCCGTTTCGTAATCATAAAATTCCTATCTTGATCATCTCTCGAATGGTCCAGATATCTTTGGTGATACACGTGATGAATATATATCACAACGTACGTGGCATGAACCAGAAGATTTTATTAATGATGCTATTTATATTGAAAAAGACATGTTATTCAATTCAAAGAAGCAGTTGCAAAGAGTAGTTAAAGTTCTACATATTGAATATAGCAAGGGAGTGCTTTGTTATTAAATCAACAAAGAAATCATGGCGACTTGTTTGCAGGCGTGTAGAACAAGGATGTCGATTTAGGTTGACTTCTTTTATTGATAAACATACTAACATATGGAAAGTTAGAAGACACATTAAAAAACATACATGCAGAGGCGGACCCACATGGTGTCCGTCGGGTGCTCGAGCACCCATTATATATATATATATATATATATATATATATATATATATATATATATATATATATATATATATGTACAAATTGATAGGTATTTGTATAAAATTAACATAGAGCACCCAATGAATAAATGATTTAGTTGGCCCAACGGCTCTTGGATGGGTAATTAAGACTTTTTTAGTGTTGTTGTACCAAGGTTCGAATCTCACTGCATACATGTGATATGGGTACGTACCGCGAAGGGCATTTCAACTTGGATGTTGAGATGATTGCTAACGTCCTCCGTGTTGATATAGAAAGAACGCCAAGGTACAATTTTATCCCTAGATAATTTTTATTTAATAAGGGAATATTTATTTTTATTTGATAATTAATATTATTATTAATTTCAGGTTTCCCATCAAAGACTGTCACACAGTTGTTCTTAAAGCATATGACATTTCGGTAAGTAAAAGAAAACACTATCTTGATCGTAAGCAGGCTTTTGAAAAAGTCTATGGTACTTGAGAGTGTTCTTTTGCCGAGTTGCCGAGGTTCATGGAAGCTTTGAAACACTTCAATCCTGGAACAGTAGTCAATTGCATGTTGATAGTCAAGACACATATTGGTGCAGAAATAGTCAAACAATAAAATCCATCATGTGGGAAAATTATGGAAATTTGTTCATATTTTTCGGAAAAAAAATAATCAAAAATGTTTCAACTTAAAGCTAGACAAAAAGATGAATTTTTGTGTACTTTATTACATAGATACTTTTATTTTGTCTTATATTTTACGATATTCTGCCTCTTAATTTATTTTATTTTATTTTCATATGATTTTGAAGTAGTGTTACTATTGAAACTTTTATAGGACGTGTAAACCTAAATTTTTCTATCAATGAATTTAGATGACTTCCTAACCAAAACTAAATTAAGTCTAAGGTTGAAAGTAAATCAAACCAAAATCACATTCTTAAAAAAATAAAATTTCCCTACAAGTACAAGGTTGCAATCTTACCTATTTTTGCACCTAAAAAAACGAATATGAGTTGTATGTTGCCGGGTTGTGCTACTCCAAAATTTCAATTTGTTTAGTGTGGGGCCGCTTCAAACTGTCGGATTGGGACCATCTTCAAAGTGAATTTTTTTAAAAAGCCATGAAAAGGAAAAGGAGAGAAAGTGAAGGTGAAAATGAAAAGAAAACTTTTTATAAAGTGGAATAAAAAGTTCCACTTTATAAAGTGGAAGAAAAAGTTTCGTTATATATTAAAAATAAACGTTATAACAGTAATGGAAAACGTTTAGAAAATTGGATATAATGAAACTTTTTCTTCCACTAAATTTATTTTAATTACTTAATAAAATAGTAGCATATTTTAGTTACTTTTATATTGGAAAAATAACTTAAATACACAACTATAATTTTTATATTCTCTAATTTTCCCTACTTTTTTTAAATATTACGTAATTCTTTTTTTTTTATTTTAGTGTAAGTTTTTAGATACATTACATTCTCTCTCCTATAATACACATTTACCCATTTTAATGCCTATTTTTTCTCTATTAAAACACTCAACCTCTTAAATCAGTTTTTGAATTTTAAATTTTATCCATTTAAACACTCAACCTTTTAATCAGCTTTTTTATTTTGAATTATTAAATTTAATTAATTTTAAATAAAAGACCAAATTTTGAAATTTTGAATTTCAAAATTCAAAAAATTTGAAATTTAAAAAAGTAAAAATTTCAGGAAGCAGGACAACTTCCATTAACTTCTACCGTTTTTTTCTTACTCCATCAAGTTTCAGTTCTTTTTTTCCCATAATCATCTTCATTCTTCTTAACCCAGCATATTTCATTCTTTTTTTCTTTTTATTCTTGAATTCATCATCGTTTATTTAATGGAGATGATACACTGGGCAAAATCAAATGATACATATATACCAAACACACACTAAAAATAACTGATACATTGGCTAAATCGTATGTATCATGTACACTACGTTACCCTATAATCCTTAAATTTTACATGATATTTAGGTAAATTGAATAGCATAGTTATATGAATTGGTATTATTTTTTAAAAGTAAAGTTATAACTGTATATTTCAAGAAAACCATAACAAAAAAGCATTACATGAGTTAAATTATATAAATTCACATGATACATGATTTATAGTCATTGTAAAGTACACAATAACCTCAATAATATTTTTGTATTTTTTTTTTCTAATGGAGATGTATCATTGTGCAAATCAATGATACACACTAAAAGTACATGATACATTAGATAAACAATGTGTACCAAAAACACACAATAAAAGTACATGATACACTAGATAAACCATATGTATCATGTACATTATGTTACCTAATAATTCTTAAATTTATATATCTTACTGTAGCATAAGATTTATAAAATTTTATATTAAAAACAAATATTGACACAAGTATATTTATCAACACCAATAATAACAAAGTATTTATAATCAAAAGCACGACTTCAAATTTAATTACCACATGTTTGTAAGTTTATTTATCTAAACACAAAGTGTTCAATTTGCAGTTGTAATGAAAATTGAAATTCATTAAAATGTTTACGTTATAAATTATTCTTGATATCATAGAAACATTACGACTAATTCAATTCTCTTTTTGGTAGAAAGTACAAGTTCTTCTGTTATGCCCTTTTTGTCCACATTGTCCACAACAGTTTGTGTTCAATGAAATCTTTTCATCTGCATTCTTTCTTCTTATTTTTCTTGGTCGTCCAGATGATCTTCTGTATCTAGGTGGATACACAATTTCAGCTACAACGAAATTGAATCTCCAACAACGATTCCATCGATTTTGTAACTTTCATACTGCAATTCGTTCACCCAAATTCCGGAATGTCACATCAAAATCGAAGTATTCATCTTGAAAAATCCATTGTAACAACAATAAAATTTCTGTAGTTTCAATTTTAACAGATTGTTTAAAAAATTTGTTTTCAAAATAGATGATATAATCTTTGATTTTCAAAATTTGAAATTAATATCCAATTAAGTGCTGATTTAATGCTGATTAATGATCAGTTACCACAAATTAAGTTGTTTTACTAACAACATTAACTTTATAGTTTTTTTCTCCTATTTTTTCTCAACAGTTTTAAATTACCATGTATCACTACAGTCTAAAATATCACGGCTCAACAAATTTAAGGAATTTTTTGTAATTATTAAACTTGTCGTGACATAATGTAATTATTAAATTACACTATAAAATTCCTTAAATTTATACTTTTATATTTTTGTGGGTTATTTTGGTTCCCAACTCAAGGGGAGACAACTCTTTCCAAAAATGTAGAGTTGGATTGGAAGTAAACCCCCTTAACTTTGAAATGAGTGTGTGGGTGTGGTAGAATCCGCTATCCCTCAATATAGCTTTGCCCCTTTCTTTTCTCTCAATCATTCTATCTATCATCAAAAATGCCGAATTGAGAGTCTTGTGCCACTCCAATATTATCTTCAGCCATGGAAGGTTCTCTCTTCCCTAATAGACCAATCTTGCCAATCCAATCAACAAAACCAACACCTTTACCACCAACCCAGCGCCTCAAATTGAATCCCACCACCACCACTTCCCCTCTCCCACCTCTCAAACAACACCAGCAACAAACCCCTTCTTCTTCTACTTCTACTTCTTTCCCTCTTGATTCTCTTCTCCAACATCTTCTTCATGTTTCATCTTCAAATCCTCCAAGAACTGTTAAATCTTCAAGAATTAGCAATACCCATTTGTCTACTCTTCCTGTTTCTTTGGAAAATGATGACACCCTTTTTGGGAATACGAGGGTTACTGTTCCCAAAATGGAATCTTTTGATGATGGGTCACTTGAATTTCTCCCTCTTAACTGTAAGTTAATGATTGATTCAATTCTTGAACGCCCTCTTTCTCATATGACTGAATTCTTTGATTCTGTGAAACTTGAGTTGCTTGAAGTTGATTTGATGAGTCTTTTGAAAGGCTTAGATGTTTTAGGCAAATGGGATAGAGCTATTTTGTTGTTTGAATGGGTTGTTTTGAACATTCATGTTGAAAATGAAAAGCTAGATAGTCAAGTTATTGAATTTATGGTGAAGGTTTTGGGTAGGGAATCACAGCATTTGGTGACGTCGAAATTGTTTGATGTTATTCCATTTGAAGATTACTCACTTGATGTTCGAGCGTGGACAACTGTTCTACATGCTTATTCTAGGATTGGCAAGTATGACAAGGCAATTGCATTGTTTGAATATGTGAAAGAGAAGGGTTTATCTGCCACCTTGGTAACTTATAATGTTATGTTAGATGTTTATGGTAAAAAGGGTAGGTCTTGGAACAATATTTTACTGCTTTTAGATGAAATGACAAGTAACGGGCTTGAATTTGACGAGTTCACTTGTAGCACGGTTATAGCTGCTTGTGGAAGGGAAGGGTTGTTGGAGGAAGCAAAAGAGTTTTTTGATGGATTGAAGAGAAAGGGTTATGTTCCGGGAACAGTTACTTACAATTCTTTACTCCAAGTCTTTGGTAAGGCTGGAATTTACTCGGAGGCATTGCGCGTTCTGAAAGAAATGGAGGAGAATAACTGCCCACCTGATTCGGTGACCTATAATGAGCTTGTGGCAGCTTATGTGAGGGCAGGCTTCCTTGAAGAAGGAGCTGCACTTATAGGCACAATGACACAAAAGGGTGTAATGCCGAATGCTATCACTTATACAACAGTGATAGATGCCTATGGTAAGGCAGGGAAGGAGGACAAAGCCTTGAGCTTTTTCAAGCAAATGAAACAAGCAGGGTGTGTTCCTAATGTCTGTACATATAACGCAATCATTGGGATGCTGGGAAAGAAATCTCGAGTAGAAGAGATGATGGACATGATCTCTGATATGAAATTAAATGGATGTGCCCCAAACCGTATTACTTGGAATACAATGCTTGCAATGTGTGGCAATAGGGGAATGCAAAAATATGTAAATCACGTTTTCCATGAGATGAAAAGCTGTGGTTTTGAGCCTGATAGAGACACATTTAATACTTTGATTCGTGCTTATGGAAGGTGTGATTCTGATTTTAATGCTGCAAAGATGTACGATGAGATGATCCAAGCAGGATTCACTCCGTGTGTCACAACATACAATGCGCTTCTTAATGCCCTTGCTCGTCGAGGAGATTGGAGAGCAGCTGAATCTGTTTTCTCAGACATGAAAAGTAAGGGCTTTAAGCCCAGTGAAACTACTTACTCTTTGATGCTCCACTGCTATTCCAAGGGAGGGAACGTGAGAGGTGTGGAGAGAATCGCAAAGGAAATTTATGATGGTCATATTTTTCCTAGTTGGATGCTTTTGAGAACCCTCATTCTTGCAAATTTCAAGTGTAGATCTCTCATGGGTATGGAGAGAGCATTTCAGGAACTACAGAAAAATGGATACAGGCCAGATTTGGTCATATTTAACTCCATGCTTTCCATATTTGCAAGGAACAAGCTATATGACCGTGCTCACGAGGTGCTGCATTTAATTAGGGAGAATGGCCTGCAGCCAGATCTTGTTACATATAATAGTTTAATGGACATGTATGCTAGAGCCGGTGAATGTTGGAAAGCTGAGGAAATCCTTAATCGACTGCAGAAGAATGGAGGAAAGCCAGACCTTGTATCATATAACACTGTCATCAAAGCGTTCTGCAGACAAGGTCGTATGGAGGAGGCCATACGAGTTTTCTCCCAGATGACAGAAAAAGGAATCCGACCTTGCATTGTTACATATAATACATTTATGGCTGGATTTGCAGCTCGAGGAATGTTCTCTGAGGTAAATGAATTGATCAGTTATATGATCCAGCACGAGTGCAGACCAAATGAGCTGACATACAAGACTATTGTTGATGGTTATTGTAAAGCAAAAAGATACCAAGATGCAATGGATTTTGTGTTGAATATTAAAGAAAAAGATAACACCTTTGATGAGGAATCTTTGCAACGATTTGCTTCTCGAGTTAGGGAAAATATGGAATCATGACTTAGTAATTCCATGGGATGTCCACTCTTTGATAAACTGACGTCCAAGTTGACTAGGAGAGAGAGACGAAGTTCCTCGACTTGTTATTTTGCTTCTATGAAATTGTAGATTCCATTCACATCCTTAGTTTTAACTTGCTTTGTAGAGACTCCACACTGCGCGATGAACAAAACAACAACATTTTGACTGTTCCTTGATCGGACCGGCTTTGTGTATCTGAGTTACTGCACTGCACCAAGTTCTTGGTACTTTTGGATTTTGTAAGATGAGTTTATAAATTCAGAAAATGAATGTTACAGGTTCCTTTTTGTATTATTAGTAGTTTGATATTATATATAAGTTTCATTTCATTGCTCATGATAAGAGTTCTTTGATATTCTGTCACATTCTCTCTTCATTCAATTTTTTGGGCTCAAATTTGATTATTACTGCCGGAGAAAATGGCCAAATGATCCCTAATCTATAATCGATTTTTCAATTATATATTATATTTTATGGGGTTTCTATTACCTCCTTAAACTATTTTAAAGCGGAATATAAATAACATAAAACTAGACAACCACATTCTTTTCATATAGTGTGCACCAAGCGTTGCCCAGTTGTCAAATATCACATATATAAAAAAAAAAAATTAATGAAAAAACGTAATTATATTTATTTTTTTCATCATCATCTTCCTCTTCACTTGTTCCTAGTCATGCTTCAAAAAATTTCACTGCAACTCCCAAACCTTTAGTCTCTCTCCACCCCATTCCTCTCTCGTCACTCCCAACCTCCACTCCCACCTTTATAACCCACAAATTAAGTATCAATATTCATCAACAACACCACAACAACTACTTGGAGTTCTCGCTAATTATCTTCTAATTGAGGATGAATACGTCATTTTATTTATTATTTAAATAGTAGAGGATTTATGCCTTCTACACTTAAAAAAATGACTGAATTATCGGGATTGAGTAGAATCAATTGATTGTTGCTGCTCAACATTGTGAAATTATTATTATGTGTAGGTTAGATTCCTTCATCGGACGTTAATAAAGACTAAAAATAAGATATGAAGGTTGATAAATTTTGCCTCGGCAAGAAAACTAATGAATTTAATTTATTTTTTTACAATATAAATAATTGTTTTATGATTATTTGGTGAATTTGATGGTTAATAGATATGAGTAATAGTGAGATAAAATATGAAAAATTATTAGAAAGTGGGCCAGGAGATGAGGTTGCTATGGAGGGGGGGATGATGATGAAAAAATAAAGAAAATAAAATTAAAGACAGAAGTTGAAAAATGATATTTAACAAAATATTAAAATATTTTTGAAATATTTTTTATCAGTTCTTGTCTCTAGCATGCCTTGCCTTTAAGAGAGTGAGCACACTCTCTGCGTCATGTCACCACTTAAGGATACATTTATTTTGATTTAAAATAGTTTAAGGGGGTCATAGAACAATGTTAAAATATAACTGTACAGTTGAAGATTCGATTATAGATTAAGGAGGCATTTGACCATTTTCTCTTACTGCAGCTATAGTTATGTATTATTTTTTCGTTTTTTTCTAGGAGATATGCTTGTTCAACATTGACCCTTTATGAACATTCACAAAATTAAATCCTTGGAGAAGCTTTTAAACTCGAACTAGTGCTAGAGATTCCTTATGATAACATCTCACATCCAGTGCTTTTTCGAATTGATCTTTACATCTAATAACAATAGAAATTTCTCCCAACTAGATCTAACTTCATTCATAGAACAATTTAACTCGTTGCCGAAGGTTTAATGTTTATAGTCAGGATCAAGTGCCGAATTTGGGTTGGGGTCGGGAGTTGGGAGTTGGGAGAGATGGGTCTTGGATCGAGGGTTGGAAGTCTGATTTTAGATTACGGTCAAGTGACGTGGTTAATTTTTTTTTTTTTTGAAAATGTCTTTCTTATTTTATGTAGGAAAATTGTTTTTCCTAAATTAGAAGAAAATCAATTTATTTGGGAAACGTTTTTAAGTCAGCTAAAATATGAGAAATTGGACCAAACACCTAGAGGTGTTCAAGTCGAACAGAAAAAAAAATTGTGATTTTATTTAGTCGGTCTGGCGGTTGACAAAAAAAATCGACGACTCCTGGTTTGGTTTGATATCAATAGAAAAAAAGTCAAACTACACCCAAAGCAAATTGACATTATATATATATATATATATATATATATATATATATATATATACACACACATTTATAATTCAATTTTGTTTATAGATATAAATATTATTTATAATCTCCTTCGTCAATATATTTTTAATTAGTTTATAGTATCCACTATTTTTATATTTTTTATTTTAAATTTGAACTTGTAAAATTTGTAAATATTTAATTTTGTATTAAAATCTGAATTTACAGCTATATTGTTATAGTTTTCCAAATTCAAAGTTAACAGTTTACTTTATAATAATTTTATTAGTTTAACATAATGAATATTGATATTTCAAAAAAAAATATTCTACTCGTGTAAATTATCGTCGTTTCGAAATTTTCTTTTCATTTAACAATTTTTAAACTTAGCTTATCACACGAATAAGTGAAAATATGTTTGACCTCTTTTTCAAATACTGTAGAGCGGTATAAAAACCAAAAAATTCAAAAAAACAAAAAAAAAAACAAAAGAAACAACTAAAAGTAAAATCAAAAAACCAACTTTACGAGATTGATTTGATTTTTAGATTTAATAAACTAACATAGTCAATTTGAATTTTTTTTAATGAAAAAACAAATTATAGCGACCTACGTACATCCCTAGACAAACCTAATTTTGAAAAACAATATACTTATTTGTATAACACGGAGAGAACAAATGACTCGAGTCCATTCGGACACAAAAAGTTAATCCCTTTCTTTTAGAACAGTTTTTCACTTGAATCAAAAATTGACGTATGACCATGAAAGATTCAATTCAACTTGAAAGCTGTATTTCAAAATTGGAAATGACTTATAAAGCGCATTTTAATCACTTATTATAAGTGTTCTTAAGCCAAAATAGTAAGCACTTCAATATTATTTAAGGAAAATTAAAAGAAGTGTTTTAAAGCACTTGTTGTAAGCCAAAACAACAAGAATAAGTCAAACAATAATTTAGGATCACGCGTTATACGTTCATCCAAACAGGCTCATACTGTTCTTTTTTAAACTCACTTTTCATTTTGCTGTTGTATTTAAGTAGATTCAAACATGAACAATATTCCAAATACTCTTTGCAAAAGATATAACCAAACACAACTTCACCTTCAACTTTAACTCCATGAATTTCACCAAGGAAAGACCACAAGGCTGCTAAGCTGTTCCGAGTAACGAATAACAAACATGTCATCTCATAGACTGTTAATAAACATAGAAGGGGATAATTTATAAATCTAATACAAACTATGGTGCTACTGCAAATCATTACCTTTTTTTCCTTTACTTTTTCTATTTTTACATATTCATTCTCCCAAAGGGGTTCAAATTACAGGGCTTGAACAACACACATATCCATACACAATACAAACTAACCTAAGAATACATAA
Organism: Solanum peruvianum; assembly: GCA_027705065.1. Classification (NCBI taxonomy): domain Eukaryota; kingdom Viridiplantae; phylum Streptophyta; class Magnoliopsida; order Solanales; family Solanaceae; genus Solanum; species Solanum peruvianum. Next base: position 7,194,672 of record JAKWJD010001761.1, on the reverse strand, counting down.
TAATAATAATAATAACCTACTCATCTATCAAGCTCTACACCTAGGTGGGTGAATATTCAAGTGCATCAAGCGAAATCATTCCATGCAAACCTTGCAAAATTAAGCTCTCAACAGGACCATACAAGAATAAACAAGCTAATCAACTATGCATTTGGTGCAATGCCATAACCGCACTGCAATAGTTTGCTCGGGAATTCCTTATTTCTTGAGGCAAAATTTTCAGTACAACACCTGCTCTTGATTATTACCTTTCTTTTATTCATACAACAACAGAGCTTGCTAAAGAGAGTTCATGCAACTCACCGAGCATCCAATCTTCCCCAGTTTGACCTCCGATGACTATTGCTCTAGTTCCGCCAACAACACATGTATTATGTCCCCAAGCGATACTTGGAGCCCGACCAGTCACATTCAATATCCTCCATGTTGGCTTCTCTTCAGTTGGATCCAAAATGTAGAGCTGTGATCCTGAGTGGAGACCAGAAGTAATGGACCCACCAAAGACCAGAACTCTGCCACCAGGGAGACTTAATGCCACATGATCAAGCCTTGGGGAAGGAGCAAGCCCTCCAGGATTTCCCGCACCAGGCATTCCACTTCCTGTAACACATCTCCAGCAGGGTTCTTCCTCACTCAGATCCAAGGTAAACACATCACTTGATCGAAAACGCACAGGACCACTCTTGGCAAGACCCCCAAACATAAGAATTTTCCTGCCTCCATAAACAGACAGCGTGTGGCCCAAACGAGAAGGTGGAGTCCACGTCACTGCTATCTCACGCCACACAGGCTTCTCTATAGACAGATCAAGCAGGAAAGTATCACTGAGAAGTACACCAGAATCTGTACAACCACCAGAGACTATCAACTTGGTCCCATCCAAAGTACAGGAGCTGTGCCAAGATCTTGGAAGCGGAGGCGCCAAGCTAGAGATTTCACGCCATGTTGGTTGTTTGGCATCCAAATCCAGCACAAAGACGTCATTCAAGAGACCCTGCCTTCCATATCCACCAAACACAACAAGATGAGATCCATTCACACAAGAGAGTGTGTGCCCCCAACGTCCAGGAGGAGGAGAACTAACTTTGACATATTTCCACTCTGGATTGCTGGAATTCAAGTCTAATACAAAAGTATCATTCATCGGTTGCATGTTTACCCCCTCTCCACCAAAGAGTACAACACGGTTCCCTACTGCACATGCACTGAAGTTGCAACGAGAAGGTTCAACAGTACCTCCAACAGTTAGCTTCCTCCAAGCTGCTGCTTCTAGAGTAGTTAATTCTCTAGCCAATCTACCCCAACCCAGTCTCTTAGCTCCAGGCACAGCTTCTAACACACGAGTTGTTTCACTACCCCATGCATTCTGACAGACCATACGCCAAAGATCTTCATTTTTTGTCAGCTCATGAAGTCGTGTAGAAACAGAGCCAACAGATGCAATATCTCTTGGGGTCAACAGTGAAAGAATTTTGAGCGCTAGGACCTCATCACTCAACTGCAGTATACCACAAACCCCATGATTGTTAGAGCGGTTTCCTTCTGAGGCTGGTCCATAAAGAGAGAGACTAGAACGGTACCTATCCAATAGTCTTGTAGGCTCCTTCACCAAGGATCCTGGAAGTGGACCCAAATCAATGTTTACTTCCTGAAAGTACTGAATACCAAGAATGTGAGTTATCGCTACACCATCCCCATATATTGGAGTCAAACGCAGTCTATTCATCAAGGGAGATCCATCTTTTCTAAAATTTAACAGTTCGCCTTGAAATTCAATCCCTTGGTCAATGCATCTTCTAATTTCTGTTATTACAGTTGAGTCCACAAGAGGATGTCTTCGTTTGGCATATGGGCCTCTACATTGCAAGAAGCGACTGGCAAAAGAAAGAAAAAAACAGAAGAGCTAGAATGAGTGTTTGAAGTGTTAATGAAGGATGGCGGCACAAAATAAAGAGGCCTTCACAACTATGAAGAGAACGCAAAATAATAAAAACAGTAAACGTAACTACTCGAAATTTTATTTTGAGACCGCAGTATAAGCCCTCAAATTTCCACAGAAATCTGAATCATGACACTAAACAGCTGTTTCTAAAGTACACTGGTAGCACCACTATGCAAGTGATTCCAAATCACATATCTTCTGATTTTCAAAGCATACCTTCTTCCTAACGTTTTTCTCTTATTTCATTGGGGATAATAAAATATGCTCCTTCCCCCGTTTTCTTTATGGAAACTCCCTTTCTTTTACTTTATGTGAGGGACTGGCAGTGGTGTCTAGAAGACCGCAGTTAGTTGTATTTTTACAGATGGAATAACGTAGAAAACACATATATCATCAAAATACACAAGAAAGCCCCTTTCAGATTTTCCTCATAGCAGAAACTCAGTTTGGGGAACGATAACCATAGGATGATTAAAGCTTTACCTGATTCAGGTTCCTGAGAAAATATATAAAGCAAGATACTTTGAACATGGGTTCACACATCTATATTTAAATATTTTACTTAAACATATAACACTACTATATATGATCTAGAGAGGCGAGCATCGGTTCACGTCAACCCACGGCACCCCCTCTAGATACACCCCTGCTAGTAACATGTTCCACTCCTTCATCCAGCTACCAACTACCAAGACAAGCTAAGGGATCGGTTCAAATCGACAAGAAACAAATGCCTAGCATCAGAAAGAAAGCTGATAAGGCAAACTTCTTCATTAGCTAGTTAGTCTGTTGTAATTTTTGTGCTGTCTGGTTTTTTCGGTGAGATATTATATCACCGCCTCTTTTGGCTTGACAGTGTTGTATTGATGTTAGGGCACAGTCTCCCCCCCCACCCCCCCACCCCTTTTCTCTCTGCCCCCTTTTTTGCTGAATACAACATGACCTGGGTAATTGAAAATTTGACTTTTTTAAAAAAAAGACAAGTAACATAAAAATTAAAAACCATGTGCCATTGTTTATCTACTCAAATGTTAAGTACCATTTATTTTCTTTTGTAACCATAACCAATCCAACAGGAGAAATTTGGACTTAATTAAGCTCACTCCAGAACCCAAGAAAAATTCATATAAGAAATTAGGAATCTGAGGATGTAAAAACTATTCTTTGAAACAATCATCACATCCCATTCTGAAGATATTACTTCTGATACAAAGCAGATTCAACTATGGTAATGTAAATACTGAATAGTTAGCTAGCCTAGTCCAACTTATCTCCAGCTCAACATTAAGAGAATCCCCCAAGCCATTTGAACCAAACTTAAGACAGACATGTATAAACCAGTCCAAAATTGTCCATCCGATTACACTCTCAACAAGCTTTGGCTATCCTCCAAATACCCACCTCTCCTACTCTCTCGCCCCCTCCCCCTCTTATCCTGCCCCAATAAACACTCTCTAATCATTAGTTTTTCCCGATGTCTATCTCCAGTGGTCTCCCAAGATAGTGTAGGCTACAATTGACTTCCTACAGCACAAGTTTATTCAACCACAAGACTAACAACTGCATTAACTTCTCAGTCTACCCCTTCTCCCATGATTGAGCTGATCTCAAGCTTACACAAATAAAATTCAAGCTATAAAAAACTATTGGAACTAAAGTGCTGCAGCTTCTAAGCTTTCTAGCTATTACAACTATGTGATCAAAAAACAACACACATCTCCAATTTATTCTTGCATGCAAAGCCTGACAACACCTATTATGAGACATGAAAGCACGCAAAAGATACTGATTTAGGCGGACAAGAGTAAAGGAAGACAAAAAACTGCGGAAAATAAGTCAAGGTGTAGAACAACGCCAGAATGATAATATAGGGACGAGAAGAGAATTAGAGAGAAATTTAGAAGGTAGTATTCATCATCATGTCAGTTGTTATTCAAGTTCTCTAACCAAAGTACATAATGGTTTTATTAGGTTAGTAAATTCCAAACAAGTTCGAAGTTTTTAAAACTAGGAGAATTTATGTCTAACCAAAAAAAAAAAAAAAAAAAAACTAATTCATTTTAAATATGTTTTAGTATTCTTTTGGTTCACGTGAACCCATGCTCGCCTCTCTAGGTCATATATAGTAGTGTTATATGCCTAACAAAATGATCCTATTCATTTTAAAACCAAAAGAATACTAAAACATATTAAAACTAATGATATTGCATTTATTTTAATAGCGCAAGGCTCTTTACATTTCAGGCTACGGTTGATATACGAGGTTTTCCACATTAATAAGCTAATTTAGCCTATATAGGGCATGGGAAGAGAATAAGAGAGAACTAAAGTTAATAGGCATTATTCATCAACATGTCGAGTGGTATTCAAGTTTCCTAACCAAAGTAAATAATGGTTTTATTTATAGGATAGTAAATTCCAAACAAGTTAAAAGTCTTAATAACTAGGAGAACTATGTCTTAACAAAAAAAAAAAAGAAGGAAAATATCAGACAAAACAATTTCTCTAACTAGAAGTCATATTATTTTTTTGGAGAAAGAACTAGAAGTCATTATTACCCCCAAAATAATAAATAAAACCTTATTATCAACCAAATGGATAAGATCATCTCTGTTTTCTAAAACCAAAAGAATATTAAAAAATATTAAACATACTGACATTGCATTAGTTTTTATTCTGTAAGGGTACTTTTGGGCTACATCTTATATATGAGGTCTTCCACATTTATAGACCTATTTACCCTTTAGAAAAAAAAAATTATTCTCTATTGAAATAGACAACTCTCTTTCAATTGGAGCAAACAAGCCTAGACAACTAAGAGCCTGCTTAAATTGACTTATTTTTAAGTCCTTTTAAGCCAAAATAGTTTTTCAGCATTTTTTAGTGTTAGGGTAAAACCAAATAAGTGCTTATAAGCACTTGATTTTAAGCTAAAATGATTTATTTTTTTAAAAACGACAAAAACCATAAGTTAGGATCTAACTTATGAATTTTGGCTTATAAGCCAAAAGTCAATCCAAAAAAGGTTCTAAGACTACTAGTCTCCTTTGTCCACGTAGCATCAAGCAATGATCCTCCCATAGAAGAAGTTGTTCTGAACTGCCAACTTAGAGTAGATTGAATTTGATTTACACTAATGTCTCATGTAACATGGTTACGCACTGAATAGTATCTTCTATACATAATTGTTTACACCAAAAGAGTAAAGATACAATATAATTCCATTTGACTTTACGATGGGATTGGACCTATCTTTGAACATCTGGCATTTCTCTCCCTCTACTGACCACCACATACATGAGGGAATCAATCTCCGCCATCTCTTTTGGCTCTTATTTCCCCTCTTCTGATCCAGCAGCTAAGAAGGTCTGATGTATGCTCAGGCATGGCCCAGCTATAGCCAGTAATGTTGAGAAACAAATTCCACAACTGAGCAGTGTACTTGCAGTGCAAAAAAAGGTGCTTGTTTCCCTCCTCAGTCACCAAATACAGAAAACACCTAGAAACCAATTCTCTTCTTCTTCTGTAGCGCTTCTTGGGTTAAGGCAAGCCCTTTTGATAACCAACCAAGTGAAGCACATAACTTTGGTAGGAATGCTGCTTTTCCAAAAATAATTTCACTTGCATTGAGTATTTGTATCAGTCACCTGGAAACCTCTTGTGTAGGCACTCTTTACAGAAAATATCCCGTCACCATTGTGTTTCCAAAGAGGTATATCAACCTCTGTACTGCTAATAGAAACTTGCCCTATATTTCCCAGTAACAGGGCTACCCTCTCTATCTCCCAATTATTTAAACGCCTCCTAAATCAAAAGATTGAGGAATCAAAGTTGCTAACTAATTTTTTTTTGTGTCGTGAAGCTTCCTTACTATAACTTTGTTGTACTTGAATGAAAAGAAGATGTCATTTGAGAACTGAAAAATGGATCATTTCTGGTAGTAGACATATGAGTTTCATCAGTAATGCGTGTTAAAAGTGAATTGGGCTTGAGCTTTTGATACCAAACTAATGTAGCAGAGAATGGAGGAACGCGAGAAGAATGGAGAGAACAAAAAAGAAAGAAGAAAGAAGAAAGAAGAAAAAAAGAGTAAGCCGTAAGGTACTACTCAAAAGTCGTGTTATTCAAGACAAAGGAGGTATAGCCTAGTAGAAAGGACTCTTCACCTCAGATAAAAAATGTTAGGCAAGGGAGTTACCAAACAAACAAAGTGGACAAAATCAACATTTGCCACCTTTAAGTTGAGGGTAAGGGCTTCCCATATAAATATAAGGTCATGTGTATCAAAGTCTTCCAAATAGACAACACAGTAGTCTTATATTATGAAATGTAAAGTTCTAAACTAGTTAGAAGTCAAATAACTAGAACTCTATAACCAAAACAAAGATGAGACTACCTAAAAACTTCTCTAACTAAAAATATGATTACCTCTAACTAATAGACAAAACCTTATCACAAATTACAAGATAAGGTTATCTCCACATTATGAACAATCAAAAGAAGATTATCTCCACATTATTTCTAACTAATAGGACCTAAATAAAAATCAAACACATATATATTTCAATCACTTGACTTCTATAGAGATATATCAACGCTAGAAGTTCTTATGTACATGTAATGATAGAACCTTCTCAGTTAAAAAGTGCTATAGCCTTCTAATGAAGCAAACGAGATTTTGGGATACTAGTTGGCCATCGAAAGGGATTTGGAGGACTAAAGCACTAATAAAGGTAGCTTGTTTTGGTTGAATTGCAGCATGAGGAGCTTGCTTTACACAGGATAATCTTCAGAAAAAGGGTTTTGCACTAAGCAATAGATGTTACTTCTGTGGAGAAGATTTGGAGACTGTGGATCACCTTCTTTTGCATTGCAGAATAGCTAAACGATGTTGGGAATTTTTCTTCAGTATTTGTGGGATATCTTAGATCATGCCTCAGCGTGTGAAGGAATTATTGGAGAGTTGGCAGCACCAAAGAACACACACAGCTCTGAAGCATATCCGGAGAACTATACCTTTGCGCATATTCTAGACTATCTGGCTAGAAAGAAATAAAGCTTGTTTTAATGGGCAAAAGGATCATATTTCAAGAGTTAAAAACAAGTGTTCACATAATTTGTTTTGGTGGTGTAAAAGTAGTTTCCTTGATAATATAGATCAATATATGGAGTTCTTGGAGCTGCTATCGAAATGTTGTAATGACTGTATGGATATCCCAGCAGTCTTTTGTAACTTTTGGTTTTGGTACCTTCTTGGTACTACCTTCAATAAACCTTTATCTTATCAAAAAAAGATGTACATGTTCAACAAAGTTCAACATGCACAGATCAAGGAAAGAAACAAACTGATTTACTGCCTATGGGGCAATCTTAACCAGGAACAAGATCTTACCTTTCATTTCATGTTATTACATAATAATTATTGGCTTCCAGATCCAGGATGCTGGTGTAGTTCCAGTTACATCTCCTACCAACCTTCAAGTATGTTAGGCAATAGACATTGCAAGCACTTCATGGGGGAAAATGGGCAAAATTTTGTCTAGTTTGGAGAAATTATTTTGGCAAGAAAAAACAAAAATGCCAAAATCTTTCAAAACTACTGATTTGGGGGTAAAAAAGTTGTTGAGTTCTTTTAAAATATTGGAACTTACCCACAAATTTTTGTATTTTATGAAAGAAGTTTATCTACTTATGATTCAAACTAGTTCTATCTACCTTTTCCCCTCATAAAAGCACTCCTGATAAGGCGATGCATGCTTGCTGTGAAGAGATTGTTCATAGAATGTGGGAAGATTATATTAAAGAATAGCTAGTTACTACCATTGTTATTATTTATTTCTTTTGTGTCGAAGGATTTTCCTAACTAATTGTAATTTGACAAATTGTAGTAGATAGTAATTGTGTTATTAGTACTATTCATTAAATATCGTGTTATGATTTTAGGATAATGGATTTTCCTTAAACTTTGTGAAATGAACCAAAATGAGCTCTGTTTAAGTTCTATCCAAAAATGCCCTCATTGTTACTTAAGTAATCAAAAAATGCCAATTTTCAAATAAGTATATTATTTATTTTCTTTTTACACACATTTTTTTCTAATAATTATCTTTTTAACAAATGTTTATCCTCCTTTACTTCGGAAAAAAATAAAAACAAAAATAATTCTTAATTTATTATAAATTTTATTCAGAAAGATGACATTATTATAATATTTTTTTATCGTTACCTAAATGAAAATTAATTATGGATTTACTATGATATTATCTATATGGCATATATTATCCGTTAAAAGGGTACATTAAGTTATTCTATTTTGATTGATAAAATAAAAATATTTCCATCATTTTCATTAGTCTAAGTGAGTTCAAAGAAAGAAAACAAAAATTGGGTTCTTTAAATAGTAATTTCTTTATCAGGAACAAGATGTGTGTATTAAAAAAAGATGGCATGTTTGATCCATGTAGTAACAATAGGGGCATTTCTGAACCAAACAAGGGCAATTTTGGATCGAACTATAAACGGATGGCAATTTTGTTCATTTCACATAGTTGAAAGGCATTTTTGACCCTTCTCTGAACTAAAAATGATAATTGTGTCAAATTTATGGGTATAAATCATGTAATGATTTGTTTATAAAAAATTGAAATATGTTACCAAAAACTATGGCCAAATACATGTTGAAACTTCAATACAAACTTCACCCAAATCTAGTTTCCCAAAAAAATTAGGGAATCTAAGGCCAAATGCTAGCGAAATGTAGAGGACTCTCAAAACATTTTTTACTGGAGTGATCATCATACTGTAAATAATTCTGTTCAGTTATTTTTATTTTATTAGCTCCTAAATTAGCATTTCCGGAGCTAATTCTTTTTTGTTGCAGCTTGTAAATTACAGCATCTACTGGATGCATTTGTTAATGACACCTCCATTTACCAGGTCAAAAAATTATGGGTGTCTGTCCAGGTATTCTTAATTTAATCATACTTTATCCAAGCTGGAAAACATTTTAAACTACAGTGACTAACAAACCTAATGTTTCTCCCCAGACCCCATATATTCACCCAACAACTCAAATTCTCATCTTCCAAGCTCCTCTGTTCAGCATCTGCTAACTACACCCAGAGCCCTTTCAGCCCAACCGGTCTTCACATTTTACTCATACAACTCCAAAAGGGAAAATGAATATTCTCAAAACTGCCTTCTATTTTCTGACTCCCGGATTACATCCTAAAGGCACAATCGCAAACATGCAACTAAATGTAAAAAACGAGAGTACGAGAGAGGGCAATGATAAGATACTCACATAGCAAAAAGTAAAAGCCCAAACTTAATTTAGTTATTGACGTGCTTATTTTGCTACAATGATAAGATACTCACATAGCAGATCAATAAGTCAAAGAAAATTAAAGTTGCAGAGAGTTAATACAATGTTAAAAAAGTGATACTTTAAGACAATACAATCCTAAAATAGACACGATAGTTTTCTCAAGTTCGATAGCTGTATCTACATATTTCTTTTCATGGCAAGTCCGTTCTATTTCATCTTAGGTGCTTACTTGAACACAGATGACAGGGACAAGCCTCTTAGATATTCATGAGAAGCACGTATAGGATGGTTGGCCTTAGGTAAATCAAAAGCCCTAGATCCCCTGTTAGTTTCTTGCACCAATAATAAGTATGCCTCAATCCAAAACAAGTTGGTGTCGGCTATATGAATTCATATTAACCATGATTTCATTTGAATTCATTTGAGGCCAAAAGATTATGCAGAATAAAAATAAATTAAGAGCGCAAGAAATACTCTATATTTTCTACTAGCATAAAATCTCTGAAAACTGAAGGACTACATGAACAAAAAGGACCCAATATGAAGAAACAAACATATTCCCAACTAATTGTTACTGTCCATATAGATCTTCTTTTAGTATGTCCTATTTCTCGCAAGTCTGCATGGATCTTAATAGATGACCAAACCATCTCAACTAACCTTTCTCTCATTTTATCCTAATGTGATGGTGGTACTTGCACCTTCAGGTGAACATGGGATTTAATCTTGTCTGACCTTGTATGGTATCCATTCAGTGCAATGTGCATATCTACAACACTCCTCTTCCAATTGGTCGGATTTCAGCAGCTCAACATTGACGGTCTTAAAATTGAATCATAAAACTTACCTTTTACTTTAGTACGTATTCTTCTACACAGAACACGCTGGTAGTAATTCTCTGCTTCTATATTTCAACCATCTGATTTTGATCTCATGTTCATCTCTTAATGTGTAGCACAACTAGGATGAGACAATCACCAGCTGCTATCTATAGCTATCATTTCCTTCCCCATTTCTCGAGGGTGAGTACCAAATGCTGAAGCAACATCAAACTATTTTCTGGATTAAGTTAAAGAAGAAGCAGAAAACTACATAAGCATCTCCACATTAAATATAACTTTGCAGAGGCACCCGTGCTTATCTGTGCAATTCGCTTACACTCCAATACTAATACCGACAATCCAATCAAATAATCTGTTGAGAATTAATAGTTTTCCGCGCTGATTGCACTACCAAAATATACAAGAACACCCTCCCCTCCAGAGATATGATGCAAGCTGGTATATCTGTGTGATGATCCAAGCTAAATTAATTGGAACATCATCTGCTATATTTTTTGCCAAGAGTTAACACCAGAAACAACATACAAAAACTTCCCATGTAGAAAGACTAAGATCGGAATTTATGTGTCACCCTCATTATTTCCATTTGGGCTCTCAGCCATCAATTAGATCTAGACGAGCCAAAAGCCAAAACGTCTTAACTGCAATATTGAAGAAATATGAGGCCCAGCAGACCACTTAGAATGTACAAAAACACATCATGTGATCCCCACTATGCCATCTCCACCTCAACAAACAATAACCACCAAAAGTTAAGTCCATGATCACTACAAACTAGGCGGGATGGAGCCTTGGTAGTGGGCTATTTGCTTAGTCAATCTTGTTTTAGGATGAACGTACTTCTGAGGCATTTACTCCATCAAAGTGACTTTTTTAATGATGGCAGTGTCGATCCAACTTGCTTACACCGAGGCTATTCAACCAGATACCTGCTTCCTCTCACCTGTCCAGGAATTCCTAGGTAACTCTGCCAACCAAGATATAGGCAGATTGGAGGACATCACATAGCTTTTCCCATCTCTGCTTAGATTTGAAACTGAAACATCACGGGTCTTCTTTCACTTTGTATCCTTTGCACTGGAATGACATTTCCTCGAGATTCGTATATGAACTTATTTTAAGTGGTTGAAAATCAATAATATTACAGGTTAAGCCATTTTTTGCACTCAAAACTTGAAGCCAAATACTGGGCTACAGACATGTAGCTCCAATATTGCATTTTACGTGGTGATCGCATTTTTGCCTATTGCAACGAGATACATACACCATGTTTGGAGCTATGGTTTTTTTAAATAAGCATATTTTCAAGTGCGGAACTACCACTAGAAGAACTTAAATGCATTGGGAATCAGGCCAAAGGGTACTTTAAACATTAGCTCCACATTAGAAATTTTGAAAATGTATGTGGGGCCTGAAAGAAGTCTACATTTATGTCTTGTCCAAAGTTTTGAGGTGACAGAAGGTTAAAGAGCCTACTGTATGCGATCTTTTTATGACAAAAAAATTATTCACGATGGACACAAAAAAAAACACTTACAAATAGCATGTGATTTTCTACAAAAGTCCACCAATCTTCTATACAAATAGGAATCTTGCAGGTATACAAAAGGCACAGCTTCCTTCACACTTCACAAAATCATTTTCTAAAATGAGGATAAGAGGCTACTCTTCAAGTGTACAAAATAATTTTCTACTCCTTCACAAGTTATCCTATTTCTCTCCCTCTAGACTGGTAAGTGCTAGATGAGCCACATCCCACGCCCATGTCTTCTCTCCCGACTACTGAGTGTCCAACTGAACTTTGGCTTCCTTTACATTGCATGGAATCACCCACTGAAGACCAAGCTATCTCGGGATGTCCCACCACAAGTGTGAAGCTACCTTGCAATGTAAAAGTAGATTATCCACATATCACCCAAACATTGGCACATGAAACACCGGCATATATTATCTTTCTCTCCATCAAATTCCCAACAGTCAAGAATCACTCCCTTGAATTTCTCGATACTCTAGTGGGAAAACTGACTCCTTTACTATGACCTTCTCCTAAGAGGACTCCACAAAAAATACACCATTGTTTCCCACCCCTCATCTCAGTAAATCATGACTACCATGTGTAGTAAATTGTTTGTGCAGCAATCTACCAACCTTTGATATCCTGCAATGTCCTACTTTGCTAGTTTCTCCTAATCTCAAATCAAAAAGAACTTCTCCACCTTTAGAAGGGTCATACATGATACAAGATCGAGAAGTGATAATACTTATACCAAGAAATGGAGGGAATGATGGGGATGATAGAATCTGTAATGGGAGAGGAATAAGGAATTCGGCATTGCTGTACAAGAAAGTCTGGCGCAGGAAAGCAACGACAAAGATCAATTTCTTCATGTGATGTGTTCTAAGGAATGCCAATTGATGGAAGAACATCAAAGCGGAGAGCTATAGTGAGTTGGTGGTAGAATGTGTAAGGAGAGTGAAGAGGACACTGACCAGATCTTTCTACATAGGATTGCATCCTTGCTACTTAATATTGCTTGGTTTGCAATGAAAACAGCAGAAGAAACAGTAATATGTAGGAGGATCCAGAAGATGAGCAAGAGCATGTTTTGGCTAATATAAAATGAACATAGGAGGTTGTTTCTCAGTGTTCGTGTGTATTATTTATTTTATACGTTCCATTTTATTTTATGTATTTGATGTAAATAAACACAAGTGGAGAGTATGCAGGGATGGGGACTTGCTACTAGCTTAATGTCAGATGTTCAAAAGGATCTATTATCGGTAGAAATTTCAAATTAGCTTGTGCTTACAATGGAAACTTCTAGCCTAAGGCTCTACCACGCTGCAGCAATACGATTTCCCCAATCAAATTGACTTGGCAAGATTAGAGCACAAGACTTAAAAGAGTATATCTACTTAGGAAGGTATGGACAAGAACGTTGCCTTCTTAATTTCCTGAAGTCGAACTTGATACTACCGTGAAACTAGTTTTTTCACCAATCATATTGCATCATTGAACTCAATTCTTCAGCAAATAGGGGACACGATGAAAGATAACATCACATAGTCTGAAATTCAAAACCAGGGAGTGATGAATCACCTATACGTATCATAATACTCAAAAGTTCTCTAAATTTTCCCCTTTTAACTTTTTGAATAAGTGATAATACAAGAACAAAGGAGCTTTTTAGAGCTGAACAGCACCTCGAATGAATGTCCAAGGATATGATCCTAACACATGACAACAAGAATTCTAGGAACCTTTTGTTTAAGACCATAACAAGCATGTGATTCTTCCAGATATGCAAACAGAAAGAACAGGAATCAGGCATTGAAACATTCACAAAAAGGTGAGGTATTTTCCATTTTCTCTTTGCCATTGATCAGAATTGCTTCATTCTCTTTTTTGTCACATTTTCCCTTAAAAATTCTCAGATGTGACAATACCAAGTCTGCAATACATCCTTCATTTTTGTAAGCCGAGAAAATATAACCATCCTTTCTCATATAAGCAGCTGTTGCTACACAATAAGACATCTATTACACTTTTCAACTAAATTTTACTTTCCGAATTCCAACAAAACAAAAGGAGGACAAAAGAAACAACGTTAGTTTCACCCTTGCATCCAATATCCCTACCGTCTTGGCTGATTCTTCATAACAAAAGTAAAAACCAAATAATAATAATAAAGAAGGAATAAATTAAACCGTTGGAGAACCAGTTTCGCACAACCTCAAACGAAAGACTGGCAAGGTTACTTTACACAGGGCAGGAGATGAGGAAATATTTCCCAAAGAAAAGTCAAAACAGTTCCATCAAATAACTAGGAAGTCAAACCAGTGCATACTGAGATAGCTGGTAAATGTTCAAGGAACCTAAAGTTATCTCTTTTAGGGATACAATCTTAATACTTATCCCAATAAAATTAATCAATGAACCACATATTACTTCATTCCACCGTAATTGGTTTATAATCCCACCCTACACTTTAACCGGTAACTTATCCTTATCCAAATAAACCCAACCTAAACTCAGTTACATAGGTTGATACCTGCGTTGTGCCTTTAGTTAGGCAAAACATGATTGATTGAGCTACAAACTTGCAAACAAAATGCTAAATCAATATACAATGGGCAACAAACACAAAAATTCCCCTCCAATATGTAGATCCAATCATAATCAGGTGTTTGTATTTTTCAGTAGGCATAATTCTATTAAAATCAAAGAGAATAGCGAGAAAAAGTTTACCAGTTTTGGCCAAGGACTTCTTCAGCACGGTAACCAGTAACCATCTCAAAAACAGAATTGACATATATAATGGGATGGTCAGGCTCAAAAACATCGCTAACAACAAAACCACAAGGTGCAGGTTGCAAAAGCGAGTCAATAGGGAAAGGCAAAGTTGAACCACCACCACTCAACATAAACCCTAGTTCCTCTAATTCATCCTCAACTTCTTCTTCTTCAATAACGCCATCTTCTTCTTCTCCACTCAAATCCGAATTGCTATCCCACTCCATCACGAAATTCGTCACTTGTATATCTTCTTCTTCTAATCTTCTTCACCCCATGCTCGGAATTTGAACTTGAATTCAAAACCAAATCGTTGCTCTTCCTTTCAACACCAATTTTTGGGGTTCGATTGTGTTTTTAGGGTTTTTATGAAGAAATAAAATGAGTGGTTGGCGAAATTGTGAGTTTTGAAGAATAAAACAGACCGATCCGGAAATGAAAGAAGAATGTGCAAGGCGTGTATTCACCGCCTTTGGATGATATCGGCAAAAAAAAAAAATCTTCCGTTTTGGGGATTTTTCGTGTTATGTTAGCTTTTTACCCAATACGCCATCCTTCATTAATTACTCCTTCCATATATACGAAAATTCGTGTCTATCGCAAATTCAATATATGTTATTTTTGTGTTTTAAAATTTGTTTGATTATGTGCTATAGTATTGTGAAATGAAATTATTATATGATATTATAATATGGAATTATTTAAACATGCGATATGAAATTAAATATAAATTATAGTGTGCTAGTCTTTAATATAATCATCTCATATAGCATGCACAATTTTCTCACATTGAACTTATATTTTTCGATCATAAGATCGAGAAAGACGGACCAACATTATTACTTTATTACTCAATAATCGGTTGATGTGTGTTAAAGTGACTATTTGTTGGTGAGAATAATAAATTTTATAAAGTAATTATGTGATTATAAATTTTTATTTATATATGAAATAAATGGATAGTAGATATAAATGTGGTTGTTTTAACAAAATATAAATTCGTGTGTCAATTTTTGTATAAAAAATATCTCAAATCGTGATATGAAATTTTCATATCATGGTTTTTGGACAATATGAAATCACATCTCATCATATGGAATCAGCGTAAAATCACATGTCCAAACGCTAATTCTGTCTCACGATTTCACATCATGATATGATATCGCATGGCCAAACGCCTACTTAAATATGTGGGCAAAAGGTTTTTGTGGACCCTTATACTTGTATTCGTTCATATTTAGGACCCTTCTATTTAATCATTTGTCTATTGAACTCATAGACTCAATAAAATACAATTTACCAAAAATCAGTGACAGAGTTAGAATTTTTAATAAGGGGTTCAAAATATGAAGAACTAAACAAGCAAATAAACTAATGGGGTTCGATATCTACTATATTTACATAAAAAATAATTTTAAACAAATATAAATAGTAATATTTCTGCCGAAGGGGGTTAACTTTAACAGAAGGCTAGCTCCGCCGTTGAACCAAGCTTATGTGGCATTAGAATATCTAAGTTGACAAAAGTGTGTAACTATGTGCCTCTTAAGTCGCACGAGTAAATGAAACTTTTGGATTAAAAATATTAAAATTATAAAAGAAATAATTTTTTTAGAAAAAATAATTAAAAAGCTTTTCTTTTTTACCCACTATCCCGTCCTTTTCACCCATTTTCATCTCATATCTAGCCCTTTTTTTTTCTTCTCCGCAATTCATTGACATCAATTTCCTAGATCTTGGGCATATCTTGAGTTCGCTGATTCACGGTGACAAAGAAAACGACGCTGGTGGTACTCGTCGGAGACCACTGAATCGTAGTGGAGTGAGAGAGAAGCGGCGCAATGGTGCACGCCAGAGATCATTGTTTTGCAATGGAGTGAGATAGAGAAGCGACACTAGTCAGTAGAGAGGAGAATGATGTGGGTGAGGGTGCGAGGTCATGGAAGCGAAGAGATTTCTCGTTCAGATCCAGTGGTGTGTTGACTTAGGTTGTTGGTTTTGTGGATATTGGAGGAGGAAATGAAAATGGTAATTGTGTGCTATGGAAATGAAGACAAGTGAGGGAGAGAGTATATGCAATTTCGCCAGCAAAAGTGATGATAATGGCGATAATGGCTTTCTCTGATAAATTTCAGCTATGAACAGGAAGATAGGGAGAATCGAATGTATGGACTTTTACTTTAAATAATAAATTAATATTTTATTATTTTACCTTTTATTATATAATTATGACATGACATTAATATATCTGGATGTGACATGTCATTTATGTAAAGGAGAGTGAGTAACACACATGGTTGGAGAGACTTAATAATCTTATTTTAATTGAGTCTAACGGTTCAGATGACAAATGATTCAGCATCAAGGTTCAAATACAAACTAATACAAATACAAGGGTCCATTAAAAATTATTTTTAAAATTATGATTTTTAAATATTCCAAATTATTAATTATTTTCTAGTAATTTTAAAATAACAAATATTATTCTTTATATCACAATTTATTAAAGTTATTAATCATTTTCAAGTAATATTAGTTACTAATTTTGTTCCAATTTTTGTGGTATTGATAAGTTTTTGAAAATCAATCAAATATAAATTATATATCTTTTATAATTTAAATATTGAAAAATAAAATAAAACAATTAAAATAGTAAGACTTACATAAATATCCTTGATGACTTTTAAAATTTAAATATTCAAAAATAAAATAAAACATTTAAAATAGTAAGACTTACATAAATGTCCTTGACTAGAAATAGGCACGTCAACCCTGAGGTGCCTACTCCTACCATTCTCTATATAGAGCAAATACTATTTCTCTCTCTTTGTAATATGAAAAAATTATGTGGATAAGTAAATTTATATTATTTAATTACTCATCATAGCTATAACTTGATATAATTATCATTCATGACTAACATTATATATTAATTACGTGGGCTGACTTCGAGTTTGTATAATTAATCATGTTTGTATATGTATAATTCGCATATACAATTTTTCAGCCTATATATATACAATTCACCTCTCTCTCTCTCACCTCTCTCCACCCTCTCTCAATCTCGCTCGCCTCTCTCCTCTCTCTCCCAATCTCGTATACAAATGTATATGTATAATATACAGTTATATACAATTATATACATATAAAATTCACCTCTCTCCCACTGTCTGCCTCTTTCGCTCGCCTCTCTCGATCTCGCTCACATCTCTCCTCTCTTTCTCTCCCTATCTCGCTCGCCTCTCTCCTCCCTCTCCCAATCTCTCTTACCATATATACAATTACATATGTATAATATACAATTATCTAAGCAATATACATCTACAATTCACCTTTCTCCCACTTTTTCCCCCTCTCTGCCAGTCTCGATGGCCTCTCTCCTCCAAATAACATGTAGCTACAAATTGTAATTATCAAACTATAGCTATAGAGAGTAATTAAATATTTTTAAATGGCTATATGTGAAAGTTTCCTTTATAATTATGTAATATATATTTCATTCTTAAAATTGTTTTATCCATTTCAATTTACGTAATCGAAATATTTTTAGTTCACTTAAAAATGACGTTTTTCTTATTTAACAATTTTTTAGTTTTAATTTTTCACATAGCAAATTTAAGATCATAATATCAAAAAATATTTGATATAAGAAACATACTTTTTGGTTTGAACAAGCTATTTTTTTAATATAATTTTTCATAAATCTTTTAAACATTACGAACTATCAATTATTGGAACTGACAATACTTTTTACGTAGATTACAAATATATAAATTTAATTCAAAAAATTATAGATTTCATACATAAATTTTCAATCAAATTAAATTATTTGACTCTTAAAAAACAAAAATTATCTTATAAATTGTCCTGGGAATTTCTTATTATGTTCTATAGAGTATTGTAAAAACAAAACAGAATGGTAAAGCAACAAGATACAATCCTTTTCATTTTTATTCGTTACTTATTTTTAAAATAATTTTTTATATAAAAAAAGACAATTAAATTTTTCATCATTTACCTTCAGTATTAAATATTATTCTCTAAATTATTCTTAAAGATTTAATACTACCTCCATTTATTTTTAATTGACACAATTTTCTTTTTTCAGAATTTCTTTTTTTTGCTAGATTCCTTTTTAGAGTCAAACTATAGGAACTTTAACTAACATTTTATAACATATTTTTTTTATTATATTGATATGTAAATTTTTTTTTTGCAATTTATAATACTTTTTGTATAGTTTTTGATAATTTAATCTAATTTAATTTTGAAAGTTAGCTAAATTCACTTTTGAAAAGCGCAACATAACAATTAAAAGCAAAAGGAGGGAGTATTAAACATCTATTACTAGGGATAATATAGTAAAATACATATATCAATAATTATTTTCATAACGGGTGTATTCAGTCAAATAGTGACATAATAAAAATGAACCGAAAGAGTATTTGATAATTACAAAAGATAATTTCATAGACTTTTCTTCATTTTTAAGTTTATAACATACATTTATCTTCTGATTTCAAACACTACGCTCACCCCTTTTATTTTAAACTTCCTTTTATAACCAAACTTATATTTATGGATGAATCTTATTTCAGAGTTGTCTTTTCTAAAAATTATATTTAAAATTAATTTTGGATGAAAATCTTCTAAGTTAACTTTTTGTCACATATGCAATGTTTAAATACCAAAAATTTATTAATAATCTATTTATAAGTAAACACAATTTAATATCGAAAATATAAAACATTAACTGGGACACGTTTGCAAAAAAATATTTAAACATGATTGAATTTTTATTTTTAAGTCAAAAACATAATTAAACTAAAATTGTATCATTTGATGTTACATAAAAAAGGTAATGTTAATTTAGATATTTGTAGACCAAATAGGCATGCATTTTTTTTTTATCTTATTTATGATAAGTTTTTTCTTAGATAGGAAAGATGAAAGAATTGATCCAAAGGAATGGTGTGGTAAATGTAGACAGTAAAGTTTTATAAATAAATATATATTAACTTTTGGATCAATTTTTAAATTTATAATTCGCTGACTAAGTCAAATTATTGGTTCATAAAATTGAAATATATTTAAGTTTGAATAATATGATTTAAATAAAGTTTTAATTATATTTGGTTCAGTCTATTAGATTGATATGAGTCTAAATTCTATTGTTTAAACCCAAGAATCTCTAAAATTACTTAAAGATCAAAATACCCCCAAAATTCTATCCCATAACTATATAAAGGGTCTTTATAAGACCAAAAGGAGAAGTTTAAAAGAAAAATACATAGAAAAGTTTTGTTGTTCAATGGTAATTTGCAAGTCTTCCGCATACAAAGAAGTCCTTATCTCCAAATTGTGAGTCACAAGTTCTCATATCTCCGCAATTGTTATCAAATTTTGGCTCCACATTCATTGTGAAGTTCCAACAAGTATTTCATTGATCGAATAACAAAGCAAAACTTTTGAGTGGATGATCATAAGGAGAAAAATCAGAAGATTAGGTCTCTTTTATTAGATTTTATAAAAATTGTATCTTTGCATAAATTATTGAAATATACATATAATTATTCGTCACTACTTTCCTTTCTTGATTATTTTTTTTGGAAAGAAACTTAGTCGCTTACAAATTGGCGCACCTTATAGGTCCATCTTTACCTCTCATCTCTTCTCTTCAAAAGTCAAAGTTCAAAAACAATGGCTTCGAAAAAGGCCAACTTGAAATCTGTATCTGCAAAATCTATTAGATCCGAATTTTCACTTCAAAGCTAAAAGAATATCAATATGACCGCAATGAATATCAACTCCAAATTTAATGCTTTTAAGAATGTTGACTCTACAAATAAATTGAAAGTTACCGTGAAGATTGTTGAATAAATTTAAAGAAACAATCTTGAAATACTGGACAACAAGTGCTTCAAGCACCATCCAAGTTATCTCATATATTTTTTTATTTATCTTCTATTGAAAAAAGAATATCCTCTCCGTATGTTCTAGAACAAGGGAACAACATTGTTGAAGCAACATAAATTACTTTGAATCGATTAAAGTTGTCACAAGAATGACATTGTCAATCTAACCATTCAAGCCAAAAGTTTGAGCACTAGATTTGCTCAGATTTTCCCTCATGTCACTTTTCAATCAGAGTACTATCCAAGTGATGTTCCGCCTATACTTCATTCTCTACGGTGGTCATGCAAGCAATGGTGATTCAAGCTTTCACTATATAAGAACAATTTGTAAATTTGACAAAAATAGTTGAAGGCCTATCAAAATACGTCAAAGATATAATAAAGAGTATGAATAAATGAGAATCTACTCAATTATCTGTAAAACTTCATAAAACACAAGAGAAAATTTTGTCCTTCGCAAAACAAGAAACAACTAATAAATGATTTCCAAGTGTCAGCCATAGGCCTGTACCCATTGACCGATCGAAGGACTTTATTATAAAGGTCATCAAATACAAATATGTGTCTCAATCTTCTCTAACTTATGTAAAGTTATACATAAAAAATATTGATAGCTTAAGATACATATCGAGTATCAACCTTCTAAGTTGCAACAGTTTGACGGCAAGAAAAATCCAAAACAACGTGTAGCACCTTTTGTTAAAACTTGCAATAATGCTGAAACATACGTTAAGTATCTTGTTAAATAGTTTGTTTGATCTATCAAAGGAAATGTTTGTGATTGATTCATAATTCTGGAATCTAGTTTAACCGATAGAGAAATTCAAAACACATGATCACCAACCATGAACTTCAAAGACCGTAGCCTCAAATCATTATAGCTCTTCAACCTACTCTAGGTAGTGCCGAGTCGCTCTTGGATAACATGCACACTATCCATAGAATCTCTCACTAAGTGGGTGCCTTAAGAACTAACCTCAAAAGAATCAAATATCCCATCAGAGAACTACAACTCCTTTCGTATAATGCTTCAAAATACGCCTTATGAAGACTCGAATTGTAGCTATTATTATATGCAAACTCTGCTAAAGTTATAGACGGATCCCACTAACCACTAAAATCAATAATGCAAGCCTGTAGCATATCCCTAAGAACCTTAATAGTCTTGGCCAACAATAAGAGGGTGAAAGGCCATATTGAACTTAACCTGTGTACCCAACTCCCTTGGAATAGAGCTCTATAAATATGAAGTGAACTGAATAGCCCACTTTGAAGTGATAGAGACCGCTAGTCTATGCAAACGAACAATCGTTTTAAGTTAAATCTAAGCATATCTCTATGATGTGTAGAAAGTTTGAACTGGTAGAAAGTGAGCTGACTTGGTCAATCAATCAAAACCTTTGAAGGTACTTGGTAAGCCTACTACAAAGTCCATGAATGTACGCTCCCATTTCCACTTCGTAATAGGTAGCCACTAAGTCAAACCACCTAGTCTTTATTGCTCGTACTTCACCTGTTGACAATTCAAGCACCTATCCACAAATGTTGTGATGTCCCTCTTTATCCCACACCACCATTAATGCTCCCTCAGAAGAAGATACATCTTTGCAGTACCGGAATAAGTAGAATATATGGAACGATGGAACTCCTAAAGAATCCGCCTAACTAACTGACCAACTTTACGACCAATGATATGTTCTTCAATCCTAAAAAATTCCCTCCGGATCTAAGGTCTCTTACCTAACCTCACCAGTAACGAACTTGTCTCGAATTCTCCTCAACTACGGATATGCCCAAATCTACTTTATTATGGAAGATCAAGCCTCTACACAAACAATTTTCTTCATGGCTCAGAAATATCAAGCTTAATTATCTGACTGGATAAGGACTGAATATACAAAGCCATAGTTCACTCTTTCACGACTAAGAAGTCCAAACTCCTCATATTCACTGCTTCCAACTCAAGGTGTCTACTACCACATTAGCCTTGCTGTGGTGATAAATGATAGAAATGTCATAGTCCTTCGGTAACTCCAACGCCCTGTGTTGTCTTAGATTATGGTCTTTTGGTTGAAAATATAATTAAGACTATGATGATCAGTGATTACTTTATTAAGAACTCCTTAAAAATAGTTTTGCCAAATCTTTAACGTGACAACTAGGGGTGTTTGTGGTTCAGTTTCGATTGGTTATTGATTAAAATCAAAACCAAACCAATCTAGTCAGTTTTTTAAATTTCTAAAACCAAACCAATCCAAACAAAAAAAAATCATCAGTTTGGTTATTGTCGGTTTGGTTTGATTTGGTTCAGTTTTCTAGTTCATTCAGTTTGAAAGTAATAATTTTTTAAGGATATACATATCTCAATAGACACAAATACCAAGTACATGAACAATCTACAGAAAAGTTAATATCAGTTCAGTTAAGCAATTAAGCAATATTAGAGTTATTATTAGATGAACAAAGTGATTCATTTAAGAAAATGTGTGACTATTTTATGTGAAGTACAGTAAGTAAAGCTAAAATGAATTTTGATGGACTTGGATTTGAGATTTTTTATACCTTGGCTAATGTGTTGGGCTTGAAAAAATGGTAAAGTTAAAGACTTAAGTAATTAAAATTTAACCAAATATTTTTAATCTATTTATGAATAATATATAAATAATTATAAAATTTATATATCTAATTTATTGATTCGGTTTGGTTATTTTTGCAGTTGTGTTTTAGTAAAACCAAAACCAAACCAAATAGTATCGATTTTCAAAATTTAAAAAAATCAAACCTAACCAAATTAAACCAAATATAGGTTTTTTAATCGGTTTTGTTTAAATTGCGATTTGATTTGGTTGTTAACCATAACCATGAACAGCTCTAGTGACAACTATCACCAACTCCAAGTTATGAGTGAGGTAGTTTTCTCATGAAGCTTTACTTGTCTGCATAAGCAATAACTCTACCCTACTTCCAAGATGATGGCCTCAAGCCAAAAAGTTCAATAATCAATTAATATCAAAACTCAAAGTATTCAGGATAGCAACCAAATGATTTGATAGGGATTAGAAGAAATACATATCGAGTTACACTCTATTGCACGACTTTAGAGTAATGAAAGAAGTAGAATTTCATAATCATCTTGTAGATTCTTATTCATTAATGTAGCACTATTCACACTCCTTAACAAGACTCTACTCGACATAACTTAAAGACATCCTAGGACATTTCTAAACTTTGTACTCTGATATCAATTTTTTCACGACCCAAAATACACCCGAGACTTGACATGACGTATATGACCCCGAGAGGCCCTACACAAGCCA
Organism: Solanum peruvianum; assembly: GCA_027705065.1. Classification (NCBI taxonomy): domain Eukaryota; kingdom Viridiplantae; phylum Streptophyta; class Magnoliopsida; order Solanales; family Solanaceae; genus Solanum; species Solanum peruvianum. The sequence continues at coordinate 7,171,035 of JAKWJD010001761.1, read as the reverse complement.
CTTATCATACATCATACAAGATAATATAAATCAAAAGAGTTTTAAAGGTAGGATTCAAATAAAAGAGTTTGGCACAAAATAAAAGAAATCTAAACATAAGTCTCAAGGTTATCTATTACATCAAAAGAGTGATTGAGACGTAACCCAGACATCGCATATAATATACAAAAAGAAAATACATGAAAGTAATTACAGAATCTTGGTCCTTAAAACATGAGGATTCACCAATTTTCAGTGTCTATATGTGATCACTAGCCATGAGTATTGAAGGTAGGAGTTTCGGACCTTACATTAGTGAAATAATGTAGGCAAAAGTATGTATTAGTACATAGAATGTGCCAAGTATGATATCAATGCATAAAATTTATGAAATCATGCAAAAATGGATTTTATATGACATGCAATGACCAAACTAAATCTTAAACTAACATTTTAGAAAACATAAGTCACAACTATGATCAATGCAATCTAAACATCTTTAAAAACACATTAGACATACTTTTAGAAAGTAACCTTCGTTCATTGTTCCGGGAGATTTACTTTTAACTGACATAGACCATGTCAGCTATAACATGGAATTCGGCGCCTATACCACACTGAAAAGAGACGTCTTTACTTGCAAGGTAAGAGCCATAAACTCTCTAACTTAGGTGGATCCACTAGCAAATTTCTATGTAAGACAAACCTATGGTGACACATAGTTATGAGAAATGGAGATTGCTACAAGAAACACTACAACAAAAATAACTTTTAGCGGCATTAAATATTGTCATTATTAAAGAATGCTAAAGTCTTTACCAGCATTAGTTAAGTGACATCAGAACCAATGTTGCTAAAGGCTTTAGGGACATATATTAAGAATGACAATTGCCGCTAAAAATACATATTTAGCGGTAATTAAGAATTAATTGCCGCTAATGATCATTTCTCTTGTAGTGTAAACCCAACATCAACTGGGGAGAGCTTCCATCTCAATATCTTAGGTGCTTAGCATAAATCCCAACAAATAGTTGCTTATCTTATTACACATTTAAGGGCACATCAAGTAGTCAATCCAAGTTAGAACTCATTAGAATAACTCCTTAATCTAGATTCATCTTAGGTGAAAAACCTTTGGACTCATGTGAGAAAACTCATTCACAATAATGTTATGAGTAGTATGTGAGAAATCCTTTCACAACAATAATAATATCAAGCATTACTCTCAAAGCAACCTTAAATCGTTTTCATCAATTTCATCAGGAATCATGCATATCTTTGTAAATTCATCTTTATAGTTCAAAAGCTTCTTCATATGATCAAATCTAGAAATCATGGACCAGGCATGGGTTCAAGTGAATTCAACTTTAAAATATGTAATTATCTCAATCCATACATAAAAAGATATAAAACAATCAATTAGATCATAATTGAAAAGAACCCATGAGATTGAATAAAACCCTAACTTCAATTGGAGATTCTAACTTACAAAATTGGAGAATTTAGGAACCCTATGGAGAAAAGGACTCCATAGTAAATACTATCATACCTTGATTTCATATAAGTCCACAATCAAGAGTGAATTTGCAAACTTGATCTTGAAACCCTATACTTCTTCTTCAAGATTTAGAGATAGAAATATGGGGAAAGAACTTTGATCCACTTTTGAGTATCTAGGAGAATGAGTTCAATTGGGAAATTTGGAGCAAAAATGTGTATATAGGGTCTAGGATAGAAGGTGAAATGACATAGTATTGGGTTAGAATAATTAGAAAAAGACCCAAAAATCCTTTAAAATTAACTGTCAGACCTTCACCAACGGTTCAGACCTACGTTAGGTCTTACTATGGACCGTCCTGATCGACCATAGGTGGGGTTCATGTATTTGTTTTCTGACCTTCAAACGAGGAGACCCATGTACCGTTGGTAGGTCTAACCTATGAATTGTACATGGACACTGTAGGTCCTAAAAATTTCCCAAATATTTAACTTCATTTCCCTTCTAATCTACAGATGCCATCTATGGTCAATAGATGCTTGTACCAACAGTAGGTGGGAGCCGTAGTTCACACTTGCTATCCAGAAGCTACATTTTTCCATTCCTTTCAAATTTGAGGTGTTCCCGTTATGAGCACTAAAATTATTTTGACTTTTTTCGTAAATTTTAAATTAGAATTTCAACTATTCGTTTGACTAAGACTATTTAGTTAACGGATTTTTATTGAATAATTAATATTATTATTTAATGATTAATAAATTAAGTATATAATTTATTTAACACCCTTACCACATGACTCATGTGTGAAGAAGGAAAATAAGCTAAAAATGTTGTCAAACAAACATGATTGAGGCATCAGCAACAAGAACTGAGTACTGACTACACATTCAGGTAAGAGAAAAATATAACCAAGCCTTACTTCTTGCAAGTGAACACATGAGTAGACTGTATTATTGATATATTTTTAGAATTGAGAAAAAAATAAAGGAATCAGAAGTGCAATGATTATAGCGTGATTACTGATTGATATTTGGGGAGATCAACTTTTGTCTCCTCCATTTTTTAATATTATTTTTTTATTATCATATTATAAATTAAGTTTTGAAATATTGAAATAGATAATTAAATATTAGGTGAATTGTATAATTTAAATATCATTAAAATTATAATTGAATGTATTGAGACTTACCCTTGTGCTTGAACTTTAGGAAATTGATAGATTGAAAACGTTCTGAAGCATTGAGGAAAGAAAAAACATTAGAAAATTAGCTTGCTTGATTTCGATTTGTCAGTGGAGGTAGATTAAGGTTTTATGTGATAAAAAGACTTATAATAGTGATTAGTAGATTGAATAATGCTATGAAATTTTCTATGTACTTACTTGTTGTGGTTTGGATGATTTATGAGTTGTTGTGATTAGCATGAAAATCCAAGACCGTGAAATCCATAATCGTGAACTTGTTCTATTAAATGATGCCTTGAATAAATAAGACTTATTGAAATATTGTCAAGGAAGTAGAAAAAGAAGATAAAGAGTGAATAAGCTATATTGTTTGATCAGATGCCATGAGCCGACACAATATATTTGGATCGGGTGTCATGAACTGACACGATATTATTGGATCGAGTGTCACATTTCGACACGATAACATTAAAGAAAAACATACTAAATAACTCAATGCACTCAATTTCAAAAAACTCATTCCCTAAAAGAGCGTGGTGTGGAGGCATGAGTCCTCATGCGTGTTTTTTTTTTTTTATATTATGACTAATTACGTACTTGTTTCATTGTTGTTGCTTCTTGTTCATCAATTCATATTGCTTCTTACTTTGCTACGTGCTAAGTGCTATAGTTGAGTTCATGTTATTATTTTATGCATATTGGTTTCTATTTTGAGTGGGTAGATGATATCTACTCATTACATGTTGCCTTTTACTGACCCTTACTTGTGATTTTCTTTGTTTTGCTTTTATGGAGTATAACAAGTGAACGATCGACTTTGACATTAGTGAAATAACGTAGACACAAATATGTATTAGTACTTGAAATATACTAAGTATGAGAGAAATGCAATAAAACATGAGACATGATCATAAGAGGATATAATTAAAAACAGGTTATGCATGATCAAACTAAGCATAGTAAAACCTTTAAAGAAACATCATAAATCATGAATATTATCGATGTATCTTAAAATCATCATGAAAGCTTCATAAAATCTTTAAGAATCACTTAGTTCATACCGTGGGTTATTTACTATTAACCGGCATAGACCATATGAGCTATAACATGGAGTCCGATATCTTACTCTCACGATAAAAAGAGATGTCCTTACTTGTCAAGGCAAGAACCTTAACTTCTGGCTTAGATGGATCAACTAGCTATGTGAGGGAAACTATTTGTCTTTCACCTTCAAATTCCTTCTTTATGCTTTCATTAATAAAAGTTCAATCGGATCATAATAATGTCGGATTTAAGGTGTACTCTTTCTTACTATAAAGTTTGTCTATAATTTTAACCAAATTACATATAACCAATATGTAAACATATAAAACTTGAGATATTATTTCTTGTAGAAGAGAACAAGAGATCACATCACTGTACATGTAACTTTTAAATGAGTATCCCATCACCTAATGCAGATAGATACATGCATTTTAGTAGTGCAACATGAATACTAGTACCAATAAAACAAGAGAAAAATGTTTGATCTTTTTAGCCGAAGACGTTCCTGGATTTACCCTCGTCTCATGCCTTCCCACATCAATCATGATCTCAAATCGACAATTAGAAGAGGTTCGTCCAAAATTAGAGGAGGATGGAGATGGATCAATCGTTGTAATGACCGATAAATTGTGAAACCTTTCACACGACCCCTTCTGTTGATTCATCGTTTGGTAGTACATATTAAACGCGTAGGAAGCATTGCTCTTAACATCCAATCCACCACATGATGAACCATATCCAAGACTCGTGCAATCTGCATAACTACAAGCATAGTTGATACTATCTGGTAAGTTAGGGTCCATCACATTAGCATTAGGAGCCATCACACACCATTTCCTAGCTAAATATCGAACGCCTTTTGCTGCTTTCAAACTTTGGTTGTTACCTAAATTTAGTTGGTACTTAATAGCTCCATCATAGTAAAAAACTCCCCAATGTCTCTCAAAATTACCTGGTTGGATGCTCTTGGTGTCTTCATCCACGAGGCCGAAAAGGTAAATATCTGGTGGCGTAGGACGTTTAGGGGTACCTATGCCACGACTAATTCGGTCTAGTAGACCTTGATTGAACTTCTTAGCATACTCGATATTTGCATTGGAATCTCCATCAGTTGGCCAACCAATTTCTCCAACAATTATAGGTAATGACCCGAATCCATTTTTCTCTAGAGCCCAAACAAGAGTATCATAATTAGCTTCGAATACATTAGTGTAGGATATAGAACCATCCACAACAGGAGATGATGTTCCTGAGAAAAACGCGAAGTCAATTGGGAAATGAGGATCTGCGTAGAGGCTAAGGAATGGGTAGATGTTAATGGTGAGAGGACCTCCGTTATCACTTAGGAATTTGACGATTTTCATCATGAGACCATGAATGTCTGATCTAAAATTTCCACCGGAGGGGACTCCACTGTCCGTTTCATACACATCAGCATTAATTGGAACAGTAACCTTCACTTGTCGACCAAGGCCGGCTTTGATAAGAGCTGCTTGAACATTTTGGAGGGCAGGATAGGTTGTGTTAAGGAATGTGTCTTTGTAGTCTTTCAAAAAAGGCTCATTTCCCACAGCAACGTACCTGACAGACAGACAAAAAAAAATATGGATTAGTATAAAGTAGTAAGAAGAAAGTTTATTATTGCTAATTAATGTAGAAAAAGAACGAATTCACTAGCCTTACTTGTGAAGATAGATAGAAAATTGTTCTAACTAAATTTTATTCGCGCATACAGAAGAATTACTACTCTTGTTCACCATAATGATTAACCAGAGTAATATAAATTACTTAAATTTATTTTTCAATTAAATAAGGAGCACAAAAACATATAATTAAGATATCACAATATATATTAAAATTATAAATCACAAACTAAAATTTTATACAAATTTTTACATAATAATCTAATATTTTGTCGATTTCAAAAGTTATTTTTGCTTTTAACTTTAAACCAAAATAAACGACTCATCCCAATAAAATACTTTATTAAGAATGCAAGAAGGTGCGCTTTTGACAAATTAATTTTAGTTTTTTTCATCCCCCCCCCCCCCAGTTCCTTGATAATTAAGATTACTAATAATTCTATTTTTGTAGTAGCATTCATTAATGGATTTAAGTACATGCAAAAAGTGAAGACGTACGAAATTTTCTATTACTAATGTAATTTAATATGTTAAAAAGGTTATTTATCGTTTATTTTAGGTGACTAATTAAAAGTACTATTATGTAGTAAAGTTGTGTAAAGCCTTTTAGTTGATTTGTTTGCATGACTATATATTTTTATATATATATAACATAAACTCTTAACTATATTTTGATATTTTTCTTTTAAAAAATAATAGTTAGTAGTTTGACTCTAAACACCAATATTAAGAAACATGAATAAGTATCATAATATTTCTTATTCTTAAAATCAATGATTTTAAAATAGAAAAGTATCACTATGAATTTTTCTGGTTAAATAAGTGAAATCTAACATGGGTTAAATGTTGATAGTGCCATTAAAATTTGACACATAAGAAAGTATATCAATATTTTTAACTGACTAAATAGAAATGTATATCTTATAAATTAAGACTAGAAAAATAATAAATAATATTAAATTCTATTGAATAAAATAAAATACTTTTTAGTATATATAGTTTTAAATGATCTTATGACAATATAGCACATAAATTTGATGACATCCTATATATCCACACGTCAAAAAGAAAGATATGCATAATAACCTAACGAAACATCACCTTAAACAGATCGATATATTCCATAGTCCATAAATACCTTAGTTTATAAGTAAGCTCTCACATATAATGGTACATATTTTGTGTTATTATTAATATCATGCATTTTCTTAATGAGGTGGTTCAATAAAAAACTAGTCGAAAAGTTATATTTTATAATATAATTTTTTCACGGATTCACGAAAATAACCTTTCTTATTTCCTATGGTAAGATGTGTACTTTTTTTTTACTCTCTTCATTGACTTTTAGCTGTCATAATTTCCTTTGTTTTAGAATCATTTTAATACTATGTATGTTTCATTATATTGATAAAAAAAAGTTCAAATGTATACTATTTTCCATAATGTTTTTGAATATCTTATTTTAAAATATTGAATTAATATAATCTAACGAACAAACCTGATATCGACCCCATTCTTAGAAATAAATGATGAAACATTTTGTTGCACCCATTGTTCAGCATTTCGAACACTAGCGGACAATGGTGCTAACAAGTCATTAGGTATCCCAACCATAACTTGAACACCTGATCTACCCAATGCCTTCAACACTCCTGGATCTGCTTCAAACAACTTTACTTTATTGAATCCGTTCTCTTTTAACAACTTCACTACAATATCAGGTGGAAGTGGATGACTTGCTCGCGTCCCCCAATTCACGCCTAGACCCTCCGTGGTTAAACATTTTTCCAGCGTTACTAACAAAATCCATAACACGAAGATGTTGTAGAAATACTTCATTGTATGAATTAGTAGTGAATGAAGATGGTGCTCATGCATTAATATATGTGAGAGCTAGGGTTTATATATGTTTTGAATTGTGAAAGAGAATGTACGTACTTTAAAAGAAAGGGATCATAACTTTGGAGCAATAGAAAAGTTAGATGAGAAAAGAGAAAGAATGTTCAAAGAAAGGAATGAAGTATGAATGATGGTTAGGTTTCCTCTACTCAAGTTTTATGCTCAAGAAATGGACCGACCTACCTACCTATCTTAGTTTATATGGGTAGTCTAAAGTCAAATATATTTTTAAAATGTAAAATGATGGAATAATTATTTTACAATAAAGTTTTTCTAGTGATTCCTAACTTTTAGCTGATAGTATTACAAATTAATTCATTTTAAGTAAGATTTTGATTAACTATTATTTAAAAAACTTATTTAAGCATTTTTTTTTAAAAAATCAAATATTTTAAAAAGCTCCCTTTTGAACAATTATTTCTTGAGAACTAGATCTTTTCCTATCATGAAAGTTTCTTTTCGTAAATATTAAATCAGAAGTTTGCATTATTTATTTACCTACTATTATTTAATTAACAAATATTTATTAAATAATTGATTTTAATTAATAATTAATGAGCAAAGTCTGAAATTTAGTTAATACCTTATGCTACTTGGCTCATATGTAAAACTAAGTTAAATTACTTGGAGTTTAATATTTCAGTCATGTAACACCCCATAAAAATTTTGAACTAAGATTTGTTGTGAGTAGAATTTTATAAAGGAATTTAAAATTTCTTAAGTATTAAAGTCAGGTCACTAGATGTAACACCTTGAGTTCCAAAAAGAACTAAATTGGAAATAGTAAAATCTGAAATTTTGCAAGTTATGCTTAAGTTATAAGTTTTGGGCCAATTTCAGAAGAGCATAAATCTTAGTATAGGATGAGTTTCTTTTTTGGTTAAGTATAGGATGAGTTAGGTGTGCCATAAGATGGAAAATTAAAGGTCTTTGAATTATCTTTCCAACACCACTGAGTTTGCTAAGTTTGAGTTCGAATGAGTGAGATATGCCCTTTTGAAGTCAGATGGTCCAGTTAAGAAAAGTTATCTGAAAATAGTGAGAAGTATTTTATTTTTTTACTTACCCAATCAGATTTAATTCATTTTTAATAAGGTCTTAAGGCTCTATTCTGATTAGGTTCAATTTTATTATCCTAATATGCACCTAGAGTTTTAGAAAAGAGTTCAAGAAGAGAAAAGAGGATAAAATACAAAGAGTTTGTTAAGTTCTTGAGGATTTGATTTCGGATTTCGCCAAGGGTTTAATTCCTAAGAGGGATGTAAGCTTTCATAGTATTTTGTTCGCTCACCCACACCAATCATGAGTTTATTTTGCGAATCTATCCATAAATATTGAACAATTTAATTTCTTGATGAGTTCTTGATAAGTGTTCTTGAAGTTTCCTTGCCGATAAAGTTTTGATGTAAGATTCTACTTGGGTCAACTTCAAACCACCATATCTCTTAGAATATAAAGAGTTACGTGAGTCATAACCTATGAAATTAACGTTATTTGAATCTACTTTCCAACGGCACCGATTCCGCGTCAATCAAATTTCTGAGAAAAAGTTATGACTATTTTAGTAACATATACAATGCTTTTACGAATTAGTCGACGAGAAAACATTTAAAGTGTTGCTTTTTTTTTTTTTAACTATAAGAAAATCTTAAAAGAATTTTCTTGATCAATTAAATGCTCAAAACAATCAAAATTTTTATCTTTTAGTCCATCATTCTCTTCTCTCTCAAACCTTAGGGCAAAACCCTAAGGAAAAATCAATATAGAAGACTTCATTCAAGATTCTTTCAATCTTTTTTTCAAGATTCTTCTTCAAGGTAAGTTTTTCTACAATAATTACATTCTAAATCAAGTTCCTCCATACAAATATAAATCACCAATGAAAATAATAAATCTTGGCCATAGATATTTCAGGAAACTAGTTCAAGAATCTCAAGAAAGGTTTTCTTGATTGTTTACCTTCAAGCTAGGGTTTCAAGGTTCTAATGAAATTCTTCTTTAAGATTCTTCAAGAATCTTGTTTATTTTTCAAGTATGTAAGGCTATTATAGTGTTGGACTAGCATCACGCCCTACATCTACTTTCAAATTAGTAAAAAAGAAATCTAGGATTCTACCCCTAGGTTTGAGTTTATTTTTGGGATAAGTTGATGTTGAGTTCTTGAGTTCATGTTTCCTTTAAAAGTTCTATTCCTATATTATCAAATTTCTATATTTTTATTAAGATCCTTTATATCATGAATCATAACTCTTGAATTTATAATTCTAATTTAAGAAAGAGTTAAGAGTAGAGTTCAAGAAAATTTTTGAGTTTAATTGTAAATCCTTTGAGATCAATTGCCGACTTGAGATAAGTTTTGAGGAAGTAAGTATGAGAATGAGAAGAGTCGTATACTTGAGTTCCATATTGTTATCTAAACCCTTGAGTCGAGTCATTCATGCCCATAAATTCTGTATGAACTCCATCAGTTGTGTATCTTTGAGAGGAGTAGTATCTTCAAGTTCTAAGTCTTGAGTATTGAGTTCCTAACCATTTTGGAATTTTATTCCTAATCATGGGGCTACTACATCTTACCCATGAAGTACTTAGAGTTGAGTAGTTCATGCCCATAATTCCGCATGAACCCTATGAGTCTAGCAGTCTTGAGATGAGAGGTATCATTAACATTCTTGAGTTGAGTCTTTCATGTCCATAATTCTGCATGAACCCTATGATTTGAGTTATAAATTTTGAAAAGCTTTTAAATCCAACAATTGAGTTCTTAAATTGAATTTTGAGAAAGTAAAGACGAGTTTTGAGAAAAGAGTTTCTAAAGCATGATTAGTATGACAATCGAGTATGTCATCAATGTTTGAGCAGTATGGTATTAGATATACCATCAATGTTTATGTAGTATGACTTTCCGATTAATGAATGATCATATTATAATATGATTTTGAAATGTTTTTGAAAAACAGTTTTCAAGTATGAGTACAAGGGGACTACGTATTCCCCGAGGAATCAATTTTTACATTGACAAAAGAGAAACTAAGATTTCTAAATGAGTTCTGAGTTTAAAAGTTATTTCGAGAGCAGACACCTATTTTAAGAGGGTAGTTTGAGAAATCATCTCAAACCATAAGAAGAGTTATGTTTTTAAACATATGAGTTGAGTATATTCTTGGGAGTAGTATTAGCACCAATATGGGGACGAGTTCAGATAACTCAAGTCTCCATAAACCATGTATCCAACGTGGGTAGAAAGGGTCATACTTTTTAGATGATTCCTTAATGCTTTCTAGCACAGACTAGTGGATCCACTTAGTTGAGAGAGTCTATACCATGAGAAGGTATAAAACAATTCTGGCAGCGTGGATGAGACGTTATATCATCACATAACTCACACTGATGGTTGTTGGTTAGAGAAACTCTCACATAGATATTTTGTATTGTTATACACATAGAGTTTAATTTATATTTTCATATACAAAAAAAGTTTATATTATATCCTTGTATATAACTTGAGTTACTATTGCATTTTTCAATACACTGAGTTGCTTTCTACTGTTTTGAAAGTTTTTCATATACTGCATATGTATTGTTGCTTTATATTAAGTTGATTATCTACAGTTGAGTAACCAAATTCGAGTATCTTATTATTGAGTCAAGCCTTATTTCACTAAGTTGAATATCTTATCTTTGAGTTGAGTATCTTATTCTTGAGTTGAGTTTAGTTCAGTGAGTTGAGAGAGGTAAGTATGTTCCCTTTTTAATAAGTTCAAGCTTATGTTATGCTATAGAATTTCCCTTACATGCTCGTACATTCCACGTATTGAGCCATTTGGCCTGCATCATTTCATGATGCAGACACAAGTTTTTAGGGTCATCAATAGGCGCTTCGTTGATACCACATACAGTTCGAGTTAGCTATGGTGACCCTCCTTGCTTTTGTTTTCTACTGATGATTGAATATATATCTTCAAAATTACGCCCATGAAAGGGGTGATGATGTGTGGTAGGAAAGAAAAGTTTAGTCCCTATTATATAGTCCTTACCAGTTTGTGAGGCACTTTGGTTAAGTGGTCTATGATCTAGATTTACATGTAGAGTTTTTATAAATGCACTTCATGTGTTTTTATTGAAGAAATGCATTGGTGGTCCAACGACATATGTGCTTTTAGAGAGTGTTGTTGTAAAAGATAGTCTCTTTTACAATGAGGCCACAATTTAGATTCTTGATGTCAGGTTTGTAAGTTGAGGAATGATGAAGTCGCTTTAGTGAAATTCATTTGGAGGAATCAGTTAGTTGAAGGAGCTTTTGGAGGCAAAATCTGACATGATGCCTAAGTACCCCACCTCTTTCCTTCCAGTTAAAATCTGGTATGATGTAATAGTTCCTCCATATTACTCCTTTTTATTCACGTCTTTTAGTTATTCTCATGTCTAGTAGTATGCGTATATGTTCTTGAAATCTGGCTATTTTTGATGTTTCAGTTTGGAGCCTTTACTACATTAGTTTTTTCGTATTTATCTCCAATCTTGATATTGTAGAAATTTTCTACTCTTTTCATCTTATTTAAATTCCATTCAATGATGAATGTTCCCGAGGAAGAGATACTGTAACACCAGATGCTTTAAGTATATCAACCATATTTTTTTCTAATGTTCAAGAAAACATGACCTAGATGTCAATAGCCATATCTTTTTATATAATCGAGAAACCCATGATGGGTTCAAACCAGTTAACAATAGATTTGTATTGCCCCCTTACCACAAAACCAAAGCTTTGAGGGTGTCAATACTTTTCTTTTCAAAAGTATTTTACATACAAATGCACCAAGAAGGGATGTAGTTTTTTTAGGGGTGTGCACTATTTGGATAAAACTAAAAAACCAAAGCAAATCAAAATCGAATTCTAATTTGGATTGATTTTATGGATTCTTGGTTTGATTTGAATTTATAATATATTTTGAGTGAAAATACATGCATAGATAGTGGTTTAATGCCAAGGGTTTTTTTGTTTGGTTTCGATTTAGAAAAATGAAATTCGAAAACAAAAAAAAACTTAATTATATATATATTCAGGAGATTGTTTCTCTATCCCAATAATATATACACAGACACACACACACACACACACATATATATAGATTTATGTATATATATATATATATATATATATATATATATATATATATATATATATATATATATATATATATATATATATATATATGTATGTATGTATGTATATATATGTATGTATAGTCAAAGAGAAACACTCCTTATTGGATCATTTAAACAACTTAACAAATTAATTATATGCAGATGAGTGTTCATGGTCACTCGAGCATGAGACAAAGGTACAAGAAATATTTCTTAGAAATGTGCTAAATGGTCGAGTGATTTGCTATAATATAATCTAGAACATGGTAATAGGCCATCTAGGATTAGTGAAGATATATGGCCTAACCTAAAATTAGTATTGTGCCTCTTTAATCCAATACTTTGGAGGGTCCCAATACTCATATCGAAGAAAATTACTTAATTTTTAACATATCCTCTATGAACATATTCTCTTACCTTTTCCTCATTCTTGACTCACCATGTACACTTGATATACGTATAATTAATTTTTTATTGATTAATTTATCAAATAAGAAGTATTTCTATTTAAGCGATATATACATCAGACATGGTTCAATGTTTATTAATTATGTTATTTTGTAATTGTTCTAGACTAAGAACAAGCCAAAGTATTCCAAAATGGGTGAACTCAAATTTTGTAGAGCATCCAAGACTTGTTTTGAGGTAGGTGATGACTGATGTTTTGCCGTTTGTGTTACATGTTCTTGTTAAATTCCTCGTTAGTATAGCATGCATAAAATATGATTAGGGGGAAAAGAAAAAACATGATGTGAAATGAAATGATTATTTCAATTACATCCAATGAATGGGTTACTTATACATCCAATGTGAATATGCATAATACTAGTAAACTAACAATGAGAATGGGTACCAAGATGGCACACTAAAAATAAAATTTGATACTATGCTGGTCAGTAACAGTTTGTATGCACACGTTCCATGAGAGAATGGAGTGGCTTTTTCTGTTGTGATAGTTCTTCTTATTATGTATAACAATTCAAGGTTAGGAATAGAGCATGGGATGTTTTTTACTTGCATGTGTATAATTAGCGTTCCTAAGTTGTAGATTCCTATGCATACTACATAAATGGACCTAGACAATGATCCAACCTGTATATTGTGATTGTGTATTTATACTGCAGTTAATATTTCTTTATTAACTAGATGACATATTCAGGCTGCTTTTTCGCTATCCCAAATGTCATACCTCAATTATCTGAATTCAAGATTGAGCCACTTCCTCTAAGCTGCTATGGATTCTTCAGTATTTTTTTTTATTATATTTGTTCAGAATCAAACATTCTAAACTTGTGATTTTCTTGTTTTGGGGTTGTATCCCTTTTTTCAAGATAGTTAGAGTTTTGCTATTGCGAATTTCAGTTTCTAGGGGGTTACCTACATATTTGTTGAGGACACAAAATAATTATATGGAGATGAGTGTGCATGGTCACTCGAGCACGAGGCAAATGTGTAAGAACTTTTTCTTAGAAATGTGTTAAAAGGTTGAGTGAATTACTTCAATATAATCGACAACATGGTACTAAGCAATCTTGTATTAGTGAGGATATATGGCCTAAGCTAAATGAGTATTGTGCCTCTTTAATCCAATACTCTGGAGAGGCCTAATACTCGTACTGAATAAAATAACCTAACCTTTTAACATATTCTCTATGAACATGTTCTCTAACCTTTGCCTTATGCTCAACTAACCATATAAACTTGATCTACATATAATTAATTTATTAATTTAGTTAAGTTATTCAACATGAAATATATCTATTTAAATGATATACACATCATAAATGATTCATTGTTTATTTATTATGGTATTCTGAAATTGTTCTAGATAAAGAAAAGGCGAGGTACTCCAAAAAGGGTAAACTCTAGTTTTCTAGATCATTCAGACTTGTTTTGAGGTAGGTGATGGATGATGTTTTCCCGTTTGTGTTATATGTTCTTGTTAAGTGCTTCTTTAGTGTAACATGCATGATATATGATAAGGGGGAAATGAAAGAACATGATGTGAAATGAAATGATTCTTTCAATCACATATTATCAATGAGTTACTTATATTTAAAAGGGTGATTGTTGCTCATTGTCCTGGTGATTGTATTTTTTGCTTGTTTGTTTGAATAGGTACAATGCCGGTATGTTAATAGTTTGAACTGATAATCACTCGTACAATGTGAACATGTACCATGCCAGTAAACTAACAATGGGAATGGGTACCAAGCTGGGACATTAACAATGAAATTTGGTACCATGCTGGTACACTAAAAGATTGTATATATGTGTTCCATGAGAGAATTGGAGAGGCTTGTTGTGTTGTGATGGTTCTTGTTATCATGTATAAAAATTCAAGGTTAGGACTTCCTGCATACCCAAAAGAGGGCGCTGGTTAAAAAACAATCATTTGATTTTCTTTCTTGCTCTCCCTTAACAGCGGGAAATGAGTCTATCTATCTGAGCAAAGTATGTATTGTACTTGCGTTATGATTGTGCATAATTAATTTTTCTAAGTTGTAGTTGTCTATTCATACGACAAAAATTGACCTAGTCTATGATCAAACTTGTATACTGTGATTGTGTATTAATACTGCAATTTTTCTTTATTGACTATATGACATAAATAGGCTGTGTTTTGCTATCCCAAGTGTGATACCTTAGTTATTTTAATCCAAGGGTGAGCGAATTCCTCTGGGATGCTATAGATTCTTCCTTATTTCCTTTGCACATTTGTTTGGACTTAAACATTCTAGACTTATGAATTTCTTGCTTTAGGGTTGTATCCTTTTCTTCTAGATAGTCAGAGTTTTGATACTATGACTTTGTTTTTCTAGGGGGTTACTTCTAAATTTGTTTATGGCTATGTTCTTCTTATTTATAAACATGTTTTAATTTAAAACTGCATCTTAAATATTTGGAATTGCTTACTTTAATCTCATTATACAACCTTATAAATTAATTGTATGTAGATTAGTATGCACTGTCACTCAAGCACGAGGCAAAGGTATAAGAACATTTTCTTAGGAATGTGCTAAAAGGTTGACTGAATTGCTTCAATATAATCAACGACATGGTAGTAGGCCATCTTTGATTAGTGAGGATATATGGCCTAAACTAAATGAGTACGGTACCTCTTTAATCCAACAATCTGGAGAAGCGTAATACTCATACCGAAAAATAACTTAACCTTTTAACATATCCTCTATGAATATGTTCTCCAAACTTTGCATCATGCTCAACTCAAATGCACACTTAATCTACATATAATTAATTTTTTTATCGGTTAAATTATTTAAGATGAAGTATTTCTTTTTAAATGACATATATAGAGCATTCAAACTTGTTATTTTGAAATTGTTCTAGACCAAGAAAAGCTCAGGGTGTTCCAAAAAGTGTAAAGTCAAGTTTTCTAGAGCATTAGACTTTTTTCGAGGTAGGTGATGGATGATGTTTTTCCGTTTGTGTAATATGTTTTTGTTAAGCGCCTAGTTAATATAAAATGCATGATATATGATAAAGGATAAAGGAAAGAACATGATGTGAAATGAAATGATTCTTTTAATCACATACAATGAATATGTTACTTATATTACAAGGGCGATTATTGCTCATTGTCCTGGCGTTATATATTGTGCTTGTTTGTTTGAACGGGTACAATGTCGGTACATTAATAGTTTGAACTGATACCACTAGTACAATGGTAACATTTACCATGCTAATAAACTAACAATGGAAATGTGTACCAAGCTGGGACAGTAACAATGAAATTTTGTACCATTCTGATACACTAACAATTTGTATGTATGTGTTCCATAAGAGAACTAGAGTGGTTTGTTGTGTTGTGATGTTTCATATTATTTTGTTTAATAATTCAAGATTAGGACTAGAACATGATATGTATTGTACTTGCATTATGATTGTGCATAATTAATGTTCCTTAGGTGTACTTTCTTATTCATACGACATAAATGGACCTAGTTGAAGATCAATCCTATATATTATGATTTTGTATTGATACAACACTTACTTTTTCTTTATTCACTATATGACATATTTAGGTGCTTTTTCGCTATCCAGAGTAGGATACATTTCTTATCTTAATCCAAGGGTGATCCACTTCCTCTGGCTGCTATGGATTTTGCATTATTTCCTTAGTACATTTTATCGAACTCAAACATTCTAGACTTATGCTTTTCTTGCTTTGGGGTTGTATTCTTTTCTTCTAGATATTTGGAGTTTTGATACTATGATTTTCAGTATCTAGTGTGTTACTTCTATATTTGTTGATGGCTATGATCTTCTTATTTACAAACATATATTAATTAAAGACCTCTTCTTAAATCTTTGGAACTACTAAATTTAATATCATTAAGAAACTAAATAAATTAATTATATGCATATGAGTGTGCATGGTCACTCGAGCAAGAAGCAAAGGTGTAAGAACTTTTTCTTAGAAATGTGCTAAAAGGTTGTGTGAAGTTCTTTGATATAATCGACAACATCATAGTAGGTTATCTTAAATTTGTGAGGATACATGGACTAAAATAAATGAGTATTGTGCCTTTTTAATACAATACTCTGGAGAGGCTTGATATTCGTACTGAAGAAAATAACTTAACCTTTAAAATATCCTCTAGGAACATGTTCTCTAAACTTTGCCTCATGCTCTACTCACCATGTACACTTAATTTACATATAATTAATTTGTTTTATTGGTTAAATTATTCAACATGAAGTATTTCTATTAGAATGATATATACATCACAATTGATTTGTTGTTTATTGATTATGTAATTTTTAAAATTCTTATAGACTAAGAAAAATTCAGGATATTCCGAAAAGCATAAAATCATGTTTTCTAGAGAATTCAGACTTGTTTCGAGATTGGTGATGGATGATATTTTCCTGTTTGTGTTATATGTTCTTGTTAAGCGTCTGGTTAGTATAACATGCATGGTATATGATAAAGGGCAAATGAAAGAACATGATGTGAAATGAAATGATTCTTTCAATCATATCCTATGAATGTGTTACTTTTATTTACAAGATAGATTGCTACTCATTGTCGTGGTAATTACGTTTTGTGCTTGTTTGTTTGAACGGGTACAATGCCAGTACTTTAACATGTACAATGCTAGTAAACTAAAACTTGAATGGGTACCAAGCTGGGACATTAACAATGAAATTTCTTAACATGCTGATTCACTAACATTTTGTATGTATGTGTTTTTAAAGAGAACTCGAGTGACTTGTTGCGTTGTGATGGTTCTTATTATTTTGTATAAAATTCCATACGACATAAATGGACCTAGTCGATGATTAATCCTGTATATTATGATTTTGTATTGATACTGCACATGTTCTTTCTTTTTTTGACTATATGACATACTTAGGGTGATTTTTTGCTATCCAGAGTAGGATACCTCAGTTATCTCAATCCAAGGGTGAGCCTTTTCTTCTAGGCTGCTATGTATTCTTCATTATTTCTGTAGTACATTTGTTTGGACTCAACATTCTAGACTAATGCTTTTCTTGCTTTGGGGTTGTATCCTTTTCGTCTAGATAGTTTGAGTTTTGATACTTTAACTTTCAATTTCTAGGGGGTTTCTTCTTTATTTGTTGACGGCTATGATCTTTTATTTACAAACATGTCTTAATTAAAGACTACTTCTAAATCTCTGGAACTCCTTACTTTAATCTCATTAAAAAACTTCATAATTTTATTGTATGATTAGTGTGCATGATCATTCGAGCACGAAGCAATGGTATAAGAACTTTTTCTTATAAATGTGCTAAAAGGTTGAGTGTATTTTCTTTATTAAAATTGTTAACATTGTAGTAGGCCATGTTAGATTAGTTAGGATATATGGCCTAATCTAATTGAGTATCGTGACTCTTTAATCCGATTCTTTGGAGAGGCCTAATTTTCATACCAAAGAAAATATCTTGACCTTTTAACATATCCTCTAGGAACATGTTCTCTAGCCTTTGCCTCATGGTCGACTCACCATGTACACTTAATCTACATATAATTAATTTTTTTTATTGGTTAAATTATTCAACATGAAGTATTTCTATTTGAATGATATATACATCACAAATGATTCGTTGTTTACTCATTATGTTATTTTGAAATTGTTCTAGACCAAGAAAAAATCAAGGTATTCTAAAAAGTGTTAGGTCAAGTTTTTTAGAGCATTCAGACTTGTTTCGAAGTAGGTGATGTATGATTTTTTCCTGTTTGTGTTAATGTTCTTGTTAAGCGCATTGTTATTGTAACATACATGGTATATGATAAAGGGGAAAGTAAAGAACATGATGTGAAATGAAATGATTCTTTCAATCACATCCAATGAATGTGTTACTTGTATTTACGAGGGAGACTGTTGCTCATTGTGCTGGTGATTGTATTTTGTACTTGTTTGTTTGAACGGGTACAATGCCGGTACATTAACATGTAAAATTCTAGTAAACTAACACTAGAATGGGTACCAAGCTGGGATAGTAACAATGAAATTTTGTGCCATGCTGGTACACTAACATTTTGTATATATGTGTTCCATAAGAGAACTCGAGTGACTTATTTTGTTGTGCTGGTTTTTATTATTATGTATAACAATTCAAGGTTAGGATTGAAACATGGTATGAATTGTACTTGCATTATGATTGTGTATAATTAAAGTTCCTAAGGTGTAATTTTCTATTCATACGACATAAATGGACCTAGTCAATGATCAATCATGTATATTATGATTTTGTATTGATACTGCAAATGCTCATTCTTTATTGTCTATATGACATACTTAGGGTGATTTTTTTCTATCCTAAGTGGGACACTTCAGTTATCTGTATCCAAGGGTGAGCCACTTTCTCTGGTTGATATGGATTCTTCATTATTTCCTTAGTACATTTGTTTGGACTCAAACATTCTAGACTAATGCTTTTCTTGCTTTGGGGTTGTATCCTTTTCGTCTAGATAGTTGAGTTTTGATACTTTAACTTTCAGTGTTTAGGGGGTTACTTCTATATTTGTTGATGACTATAATCTTCTTATTTACAAACATATTTTAATTAAAGACTACTGCTTACTTTAATATGCTTACTTTAATCTCA
This sequence comes from Solanum peruvianum, assembly GCA_027705065.1. Lineage (NCBI taxonomy): Eukaryota > Viridiplantae > Streptophyta > Magnoliopsida > Solanales > Solanaceae > Solanum > Solanum peruvianum. The sequence continues at coordinate 7,151,543 of JAKWJD010001761.1, read as the reverse complement.
TTAAAAAACTTAATAAATTAATTATATGCAGATTAGTGTGGATGGTCACTCGAGCACGAACAAAAGGTATAAGAGATTTTTCATAGAGATGTCCTAAAAGGTTGAGTGAATTTCTTTATATAATCGACAACATGGTAGTAGACCATCCTAGATTAGTTAGGATATATAATCTAAACTAAATGAGTATTGTGCCTCTTTAATCCTATACTCTGGACAGGCCTAATACTCATACCGAAGAAAATAACTTTACCTTTTATCATATCCTCTAGGAACATTTTTTCTAACCTTTTCTTCATGCACGACTCACCATGTACACTTAATCTACATATAATTTATTTGTTTAATTGGTTAATTTATTCAACATGAAGTATTTCTATTTGAATGATATATACATCACAAATGATTAGTTGTTTTTTTATTATTTTATTTGAATTGTTCTAGACCAAGAAAAAGTCATGGTATTCCAGAAATTGTGAAGTCAAGTTTCCTAGAGCATTCACACTTTTCTCGAGGTAGGTGGTGGATGATGTTTTTCCGTTTGTGTTATATGTTCTTGTTAAGCGCATGGTTAGTATAACATGCATAATATATGATAAAGTGGAAATGAAAGAATATGATGTGAAATGAAATGATTCTTTACATCACATCTAGTGAATGTGTTACTTTTATTTACAAGGGCGATTGTTGCTCACTGTCCTTGTGATTGTATTTTGTGCTTGTTTGTTTGAATGGGTACAATGTCAGTACGTTAGTAGTTTGAACTGATATTACTGGAACAATGGTAACATGTACCATGCTAGTAATAAAAAAATGAGAATGAGTACCAAGCTGGGACAGTAATAATGAAATTGTGTACCATGCTGGTACATTAACAATATGTATGTATGTGTTCTATAAGAGAACTTGAGTGGCTTGTTGTGTTGTGTTGGTTCTTATTATTTTGTATAACAATTCAAGGTTAGGACTGTAACATGGTATGTATTGTGCCTTTCTAATTCATATGACATAAATGGACCTAGTCGACGATTAATCCTGAATATTATGATTTTTTTATTGATACTGCACGTGCTCTTTCTTTATTGACTATATGACATATTTAACGTGCTTTTTCGCTATCTAGAGTAGGATATCTCAATTATCTGAATCCCAAGGGTGAACAAATTCCTCTTGGTTGCAATGTATTCACATTCTAGACTTATGCCTTTATTGCTTTGGTTTTTTATCCTTTTCTTCTTTATAGTTAGAGTTTTGATATAGTGTCTTTCAGTTTTTAGGGGGTTACTTCTATATTTGTTGATGAGTATGATCTTTTTATTTACAAACATGTTTTAATTGAAGACTACTTCTTAAATCTTTGGAATTGCTTATTTTAGTATCCTTAAACCACTTTATAAATTAATTATATGAAAATTAGTTTCATGGTCACTCGAGCACGAAGCAAAGGTATAAGAACTTTGTCTTAGAAATGTGCTAAAAGGTTGAGTGAATTTCTTTAACATAATTGACAATATGGTAGTAGGCCATCTTAGATTAGTGAGGATATATGGCCAAAACTAAATGAGTATTGTGCCTCTTTAATCCAATAATCTAGAGAGGCCTAATGCTCATACCGAAGAAAATACCTTAAACTTTAAACATATCCTCTTTGAATATGTTCTCTAACCTTTGGCTCATGCTCGACTCACCATGTACTTAATCTACATATAATTAATTTTTTTATTGTTTAATTATTCAACATGAATTATTTCTCTTTGAATGATATATAAATCGCAAATGATTCGTTGTTTATTGATTATGTTATTTTGAAATTGTCTTACACCAAGAAAAAGTCAGGGTATTCCAAAAAGTGTAGAGTCAAGTTTTCTAGAGCATTCAAACATTTTTTGAGGTAGGTGATGGATGATGTTTTCCGGTTTGTGTTATATGTCTTGTTAAGCGCCTGGTTCGTATAAAAGGCATGATATATGATGAAGGGGAAATAAAAGAAGATGATGTGAAATGAAATGATTCTTTCGATCACATCCAATGAATACGTTACTTTTATTTACAAGGGCGATTGTTGATACTTGTTCCGGTAAGTTAATTGTTTTAATGGATATCACTGGTGCAATGATAACATATACCATGCTAGTAAACTAACAATTGGAAAGGGTAACAAGCTGGGAGTAACAATAGAATTTTGAACCAAGCTGGTAGACTAACATGTGTATGTATGTGTTCCATAAGAGAACTAGAGTAGCCTCTTGTGTTGTGATGGTTTTTATTGTTTTGTATAACTATTCAAGGTTAGGACTGGAACATGTAATGTATTGTACTTGCATTACGATTATGTATAATTAATGTTCCTAACTTGTACTTCCCTATTCATACAACATAAATGGACCTAGTCGATGATCAATCCTGTATATTGTAATTTTATATTGATACTGCATTTGCTCTTTGTTTGTTGACTATATGACATATTTTGACTTCTTTTCCGCTATCCTGAGTGTGATATCAGTTATCTGAATCTAAGAGTGAGCCACTTTCTCTAGGTTGCTATGGATTCTTCATTATTTTCTCAGTAAATTTTTTTGGACTCAATCATTTTAGACTTATGCTTTTCTTTCTTTGGGGTTGTATCATTTTCTTCTAGATTGTTCGAGTTTTGTATTGTGACTTTCAGTTTCCAGGGGGTTACTTCTATATTTGTTGATGGCTATGATTTTCTTATTTACAAACATGTTTTAATTAAAGACTACTTCTTAAATATTTGTAATTTTTTACTTTAATCGTATTAAACAACTTAATAATTTAATTATATAGAGATTAGTATGCATGGTCATTTGAGCACTACGCAAAGGTATAAGAACTTTTTCTCATAAATGTGCTAAAAGATTGAGTGAATTGATTTAATATAATCGACAACATGGTAGTAGGTCATCTTTGATTAGTGAGGATATACGGCCTAAACTAAATGAGTATTGTGCATCTTTAATCCAATACTCTAGAGAGGCCTAATACACATAAAGAAGAAAATAACTTATTGTAACACCCCGTTGCAAAAATAGACCAAAAATCATTTTTTTCAGAAAAATCTGCAGGTGCAACCAACGGTGGTATCTACGGTCCGTCCTGCACAACTGTCGATGGGATCAGAAACTCTTAAAAATTTCAGTCGGGAAAAATTGTCTAAGGCTTGATCGACGGACGGACAGACGGTCCATAGGTCAGACAACGGTCCGTAGGACGTGACCGTCAATCGAGACCCCATTCACCCACTCTTTGACAAAAGCTACGGATTACCAGCATAGTCCGTAGGTGGACCTACGGTCTGTAGGTCTGACAGTAGGTGGAAAATTTGTAGACAATTAAGGGGAAGTGCAATTGGGTCAACTTCAAATGGTCATAACTCTTAGCTTAAAATGAATTAGGTGTCCCATGACCTACCCACAGATTAGATAATTGAAATAACTTTTCATATCCACCGACCTTGCTAAAATCAGACCTCCGAGTAAAAATTTATGCCAATTTTAGTAAAGGACTATCGAACAGGACCAGTCGACGGATCCAACGACGGGGTGTCGGTCAGACGACGGACCGTCAGTGCTGGTTGTCGTTTGGTCCGACAACAGCTTACCCAGGGGTCTTTTGGTCTTTTACCACTTCATTTAAACCCTAAGTTACGTCGTTTTGATCCTAAATCATCATATTTTAGTCAGTTTAAGACTAGAAACAGAACTAAAACATATCTAAGTCAAATCATTAAATCAAAAGTTAGAAAATCAGAAGCAAGAAAGGAGAAAAAGCTCCACAACCCTAGTTCAAGAACGAAATAAGTTTCCAGCAATTCCAGCCCCAAAATTAAGTGTTTCTTCTTGAATTTTATCACCAGGTATGTGAGATTACACCAGTGGGTTCCTTTCACCCATTGGGTCCCTAGTTTTCAGCCAATTCTTGATTGTCTTATCATGATTAAACCTAGGGTTTCTAGAACTTTGATATAACTTCATGATTTATTTAAAATGTATGTTCCAGATCAAATTATCATGTTATTAATCAGTTATCACATGAATTTCAGAAATCTACCTTTGTATTTCTTTAGTTCTTGAAATATATATGCTAGGTCAGATATTTCAGTTATGCAGTTATACGTGCTTCAGTTTTTTAATGCATCATTATCAGATTAAATGTTGTATTTTTCAGTTTGCATGTTCAGTTTTGAGCTATCCAGTGTTTACAGAAACTCAAACATAATTAGTAGATTTATAGAGTTCATTGGGAGTATCATAATACCGAGTTGGACTAGGGTTTAGCGTACCCAATAGTCCCAGAACTACTAGCCAAGTAGGTTGTAAGTCCCCGCTGTGGGCAATCAGTTTAGTGATCATGCCATCATGCCTTTATACCTTTGGCAGGGTATATTGGGTCTTCTCAATAGGGTGTATACATCGGACTCCACATTTAGCTAATGTGGTTTTATTATTGGTTATTAGTAGCTCCCACAGATCAGTCAGACTCTCTGCATTGACCATTTATTAGTATATTCAGTATTCAATTTTAGCATGTTATAAATTGGTCATTGCATCGAATTAGCTCAGAAATTCATTTTATCATGTCAGATTATTATTATACTTGCTTTTATGCTTGTTGAGTTATGATTTATTTCAGCTTTATTCTATCGTACATGCTCAGTACCTTTCAAGTACTGACACATACGTGCGCTACATCGTCTCGTGATGTTGGTTCAGGTTCTCAGCATTTAGATCACGCGTAGATCGATTTTCCGATCTCCAGTTCAGCAGATTCTGTGGTGAGTCCTCATTCTCCGAGGACCATAGTCATGAGTTCATTTAAGTTTTCTTTTAGTCATTTAGTTCCAGTTTTTCTAGATTTAGCTAGGGCTTGTCCCAGTATTTCTAGTACAGTTTAGAGGCTTATTTCAGACATAGTTAGACTCAACTTAGTATTGAGTTAATATTTCCTTTGTATCAAACTCATTGTTTTCAAATATCTCAGTTATATTAAATATGGGTATCCCCCATCTTTTCAAATTTAATTATGATTTAGCTTCTTCATCAGTTTATTATCTTTAGTATGTTCATGATCATGCCAGCAGGGTTAGATTGAGATCACTTGTGATCCTAGGTTCCATGTTCTCGTCTCGGGGGTAGCTCGGGGCGTGACACTTATCATTTTAACATATCACCTATGAACATGTTCTCTAACTTTTGCCTTCGGTTTGACTCACCATGTACACTTGATCTACATATAATTAATTTGTTTCATTGGTTATATTATTCAACATGAAGTACTTCTATTTAAATGACATATTGAGAGCATTCAGACTTGTTATTTTGAAATTGTTTTAGACCAAGAAATAGTCAGGGTATTCAAAAAGTGTAAAGGCAAGTTTTCTAGAACATTTAGACTTGTTTCGAGGTAGGTGATGGATGATATTTTCCCATTAGTGTTATATGTTCTTGTTAAGCACCTGGTTAGTATAACATGCATGATGTATGATAAAGGGGAAAAGAAAGAACATGATGTGAAATGAAATGATTCTTTCAATCACATCCAATGAATGTGTTAATTTTATTTACTTATTGTTCTGGTGATTGTATTTTGTGCTAGTTTGTTTGAATGGGTACAATTCCGGTATGTTAATATTTTGAATTGATACCACTTGTACAATGGTACCATGTACCACCCTAGTATACTAAGAACGAGAATGGGTAACAAGCTCGGACAATAAGAATAAAATTTTGTACCAGGCTCGTACTCTAAGAATTCTTATGTTTGTGTTCCATAAAGAACTGGAGTGGCTTTTTGTGTTGTTATGGTTCTTATTAATTTGTATAACAATTCAAGGTTAGGACTTGAACGTGATATGTTATGTACTTGCATTATTATAGTGTATAACTAACTTTCCTAAGGTGTACTTTCCTATTCATACGACATTAATGGACTTTTTCGATGATCAATCCAGTATATTGTGATTTTGTATTGATACTACACTTGCGCTTTCTTTATTTACTATATGACATATATAGGGTTCTTTTTCGCTATCAAGAGTGGGATACCTCAGTTATCTGAATCCAAGGCTGAGCCACTTTCTCTGAGATTCTATGGATTCTACATTGTTTCCATAGTACATTTGTTTGGACTCAAATATTCTATACTTATGCTGTTCTTGCTTTGGGGTTGTATCCTTTTCTTCTACATAGTTAGAGTTTTGATATTGTGACTTTCAGATTCTAGGGGGTTACCTCTATATTTGTTGATGGCTATGATCTTCTTATTAACAAACATGTTTTAATTAAATACTACTTCTGAAATCTTTGGAACTACTTTAATCTCACTAAGCAACTCAATAAATTAATTATATGCATATTATTGTGCATGGTCATTCGAGAATGAAGCAAAGGTATAAGAACTTTTTGTTAGAAATTTGCAAAAAGGTTTAGTGAATATCTTTGATATAACGGACGACATGGTAGTAAGCCATCCTAGATTATTGAGAAATATATGGACTACACTAAATGAGTATTGTGCATCTTCAATCAAAAAATTTGGAGAGGCCTAATACTCATACCAAAGAAAATAGCTTCACCTTTTAACATATCCTCTATGAACATGTTCTCTAGCCTTTGCCTCATGCTCGACTCACCATGTACACTTAATATACATACAATTAATTTGTTTTATTGGTTAAATTATTCAACATGAAATATTTATATTTGAATAATATATACATCACAAATGATTAGTTATTTATTGATTATGTTATTTTGGAAATTGTTCTAGACCAAGAAAAAGTCAGGGTATTCCAAAAATTATAAATTCAAGTTTTCTAGAGCATTAGGTGATGTATGATTTCCTGTTTGATACTGTGACTTTCAGTTTCTAGAGGGTTACTTCTATATTTGTTGATGGCTATGATTTTCTTATTTTCAAACATGTTTTAATTAAACACTACTTCATAAATCTACGGAACTACTTGTTTTAATCTCATTAAACAACTTAATAAATGTGTTATATGCAGATTAGTGTACATGGTCAGTCGAGCATGAACCAAAAGTATAAGAACTTTTTCATAGAAATGTTGTAAAAGGTTGAGTGAATTTCTTTAATATAATCGACAACATGGTAGTAGGCCATCTTAGATTGAGTATTGTGCCTCTTTAATTCAATACTCTGTGAGAAGCCTAATACTCATACTGAAGAATATAACTTTACCTTTTAACATATCCTCTATGAAAATGTTCTTTAACTTTTGCCTCATGCTCGACTCATCATGTACACTTAATCTACGTATAGTTAATTTTTTGTATTGGTTAAGTTATTCAACATGAAGTATTGATATTTGAATGATATATACATCGCAATTGATTCATTGTGTATTGAATATGTTATTTTGAAATGGTTCTAGATAAACAAAAATTCAAGGTATTCCAAAAAGTGTAGTGTCAAGTTTTCTAGATCATTCAGACTTTTTAGAGGTAGGTTATGGATGATGTTTTCCCGTTTGTGTTATATTTTCTTATTGAGCATCTAGTTAGGCTAACATGCATGATATATGATAAAGGGGAAAGAAGAGAACATTATGTGAAATGAAATGATTCTTCTAATCACATCCCATGAATGTGTTACTTTTATTTACAAGGGCAATTGTTGCTCATTGTCCTGGTGATTGTATTTTGAGCTTGTTTGTTTAAACGGGTAAAATGTCGGTACGTTAATCGTATGAACTGATATCACAGGTACAATGGTAGCATATACTATGCTACTAAACTAACAATGGGATAGGATAGCAAGCTGGGACACTAACAATGAAATTTTGTAACATGCAGGTAGACTAACAATTTGTATGTATGTATTCAATAAGAGAACTCGAGTGGCTTGTTGTGTTTTAATGTTTCTTATTATTTTTTATAAAATTTCAAGGTTAGAACTGGAACATTGTATGTATTGTACTTGCATAATGAATGTGTATAATTAACGTTCCGAAGGTGTACTTTCCTATTTATACGACATAAATGGAACTAGTCGATGATCAATCATGTATATTGTGATTTTGTATTGATACTACACTTGTTCTTTCTTTATTGACTATATGACATATTTAGGGTGAATGTTTTTCTATTCTAGAGTGGGATACCTCTGTTATCTGAATCCAAGCGTGAGCCACTTCCTCTGGGCTGCTATGGATTCTGCATTATTTCCTTAGTACATTTGTTCGGACTCAAACATTCTAGACTCATGCTTTTCTTGCTTTTGGGTTGTATCTTTTTCCTCTAGATAGTTTTAGTGTAGATACTGTGACTTTCAGTTTCTAAGGGGTTACTTTTATATTTGTTGATGACTATGATTTTCTTATTTACAAACATGTTTTAATTAAAGACCACTTCTTAAATATTTGGAACTGCTTACTTTAATCTCATTAAACAACTTAATAAATTAATTATATGCATTGATAACATGGTAGTAGGTAATCTTAGATTTGTTAGGATATATGGCCTTAACTAAATGAGTATTGTGCCTCTTTAATCTAATACTCTGGAGAGGCATAGTACTCATATCGAAGAATATAACTTTACCTTTTAACATATCCTCTATGAACATGTTCTCTAACCTTTGCCTCGTGTTTGAGTCACCATGTACACTTATTCTACATATAACTAATTTTTGTATTGGTTAAATTATTCAACTGGAAGCATTTCTATTTAAATGATATATATATATATATATATATATATATATATATATATATATATATATATATATATACATATATATATATCACAAATGATTTGTTGTTTATTGATTATATTATTTTGAAATTGTTCTAAGCAAACAAAAAGTCAGGGTATTCTAAGAAGGGTAAACTTAAGTTTGGTAGAGCATTAAAACTTGTTTCGAGGTAGGTGATATATGATGTTTTTTATTTTGTATTATATATTCTATTTAAGCGCCTCGTTAGTATAACAACATGGTATATTATAAGGGAAAAAGGAAAGATCATGATGTGAAATAAAATGATTCATTCAATCGCATCAAGTGAATGGGTCACTTATATTTACTAGGGCTATTGGTACTCATTGTCTTGGCAATTGTATTTTCTGCTTATTCGTTTGAATGAGTACAATTTTGATACATTAACAATTTTAATTGATACCACATGTACAAAGGGAACATGTACCTATCTAGTAAACTAACTTGGAACGGCTACCAAGATAGGACACTAACAATGGAATTTGGTACCATACTAGTACACTAACCATTTTTATGTATGTGTTCCATGAGATAACTCGAGTGGCTTGTTGTGTTGTGACGGGTTTTTGTATTATGTATAACAATTCTAGGTTAGGACTAGAGCATGGTATGCATTTTACTTGTGTTATGATTGTGTATAATTAACGTTCCTAAGTGGTAGTAGCCTATTCATACGACACAAATGGACATAGTCAATGATCAAATCTATATATTGTGATTGTGTATTGAAATTGCACTTGCTCTTTATTTATTGACTACATGACATATTTAGGCTCCATTTTCACTATCCTGACTGTGATACCTCAGTTATCTGAATCCAAGGGTGAGCCATTTCCTCTGGGCTGTTATGTATTCTTCATTAAATACTTAGTACATTTGTTTGGACTCAAACATTCTAGACTTATGCTTTTATCGCTTTGGGGTTGTATCTTTTTCTTCTATATAATTATATTCGATACTGTGACTTTATGTTTCTAGGGGGTTACTTCTATATTTGTTGATGACTATGGTCTTCTTATCTGCAAACATGTTTTAATTAAAGACATCTTCTTAAATCCTTGGAACTACTTACTTTAATCTCATTAAATAATTTAACAATTAATTATATGCAGATGAGTGTGCATGGTAACTCGAGCACGAGGAAAAGGAATAAGAACTTTTTCTTAGAAATGTGCTAGAAGAGTTGAGCGAATTGGTTCAATATAATTGACAACATGGTAGTAGGTCATCTTGGACTAGTGAGGATATCTGACCTAAAGTAAATGAGTATTGTGCCTCTTCAATTCACTACTCTGGAGAGGCCTAACAGTCATACCGAAATAAACTACTTAACCTTTTAACATATCCTCTATAAACATGTTCTCATACTTTTGCCTCATACTCGACTCACCATGTACACTTGATTTACATATAATTAATTTGTTTTACTGCTTAAATTTTCCAATAAGAAAATATTTTTATTTAAATAATATATACATCACAAATGATTCCTTGTTTAATGATTATGTTATTTTTGATATTGTTCTAGACCAAAAACAAGCCAAGGTATTCCAAAAAGGGTAAACTCAAATTTTCTAGAGCATTCAGACTTTTTTTGAGGTAGATGATGGTTGATGTTTTCCTGATTGTGTTATATGTTCTTTTTAAGTGCCTCGTTAGTATAGAAAGGATAATATTAATTAGGGGTAAAATAAAAGAACGTGGTGTGAAATGAAATGATTCTTTCAGTCGCATCCAATAAATGGGTTACTTATATGTACAAGGGTGATTGTTGCCCATTATGCTGGTGATTGTATTTTGTGCTTGTTTTGTTGAATGGGTACAACATTGGTACTCTCATAGTTTGAAATGATACCACAAGTACAATGGGAACATGTACCATGATAGTAAATTAAAAATGGGAATAAGTACCAAGCTGGGACTGTAACAATGGAACTTGGTACCATGCTGGTACATTAACAGTTTGTATGCATCTGTTCCATGAGACAATTGGAGTGACTTGTTGTGTTGTGATGGTTCTTGTTATTATGTATGACAATTCAAGGTTAGGACTAGAGTATGTCATGCATTGTACTTTCATTATGATTGTGTATAATTAACGTTCCTAAATTTCCGTCTCCTATACATACTTCATAAATGGACCTGGTCGATGATCAAACATGTATATTGTGATTGTGTATTGATACTGCACTTTCTCTTTTTTTATTCACTATATGACATAATTAAGCTGCTTTTTTGCTATCCTAACTGTGATACCTCAGTTAACTATCTGAATCCAAAGGTGAGACACTTTCTCTAGGCTTCTATGGATTCTTCATTATATTTAGTACATTTGTTTAGACTCAAACATTCTAGACTTACACTCTTCTCGTTTTGTGGATTGTACCCCCTTCTTCTAGATAGTTTGTGTTTTAGTTCTGCGACTTTAATTCAGTTTCTAGGGGGTTACTTTCATATTTGTAGATGAGTATGGTCTTTTATTTACAAACATGATTTAATTAAAGACTACGTCTTAAATCTTTTGAACTGCTTAATTTTATTGCATATTAGACTATGTGTGGGTAGTTGATTGGGTTCTCTCATTGATCTCATTGTTCCAAAATAGGTCTAGTAGAGTCTTGAAGAATGGTATGGAGACATATGTTCTTTTATTTTTCTGGAGGCTACAAAACTTTAGAAAAATTCTATTCTTTCTTCTTTCCTCGTGTTCAAACATGATTCCAACTGGTATTTGTCAATCCAAATTGGTATCTAACCTCTTTTATTATCTATGCAATATATTCTGAGTACCAGTTCTAAAAAACCAACGGTCAAAAGTAGAACAAAGGTAGAGGTGAAGGCAGAGGCATGGGAAGAGGCAGGGAAATACCCTCTAGGGACTCAGCTCAAACAATTTTTTGCGTTTTCCCACCAATTTCTTCGGTAAAGGTAATTTAGTTACTTCCCTAAGTTGTAATTTCTCTTAAGCCTTAGAATCTAGGGTGTTACTCTTGGGGAGTGGTATTACTTGAATTAATTATGGGAAAAGCCTTGGTTTGGGTAGAATGATCATGAAATTGCTTTAGGATTAGGATTAAAGTAATAATTTGATTTTAATTAGGACATTGTTCATTGATTATTCTATTATTTAATTGTCGTAGAGCAATAACAAGCTAAGGCATTCCAAATGGGAAAAACTTAAGTTCATTGGATCATTTAGACTTGTATCAAGGTAGGTGATCCTTTTTGTTTTTGCATTTCTTTTATATGTGGTTGCTATTTGCCTCATTAGTCTTGTATGCATGATATATGATTAGGGGAAAAAGGAAATAACATGATGCGAGATGTTGTCATTCGCATGCAATGAATGAGTTTCTTGAATGACAAGGACGATTGTTATTCATTATAGTGGTGATTGTGTTATGCATTTATTTGTTAGAACGGGTACCACACCGGTACAATAATAGTTTAAACTAAGACCACACCTATATAATCTATAATGGGAACATACCACACTAATATAATAACAATTGAAACAGGTACAACACTCGATGCACTAAAAGTTTATATGATAGGTCCCGTGAGATAACCTGAATGGCTAGTTGTGCTTGATGTTTCATGTTTTTGTGCATACAAATTCAGGTTTAGGTTTAGAGTTTGGATTGTGTTGTACTTGCGTTATAATTGTGTATTTGTTGTGTTACTAAGTTGTAGTTGCATGTCCATATTTTACATAACTGGAACTAGTCGATAATTCTACAGATAGTCTATGGTTGTGTATTCATATTGCACTTTCTCTTTCTTTGTTGAGTACATGGTATGTTTAGACTGTTGCTGTGTAACCTCAATTATGAGACCTTAGTTATATGAATCCAAGGGTGAGTCACTTTCTTCATGCTTCTCCGGACTCCTTGTTATTTTCATATTACATTTGTTCTGACTGGGACATTCTAGACATATTTTTTTCTTGTTTTGGGGTTGTATGCCCTTATTAGTTAGAGTTTGGTAATGTGTCAGTTTCTAGGGGGTTGCTTCCGCATTTGCTGATGATTATGGTTTTCTTATTTACAAACATGTTTAATTAAAGACTATTTTTAAAATCTCTTGAATTGCTTACACGATTGCATATTAGATTGTTTGTGAGTAGTTGGTTGGTTCTTCTACCGGGGTTAGTGTGGGTGACACTCATGGTCAGTTAGGGTCGTAACTATCAAAGGTCTTTTTTTCATTACTGAAATGTTAAACATGAGACTACATATTGTAGAAGAGCTTACCAAAATGGGAGTAGTAAAAGATGTGAGGTGTTGTTTGTTGCAATGAAAATGCACCTGAAATATTCCAACATTTGTTTTTAACTTGCTCTACAACTATGAGGGTGTGGAAAACTCTTATTGGTGCTATTAAAAATCAAATTTCATTTCTACATCTTTAAGTAATAACTAAAAGATGGTAAGAAGTGAATTACTCAACTAAGACAAAGCCAGTGCACAATACTATTCCTGCTTTCATTGTGGCCTGTCTGGAGAAGAAAAAATGTTACTAAGTTAGGATGATAGACTATCAATTTGATTTTTGAAACAAACAGGAGCTTTCTATGTGTTAGATAGAACAAGGTATCCATGGTTGAAGTATATACCTAAGAAATAACCCTTCATAATGCAATTTTTAGAAGAGTATGTCCCTCTAATAATTCCCAAGATGGTAGTTAGTGAAGAAAACAAAGAGACACCTTCAAATGCAACTGTGATGGACTATCAAAACGAAAGTCAAGGCCTAGTGCAATGGGTTTCTGTATAAGGAAGTGGGAAGGTAATTTGATATATGTTAAATCTAGGAAATTGACTAAAGGCATAAGTTTAATAGCTTAAGAAAAAACAATTAAAGTAGGTATATAATTTTGCTTTAATAATGGGAAGACTCAAGTCGTGGTAGATATTGATTCATTAATTACGAAGAATGTCTTGGATGGAGTTTGCGAGGCACTTGGAGTATTGCTATGGAGATTCAGTACAAAAAGGATTAATAAGAAGGCACATATTTATGTGAAGCATGTTTGTAGAAAGGGAAATATTTGAGCAGACTATTTAACTAACTTAGATGTATATTTTGCAGGTACTTTATTCTTTCAATCTAAAAAAGTTGCAAGCAAAAAGGAATAATACTCTACAAATTGATAAAATTCATATTGCAAACATCTGGACATATAAATACTAAAATTCTAATTTTGTCATTCAAGATACTATAGCTACCAGCTACATCAAAAACATCGATATATTCTACTCATGGATATCGATGAACAGTAGTCTCATGTTTTAGGTTTGAGTTCAAAATATAAATCTATAAGAGGGAAATTTGATGGATTGTACCTGGAACGCCTTGATGATCAATCCGCTATGAATCTCTTTTCTAACAATGGTATTAGCTTTTTTGGCTCAATCTATTGAAAAGATAAAATAGTGAATTGGTCATCAACATTCTTTATAGTTGTCATCCTAGTTGTTACTAAGGTTATATCAATAAATATCAAGAGACGATTTATCACCAACCTCGTGTCGAAGAAATCTCAGATAGAAATGATTACATGACATCAGTGAAAGCTTTTGATGTATAAAGTGAAATCGACCAAACACATGTGAGATCTAGGTCATTGAACAAGAATCACATAGTAAAAGTTCCAGTTTTTCCTAGAGGTTGAATTTCTCATGAAGATTTTATGGAGCCGAAGGACGGCGTAACTTCGAGCACAACCTTCCATTATTAGGTTTTCAAAGATTTCTGGAGTATTCCGTCATTTGTATCCTTTTTATTTGTTTTGTTCCCTAATCCATGTTGACATGGGCTTATTTGAATTAGACTTTGTGTACTATGTTTTTTTATTCAGAATAAAAGGTGGCCATTGCAAAAAAAAAAAAAGAGAATAAATTAGAAAAATACATAGTTCAACCAAAAAAAAAAATAGTAAAATGAAATTTTTATTTTTAGTATAAAAGACAAAAAAAAACATATAACATTTATTTAATAAAAATTAATATAAATTATGATTTATTAAAATTATTTAATTCTATTAATTTGAATAATTTGATAAAAACTCGGATTCTTAAAATGGAAAATATAGTGAGAAACTAAATGGAAGAAATTAGAGTAGAAATTATCATTAGAATAAAGGACACTTGGCAACTGGTGTTCATACTTTACTTGCTGACAATTTGGACACTTGGCAACAAAATCAACAATGTCGCGCTTCATTCTACTCCACCAAAAGTGTTGCTTTAGGTCACGGTACATCTTGGTTGCACCAGGATGTATAGAATATCTGGAACTATGCGCCTCTGTGAGGATAGTGTGGATCAAATCATCAACATGAGGCACACATACCCTTCCCTTAATCCTCAAAACACCTTCCTCATCAATTATTGCCTCTTTGGCCTCTCCTCGCAACACCATATCCCGAATTCGGCTTAGTTTCTCATCATCAAACTGTTTCCCCTTGATCTTGTCAAGAAAAGAAGATCTTACCTCCACACAGGCCAAAAATCCTCGTTTCTCTAGTATTTCCAGTCTTATAAGGTCGTTAGCCAAGTTTTGGACTTCTCTAGCCAATGGGCGCCTAGAAACTTGTAAGTGGGCTAAACTACCCATGCTCCCTGCTTTTCTACTTAAAGCATCAGCCACCATATTTGCTTTCCCTGGGTGATACAGAATAGTAATATCATAGTCCTTCAAAAGTTCCATCCACCTCATTTGCCTCAAATTCAAATCTTTCTGAGTAAAGACATATTGTAGGCTACGATGATCCGTATAGACTTCACACTTAACCCCATATAGATAGTGCCTCCATTGCTTTAATGCAAAGACTACCGCAGCCAACTCCAAATCATGGGTCGGATAGTTACGTTCATGCACCTTTAATTGCCTCGAAGCATAAGCAATTACATTCTTCTCTTGCATTAGCACTGCACCCAAACCAGAATAGGATGCATCACAATAAACAATGAAGTTCTTACCCTCTACTGGCAAGGTAAGGATATGTGCAGTAGTCAGCAAGGTCTTGAGTTTCTGAAAGCTTTCCTCACATTCATCCGACCATACAAATGGAACATTCTGCTTAGTCAAGTTCGTCAATTGGGAAGCAATAGAAGAGAATCCCTTGACAAATCGGCGGTAATAGCTAGCTAAACCAACAAAGCTCCTTATTTCTGACACATTAGTAGGTCTTACCCAATTCCTCACTGTTTCAATCTTAGAAAGATACACCATCACTCCATCCTTAGAAACCACGTGCCCCAAGAAGGACACTGAATCTAGCCAAAACTCACACTTGGAGAATTTGGCATAAAGCTTCTTCTTCCTCAACAACTCCAATACAATTCTCAAATATTCCTCATGTTCCTTCTTACTCTTGGAGTATATCAGTATATCATCAATAAATACGATCACAAAGAGATCCAGATATGGCTTAAAAATCCCGTTCATCAAGCTCATGAAAGCAGCATGGGCATTCGTAAGACCAAAAGACATTACTACGAATTTGTAATGCCCATACCTGGTTCGAAAAGCAGTCTTTGGCACATCTATTGCCCGTATTTTCAATTGATGATAACCGGATCTCAAGTCAATCTTAGAGAAGACACAAGCACCTTGTAACTGATCGAACAAGTCATCAATGCGAGGAATGGGGTACTTGTTCTTAATAGTTACCTTGTTCAACTGCCGGTAGTCTATGCACATCCGAAAACTCCCATCCTTCTTCTTCACAAATAACACCGGAGCACCCCAAGGGGATGCACTTGGTCTAATGAAACCTTTACTTAACAACTCTTGAAGTTGGGCCTTTAATTCCCTTAACTCCGCTAGGGCCATCCTATAAGGAGGTATGGAAATGTGGCGAGTACCCGGCTCCAGATCAATGCAAAAGTCGATATCCCTATCCGGCGGCATACCAGGAAGGTCTGCAGGGAACACATCCAGAAACTCGCGGACTATCTAAACCGACTCAATTGAAGGTACTTGGGTAGTATCATCCCTGAGGTGTGCCAAGAACTCTAAACACCCTTTACTAACCATTCTCTTAGCACGAAGAAAGGAGATGATACGAACTGAAGTGGAAGTGTAGTCACCCTACCACACTAACGGATCTTTCCCAGGCTTGGCCAACGTTACAGTTTTAGCATTACAATCTAAGATTGCAAAATTCGGAGAATGCCAAGTCATACCCAGAATTACATCGAAATCAACCATCTCTAAAATAACCAAGTCTACATGAGTATTGCTCCCCACAAAAGTCACCAGACAAGACCTATATACCTTTTCAACTATCACAGACTCACCCACCAGAGTAGAAACACGAATAGGCATGTCAAGCAATTCACAATATAAATTAAGACCAGTAGCAAATGAGGAAGATACATATGAAAATGTGGAGCCAGGATCAAATAATACAGAATCCATGCAATCACAAACCAAAAGATTACATGTGATAACAACATCAGATGTCTCCGCTTCAGACCGCCCGGGGAAAGCGTAACAATGGGCCCTATCACCTGTCTGCCCGTTTCCCCTACCATGTTGTGCTGTAGTGGCTCCAGTTTGCCCGTCACCCCGGCCGTTTTGGTGACCACCATTACCTCGGCCACCACGTCTTCCAGAATGACGGCCTCTTCCATGACCACCTCTACCTCTGACAATTTGAGGTCCGTAACTCTGTTTTGGACAATACCTCTTAATGTGTCCAGTCTCCCCACATCCATAACACTCTCTGTATTCAAGCATAGGTCTCTGTGAGAATGATGAAGTCTGGGGATAACCTCCAAACTCGAAGAAGTGTTGACCGGTCTGCGGTGGACCCCCAACTACAGTCTGCAGTGAAGACTGAATAGGTCGGGCTGGATAACCTCTTGAACCCTGCCCTCTGGAGTAAGAACCATTAAACTCACATCCCTTATGAAACCTTTTTGATGTCGATGACATGGTGAAGTCATCTGGCTTCACTCCTTCCACCTCTATCACGAAGTCTACCACTCCCTGAAAGGATTTTGCTGTAGCCGCTACCTGTAGGGCTGAAATCCGCAAATCTGACCTCAACCCCTTCACAAAACGGCGAATCCGCTCTTGTGGACTGAAACAAAGCTGGGTGGCATACCTGGATAATGCACGAAACTTAGCCTCATACACAGTCATTGACATCTTGACTTGCTCTAGGCTCAAGCACTCATCTCTCCTCCTATCCCTCAAGGTCCGGGGGATATACTTCCCCATAAATAAGCTAGAGAATGATGCCCAATTCATAGGTGGCGCTTGTGCGGGTTGACACTCAACATGTGACCGCCACCACATTTTGGCATTTCCCTGAAACTGATAGGTTACAAACTCAACGCCAAATCGTTCCACTATGCCCATTTTATGTAGTAACTCATGACAATCAACTTGAAAATCGTAAGCATCCTCAGATTCAGCACCCTTGAAGACTGGAGGTTTCAATTTCAAGAACTTACTGAAAAGTTCATGCTGATCACTTGTCATTATGGGCCCCGTAGTCAAACGAGGAAACGTGTCTATTTCCAATGAGGCATCCATGCGGGGAACCTCAGCAGCGGCCTGTCGTACTTCCGGAACCTGAGGTGCTGGTGCAGAAAACACTGGAGGTGTCTGGCCTTGATCAGATAACCCGCTAAGATAGGCAAGAACCTGATTAATCATCTCTGGGGTAGGTTGGGGTGGTAATTCCTCAATCTACACTTGCTCACTTTCCCCTTCCTCACCCTCTCTTACTACTTCCTCAGTCGGTGGAAGAGTCACCGCCCTAGTACTAGATGGGCCAGGTGCTTGTCCTCTTCCTCTAGAGGACGTTCTCCCGCGACCTCTACCACGGCCTCTTGCCACTACTCCTCTTCGAGCTACAACCCCAGTGACTGGCTCAGTTGCATCTTGTCTTGCCGGTATTGGTGTTGGCGCCGCTGTTGCTCTAGTTCTAACCATCTGCGAAATAGAGTGAAGATGGTCAGATACCAATTTGTATCACCTAGATACCAATTGGATCTAAGTAATAGCACGAAAGAAAGAATGGAATTTTTCTAAAGTCTTATAGCCTCTCAAAGAAAAGTAAAGGCGTCCCCCTACCGTTCCTTAAGACTCTACTAGACTCGTTCTTGTGTGATGAGACCAACGAACCTAATGCTTTGATACCAAGTTTGTCACGACCCAAAACGAGCCGCGAGTGGCACCCACACTTATCCTACTATGTGAGCGAACCAACTAATCTAAACCCCAACATTTCAACCATAATGAACAAAATACAATGCGGAAGACTTAAAACTCATTAACGAAATCAATTAAATAACTTCTAAAATTTATCAATCATTATCCCCAAAATCTGGAAGTCATCACCACAAGAACATCTATCCTCAAATTACTAATCTAAGAGTATCTAAGAAGCTAAAATAAGTAAAAGCTAGTCCATGCCGGAATTTCAAGGCATCAAGACATGAAGAGGAAGATCTAGTCCAAGCTAGAAGCAGTAGCTCACCCTGAAATCTAGCTTGATGAAGACTGGCTAGAGTTGCGGTTGAGTTGAAGATGATGGCACGTTTGCTGCACTCCACAATTAACAAAGAAAAACAAATACAAGTAGGGGTCAGTACAAGGCACAAGTACTGAGTAGGTATCATCGGCCAACTCAAAATAGAAAATAGTATATATCAGATAATAACATAAAATCAACTAATATTCTTAACAGGCAACCACAACAATTTCCATAACCCTTGGTCACAACACCAAGCACATCAATGAGGACTCAAGCCTCCCCATTATACTCATTTGGGAATTAGTTCTTTAGAATTTAGTATATTATCATAATTCAAGATTCATTATCTTTATTCCTCTTGTGTCGGTACGTGACACTCCGCTCCACTACTACTATTCTGGTGTCGGAACGTGACACTCCGATCCATATACTATCCTGGTGCCGGAACGTGACACTCCGATCCATATACTATCCTGGTGCCGGAACGTGACACCCGATCCATATACTATCTTGGTGTCGGAACGTGACACTCCGATCCATATACTATCCTGGTGCCGGAACGTGACACCCGATCCATATACTATCCTGGTGTCGGAACGTGACACTTCGATCCATATACTATCCTGGTGCCGGAACGTGACACCCGATCCTCTTATCTCATTACTTTAGTTCATAAAGCCTTCTTTCATACTAAAACATCATAATTAACAAAGTAAATTTAGGATTTAAGATTCAATAGCCTCATCATGCTAATTCACCACAATTATGTAATCACATCATGCAAGCACACAATTAAGCATATAGAAGACTTTATAATACTACCCAATACATATCATTCGCTATTAGGAGTTTACTATAAGATAGTATAAACCATAACCTATCTCCACCAAAGAATCGCGATCAATAAGCTATCTTCCCAAAGCTGCGTTCTTCTTCTCTCTCTCGTTCGTTCGTTTCTCCCTCTCCTTGTTCTTTCTATTTTTCTTATTCAAACCCTTTTTCCTTTACCCTAATTGTCATATAATTAAGTATAAAAGATGATAAAATAACCCACTAATTATTTCAAGGTTATCTCCTTTAACCCCCAAGTAATTGAATTATTAACATTAATCCACTAACTTTATAATTATAAGCATGAATGGTCCAAAACGCCCCTTAAAACATTTAACACAAATCCAACCCAGTCAGGGTTACGCAGCCTGTGACGGCCCGTCGTGCCTGCGATGGTCCGTCCTGCTGCTTCCGTCACAAAGTTCAGAGACTCAATTCAGTAAAGAGTCTGTGACGGCCCGTCATGTCTGCGACGGTCCGTCCTGCCATTTCATCGCGAAGTTCAGAGAGTCGATTTCAGTACCCGAATTTCAGAATTCTAAGTGTTTTGGAACGAGACCCCCTCGACGGTCCGTCGTGCCCATGACGGTCCGTCGTGGGATCCGTCGACCCAGACAGTGATTTCCAAAAATAAACTCTGCTGCTCAAAACGACTAAACAGGTCGTTACACATAGCAATAACCCAAAACATGTCCAAAAATATAGCAATCACCCACCTCTGATTCATCACACCTTTTAAGTAATCTAGACCATCAAAATCCTTATGACATCATCTAAAGTGTTTAACATACTGTCCAAATCTACAAGAGAACCATCCCAACATCTAAGCATAAATATCGACCACTCGTGACCAGCATGTAATAATCATGTAACAAAGAAGTAAACTTTATTATCTAATGGAACTCACACACAAAATATCTATGTACCATGCATGGTAGCTTACCCAATCATTAGTAATTTATACCAGTGTGGTACCCGAGTCAACTTTAGTATGTACTAGGCGTGGTACTCTATCCAACTATGGGAATATGTAGTATCAAGTGTAGTAACTGAGCCAACCAGCAATCACATTATAATTATTATCATAATGTATAGAAATACACCATGCATACACTACTAACAAAGCAGTTATTAAAAACATATACCATAAACGGGAAGCAAACAACCATTACCTACTCTAAACTAGTTTCATAATGTTCCCTTCTCATATTCTATTACCCGCAATCACCTTCTGCAAGTTAGCACCCAACGATCATCATAAGATAAACATTGAATAATCATGAGTTTTGACCCTCTTTGCACCAAAATCCCTCCCCTCTATTGTTCTAAGGCTTAGGAGGGTTTTTGAATAACCCTCGTTTAGTTTACCAATAAAAGTAGGAGGAAAATTAAAAGACATGGTATTTTATAGGGTCTGATTCTATCAACACTGCAATAGTGGCCATGCATGCACTATGGAGGTGCGCCATATTGTGAGTCTTACATCTATGCTGGGCTGATGTCAACCCGAATGATATAAATTCAGATTATATTTTTTGTTCTCATGTTACCCAAATTTTAAATTTGCAACATATTAAAAAACTATGAGACCCACACGAGGTGCCTTTTGAATAACAACGGGAGAGGTCGTAATTACAATAGCTCGGGGCCTAGTGCAATTGGTTTTTATATAAGGAATTAAGAAGTCAATTAAGTGAATGTTGAATCTAGGAAATTAGATTAACACACAAGTTTAATAGCTTAAGCATGGATATTTGGAGAAGGTACAATGTTTTCCTCTAATAATGAGAAGATACAAGTGGTGGTAAAGATTGATTCATGAATCGTGAAGAAAAAACCGAATGGAGTTTGGAGGTACTTGGTGTTAGCTTTGGAATATGTTGCAAAATGACTAGTTCTATGTTATTGCAATAAATCAGGTAACGTGCACCAATAAGACACAAAGAAAAAAAGACCAATATATCACTATCAATTCAAAGAGAATTAGAGGAAAGAATAGATTCACTAATAATATCAATCAAGAGGTAGTCAAAAATAAAATAAGATAAACGCGAGAATCAACCAAATCAATACTCATCTATGAAAGAAAAGAAACCAAAAACAAATATCAGCCAATAAAGATACATAATGAAGAAAGGGAAAATAGATCTGATCAACGAAATGGACGTGAACATATATATATATATATATATATATATATATATATATATATATATATATATATATATATATATATATATATATATATATATATATATATATATCAACGAAATAAAAAATCATTAGTATACATGAACATATATAATATGGACGTGTGTCATCTAAATAAAGGAAACGATACGACGCCTTGATTGAAGGAAAATCCCTTGGGTTTTCCTATTAGAGCTAAAACGGTCAAATAATTCTGATTTGCATATCAGAAATATTGTGAGGTTCAAAACTCTGTACAACCAAAGTTTTATTCAAGCTCTAAAGGAAGCCTAGGAAACTCAAGAAGTACTGGAAATAGGCACCACATTTGTATTCTGAACCAGTATAAAATTCTCTAATTCATTCTCTTTCCGCAATTCGATTCTTGCAATTTTTCAAATTGCTAATTTGCAGGTGAGTCAACTATCATATACAGAAAGTCGACTAAAGAATTTTTAATTCCCCCCCACCCCCCAAACTTTCACTTGGAGTATTTTTTGGAGATATAGTTCATAAAGAGTTTAATAAAGAAGGGGTATATTTATACGAAGCATGTTTATACAAAGGCAATAAGTGAGCAGCCTATGTATAAGTTGTATATATTGTAAGTAATATAATGTTTTTTAATCTACAAGAGGTGCCAATAAATGGAAATGATACTTTACTCTTTAGTAAAAGTAATATTTCAAACATCATAATTCATAAATGCCAAAATTCTAGTTTTGACATTCAAGATACTACTAGAGCAACCAACTACATCAACAACATTAATACAATCTAATAATGTATATCGATGAACACTAGTCTCGTGTTTCAGGCTTGGGTTCAAAATTTAGACCTATCGAGAGGGAAATTTGATGGATCATACCTGGAAGTTTTGATGATTAATCCACTATGAACCTCTTTTTCTAACAGTGGTATTAGCTTTTTAGGCTCAACCTATTGAAAAGGAAAAATAGTGAATTGGTCATCAATATTATTTATAGTCGTGAAATCGTCATCCTATTTGTTAATAATGTTATCTATGAAAGGTTGAGAGATGATTTATTACCAGTATCATGTAGAATAAGTCATTGATGAAATTGAATACACGACATCAGCGAGAGCTTTTGATGTATATAGTGAAAATGATCCAACACATGTGAGATCTTGGTCATTGAACAATTCTTTCATTGTATAATCTGCAATTTGCATAGAGATTAGCTTGCTCATGAAGATTTGATGGAGCTGATGGACGGTTTAACTTCCGGGTGCAATTTTCCCCTTTCTAATTTTCCAAAGTTTTCTAGAGTGTTATTTGCTCCTTTGTTTCATTTTTATTTCTTTTGTTCCCCGATCCAGGTGGATGTGGGCTTTGTGTACTATGTTTCTTCATTTGGAATAAATGGACTTTGAAAAAACAATCAGAGGAAAACAAAGTTCCACCAAAAGAAAAAGCAGAACAAAAATTTTGCTTTTAGCATAGGAGAGAAATAAAATAAATGTACAACATTTATTAAATATAATTAATTAATATAAATTATCATTTACTAAAACTACTTATTATATTAAGTTTAAATAATTTCATAACCACTAAAATTTTCAAATGGAAAATATAGTGGCAAATTATATGGAAGAAATTAAAGTAGGCACCATCATTATATTAAAGGAAAGAGGCAATCTTGAGAATAGGTTTTATGTACTTTTTGATTTAAGAATTCAATGGACCCTACCAATTCAATGACATTTTACTAAATATGATCTATAATTTTGTGGGAAAGAGTGCTTTTTTTTTTTTTTTTGAAATTGTGAATAAAGTCTAAATAATAAAGAAGAAATAACATTTCTTAGAAACCTGATCTTGTAAAATGTTTAAACTATCATATTCAAATCATTGTTTTTAATATAGCGATAATTGTTATTAAAGGAGCTTGAACATGCATGTCACTTTAAAAAATATTTATTTTATTCAATGTTAGTATTCACATTAGGGGTTGGGTCTGCCTGGGGAATGTGTGACATTCTGAATTCATGTTGTGTAGGACCCACTAAATAAGAAAGAACTTCCTTCGAAATGTCATTCTTAGTCACCGTTAATTGTTGATAACCCAATCGGAGGTCAATGATGGAGAAATAACTCGCTCCTTGGAGTTGGTCAAACAAATCATCAATCCTTAAGATAGGATAATTTTTTTTAATCGTGACCTTATTCAATTGTCAATAGTCAATGCCCAACACATTTGGAGAGAACAATTTTTTTTTCAAACAAACAACACCAAAGCACCGCATGGAGAGATACTTGTTCTAGTAAAACACTTATCTAACAAATTTTTCAAATGGTCCTTTAACTCCTATAGGTCTGTTGGGTCTATATGATTAAGAGGAATAGAGATAAGTTATGCATATGGAAGAAGGTCAACACCGAAGTTATTTCCCTATCGAGAGGAATACCGAGAAGATCATCGAGAAACACTTCCAGAAACTCATTTATAATTAGAACTAACTCAAGAGTAGGGGTTTTAGAATCTACATACCTAACCCAAACAAGACAATAAATGCAAACCATAGAAATCATTTTCCTATCATTTAGGCAAGACAAGAGTTGAGCCTTAAGAACATAATTTCCCCATTCCCTTGACATTATAAGTTCATTCAAAACCATAAAAGTGACCGATCAGATCCTACAATCTATAAAAGCATAAAATACATGAAGTCAATCCATCCCAAGGATACATTAAAGACTAAAATATAAACTCTACAAGGTTAAAATGGGTGACTATGAGAAACAGAATTAAGACTCTCTAAGCGACATAGCATCACCGGGGGGGGGGACTAGATTCATCAAAGGGATTAGTTGGGATTTTGGGTGCAACATCAAATCACATGGGCATATAAGGAGTGATAAAAAAATAAGGTAGTATCAGGATCAAGTATAGCATAAACATCAAGATGAAAGATTTTCAACATATTGATCACCACATCCGGAGAAGCCTCACGATAAGAGCATATGATCCATTTTTCGTTGGAGTACCAAAACCGAAAACACTAGGTTGAATTTTCCTACCATCCCTTACCTTATTAGGAAGCAATGTGCAATCTCACATTTTGTGATCAATCTTTCCACACATAGAGCAACCATCTATAGCGGCCAAACACTTGTTGTCATGTTTCCTACCATACCTAGTGCAAGTATCCATTATCACTATTTCCTCCTTAAGCCTAAGAGTTTGACACATTATCTTTGTTGAACATAGGAGCCGAGACATTAGAAGAATCTAGACCGAAAAACATTGCCGTAAGTTAAGCACGCCTATGTCCACTAGGCCTAGAATTAGAAAAGTCGCCATCACCGCTCTTTTCTCTCTTGTACTCTTTTGCCCTTTCCTTGAGATTTTCCTTCTCAATTTGTTGGGCATGGATCAAAAACCACATATATTCATCTCATTAATCAGCATGGTGGTATGAAACTCCTTGACAACCAAGTCGGACAAACCCAACACAAACCTACTTATTCTTTCCTAGAATCGGCAACCATAGTTGGAGCATACTTAGTCAATTGAGTAAGCTTTAAAGAATACTCATTCACACTTACATTGCCTTGTCGGAGGTTAATGAACTCAAGTACATTCAATTCTCTTATTTAAAAAGTAGAGAAATGATCAAGAAAATCTCCCATAATTTTTTCTCAATCAAAAGGACCCATATAGACTTCCCTCTCACTTTTCCATTGTTAAAACCACAATTGAGAAACACCCTTCAGTTGATAAGCGGCCAACTCCACCTTCTCAATCGTAGACAAACCCATGATACCCAATGATCTCTTAAGTATCCTCATCAACCATAGAACCATGTAATTCGAGAGTATTCATCCTAGTGAATTCCCTATCCTTGCTTCCTTTGTACCCACATTTAGGTTCGCCGGAGCATTAGCCTCTTTATTGGACTTTTCCATCATTGCTTGAACCAAAAATTGGAAAAACGACTTAAAGTTCGGTATAAGCCACTTGATCGGCCAAACGGTTAACTAAAACTTAAGGAACCTCAAGCTCCACATTGTCGTTACCCGCATTCCTTTTCACATAAGCTCTTTGACGGGCCACATCCTGAAAAGAATTTAACACGATATAGGATAAGTATCTTTGTAGAGATAGAATCCATGACATTAATTTAGAAAAATCAAAGCATTTGGATTCCTTGAACTCTTTATACCCTCCTATTCATAAATGTGGCACGCCTCACACTCATGAACAAGTTTCTACTCAATGCGGCTTACCAAACATCATAAGACCTTTTTCTAAAACATTATGCTCTAAATTCCAAGTTTGTCATGACCCAAAATACACATATTCGTGACATGGTGTATAAGACCTCGAGAGACCCTACACATGTCGCTTGACATGCATATAAACAATGTAATAGACAAAAGTAGAGCATTCTATATCAATATAAAAAGAGTTTGACATTTTAAAGAGGAAGTCTAACATAGTCTTGACAAGCCATCTATTACATCATAAGGAGTGGTTGGTACGTAACTCGTACACCATGTATAACATTCGAAAGTAAATACATAATTAAGAAAGAAATAAAGGTGATATGGTCCTTATAGTATAAGGACTCACCATGTCTTCAAATGCCTAAAGTGATCACCTAGACATGAACGGAGGGAAAGGAGTCGTCAAGCCCTATATTGGTGAAACAATATAGGCAAAATCATAAATTGCATGACCAAGCTAAATATCCTAAAATCCCTTAAGGGAACATCATAAAACATTAACATGGTCA
Source organism: Solanum peruvianum (assembly GCA_027705065.1). Lineage (NCBI taxonomy): Eukaryota > Viridiplantae > Streptophyta > Magnoliopsida > Solanales > Solanaceae > Solanum > Solanum peruvianum. The sequence continues at coordinate 7,124,509 of JAKWJD010001761.1, read as the reverse complement.
ATGCAACTTAAAACATACGAAAGCTTCATAAAATATCTGAAAGTAACTTAGTTCATTTTGTAGGATATTTACTATTAACCAACTTAAAACATATGGGTTATAACTTGGGATCCGGTGTCTTGCTTCGGCACTGATAAGAAATGTCCTTACTTGCCAAATCAAGAACCTTAACATCTATCTTAGGTGGATCAACAAGATATGTCACTTAATAAAACCTATGTGGACATGTAGTTAGGGACAAAGAGAATGATACTACAGACCCGACCTCTACTAATAGAAGATCCTCCATCTCAATATCCTCGGTTATAAATAAAATCCCACTGAATAGAAATAATAATAAACATAGCATCCATGGAAAACACAATTAAGTTAATAATCAAAGCTAAAAATATCATCAAATAGCTTCTTGAATCTTGAATCATGCATGAGTAGAAATCCTTTTAGCAAACCATGATCCCTTAATGTGAAAAAACCTTTCACAATTGAATTGATGTCATTCTCAATACAACCTAGATCATAAGACATTTATTTTCATAAATTATGCATGTCTTTCATGAGAACATCATTCATAATGTTATAGCTTCATTATAAGTTTATGTATATTGGGTTCATAGCCAAAATAATGATCAATGTATGGGTTGATATGAAATTGACTTGAAAGCATGTAATTGAGTCCAGATAATTATAACATGATAAAAAATCAAACAATTAAACCCATACAAGTAGAAACCATGAGGAATTGAATGAAAATCTAATCAATTTACGAAAATTGAATTGCATATACTGGAGAATACTTAGGGAGTCAATGGTTGAATGGAACCCATTGATGAACTCCCTACATACATTGATCTTGAAGCCCTAATCAATGATAAAGAAAGGAGACTTGAATTTGATGAGCCCTAGAATCCCTATTCTTCTTTCATTGAGTTTGAGAGGGAAATTTAGGAGGATGAATTTGATTAGTATTTGGATATAAGGGGATATAGTTTTCAGTGGGTACTCTTAGGACCTAAAAACCGTATATAGGATTTCGAATTAGGGTAAAAATGACATAGGCATTAAACACATAGGAAAACACCCAAATAAACTTGTAAATATAACTGTTGGCAGACCCTACAGTAGTGACATATGGACCCTACAAATTCTTACGGATATTACAGGTCAACCGTAGGTCAAGTAACTGGGCCTTAAAATTTTGGGGAATCCTACGACTCATTTTTATGGACCAATAAACTTTCTATGGTTCGTAAATTTCAGCCTTTAACTAAAATTTTACTAAGTCTGGCACTTTTCTACGGGATCTTCCTATGTCTATAGTCTATTCAGCGAACCATCTTGATCAATCAAAGATGAGTAATTAGGGCTTGATTTCCAAAATATTTTTCCCACTTCCTACATATTAGTCTATGACCCATAGAAGTTTCTATAAACTGTCGACTAGGATTGCGAACTTGAACCAGTAGCCATAATTTGGCATTTTATCCCTTTTTTGAATTCCTAGTTATTACATTAGGGATCTTAAGGATCAGTTATACTCTTCAAAATAAGCATAAACTAAAATATTATAGAAATCAAAAGATTGAGAAAAGACTCAATTAACCTATGAGAAGTAACTATCGAATAGGAATCATGAGAAAGTTTATGGACCATACTTTCTTTTATGGATCGTAGAGTTCGTTTGAGCAAAGATATTGAAATTTCCTGATATCACTACCTTAAACTACAAGCCACCTTTTTACGACCATTAATACCTTCCATGATCCGTAGTGTCTAATCGTAGAATCTACTATTGAAACTCTATGGTTTTGAAGAATTAACTAAGAACCTTCATGTAAGACTCTTAGTCCAATCTATGACTCATACAATCCCCTCATAGAAGTCCAATGTAACACCCTAAACATTTCTAAGCTAAGGCTGGAATCATTCAACATTTGTCTTTTAAGGTCGTATTGGGTGATTAAATTGTCATTAAGTGTTAAGTTCAATTCTTTAGTGTGGGAACATAATTGGATATGAATTAAGGTCCCAAGAATCCCCTAACACAAAGTTAAGTTGAAAGTTTTCTTAATGATTAAATTTTGATATAGGATTCTACTTAGATTAACTTCAAACGATCATATCTCCCAGCATATAATGAATAAGGTGGATCATGACTATCAAATAATAGGTTTATGAGTCCTCTTTGCAGCACTATGAAGTTTGCCTCATTTCGAGTTTCGAGTAAAATGTTTTGATTGTTTTACCATAGAGTACCACAACAGAGTTTTCTGAGTTAGTGACCTATGAATCCCTTCTACGAGTCATAGATTGAACTACTATCAGTTCTCGGAGCTACCCCCAAGGCATAAACACGAGACCTAGAATCACGAGTAACTCCAAGATAACCCCAGTGGTATATCATAAGCACACTAAAATAAACTGAAACAAGAAATATTATGTGAAAGCGTAAAACATAATATAAACTGAAATGATGGGGAATACCCATTACTATCTGAATATAATTGAGAAGAGTTTAAGATACTAAAATAAAACTCAAACACTAAATTTGAATCTATTATGTCTGAAATAAAGCCTCTAACTAACTAGAGATGTTGGGACATGCCCCAGCCAACTCTAGTGAAATTGAAACTAAAATGAAAGACTAAAATATAAAGAATCATGTATATCGTCCTCGAAGATAGAGATCGGGAACCGATCTATGCTTGATTTGAATGTTGAGAACCTAAACCTACATCATGAGAAGATGTAGAGCACAACCTAACTTCAAACGGGCATATCTCCCTCATACGAGCTCAAAAATTACCAAACTTAGTGCATTGGAAAGAGGATTCCGAGATCAAAGAAATTTCATTTGATATATTATAGTCCACCTAACCCATCATGTACTGAAAGTTATGGTCGTTTGAAGTTGACCCAACACTCATAACTTATGCCTAACTTGCAAAATTTAAGATTTTTCTATTTCCTATTTAGTTATTTCTATTTTTATCTCTTTCAAATACCGTGGTGTTATATTAAACATGTATGTATTATTGATACGCTCAAATTTACTTCTCGAAATGAAGTACAAGCGGTCACATCAAGTAAAGAACCCAACTAGTGAGGTTGGGATTGTTCCCACGAGGAAAATAGTTCAGACTTAACTTTATTCTATTATTACTTCTATTTAGTCAATTATTTTTTGAAAACAAATAACTAAAAAAGGGTTTTGATTAATGAAATCAATTAGCTAAACTAAAGTAAACAAGTGAAAGGTTTAAGTTTGGAGTTTAATCAAGTAATGAGAGTAACTAGAACATAAATGTTCCCCACAGGCTCCTAACTCGGTAATTCTAGCTATAACAATCCTTTTCTAGTATCTTGCATGCAAAGTGATAAGTTAGGTATCTCTAAATCCTTGGTTCGGCATCTAGAGAATTTCACTCCGCACCTTGGTCCGGCTACGTGTGTTGCTTTACTAACCCTTATATTTACCTCATATTAAGCATCATATTCGATATATGACTAAGTTGTTACTTCGTACCAACCGACACTAGCCTATTAGATAGTATACACTAAATCTATGTTGATAATTCTTTTCCTATTATCTACCTCCTTGGTCCAGCAAGTAGCAATAATGTGAGTTCTAACGTTGTTCATCCGTTAAAAAAACTTCTAAGCGAAATAATTATCAATACATGCAAGACACTATTCTAGAATCGTTATTTTAGCTAGGTTTTACCTTGTTATTTATTCATAGTTCCTACAACCCTAGTTATAGAGTTTAGTTACCCATGCTAATCACACAATTCATAATAATAATGTAAGAATTAATGCACTTACTTTGATGAGAATGAACAAAATCCAAAAATTTACTTGGATAAATCATAAAACACCATAAAAATTCCGGAAAAGTAATATCATATCCCAAAATAGAAAGTTCAATACTAACCCAATAAAACTAAAATTATCCAAGAGTCTAACCCCAAAAACAAAGTTTTTTGGACTATTTAAAAGAAACTAAACCTAATAAAAGAGGGAAATCTATTTAAGGAAAAATCTGCCCAATTCGCGTCTTAGTCGACGACCCTCGTGACGGACTGTCATGGACACGACGGATCGTTATGGTCTTCCGTCGCTTCATACTTAGCTCTTTTTCTACTGATTTTCTTCATCAACTCTCCGTTATCCTCGATGGAAAGGTGTGACGAACCATTGCAAGCACGACGATCCGTCGAGGGGCTTCATTCCATTACACTTAGAATCTTCTGAAATTGGGTAGTGGACTACTCTCTATTACCATTGACGAATGTGCAGGACGGACCGTCGTGGCTATGACGATCCGTCGTGACATTCCGTAGTTCCACACTTAGTCAGAATTCTCCAACTTCCTTCAAAATCTATTATCTTCTCACGACGGTTGACCCCTACGAACCGTTACAGTCACGACGGACCGTCATGGGGTCCCTAGGTGGTCACTTCTGCAATTTAAGCTAAAAATCTCTGCGTTCTCCTTTGGACATATTTCCTGGAAATAAATAGAAAACTACATCAAAAATCAATACAAAAAGGATTTATACACACACTAAACTTAAGAAAAAGGCATTGAAAGTACCGTGAAACCACGGTACATCAATTATCCACAATATTGTCCAACTCCATAGGATATGTAGATTTATTTGCAGCATCGGTAGTCTCAAAAAGTCAATATATTATTGTTATTCCCAAAGCATATACCATGGACATAGATGACACTCAAGAACCAATACTGGTCCCTAAGCATATCCTTCGCATGACTGACTACTTATCAAAAGAGTGACTCACACATTTAAAGGCTTATAATAGAATTAAATCATTAAAACTATAAGATGTTCAACTCATACTATCTGAAAACAATACTCAATGCAATGATAATTAGCAAAACATCTCAAAGGAAAAGACCCACGACACCTTAAATGACTAAACTGAAAGGAAAGGGAAGAGTCCTTCGGAATCCAATGAGGCTCACCAAAAGCAAACTGGAGCCCTAAATGAAATCAATGGAGCATATGTTGATGATCCTTCACTATATAATGATACAGGTCGAATTACATTAGTACATTAAATGTACAAGTATGTAAAAAGTTAAACGAATAACTAGTTACACGGATAAGATAGGTAGAATACTCACCTCAACTTAACTCAATACAAAGCAACAATAAGAGAAAATGGTTAATCTTCATAAATAAAAGATAGATGTATATGAAAAAGACAATAAATTACTCTTTACTATTATATGAGAGATTCTCTAGCCGACAACCATGACTATGAGCTATGTGATGACACAACGTCTTTCCCATGATATCAGAATTGTTCTATACCTTGTCGTAGTATAGAATACCTCAACTAAGTGGATCCACTAAAGTTATGCTCGAAAGCAATAAGGACTCGTCTAATAAGTAAAATCACTTACCTATGTTGGCTATATAGTTTATGAGGAAAGTGAGTCGTCTGAACTCATCCCATATTAGTGTTCATTACTAACCCACTAATTATATGTAATCATGCTCAAGTATAAATATTTTTTTATACGTTTTGAGGTAAATACTCAAAATAAGCTCTTAAAAGAGGTATCTCCTGTGAAATATCTTGAACTCATAAACTCTTTGAGAAATCAGAGTTTCTCTTTTCTCAATTTAAAAGTGTTACATTTAGGAATACTTAGTTCACATATATTTTTTCTTAGTTACATATGGAACTCTTCTAAAGAATCATCCTTACTTTTTCAGAAAAATTAGTTTAAGAGCATTGTTGGTTAAAATGGGTTCTCAATGATAACTCCATAAAAGCTCTTGACATTTTCTCTTAAGATAAATTTATTTTTGAATGTGCATTAAGACATGTGATTAGGATATGTAGGAATTTTAAAAGGTAAATGAAGCTTATAGGAGCTAATATAGAGAATGTAAATATGAGCACAACTTAAAGGAACATGTGTGGGATGAAATAAAGAAAATAATTGGCCCAACAATTCGTGGCGTACTGTTGGCGTAGGGAACTAGTCCATGAACTGCGAAAGTCAGGCATGAGTGTATTGTTGGTGCAGAGCACCATGCATTGAACTTTATAAGTAACGCTTGGGAACATTATCGGCACACTGCCCCGAGCTTGAACTACTGAAGGAAAAACATTGCGCACTACTGGAACGCCTCCCCAAGGTATTCTACAACATCCTCGACCAATTTTCAAGTTAAATTTGGATCCCAAATTAGTTTAGAATTGAGAAATTTCTCTTAAACACTACTTGTTTCTCAAATACAAAACCAATACATGAGAACATCAATAGGTCCCTACCCTGGTCGGTCACTTTTTTGTGTCGGGATTGGTAAGTGGAAGTCATAATACACAAATATTTCTCTTCATACCACATATCCATAGCGAGACAGATCTCTTGTCTTTGTCACCTACATCTCTATAGAAATATAATAGCACGGTAGTAGCATTAACCTATAACAACTGTAAATATCGAATACATTCAAGTGAAATAGAATCCCGATCCCCAAAACCTAACACTACCTTCGACTATCATCAACCAAAAGCCACTTTCCGGGAACCCACTTCGAACTCATTATTCCATTTTTGAGAGTGTCTTCTCTTTATATCAGTCCAATCGTAGAGGAGGAATTATAGCAAGCTAAGCTTAACACGGCCCTGAGGAAGCCAAAATACCTTCTCACTTCGTTTGAGCTTAACTACATCCATCCTCAACACATCGCACAGCTTTTGCATACCACCCAACCCTAAAAATCCCATTCCCATAGACTTCTGAAGTAATTCTCATTCTCACATCATCCTTCTTAAGCCAAAATAAAGCTGGGGAAGAATCTCATGGTAGTACGAAGGGGGAGCATAATCATATCTAGGAGTGGTTCTTCGAATCAATCACAGATTCTCGGCCTCGTGAACTCTCATACAATTCATTTTGAAAACATGAATTTATTAAATCATTAAGGTTCTTGCGGTACCAAGTATGAAAAACAATACAAGATTAAAAAAACAAAAGAATCAACACGTCAATTGTTAAAGAACCGAATTCAATATCAAGAACTATGAATGGATCCTTTAGATGTGAACGATACTGACTGAATTGAGAAGTAGGGTCTGACGATGAACTAGTCCAACACTATGATAGTCTTACATACCTGTAAAGGATAAAGGTTCTTGCGAATATCAATGGAAATTAAACTTGAAGGACACTTAAACCCTTGGAACATTCCTCTGATTCTTCCAAGTGTAAAATAACGTGAAAAGATGTTTTAACACTGATTGGACCCTTAATTAGGTGAATAAACAAAAATGGCTTAGGCTTAGAAGGGGTGGGAAATATCAAACTACCCCTCTTAAAAATTGACGAGGTGCCTTAGGAAGGTTGTTTAAAACATACATATATTTTTACTCAAAACTCGAAATGAAGTAAACTTGGTCGCATTGGAAAGAGAACTCAAAAACCTTTAATTTAATGGGTCATGGTCTACCTAATTCTTTATGTTTTGATATATATTAGTAGTTTGAAGTAGACCCAAAACTTAAAATTGATAGTTGACTTGTACAGACCCTTCTTTAGCCCTTTTCGAAGTTCGAGGTGTTATGATATCTCCCCTTGGGAACATTCCTCCTCTGTGATATTTATTTACAAAAAACCAATTAACTTTAAAATATTATATTTTGTAGCTATATGTAGGGTTTTAAACTATTGTTTTCCTTTTGAGTTAATTTTAAATTTAATTAAAAATTACATTTAAAATAAGATAATTCCGAATTACTATAAAATAAATAAGAAAATCAAATAAAACGTTAAAAAATAAAATTTATTTATTACTTTTTAAAAAAAAATATACATAATTTTAAAAGAAGATTTGAAATGAACAAAATAAGATATTAATAAAAAAAATATAATAAAAAGTTTAGAGTAACATATATATATATATATATATATATATATATATATATATATATATATATATATATATATATATATATATATATATATATATATGTATGTATGTATGTATGTATGTATGTATGTATGTATACACACACACAAAACATCTAAAATATATAATAAAGCTAGATGTAAAGGAGGTAACTAACATGCTTCTAAATTCAAGAATGGCATTTTTTCTCTCAATAATTTATATTTATTACTTTATATGTCTCTATTTATGTGGTATTTTTTGTTTTTCGATGAGTCAAATAATATAAGGTAAGCTCGATCTTTTGTTTAGGGGAAAACGATTCATAAGCCTTCAACAGGATAAGAAACTTGGGAGGATCGACGAAGCTGAGAGGGGGATCCATAATTTTAGGAAGCGACTGGAGTTTAACTAGAAATTAGTGCACGGAATCTTCTAAACTTTTTAAATGAAATTTATATATTTATAAATTACGTAACAATTAGTATAAGTCACAATGATCGAAAATTCAAAATATTAAAGATATATGAAAAATTTAGGGAAAAAGGTCTTTAACAGGAGCAAAACTACAGTTTCCAAAGGGTGTTCGACTGAACCCACTAATTTTTCCGTATACCCTATATTTGTATTAAATTATGAAGTAGAATGTATATATATATATATTTCCTGTGAACCCATAGTAACACTTAAGTGTTTGGTTCCGCGGTTAATGTGTACCAGTGAAGTCATTCGCCCTCGCATGTTGTGTTGTTCGATTCCTGGTAGACACACTTCTTTTTGAATAATTTCTAAGCGTTTTATATAAAATGCTTATAAATATATCAAAAAAATAGTATTTGTATCGTATTCTGAAACTATGCAAATTTAACTCATTTTCCCCCAAAAGTTAGAACTCTAACTTTTATTGTTGATCTAACTGCTGCTATCTTCTGTGCATACTTTTGTCTATCCCTTTTTATTTTTTTCCTTATTAATTTGCTTTAACATTGTACAATTAGTTATTCAAAAATTGATTTTCAATCTATTATTCTAGGGTTATCCAACATATTGATAAATAATTATATTATATTAACTGTTGTTTATTTTTTAAAATTTTAATGCATTAATGATTCTAGGTGATAACGAAACTAGTAAAATATTTAGTTTACGTGTCAAAATTAATGGTAAATTTGATTAAATTTAGCCTCACTTAGAACAATATAGGAAATTATAGTAAAATGTTCAGAATTTGATGGTTGTTATTTTAGGTTAAGATAGTTGCTTTTTTTAATAATATATATATATATATATATATATATATATATATATATATATATATATATATATATATATATATATATATATATATATATATATCGAATGTATGTTAATATAAAAGAAATTTAAAAAACATCAGAAAAAATGTATTTGTATCTTACTCTGAAACTACAATATCTGGCTATTGATTTATAGTAAAGTGTTCAAAATTTGATGGTTGTTATTTTAGGTTAAGATAGTTGTTCTTTTTCAAAATTTAGAACCTATTGGTATAAAATCCTTGCTCCATTTCTGGTTTGAAATATATCCAAACTTTGACCGAAATTATTGTTACGATATCAAACTTTGGAAAAGACCTTTTATCCCTTGCATTATTTAATAGTGTATTTTAAAAGTATATGTATCCACGTTGACATAAAAAGATTTGCATAATTATAAATAGTAATGTGTCCACGTGCACACATATACCATTAAAATACACTATTAAATAGTTCAGGGGAATAAGGTCCTCCATAAAATTTCGTATCTTAACAACAATTGCGGCCAAAGTTGGAGTATTTTTCAAACTATTTTCTCAAAAATTTATAGTCAAAGATATAATTTTTTGAATCTCAAAATTCAAAAAGTGTCACATTAATTGAGATATAAATTTTAAGGACTATTGAGTTTTATATTTAATGAACAATATAACATATATCACTAAAAAATATGTTTTTTTATAAAACAACCTTGAATTCACAATCTTCATGTGAAGTAGATTTGTATTTTTTAAGTGGTTTTATAAGTCCTAACTACCTAGATGAATTCATTAATCTAAAATCAAAACCCAAAAACTCTAAAGAGCTCTCTAGAACTCCATTGAAGCTTGAAGGGAGATTGAAGCTTGAAGGTTGATTTCTCCACAAAATTCGATCAATTTTCGTGGATTAACATCAGTTAATGTATGGTGTTTCATCATTGGAACTCTTTTCTTCAAAGAGTCAATCTTCAAAGTGATTTTCTAAAGTCTTCTAAAGATGAACTTGTCCAATTTTGTAATCTATCCATGAGTTCTTGAATTAAAGGTTTTGAATCATTGAATATTGATTGAATTGTTGTTAATTAGATCGTTTTAACTCAAATATTTTACGAATCCATGTAATTCAAGTAACCCTAGATTTGATTACTTTATGGGTAAATTGATTATGTCTTAATGTTATTGACTTCTTATGTAGTTTGATTAGGGCTATTGAATTATGGATGATTCATACAAGAATTGTTAGTTGGATGCCCTATAAATCTATATTGAATTATCTTTGATTCATTATGTATTGGAATAATTGGATTGTATTGAGGATCATGACCATTGGTATCTTGGTATATTGTGTTGGTTGAGTTGACTATGGATTAAAGTTGTGAGGTTGGAATCGATAGTATGTTGACATAACTTTCTCTATATTATGTAGTTTAGTTCTTAGATGATGATGATTCTTGGTATGGTCCACTTATGGTAGTGGTGCTATGTGTTTTACTTGTGAATTATATGGCCTCATCGGCCTTACTTTATGTATTATAATGATCATGGCATTGTCGACAACTACTTGATGTATTATGAGGATTTGTGTAGTTGATATATGAAATGTATGATCATAGTCATCTACTTGTGATTGAGGTGAATGATGTGTTCTTCTATTGATGTTGTTAGGTGATCATGTTAAACCATGACTATGTATTTATGAGTGTAGTCTTAGAGTTGATGCATACCTAATTGTCTATGTGAGTATTATGATGGTTATGTCGATGGCATTATAGTAGTGTGTAGTAGTGTGTTAGTAAGTATGCTTAGTTGGGTTTACGTGCTTCTAGAATGATATGTTATACGTGAAGTATGTTGTGTCTTGTTTTGGTAGACTTGTTGTCCCTTACTTGATACATGTATAATGAGAATATGAGTTCTTGACTTAGGATGCTAAAGACTCTTAGTATTGTATGGATGAATGACATGTGACCTTGAATGTTCCTAAGAAGGTCCTTTATGTGGAGCCTTCAACCTAGTTGTAAGGTTATGATATCCTTGAAGTTGAAACTCGTAATAGTATCCTTCTTGTGTGAATGGTGGACTTAGGAATTGCTTGGCTGGAATGACATGAAATCATCCTTAGGAAAAATCATTAAGCTATCATATTGACCATTGTAAGTCAACTTTAGGGGACCTCTTTGGTAAGTTGAATGTGATTGGGCTATGAACTAGATATGGAACCTCTTCATGTACTTCATTTTTGAAATACTCTATGAGAACAAAGGATAGAACCAAGTGAGTATGGCTAGGGGAATTTCTATATTTGAATCATGAGAATGGAGAACAAAGAAACTCTTCATATTTCTTAACCGTGTGCCTACATGGGATGTGTTCAAGTTCTACCGTTGGCAAGTAGTACACCCTCCATCGGAGTAGGTTACAACTCCAGATTCCATGCTTAGCTACCATGGTCTATGTTGGTTGTTACATATTCTCATCATATGGGATACCATCTAGCATTGGAGAAGTTCTGTGAAGTTTAGGTGGTGGTATGGAATGCTATCTAGACATTGCACAATAGGCATTGAATATGTTACCATTACTTGAATGTCCTTCTGTGATGAATGTCTCTTAAGTGAGCTAGTAAATATAATGACTTAAGTTGGATGTAAATGAATAAGTACTTACCTAGAGTAGTTCAGGGTTGTCTAGTTAAGGTATGAAGGGGGCATAGGAATGGTCACTTCATGTCTTACCTAGGAAAGTTTTAAGAATGACTCTAGATAGGTAAAATAACTTGAATAAGTAGGCATGATCTAAACTTAGGTAGTCTTAAGGATTATTTAGGTAAGCTTGGAAAGGATGTATGGGCGCTCTCTTTTTGCATTACTTAAGAAAGTATTTTGGATAACCTTTGGAAAGAGAATGTCATATACTATATGTATACTATTATGTGTAGTGAGAATGATCTTATCCTAGGTATTCTAGAGGATATCTTAGTTGTGTGTGAAGGGATTGTATGGGTGGTCGCTTCACAAGTCACTCAAGTGAATCTTAGAATCACCTTTGATAGGAGGACCTCATATGTATGTGTTTGGTGTGTTATAAGTGTATTTGTCTCATAATAGGTGGTCTTAAGGATCATTTAGGTGTGCTTGTGCCTGAAGAGGTTGTACGGGCGGTCTCTCTTTGTCTTATTTAAGTGAGTCTTAGGATAACTATTAGTGAGGATTGCATGCTAAATGAATTCACTGTAAAGTTGAGTTAGTTCACTGTAACATTGGCTTAGTTTACTGTAATAATTCTTATTGTGTGATAAAATGCTTACGTGATATCTTATATGTTTCTTAGGTGTTAAATGTTGTTCTTAGGCTTATGATATGATGTTTAAATTAAAAAGAGCATATTTCTAATAAATGTTCGTTTTCATGATTTTATGCATTAAGCCATACTTAGTACAAGTGTTTGTAGTAATTTCATACATTTTGTTATATCTAAAGGTGTAGGTGCAAGGTGAGAAGGATCTTGAAGGAAAGCTTGGATTCTAGTTATCATTCAAGCAAAGTTGAAGTATGTCCTCACTTGACTCGAGGGCATAATCTTCTTTAGATGTCTTTTAAATTTTTATTGTTATACTCCTACCCCCCCAGCCACCCCCAACCCCAAAAAAAATTAATTTTATTTTTTAAAAGTACTATAAAGTTCAAATTTTTATTTTTTCACTCCTACCCCCCCTCCCCATGCCCCTCTCCCACCCCACCCCCACCACCCCAAATAAAAATTATTTTTTAAAAAAATATTTTTAATTTCATAAATTATTTTCTACTCTATTAAAAATAAAAGATGTCTCTCAAAAATATTTTTCATTCATAAATCAAACACTAAAAATTATTTCCGAAAAATATTTTCTACTTACCAACCAAACATGAGAAAATAAGTCTAAAATCTACTTGTTTTCCAGGAAAACATTTTCTATGGAAAACATTTTGATTCATACCAAACACACCCATAGTATTCACTTCTTTTCTTTCTTCTAGAGTTCGATTATAATAAATCAATAATCTCAATTTTGTGTGTAATTATAATGTATGATCATATTAATGATAAGTGATGAAATTACAATTATTTTGAAGGCTTGAGGTTGAGCCTCATTATGGGTAAGACGATAGGTTTAAGTTTTATCGCACCAAAAGAATAAGACGATGAATTTATGTCCAATCACAAAAAGAGGGTAAGATATTGGGATAAAGTCCAGATGCACCATGATGATAAGATATTGGGTTCAAGATCCATCGATTTATGAGCTAAGACACTTTATATGGATAAGACATTGAATGTGAGTCTCAACGCACCATATTGATGATATAATAATGATTAAATAAAAAATAATGTGTTTTTGATGATAAGTCATGAAATTTACTGAATTTGCTCCATTACGTAAAGTGAATGTGGTTGTAGTGCATAATATGTCTGAAAGAAGACAAGTGATTGAATAAAACACATAGATATGGAATGAGGTACTAAAGCTATCATTATTTGATATGCTCACATATTTGTGTTTCATTCATGAAGAATGAGAACTTTTGATAAATGCTAAAAATATAAATTTATTCTCTAAAGGGAATGAGGTGTAAGCCACCGTGCTAGGCATGACAAAGATTGCGACCTTTGGTTAACGATGTGGTATCATCAAGAATGTCTCTAAGAAGATATGTATTATAGAAATGTTTCATGTTTTATCTTCATGCTTGTATTGGAAAAGAATTAGTTCAATTGAGGCACATTTTATGATAAATAAGAAGTTTTCTAATTTCAATACTTTCTTAATTTGGCATGATTGTCTGAGACATCATTAGTCTATAATGTTTAGACGACTTATGGAAAATTAAAATGGACATCTATTGAAGAACCTAACAATTCTATTAAATGGTGAGTTTTCGAGCAATGATTGTTACTGAGGCAAGCTAATTGTGAGACCATCATAAACAGAAGTTGAGATTGAATTTTCTGCGTTCTAGGAACATATACAGATATTTGTGGACCTAGTCATCCAGTTAGTGCATTGTTTAGATATCTAAGGGTCCTAGTAAATGTTTCTTCTATATGGTTTCATGTGTGCCTATTATTATCTCGCAGCTTGATGTTTGCAAACATATTGGCAGAAATAATATGTTATATGCAAAATTTTCTTCAGATTAGTTCATTCAATGATGGGATCAGGACTCACCTAAAGGGTGAAGTAATTGAGAAGAAATAAATCTGAAGATTACTCTTGGATTAATAAAATTGAAATTTTCTCATATAATAGTAATCAGAAATTTACTAAAGCAAAAGACATATCACGTAGTAAACTTGGAGTTTACGAGTACAAATAATTTTATTAGTTGGCATGAATAATTTGGTCATCCCAAAGATGTGCATACTGAGTAATGGACATACATTAAAAAACTAGAAGATTCTTCAAGAATTCTTTACGTTGCTTGTGCTCGTGATAAAGTTGATTGGATCTAAAGTTGAGACTAAATCCCAGAATTCTGAAAAGTATTAAAGGTGAATATGGTCTCGCTCACCTATCATGTGATATGATAAAAATATGCATTTATAAGATAATCACATTTGCGTTTGTCGTCAACATGTAGTTTGACATTCACAAAATTGTTTGTGCAAAAATAATTGAGTTAAGAGTACAATTTCAGAATATGTAATCAAGACAATTTATCTTGATAAATACTCAAGATGATGTGACACTAAATGTCTCAAATAGTAAAATCATTGTTTATGAAAATAAAACTTCATATGTTGATATGAAATACAATATTGCATACGAAAGTAATTGTACGCATCAGACCGATAAATTATGATCAAATTTTCTTTTCAATTGATTTATGGTCGAGGATCAAATATTTTTCATCTGATTATTTTAAAATGTGGTATATAATCAATGAATATACATTGATGCACAAGTATAGATTCTCTAAAGATTGATATATATGTTAGTTTGTCTAACATAAAGTGGAGATTAAAAGCAACAAAAGAGTTGTAAATACTCTTATTGAATTTCCCTTAAGGATAGCGTCCACGACATGCATGAAGCATGATAGATTAATCAATTCTAAATAAAATAATCCTTCAAAAAGGGGTAGGATTAAAGAATCAAAATGATCATAATAAGATAATGTGCTCTTGGGGAGCCTAAGACATAACACTTTATGAAACCTCATGAGAGGGGTAGCTACCTAAAAATAATGAAGTGATGAGATCTCAATAAGTTATGTCGTATTGTGAATCAATGCAAAATGATATATCATTGATGGTATCTTTGATACAATAGCACGCAATATTGTAAAAGATTATTATGATATAAATTCTACGACTATTAAAGCATGCTGGTGTAGAAATAATTATCAAGTGAAAAGTGGAATGATGCATCTTGGTAAGCATAAAGCTTATTTGACTTGCAATCGAGGCACTAGAAGATGTCATACATCTAATATTGATTGTTGTCACTTGACAAAACTAATATGAAAAATCCAATGGGTTCGAAATCTAGCATATACAAGGTTTTGAAAAACTTGTTTATCATCCTCATAAGGATTAAATAGATTCAAAATGCATAGAGCATATACAAGTACTGTTATGCAAGTTGATAACTATAATTGAAATTCTTGAAGAGTTTTCAAAAGGCAATTGATTATTTGCTTAAAGAAGTTAAAGTAAGGAACATGGAGAAATATTTGACCCTGAAAGGAAGATTCATCAAAGGAGATAGAAGAAAGTATATTTCGTCAAGGTTTTTCTACACTCATGGGCTCCCAAGAATGGTGATATCAACATGCAAGAGGTCTGTTCAAGTAATATTATTGTTGATTTATTCACCAAGTCTCTACCAAGTACAACTTTCAAGAAGATGGTGCACAAGCTTGGAAAACGAAGATTCTAGTCTTTGAATTGATGTTGTCATTAGGGGGAGTTAATACGCGATGTACTCTTTTTTCCTCACAAGGTTTTGTCCCACTGAGGTTTCCTTGTAAGCTTTTTAATGAGGCACCCATAATGCATATTATTAGATTTGTGTACTCTTTTTTTTTCACTAGATTTTCTTCCTACTAGATTTTATCTAGTAAGGTTTTAACGAGGCACATAATCTACTAACATTCAAGGGGGAGTGTTAAACATATTTGTGTTATAGTGTATGTCTAATTATGTGGAGTCCTTTTAGGATATTGTTAGGAATCCTACTTGGTGACAAAGTTAAGTTTTCCCTATAAATAAAGGATTTTCCTTCATTGTAAAGAAAATCAATGAATCCTAAATATACTTCAAGATGAATAAGAAATCTTTCTCTTTTTCGTACTTTATTCGTCTTCTAATTTCATATAGTTTCATAACAATTTATATATTTTTTTTCTATATTATTGTGTTATTTATTCTTACTTCAATTATAATTTATACTAAATACTCATTTATGTTGTCATTATTTCGTAGAAATAATTGAAGAAGATGTGAGTAATGATAATTTTGTAATTAGTCTGCATATCCTATGGAGTTGGACAATATTGTTGTCAAGACCCGCATGTACACCCTAGAAGTTTAGGATATTCTTAGGTCGTGGCACGACGTACTTGACCTCTCGGAGGTCTTGTACAAGCCCTTTGACATCATTCATCGCATACATGCATGAAAAGTAGTGCAGAATTAAAACCTTTCATACGAAATATCTTAAAACATCTTTCATATAAAAATCATAGAAAACACTAAGTCTCAACATATGTCAATCTTAAACTCAAGAATACTTGGTACACGGTCCATACAATACGAATATAAAAATACTTAGTCTATTACAATATTTTGTATTTAAAAGACATCTAAAGACTATTATGCCCTCGAGTCAAGTGAGGACATACTTCAACTTTGCTTGAATGATAACTATAAACCAAGCTTTTCTTCAAGATCCTTCTCACCTTGCACCTACACCTTTAGATATAACAAAATGTATGGAATTAGCACAAACACTTGTACTAAGTATGGCCTAATGCATAAAATCATGAAAACATACATTTATTAGAAATATGCTCTTTTTGACTTAAAAATCATATCATAAGCCTAAAAACAACATTTAACACCTTAAAAACATATAAAATATCACGTAAGCATTTTATCAAACAATAAAAATTATTACAGTAAACTAAGCCAATGTTACAGTGAACTAACTCAACTTTACAGTGAATTCATTTAGCATGCAATCCTCACTAATTGATTTATATTTACTTATTTTTTATTTCATTTCAAAAAGAAAAGAAATTTTAAATTTTATGTTTTTTTATATAGCATATTAAAGATCACAAAATTAAAAATATTTGAATACACAAAATTTAACATACATATAAATGTTAATTTTAATTTTGATTGGTTTCACCTAATATTACATTTGATATATAATTATTAAGAGCTAAGCGTAATCATTATTTATTAACTTTGATATAATAAATAGATATCACAATAACTCATAAAAAATGAAGAAATAACAAAATGTAGTAATACTAATAATAATACCTAAAAATGTTTGTAGACCTATTTAATTTTTTTGTTATCATTCTTATAGTTTTTTGCTTGCATGAGTTATATTTTTATCTTTGATCATCATTCAGTTCATATATAGAAAGATGTTTCTAAAATTGTTTATTCTTGATAGATTTTTGTCAGAATTAAATTACATTTTTATTTTGGTAATCATTATTACAAAATATATCATCCCATTAATTTTCATTTGTAAAGTACTTTTAACATCTTTTTCTTTAATTTCAATCTAATATATATTATTAATTTTATCACACTAATTTATTTTCAAGTATATTAATTCGAGTCAAAATAAAGATTGAAATAATGAATTCATGATATTTTTATATAAAAGTTAGGTGAACGAATAGAAAAAATATTAAGAATTAAATTAAAGTAATAGCAAAATAGATAATAATAAAATAGATATCACAATAACTCACAAAAGAAATAAAAAGGAAATAAAGCAACAACAAAATAAGTTAATGGTAATAATAATAACTTAAGATGTTTTTAGAACTATTTAATTTTTGTTATCATTCTTGGTATATTTTCATAAGCGTGAAATTATATTTTTATCCTTGATCATTATTAACTTCACATATAGAAAGATAATTCTAGAACTATGTCTTATCTTTCTTCATAGATTTTTTTAGCGTGAATTACAATTTTGCCCTTGATCGTCCTCTCACTTCACTCTTCTATATAATAAAAATATTTGGGGTCATAACTATAAGTTCTAACGTATAAGATTTTGATAAATTAAATCTTTAAAGTTAAAACTATTCTTTAACATAATGATATTTTTTAAGAAAATTGAGAAAATAATTTTATACAAAAAAAAGTAACAAATTTAGATTTTTTTTAATGAAGAGTTTGACCCTTACTCCCGTGAGACAATTAACTATAAGGTTGCAAAAACATGAATGCTTATTATAATCTAAAAATATTTTTTCCGTTACTATTATGTATATTAGTTAAATATTACCACATAATCTGAAAGAAAGAATTTTTTTTATTTTTTATTTTTTGCCTTTTCTTTCCATAACATCATTTTAATAATAAAAATAATTTAATACAAAATCTAATAATTTTTTATTCTTTTATGCTGATAAATTTAGAATATAAACTCGAATAATTAAATATTGGTGAATTGTATTTACAAGTCACAAAGGTAAAATATATACTTGATATAAATTAATTTAACATTTTTTTAATAAATTATTGATTAGGAGTTTATTTTTAAATTTTAATTTTATCAGTTATACTTTAAGAATATAAATATGACTATTAATAATCATATATAGTTATTTAATGATATATATAATATTAAAAGATAAATTGTAAATAAATTATTTTGAATATAAAAGCTAAATAATAAAATTTTATTAAAGTATTTAACTATATTAATTTTAAACAAGTGTAAATAAATTGTTTTGAATATAAAAGTTAAATAATAAGATTTTATTAATTTATTTAACTATATTAAATTCAAACAATTTAATATGTATATGTAGAGATATAAAAATCTAGTTGATAAAAAAAAAAAAGATAATCTAACCAGAAAAAAAATCATGCTTAATACAAAATAAAAAAGGAGCCAATAAGAGAAAAAGAAAGTAAAAGAAAAAAAAAAAAAAGAGAAAGAATAACTGATAAAATTTCTACCAATATAAACATGTCAGCTTCTTGAAAATAAGCTCTTGTCTCATTTATATATTACTTCTCTGCAACTAATGGATCTATAATTCAAGAATTGATTATAATGGATAATCAGTTAGTATACATTTATTAGCATTTCTACTTTTGCTGCTCTTTTTTTGAAACTTTTATAACAAATTAACTATCTTACAAATTGATCATGACTGCTCTTCTAAAAGAAAATTTGATGGGTTGCCTTTTTTCAAAGTCAATTTGACTATTTTTATTGCTTCTCTTTGAAATTCATAAAAGAAATGTGAATAGCCTTACCGCCTCGATAAGACGAAGCTAATTTGGGAATTCTCTTTGAATTGAATTTATGTTCTAACAGTTCCTATTTCCAATTATTCTTTTGGTTCTTGCTGCTAATATCTTCCTTCTTTATAAAGTATTCGATTTTTATGAAGAAATTAGAACCCCCACAGACAAAATTCTAAAGTTGAGATAGATAATACCTTTCTTGTAAGTCTTTATCTTTTACTCTGCAGATTTTTCTTGTTTGTTTAATTATATGACTTTGGCATTTATTTGAACGATCGCTTTTTTGGCAAATGGTTATTGTGCAGATTATACTAACTGTAACAGTTAGATATGTGAGAACGCTGTAACAAAAACAGCAAGACCATTCCTAAAGATATCAACTATTCTATAGCGATTAATTCTAAAAGATGGATATTACAGGCTATGTGTTGTTCATCTTGTATTCCAAACATACTTAGAACAAAACTTTGAACATCTTTGTAAGACAACAAAGTTTAAGAACATTTTCACAACTAGAAAATTAAAGCTAGTAGCGAAACTAGAATCAGAAACATATTAAAAAAATATATACAAAATATTTTTCTTAAAAAAGAATTGTTGTTAATATGTGTCTAAAGAATCTTACTGATTCCAACAAACTTTGCAGAAACACGAAGTTACCAAGTTTAATGAACCAGTGAAGAACAAAAGAATAGAAGAACTGAAATTAATTCACAAATCTAAAATTTGTAAAACACGTACCAAAATCTGGATAATTTTTAATAGGAAAAAGATTAAGTCCACTGAACTCACAGTGTCCCCTTATTGTTCCCCTCTAGTATCCGAGGTTTGATTTGGAATATGACCTCCCAGGGTAAAATGATCTCAATCACCAGAGTATAGATACCAAAAACTTCTGTGTCAGCGAACCACTCAACGGCAGTAAAATACACTTAGAATACTAGATTTAGTAGTTGAAGAAGAAGTCTATGAATTCTCTATTAAAATGAGAGGAAATCCCTCAATTTATAAAAAACAAAGGGTAGTGCAAAATGTTCTTATTGTGCCTTACCAGAAAGGTCACAAACCTTTGGAAAAGTCATAATGTGTCAGAAAGGTCGTCACCTTTCATAAAAGTCACAACTTTCCATAAAAGTCACAACTTTTCATAAAAGTCGCAATTTTTTATAAAAGTCACAACTTTTCATAAAAGTCGCAACATTTCATAAAAATCACAACTCTTCATAAAAGTCGCAACTCTTCATTTTCCATTCACACCTTTTTAAAACCCAACAATCCCCCGCATGAATGTGGAATGACTCGAAGATAGAGAAACGGACAAGTATGTGTACTTTACAAGCAAAAAATAATTGCATATGGATAAGTAGGTTTCCCCTTGGACTTTCCGTGGGGAACATATGTCGGATAACTCGGTCAATCGGTAGATGCGATATCTTTGAACCGTCGAACTTTGGTGTATACCTAGACAACCATATGTCACACAATTAACCCTTTACCATTTATGGTTCGTACGGTTGTGTTCGTTTTAGTCATGAACACCTCCTGGTTTCATGACTGTATAGAGATATGGGCTTTTAACAATCATCTTCTTTGAAGCGGCTTACACTTCACACTCACATAGGTGATTTCTAACCGTGTTATCACGTAGATACACTATTTGGTCAACTCTGCTTAGCAAATCATTAAAACCATTAATCTTTATTAACTCATTAACAAGCCTTAATGTTGTATCCTTGTCCCTGAGCATTGTCTTCATCATGAGAATGGATTGAGTTTGTTGACAATGTTGAACCGTCATTCACAACTTTGTTTTTCTCCTTGAATCTAGATCTTGGGATCTTCAGTCTGCTAGATAGAGTTACCTCCATGATGAATTGTCCTAAGCCGTAAATTCATTCCCTTAGATGATCTTTTAACTTCCTCTCTAGTTAGGCCTTTTTGTAAGTGGATCCGACACATTATCCTTTGACTTTACATAGTCAATTCTGATAATTCCACTAGAGAGTAGTTTTCTAACGGTATCATGTGTATGTCGTATATAATGAGACTTTTCGTTATACGTCATGTTCCACGCCCTACCTATTGCATCTTGACTGTGAAAGCGTTCACATACTAATGCCAATGGTTTGGGCCAAAATAGAATATCTATCAAGAAATTTTGGAGTCTTTCAACTTATTCACCGACCTTATCTAGAGCACCTAGCACAAAGATCATTGTAGAGTTAGCGATACATGTCTCTTTTGAAAGATTTCTAAGAGACTGCTCCTCTACCAATAGTAAATACATATGAACTCATGAATTTTACTTCATTCGTCCGATGATTCAATTTGCATCACTATATCTTTCAATATTTTTTGGATATTGTTATAATGCAAGACATAGTCTTAATTATTATTTAAATACTCCAAAACTCTATTTATTGAAATCTAATGAATTTATTTGGGATCACTTGTAAACCGACTCAGTTTAAAATAGCAATTGTTATATCTGATCGCACACACTATATGATATACATCATGCTTTCCAAAACTCTAGCACAATCCAATTGTGAGTCACTTTTGTTTTCACTCTTTTGAAATGCAAAGCTCACATTTATTGGAGACTTGACAATATTGTCACCGAAATATTTGAACTAGTTAAATACCTTTTCAATGCAATGAGACCTTGAAAATGCTAAACACTATGGAGTTCTACGAATTCTTATATCTAAGATCGCATTACCAACTCCCATAATTTTCATTCCACTTGCTTTATAGCATACGTTTAGTAGCATTTAAGTCATTAGTGTCTCTATTGATGATCAACATATCACACATATAAAAACAAACAATGACCTTATGATTTTAATGTGAACACATTTATAACTTCCATCATTCTTCAATCCATTTGCCGACATGATTTGATCAAATTATGTCATTGCTTGGGTGCTTCAACAATGTGACTTAACAAGTTCACACTTTCTTTTATTTATCAGGAACCACAAAACCCTCGGGTTGTTCCATATAAATTTCTTCCTCCAATTCTACATTTAAGAAAGTTATTTTCACATTCATTTGATAAATTTGGAGGTCATATACCACACTAATAATTTTTACATCCGAATGGATGTAATTCTAATTTCTAACGAGAATATATATATTGACCAGATCAAAACCTTGTTTATTTTTTTTAAGTTTTTGACACAAAGTTTTGCTTTATATTTTTCAACAGTTCCATCAACTGTTATTTTCCTTCTAAAGATTTACTATGAGCCCAAAGGTTTATTTTCTTGTAGAAGATTAATTTGTTTATTGACACCATCTTTTCAAAGAATGTGTCTACAGAAGACACAAGAAATATTACAAAATCATATTTGAAGGAAGTAAATGTCCTTTAACATTTACTAAGCCTTTGAATCTCTTTATTAAGTACATTATCATTTTCATTTTCTAGGTCTTTTAGACCCTTCTCTAGACTACTCAAGTCTGATTTTACAGTCCACAGTCATAGGTCCTATTTTAATTCTTTTAGGAATAGGAACTTGGACTTTGACTAGATAACCCCACACTTTGAAATATTACAAAATCGCTTTCTTTCTAAAAAGATAATTTTTTGTTGTTCCCTTTTGCAGTAAGGATAATTCCTCCACACAAGTTTTGTGTAAATCCGAACTTTTAAATAATGCATCCATCATTTCTTCAACGTTCGGTTTTTCATTAGATTGGGGTGAATATGGCAGTAGTTTCATGGATATTCCACTTTCCAAACATATTTCTGCACAATGAGATTTATACTCTCCATTCTTATCACTACTTATATTTTTTCACACTGATTTTAACTTGGATATTACATTGTCTGGACATTTCTATTGCTTCATCATCACCATTCAGCAAATAGACACAGTCATTTCTAATGCAATTCTCAATAAAAATAACAAATACTTTTTCCCACCATGAGATAGTGTTAACTTAATATCACAAATGTCAGTGGAAATCAATTCTAAGGGATTAGAATTTCTTTTAACAGATTTATAAGAATGCTCAACATACTTAGATTCCACAAAAACTCGACATTTTTATTTATTGTACTCAAAGTTAGGCAAAACTTCTAAGTTGATCAGTTTTCCTTAAAAGGTTTTGTAATTGACATGCCCCAAGTGTTCATGTCACAAACATTGACTCAAGCAAGTAAGAACAAATAAAAACATTCATCACTAATATTTGGTTCCTATTTCTTACAATTTTGTGTGATACAAACATTGTTTAGATTGTCAAATGTCCTTTTCAGAAGGACATTTCCATAACTTTCAATATTATTGTTATAGAACTACCCATGAATAAAGTTTCATCGAGTTCAATAAAGACAATATAGTCCAAATGTTATTTTTACAAAAAAATAACAAATGACCATTCACCAATATTCATGTCTATGCAAATACTTTTATTATAATAGACATATCTTTTCATGAAAAATCATAACATTTTAAGTGATATTTTTTTTCCATAAAAGAACACAATTATTTTGAACAAGTATATATATAATTTGGATATTTCATACTAGTCACACTATATACTAGTAATAGAGAAACTCAACAACCACAATACCAAATATACTCCAAGAATTTTGTGGGTATAACATAATACAAAAGTATCATTGAATTTCATATCTTTTGCTCCAAAGTTAAATTAGACACCAAGTCTAATCATAAGCAAATAACCCCCTCATTTCAAATGTGATCTCAAAAATATTTTTCAAGTATTTGAAAATAGTTTTTCTATATATTTTAATGTTGGAAACATTATATTGCGAAAGAATTATAGTGCTGCATTTCTCTTTGACAATGTTTACACAATGTCAAAGTTCATTCCATAGAGACACCAAATCACAAATTCTAAGTCACTAGTATTTTTCCTCTATCATAAATAGACATTCGACTTAGTATTTTAACTACAAACAATAATGACAAAAAAACTGTACAATTTATTTCTATATTACATTGAAGTTTATAGAAAATCAAAAGTACAACACTGACTTATTATGTGAAGTTTTCATATTCTTCAAACCAATTGCATAGTCCAACTTATCCAGAGTATAAAACCATAAAAGTTTTTAGTCTACAAAAATCTGACACACTAACATTTCTCATGAAGTACAAAACTACAAAAGTTTTGTTTTCCTTCCAAACAGAACAACACATATTCTTTATCACATAGAAATATTTTTCTTATCAAATAGTATTCAAACTATAACATTTTGACATACTATTTTTATCAAACAAAAATATGCATCTCTCATTTTGCAAACTAAAGAATTTTAAAAGCAACAATATTTGCGACGTAAAATTCATTCCACAACATATGGTTTGCAGATCTTTTTCCAAAGATACACATAATAAAAAAAAAATCAAAGATGATTATTGTAAGAAACTATGTTCCTCCTTAGGTAAGTTAATAAGAAGGTTACATGGTAATCTTCAAACGGAATACCATAAAAAATTTATGTTACATTCTTACTTCGACCTTACTAAACAAAGCAACGAATTATGGAGCAGTAGTGCATTTATCTTCTACTTCCATGATCAAATTCTCTCAATCAGAAGAATACAGTAAATATTAACAGTATATTAATTTTTTTAAGATTGTTGTTCATCTTGTATTTCAAACATACTTAGAACAAAACTTTGAACATCTTTGTAAGACAACAAATTTTGAGAACATTTTCACAACTAGAAATTAAAGCTATTAACGAGACTAGAATCAGAAGAATATTCAAAAAAATAAATATATACGAAATATTTTTCTTAAAGAAGAATTGTTGTTAATATGTGTCTAAAGAATCTTACTGATTCCAACAAACTTTGCAGAAACACGAAGTTACCAAGTTTAATGAACCAATGAAGAACAAAAGAATAGAAGAACTGAAATTAATTCACAAATCTAAAATTTGTAAAATACGCACCAAAATCTGAAAAAATTTTAATAGTATAAAGATCAAGTCCACTGAACTCACAGAGTCCCTTTATTATTCCCCTCTAGTATCCGAGGTTTGATTTGGAATATGACCTCCCAGGGTAAAATGATCTCAATCACCAGAGTATAGATACCAAAAACTTCTATGTCAGTGAACCACTCAACGGCAGTAAAGTACACTTAGAATACTAGATTTAGTAGTTGAAGAAGAAGTCCATGAATTCTCTATTAAAATGAGAGGAAATCCCACAATTTATAGAAAACAAAGGATAGTGTGAAAAGGTTCTTATTGTGCCTTACCAGAAAGGTCACAAACCTTTGGAAAAGTCATAATGTATCAGAAAGGTCGTTACCTTTCATAAAAGTCACAACTTTTCATAAAAGTCTCAACTTTTCATAAAAGTCGCAATTTTTCATAAAAGTCACAACTTTTCGTTAAAGTCACAACTCTTCATAAAAGTCGCAACTCTTCATTTTTCATTTACACCTTTTTAAAATCCAACATAAAGATTTTAAGATTTCTGTCACAAAGAAAGCATTAAGTGGTTGTTCAGAATGCATAGCCCAAGCAGCCATTGGTACCCCCATAGTAATACACTCTATGCAAAAATTTCATCCGCAATGACTCATGAACCCTCCCGTAGAAGAATGACCCAAGATCTCAAGTTTTGGCGCCCATAATCTTACCACTAAACCAAGACCTTCTACTCTTTCTTCAAAACCGTCTGGCAACTCAAATCTTCTAGCTTCCTCACTAAAGATATTACCTCTATCACCATCTCTCAACACCCATACAAACTTCTGGTTGCTTCGCTCTAGTCCCATCCCCAGCTCCATCACTTCTTTAGTCATGCAAATACATAGGCCCCTTCCCTTCTCTTTTGGATGAATGGGGTGGTTTAGAAGGCGCTTTCCGATCTACGGTCCCTCGGAGCGAAGGGTTAGGCAGGTAGTATGGGCCCTCTGACTTCCAGCTATGTGCTGTGCGGCTCCCGCGAAGCGAATGAAGGGAAGCTCTTCGAGCTTCCGGGTGAGCTTACGCTTACTCTCAGCCTCTTTGATTGATAGGCGGGCGGGCTAAGCCCCCTACTTAAGATTCAATTCATAAGGCTAATTTTATGTTGTCGTGAGGCTTTGGTTAGGCAGAAAATATAGTTGATGATCCAAATGAAACATAAAGAACTGATCTTGGAGGTTGCTTATCAAGCCAATCTAAACATTTGTTTCTCTTATCTGATACATGATCTACTTTAGCAGCCACAAATATCGGTCCAATTGCCCATTGCTTCTTGTTTTGCTTACTTGCAAATTTTTCCATCATATCAATACAAGTACCTGTTGGGATTGAAATAATCATACAGCACGCGAAAACTAATAATTGCAAAATATAACAAAGAAAGTTATTCTCTCCCTAAGCAAACTCTTTCACACCTATATTGTGGATGGTATCACATTCTTGTGGTAAAGAAAGGATTTTCCATTTATAGAAGTTTGAAACTTCACTACAAGAAACAACATACTCGGCGTAGTCCCACAAATGGGGTCTGGAGAGGGTAGAGAGTACGTATACCTTATTATCTCTACCTCAAAGAGACTGTTTTTGATACGACTGTTTTTAAAATTATAGTTGAATTACAAAAGGTGTGAATGGAAAATGAAGAGTTGTGACTTTTATGAAGAGTTGTGACTTTTATGAAAAGTTACGACTTTTATGAAAAGTTGTGACTTTTATGGAAAGTTTTGACTTTTATAAAAGGTGACGACCTTTCTGAAAGATTGTGCCTTTTCCAAAGGTTTGTGACCTTTCCAGTAAGGCACAATAAGAACCTTTTCGCACTATCCTTTGTTTTCTATAAATTGAGGGATTTCCTCTCAATTTAATATAGAATTCTTGGACTTCTTCTTCAACTACTAAATCTAGTATTTTAAGTGTATTTTACTGCCTTTAAGTGGTCACTGACACGGGAGTTTTTGGTATCATCTATATTCTGGTGATTGAGATCATTTTACCCTGGGAGGTCATATTCCAAATCAAACCTCGGATACTAGAGGGGAATAATTTCCTTAAGGGGACATTGTGAGTTCAGTGGACTTAATCTTTTTCCTAGTAAAAGTTTTCTAGATTTTGATATATGTTTTACAAATTTTAGATTTGTGAATTAATTTCAGTTCTGCTATTCTTTTGTTCTTCACTGGTTCATTAAACTTGAACTTCGTGTTTCTGCAAAGTTTGTTGGAATCAGTAAGATATATTTTCTTTTAAATATGCTTCTGATTCTAGTTTCGCTACTAGATTTAATTTTCTAGTTGTGAAAATGTTCTCAAAATTTGTTGTCTTACAATAATGTTCAAAGTTTTTTTCTAAGTATGTTTGAAATACAAGATGAACAACAATCTTAAGAAAATTAATATACTGTTAGTATTTTTTGTATTGCTGATTGAGAGAATCTGATCATGGAAGTAGAAGATAAATGCGCTACTGCTCCATAATTCGTTGCTTTGTTTAGTAAGGTCGAAGTAAGAATGTAACAGAAAATTTTATGGTATTCCGTTTGAAGATTACCGGGTAACCTTCTTATTAAATTATCTAAGGAGGAACATAGTTTCTAAGAGTAATCATCTTTGATTTTTTTTTATTATGTGTATCTTTGGAAAAAGATCTGCAAACCATATGTTGTGGAATGAATTTTTACTTCGCAAATATTGTTGCTTTTAAAATACTTTAGTTTACAAAAATGAGATATGCATATTTTTGTTTGATAAAATAGTATGTCAAAATGTTATAGTTGGAAGACTATTTGATGAGAAAAACATTTCTATGTGATAAATAATATGTGTTATTCTGTTTAGAGAAAACAAAGACTTTTGTAGTTTTGTACTCCATTAGAAATGTTAGTGTGTCTGATTTTGGTAGACTAAAAACTTTTGTGGTTTTATACTCTGGATAAATTGGACTATGCAATTGGTTTGAAAAATATGAAAACTTCACATAATAAGTCAGTGTTGTACTTTTGATTTTCTATAAACTTCAATGTAATATAGAAATAAATTGTACATTTTTTTTGTCCTTATTGTTAGTATTTAAAATACAAAGTGGTATGTTTATTAATGATAGAGGAAAAATACCAGTAACTTAGAATTTGTGATTTTGTGTCTCTATGGAATGAACTTTGACATTGTGTAAACATGTCAAAGAGAATTGCAACACTAAAATTCTTTCATAGAATAATGTTTCCAACATTAAAGTATGTGGAAAAACTATTTTCAAATACTTGAAAAATATTTTTGAGATCACATTTGAAATGTGTGGGTTATTTGCTTATGATTAGACTTGGTGTCTAATTTAACTTTGAAGCAAAAGATATTAAACTCAATAATATTTTTGTATTATGTTATACCCATAAAATTCTTGGAGTATATTTGGTATTGTGGTTGTTGAGTTTCTCTATTACTAGTGTATAGTGTGACTAGTATGAAACATCTAAATTATATATATACTTGTTCAAAATAATTGTGTTCTTTTACGGGAAAAAAATATCACTTAAAATGTTGTGATTTTTTAATGAAAAGATATGTCTATTATAATAAAAGTATTTGCATAGACATGAATATTGGCGAACAGTCATTTGTTATTTTTTTTGTAAAACTAACATTTGGACTATATTGTCTGTATTGAACCCGATGAAACTTTGTTCATGGGTAGTTCTATAATAATCATATTGGAAGTTATGGAATGTCCTTCTGAAAAGAACATTTGATAATCTAAACAATGTTTGTATCACACAAAATTGTAAGAAATAGGAACAAAATATTAGTGAGAAATAAACTACCTCGCTAAGAGCTTTTCAAACTCAATGTTTTATTTGTTCTTACTTGCTTGAGTCAATGTTTGTGACATGAACACTTGGGGCATGTCAATTACAAAACCTTGTAAGGAAAACTGATCAATTTAGAAGTTTTGCCTAACTTTGAGTGCAATAAATAAAAATGTCAAGTTTTTGTGGAATCTAAGTATATCGAGCATTCTTATAAATTTGTTGAAAGGATTTTTAATTCCGTAGAATTGATTTACACTGACATTTGTGGTATGAAGCTAACACCATCTCATGGTGGGAAAAAATATTTGTTACTTTTATTGAGAATTGCATTAGAAATGACTATGTCTATTTGCTGAATGGTAAGGATGAAGCAATAGAAATGTCTAGACAATGTAATATCGAAGTTGAAAATCAGTGTGAAAAATATAAGAAGTGATAAGAATGGAGAGTATAAATCTCATTGTGCAGAAATATGTTTGGATATCCATCAAACTACTGCCATATTCACCTCAATCTAATGAAAAACCGAACGTTGAAAGAAATGATGGATGCATTATTTATAAGTTCGGGTTTACACAAAACTTGTGTGGAGGAACTATCCTTACTGCAAAAGGGAACAACAAAAAGTTGTCTTTTTAGAAAGAAACTGATTTTGTTTGATCAGAATACAATCTTTTCCATATGAGAAATGGAAAGGAAGGAAATCCAACTTGAAATATTTCAAAGTGTGGGAGTTAGTCAAAGTCCAAGTTTCTATTCCTAAAAGAATTAAAATAGGACCTATGACTGTGGACCGTAAAATTAGACTTGAGTAGTCTAGAGAAGGGTCTAAAAGGCCTAGGAAATGAAAAGGATAATGTACTTAATAAAGAGATTCAGAGGCTTAGTAAATGTTAAAGGACATTTACTTCCTTCGAATATGATTTTGTAACATTTCCTGTGTCATTCTTTGGAAAGATGGTGTCAATAAACAATATTGGAAGTTAATTGATCTTCTTCAAGAAAATAAACCTTTGGGTTCAAAGTGAATCCTTAGAAGGAAAATAACAGTTGATGGAACTGTTGAAAAATATAAAGTAAGACTTTGTGTCAAAGGATTTAGACAAAAAAAAAATAACATTTTGATCTTGACAATATATATATATATATATATATATATATATATATATATATATATATATATATATATATATATATATATATATATATATATATATATATATATATATATACTCGTTAGTAATTAGAATTATATCCATTAAGATGCAAAAATTATTAGTGTGGTATAAGACGTCCATATTCATCAAATAAATGTGAAAAGAACTTTCTTAAATGTAGAATTGGAGGAAGAAATTTACATGGAACAACCCGAGGGTTTTGTGGTTCCTGATAAATAAAAGAAAGTGTGTGAACTTGTTAAGTCACATTATAAAAGCACCCAAACAATGACATAATTTGATAAAACCATGTCGGCAAATGGATTGAAGAATGATGGAAGTGATAAATGTGTTTACATTAAAATCATAAGGTCATTGTTTGTTTGTATATTGGTGATATTTTAATCATCAATAGAGACACTAATGACATAAATGCTACTAAATGTATGCTATAAAAAAAGTGAAATGAAAAATATTGGAGTTGCTAATGCGATCTTAGATATAAGAATTCGTAGAACTCCATAATGTTTAGCATTTTCACAGTCTCATTGCTTTGAAAAGGTACTTAATTAGTTCAAATATTTAGATGTCAATATTGCAAGTCTCCAATAAATGTGAGCTTTGCATTTCAAAAGAGTGAAAACAAAAGTGACTCACAATTAGATTGTGCTAGAGTTTTGGGAAGCATGATGTATATCATATAGTGTGTGCGATCAAATACATCATTTGTTATTTCAAACTGAGTCGGTTCACAAGTGATCCCTAATAAATTCATTAACTTTCAATAAATAGAGTTTTGAAGTATTTAAAATAATACTTAAAACTATGTCTTGCATTATAACGATATCCAACAATTTTGAAAGATATAATGATGCAAATTAAATCATCGGATGAATGAAGTAAAATTCACGAGTTGATATGTATTTACTATTGGTAGAGGAGCAGTCTCTTAGAAATATTTCAAAAGAGACATATATCGATAGATCTACAATGATCTTTGAGCTAGGTGCTCTAGATAAGGTCGGTGAATAAGTTGAAAGACTTAGGAATTTCTTGATAGATATTCTATTTTGGCCCAAACCATTGGCATTAGTATGCATACATTTTCACAATCAAGATGCAATAGGTAGGGCATGGAGCATGACGTATAACGGAAAATCTCGTCATATACGACATAGACATGATACTGTTAGAAAACTACTCTCTAGTGAAATTATCAGAATTGACTATGTAAAGTCAAAGGATAATGTGTCAGATCCACTTACAAAAAGGCCTAACTACAGAGGAAGTTAAAAGATCATCTAAGGGAATGAATTTACGGCTTAGGACAAGTCATCGTGGCGGTAACTCTATCTAGCAGACTGGAGATCCCAAGAGCTAGATTCAAGGAAAAAAACAAAGTTGTGATTGACGGTTCGGTATTGTCAACAAATTCAGTCCATTCTCATGATGAAGACAAAGTTAGGGACAAGGATTCAACATTAAGGCTTGTTAACGAGTTAATAAAGCTTAATGATTTTAATGACTTTCTAAGTTTGGCAGAGTTGACCAAATAGTGTATCTACGCAATAACATGGTTAGGAATCACCTATGTGAGTGTGAAGTGTAAGTCTCTTCAAAGAAGATGATTTTCAAAAGCCCATCTCTCTATACACTCATGAAACCAGGAGATGTTCATGGCTAAAACGAACACAATCGTAAGAACCATAAACGGTAAAGGGTTAATTGTGTGACATATGATTGTCTAGGTATACACCAAAGTTCGACGGTTCAGACATATCACATTTACCGATTGACCGAGTATATCCGGCATATGTTCACTACGGAAAGTCCAAGGGGAACCTACTTATCTAGATGCAATTAATTCTTACTTGTAAAGTACACATATTTGTTCGTTTCTCTGTCTTCGAGTCAGTTCCCATTCATGCGGGGGATCGTTGGATTTTAAAAAGGTTTGAATGGAAAACGAAGAGTTGCAACTTTTATGAAGAGTTGTGACTTTTATGAAAAATGCGACTTTTATGAAAAGTTGTAACTTTTATGGAAAGTTGTGACTTTTATAAAAGGTGACGACTTTTCTGAAAAATTGTGACTTTTCCAAAGGTTTGTGACCTTTCCGGTAAGGCACAATAAGAACCTTTTCGCACTATCCTTTGTTTTCTATAAATTGAGGGATTTCCTCTCATTTTAATATAGAATTCATGGAATTCTTCTTCAACTACTAAATCTAGTATTCTAAGTGTACTTTACTGTTGTTGAGTGGTTCGCTGGCACCGAAGTTTTTGGTATCTATACTCTGGTGATTGAGATCATTTTACCCTAGGAGGTTATATTCCAAATCAAACCTCGAATACTAGAGGGGAATAATTTCCTTAAGGGAACACCGTGAGTTCAGTGGACTTGATCTTTTTTCCTATTAAATTTTTTTCAGATTCTGGTACATGTTTTACAAATTTTAGATTTGTGAATTAATTTCAGTTCTTCTATTCTTTTGTTCTTCACTGGTTCATTAAGCTTGGTAACTTCGTGTTTCTGCAAAGTTTGTTGGAATCAGTTTGATTCTTTAGACACATATTAACAACAATTTTTCTTTAAAAAAATATTTCGTATATTTTTTTGGTTAATCTGTTTCTGATTCTAGTTTCGCTACTAGCTTTAATTTTCTAGTTGTGAAAATATTCTTAAATTTTGTTGTGTTACAAAGATGTTCAAAGTTTTGTTCTTAGTATATTTGAAATACGAGATGAACAACAGTATATGTATAGGGTGGTCTTACCCTTCTTTGGGTTGCTTTATCTTTGAATCACAAAATTGGAATGACTTAATGTTGAGAATAAAAATAGAAAACAACCTTATGCTAAGCTAATTTGTTGATAGTTGTTACAAGCTTGAGTTTGTCGTGTGAAGCCAATTTTTTAACAGGTTTTGAGTATGCATACAATTGTGTTTCTTGCACCTGTATCTGTGAATAGTTGAAAATTTCATATTAGATGACTTCAATCATCTGTATGCATGTTGCTATGATGATGAAGGAATAACCAAAGCCATGAGCATTATGAATGGTTAGCTAAGTTTTCATTGAATAACTTACTGCTTACATCAAAAATTCTTGCTAAACTTAATAGTAACATCATGTCCTCTTGCCTTACATTCTGTGGAGCTGCCTGTGTATGATCATTCATAATTAGAGAATTGCACTTTTGCAATTCTTATAGAGAAGCAAGCCCATTTGCAGCTAGCAATAGCAGTAACAACAGAGAACAACCAAACACTAAACTGATATCACAATCTGTAACATCAAAATCATAAAACAGAAATCGACATAGCACATAATTTAGCCATGCGGAATTTATAACTTAATATAATTTTAGTAGAAAAAAATATGAAAACCTATTTACAGAAAACAAGAAAATGAAACCTAATTAGAGAAAACAAGAAAATGACAACTGAAATCACAATCTGTAACAACAGTATAAACAGAGCAGCTTCAGTAGAATGGAAAGCTCTTCTTCTACATCTACAATATATACAAATGCACAATTTTTTCACTTTGTATATTATACAAGAAAACAAAAACTTAAGGGGCAAAGGCAAAAACAGAGACCAGTGAAAAAGAAAGAGATTTTAACCAAACTAAGTCATTATATAAAGTCATTCACCAAAATAATATGTTTTTTTTAAAATTTTACAAAATTAGTATAAATGTATTCCACAGTAACGTTTTATGATATATTTTATTTTTTAAAAGTTGATGACGTCAGATTGATATACGTTGCTCATAGTAACGTTTTACTCCTAAAACGTTACTCATATTAATGTTTTAGGAGTAAAACGTTACTAAAAATAATATTTTAGGAGTAAAACGTTACTTACACTGACGTATAATCAATTTAATGCGGTTAGTTTTTTAAAAATAAAATATATCCTAAAACGTTACTGTGAAATACCTTTTTTACTAATTATGTATTATTTTGATAAATTATTTTATATAATAACTTAATTTGATTAAAAATTTAAAAGAAAATGAAGGCGTGACAAAAACGTGGAAAGCTATAGCTCAATCGAAGAAGCACACGTGCTTGATGAACGCAGACCAAGAAAGACACGTACACACAAGGCAGCTTTTGACAAGGTGAAACTACAATAATGCTCCTGTTTGCCTTATCACTTTCAGATAAATAAAATGACGAAAATATCCCTCATTTCCAATTTAATGACATGCAAGCACACATGTTGAAATCCTCTTATTGAATTAGAGTTATAAAAAAAATACTTATTATTAATTAATGATTTTTATAGTCTTATTGATTAATCAGTCTCATTCTTTTCTACCTTTTCTGGTCTAGCATTTAACAGTCCCACAAAATCCAAATAATAAAAAAGATGGAAAAACCAAAAAAGAAAGAAGTGATAAAAATCAAGTTTCTTAATCCTTAAGTTCTTTTTTTTCTAAAAAAAATATATAAATAAAATCTTTTAACAAATGATCCACGACTTTTTGTTCAATAGTAAATTTGTGCTAAAAGATTCATTATATATATATATATATATATATATATATATATATATATATATATTAAATCTAAAAATAAAGTAATATTAAACTCGTCATTCTAAAATGTAGAAGTCATAAATTGAAATCTCAACACCTCAATTCTCTAGTAATAGAAAAACTTTGTTAATATGTGTTATGATACTCGATTAAAATATCTCATATAATTCTAGCGTCTAATTAAACAATTTCATAATCTTTTAAAGAATTGTTATTATATAACTCATTTTAGCTTAATGTATTTTGATTAATTTACTAACTTATATTAATATAGTTGGTTTAATTATTTCAACTTATTGTCTTTACTAAAAGATAGAAGATTAGACCAATGATTAAGCCTTGTTGGTATATTCTCCAAAGACCTATCTAATTGACTTTGTAAATTTACACAATAAAAATAATTTAAATTATTTTTTTAAATATTGCTAAAATTTAAATTTGTGATTAATTTTCCCCACATAGAAGACTATGATATTGAATTTAAATACTTTTCTTTTAAATAAGTAAAATTCTTGACCTATTTGTTTTCATTTTATAAATTAAAATCATAAACTAAGTCAACTTTATTCATCGAAATAGAAAAAAAAAAAGGATATTCTTGTTGCCACAAGCGGAATATTCATTTGGTAATAAACTTTTACTAAATTCAACCTATATGGTATTATGAGGTGTGAAAAAATAAATATGTTCATTTTAAAATGACAACTATGATTAATAAAAAAAAAACTCTCCACATCTATTTAGAAAGGATTTCTAAGTTTTGAAACACGAAAAATTATTTATCTTGTAAAATTTATTGATAATTAATTACACAATTTTTTAAATATTTTTATCAGCGAAAAACCATACCGCCCACATTTTGCAATGGTTGGAGCCATTTTCAATCGTTGCTGCAAGCGTATCCATACAGATTGCTTTCCTTTTGCTATGTAAATAAAATATACATACCTACATCATGAAACTTGGCTCCAACGCTTAATATATAATTTTGGTTGTGCCATCGTTGTTATATACTTAATATGCTTCATATACGTGCTTCACTTGAAATGTTGGGCCCGTGTTAGCACGGGGCCAACAGATGCCAATTTGACATCACCATTACAGACAACAACAGAGGTTAAGCAACAGCACTAATCACAGACCAACCTGCCGAGACAATGTTGCATCTCACTTCAGAAGAAATCTATGACATTCGCTACACAAAGGTATATAATACGGCTATCTAAAATAAATACAATATAAATGCATATTATTAACTGATCTTCTCTTATCCATCAAGAAACAAATGTTGCCTCTTGCAAATGTGACAAGACAATTAGCTGAAAAAATATTCACCATCCATGTCAAAGAGTCATCTGCTAAAACCATGGATGGAACTCCTGGAAAATTAATCATCTTGTCATACGCCGAAAAACAGAACATCATCAGCGCACCATCACCGCCAACTCCAATGGACTCAACATCAAGCAGCAAATGAAAGATTGAAAATCATGTCACAGACGAAAAAGACAAGCAAGAAGCCACTTCCCATGGCAGCCATGCTCCAGAACCCAAAACTCCCCCTTCAAACACTATAGCAAGGTATATACACTTCTGCATAACTCTTATTTTCTATTTTTAAAACTTTGACTAATTGTCGTATTTTAAATATTTTTATTAGTGAAAATCCAATGCCGCCTAATGTTGCAATATGGGTTGAGCCATTTTGAATCAATGCAGCAACCGTATCCATAAAGATTAGATCGCTTTCCTTTTCCTATGTAAACAAAATATGTAAATAAAATGTACATACCTACATAATGAAAACCTAACTTCAACACCTAATATATAGTTTTTGGTTGTGCCACAATTTTTATATACTTAATATGTCGTCTTCATATGCGTGCTTCGCTTAAAATGTTGGCACAGTCCACCAAATTCTAGTATATATATATATATATATATATATATATATATATATATATATATATATTTTAACAAAATAATTTAAAAACTCGCCAAGACCCAATTAGAAAATTGGATGAACAACCTTTCTCCTTTCCAAACCCGACCCGAATGAGACCCATATTGGGCTAGGACAATTGATGCATCCCCTGGATATTAGGGTTGAATTCTTCTCTACCTGTAATTTTGCAACTCTTTTTGTTGCTACACATGTAATTGTGTGTGTATGTATATATATATATATATATATATATATATATATATATATATATATATATATAATTTAAAAAAATAATTAAAAAACTTGCCCAGACCCAATTAGAAAATTGGGTTGAACATCCTTTCTCCTTTCCAAACCCATCCTGAATGAGACCCATATTGGGCTAGGGCAACTGATGCATCCCCTGGATATTAGGGCTGAATTCTTCTCTACTTGTAATTTTGCAACTCCCTTTGTTGCTAGACATGTAATTGTATATGGTTTCTTTCGATATTTACACAATTAATTTCCATGAAAACCCCTTTTTCTTGGTGTTGAATAGCACAAGGACATTGTGTTGTTCCTTTTTTTTCATGAGTTTTTGCTAGATGTGTGGAAATGTATCTTTTTTAGTATCGTTATGATAAGCATGGGAAGCTTTGTGCAGCGTTTATTTAGTATTAATCATCAAACTTGGTCTTTAATGGCGTTTACATCATCTACCTTTTCTGTTGGACCTAAAGATTCTTCCTTTCTATTATCTAACAAAGGGTATAATCAGATTTTGTCATGTGTTAAATTTTTATCTACCTCCATTGATCCAAAGGGCGGTGGAGGAAAATACCCTTTTAACAATGTGGCAATGAGTCTCAGGCTTTGGGGTTGTGGTTCTTCTTCTAATGATTCAAATATAAGTTGTGCGGGTAGCAACAATAAGTATATGAATGGATTTCAGGTTTTTGCTCCACCCCATCCGATTTTGTTACATGATGAGGAGGAAGCTAGTACTAGTAGTGCTACTAAGAATTCTAATACTAACAATGATCCATCTCACAAAGGAAGCTCTACTGGATTCTTTAACCAGGATTTGCATGATAAAATTGTTGTAGCTGTTGATGTTGATGAAGGTACTTGAATCTAAACTTTCTGGTTGGTACAATTGTGGTTAATGCCTGCAACCATGGTATCTAGCAAGGTCAATTTCACCCGAAACCCCTTTCGTAGATGTTGAACCCTTTGACCCTAATAGTACATTATCAACATTTTTGTGTAGTTCAATAATCCTGATTTGCTAGTCCTATCCACCTTCTTGCACTATCTTTTCCTCGTAATTCTTAGTTTTTAGAAATTTGTGTTGTGTCTCTAAATATTAAATGATTGTGTGTGCTCGCCTGTCATCCTTATCTGTTTTTATTTGCTGGTTTGCAGTCCTTGGGAACTTTGTTTCAGCTCTCAACGAATTTGTTGCAGATCGTTACTCATCATACCATTCGGTGTCTGAGTATCATGTCTATGAATTCTTCAAGGTACCATACTTATCAATTGTGTTGCGTATTGTTTGACATCTGTGGCTTTTGGTGCTTTTCACCTTTGATAACACTGAATTTAACAAAAAATTCAGCGTCGTATATCTTCCAATCATTTGATGGAACTGATGAGAACAGAATGTGCCCTCTCCTTCCCAATTTGGAAAAGATTTATAATGTGATTTATATACTATTGGATATGGGAAATGCACAATTGACTACTTTTTTTTTGTAAGTGTTTTTTTTTTTTTTTAAAAAAAAAAGGAGAAGTTGGAGTGCTTAATCTCCTGGTGCCTGATTTAATGTAAGAGCACACGAAATAGTTGTATTAAATAAAAATAGGTGATACATGTATTAAGTCTTTTAGGGAAGTGGACATAGATTGATGAATTTCATAAAAGGGTAGGAGAACTATTTTTTTATAGGACAGATGGATGAGAAGATATCATATCAAATAGAAGGTTAAATTGTGAGTTCAGTCCTCCTTTATAAAGAAAAGTTGAGAGTTTAATCCCATTCTCCAACCTGCTGTTATGGTGGACTTGCTTCTCCTCTCTCAATTCAAAATTGATAGAGCACAGAAAGAATGAATAACAATTCAACATGAGTAGAGGTGTCAAGATGCTCAGTAGACACACTTAAGATGACAAAATAGTTATTGGGATTCTGATGTTATGATGGAGAAGCAAGGTAGATTTGGAAAGTGGGACAAATATGAAGTTCAATTACATGATTTGACAATACCCTTAGTTGTAGTGGAAGAAAATGCAATAGACTTAATGACAAATATTGGACAACTTTGGAAGTGTCTTGGGTGGAAGTGAAGATAGGCAAGGAGTCATGAAAAATTGATGAAACATGTCTAGAAGGCCGGTTAAGATAACAAAAAAGAAGAGATCAAGTACAAGATAACAACCTGATTAAGACTTTAAAATTTGTTTAAATTATGGTAGTTGGAACTTGGAAGTAATCTAGGTGAAAAGGTTTTAGTTTGGATCCAGGAAGGTAGATTGTGTTGTTAGAAATTGTAACTTTTGGTCATTTTGGGTTCCGTGTTTAAATTGTTTTTGTAAGTTGACTTTTTTGTATATTTATTGGCTTCTTTCGCAAATGGTCCTCTACTTGATTGCTCATTATTATTAACAATTAATCCACTTTTACCTATTAAAAGAGTTAAATTGGTAAACAAAGAAATGGTAGTGAAATTTTGAAATGCTGTTGTAACTGAGGAGATATCACTTGTTTCATTACCTTAATATATCCCTTCTCCTGCAACATTGTACTTTAAGAGCTACCTTTTCTCTAATCATTGCAGATATGGAAGTGCTCAAGAGATGAAGGTATTATTGGGTCTTTCCTTTCAGTTGAGTTATTTAGGTAGAAGCGGCTATTTTAAGGTGTTTTCCCAACTTTTGTTCTCCTTTTGTTTATCCACTTCAGATTGGAGGTATTTGACATGCTCGTCTTTGTGATCTTTGAGTTTAAGTAGTGAATGACATTTAGGGTACAGTTTAGCTGGAGTGAGATTTTTTTAGTTTTATTTTGTTCATAATGTTACTATTAAGTTGCACCCAAGGGTGTGTCTTAGCAGTCAATTAAGGTTAAAACTTGGTGGCCAGGGTTCAAACCCTAGTAGAGGGAGGCTAAGGTTTACGTCCTCCACCATGTTTTTCCCTTTTCTGACATATGTACCAGGTGGTCTTTGAAAAAAATATCTAGCATAGAGGCCATAAACCATAGGTGATCTTTCCCATTTGCTGAAGCCTTGATGGCCAGAGTTATCGTGGACCATTGAGAGTTAGCTGGTACCCCCCATGGAATAGTTGGATACCATCATTTTCACAAAAAATTTAACTAAGCTCCTTTTGTTTTCCTCGATGTGCTATTATAACCAATTTGCTTCCATTGATAAAATCGTCATTGTGGTCTCACTTTAGTCTCTCTTTTTCCCCTTAAATTTGAAAGTAATGCTTCTGCAATGGCTCAAACATACTATCAAAGATGACCTACTGTAGATCCCATCTTAGCATTCTTTTATCACCTTACCTACATGATCACTATATTATCCAGGACCCTACATTTGGCAGATTTGATGCAGAAATTTCTTCACACTAAAAGTTAGCTATAATAGCATATAAGGGGATAACTTAGAAGTCGCTCGTGATGGTGAGAGATAGTAGGCACCTGTGATGGTGAGAGATAGTAGGTTCCCTATGGAATTTTTGGACATCATTGTTGTCAATGTGACTAAGCTCTATTATATTTTTCCTTCTGTATGCTATTATGTCCAAGCTCCTTCCTTTGATAAAATTGTCTCCTTTTCTCATTTTAGTCTAACTTTTTCCAATAAGATTGAAAGTAATGCTTCTGCAATGTTGAAAACTCTGTCAAAGATGACCTACTGCAAAGCTTACCTTTGTGATCTTTTATTATTACTATATTATTTGATCCAGGACCCTGCATTTGAAAGATTTCATAGACAAATTGCTTCACTCTTTAAGTTAGTTTACTATATCGTATAATGGATTGACAGTCCCTCTACTGAAATGAGACACAAAAAGGAATGGATTTCCTGTAAGAGACTATCGGTAATAGTGTGAAAAGTTATTGCAAAAAAGTACATTGACATTCAGCGTGGTGTACTGTAATTGGTGTCATTTTCTAAGCTATCATTCC
The DNA here is from genome assembly GCA_027705065.1 of Solanum peruvianum. Lineage (NCBI taxonomy): Eukaryota > Viridiplantae > Streptophyta > Magnoliopsida > Solanales > Solanaceae > Solanum > Solanum peruvianum. The sequence goes on along the minus strand of JAKWJD010001761.1, from coordinate 7,083,203 downwards.
CTTGCAAAGGGCTAAAGAAAAGTAGAGGATTAAGGCTTTCGGTAATATCGGTTGCATCCTTTGTGGTTTTGCCTGTCTTCCATCTAGGCTTCAACTTTGAATGCTCACAACTTCTCACTGCTTGGTCTATATTCCAGTGTATAAGTACAATTATCCATCTTTCTTTCTTCACTTTTTGGGTTAGTTTGCCTATATCGTCTTCTGCAATTTTCGCTTTGCTATTCCTATTACTTCTTCCTCCCTGCACTCTTCTCTTCTTTTTTGTCTTCTACTTCTCACATGCCACTTTTTCCTCTGTTTTGGCTCCAATCCTGCTTCTTTTTCTCTTCTTGGACGTTTCTACTTCTGAGTATGCTCTTTTTGCCTCTATTCCTCCAAGCAAGTATCTCTTGTTTTGCACTTTTTTTTCTTGTTCCTTACTTCTATTGCTCTTCTTAATTTTAATTGACATGTATAATACTTTGACTATCCAAGAAAAATATACTTTGACTATAGAAGAGACTTCAATTGGCAACTGAAATTGTTAAAGTTTAAATAAACAGATTGTATGATGTTTGTTTTCTATTGTAGTGCTAACTGAAAACTTGATGGGTGTGCACTGTTGCAATTCTTTAGACATTTGGCATCAGATTAATTTGATTTTGATCCTTCAATGCATTCATTTGGTTTTTCAATGGGATATTTGTGTATGTTATTCTAGGTTATGTCATTTGTGGTTCGACAACATTGCAGTTTTTAACTTTACATAAATATTGTGGCAGCTGATATCCGTGTCCATGAATTCTTCAAGACCTCTTATTTCAAGACTGGAATTCATCCAATTCCCGGTTCTCAACAGACTCTTCAAAAGTTGTCTAGATTCTGTAATCTATCAATTGTGACGTAAGTAATTTGAGGACCCTTGAGTTGCTTCAATTAATTGATACCTTTTGCATGGGGAATTTTTTAGGAACTAATTTGACCAATATTTTATAGGTCCCGACAAAATGCCATCAAAGATCATACGATTGAGTGGATTGAGAGGCATTATCCAGGTTTGTTTCAGGAAATGCACTTCGGGAATCATTTTGCGCTGAATGGGAAGTCTATAGCCAAATCAGATATTTGCAGGTATATGTTATCAATCACCCTTCACATTTTGTTTCATCTTTCTCTTTGTTCTATTTTTCTGCAATGCCTCGCCATTTTCAGATAATGTCATAAGCAGAAGATTGATGCCACCATCCATTTTGATATCTAGCTAACTTGCAAAATTATATTCCTTAAAGGCCTCTTTAACTCCTGTTATTGTTGGTTATTTCACCTTAGATACACCATTTAGTTTTTTTCACATAATGTTACAATGCAGACGACCTTAGATACACCATTTTCAGTTTGTAGCAGACAATTGTTGCCCCTCTCTTGTTTTTTTATCTAGCTAGAAGACCATATTCTCCGTCTCAATATATTGTCCTGTTAGACCTGTGGAAGACTTATGTATGTACGTTGTTTGCCTAACTTTATATAATTGGTTATGCTAGGTCCTTGAGAGCAAATGTTTTGATTGATGACAATCCAAGGTATGCTATTGAGTGCGCGGAAGTTGGAATCAAGGTTCTTCTATTTGATTATGAAAATTCATACCCATGGTCGAAAAGCGAGTCACTTAATGGGCATCCCATGGTTAAGAAAGTGCACAACTGGGGAGAAGTGGAGCATCAATTAGCTTCATGGATAGTTCCGACGAACTCCTCTCCAAAGTAGACTCAGGAAAGGAAAGAAAAGAAAAGAAAATGCATTGATTTTTTTCTATTCAACTCGATAATTTTAGAAGCAATGGTAACCTGGTGATCAAAGGGGGGTTAGGCCTCTGCTGTTGAGAAGTTGGTAGACATGTAGAATATCTCTTATCTTTCCATTAAACCTTTATTTCTCTGTATAGATATAAAATCTTCAGATTGACTTAGTAAATGAGGACTTCTTTAGATAGTTCTGAGTTGAAGCCTGAGATGGGCTCACTCTACAAAAATTCATAAGGTAAAAACAATATTCTAGAAATTTAGTTTTTAGTTGAAGTATGTGTTCTGTTTTCTTTTATGGCCTCTGCTATTTAAGTTAATTTTTGGGTTCAAAGATACACAGTGTTTGCAAACTTCAGGTGATGTATTTCAAACTTTCCAAGTATTGCATGCCCAAATACACTTCTTTCGATTTGAAAGTAATAAATTTGTTGAGACTATACGTAGCTAGTTCATGAACAATCAATAAGCCAGATACTGTGAATTCGATTATGCAATAGTAGAGTTATTATACAAACAAAGTAATTCAATTAAGAGAAAGTGTAACTATCTTGATTTGAGATAGGGTAGGTAAAAACTAAAATAATGGATTTTGATGGACTTGTACATAAGGTTTTAATAGTTTTCCTAAATTTTAAGTGTTGGATTTGAGAAAATGATTAATTTAAGGAAAAAAATTTTAAAATGTCATTATTTTAGTATTTAATAGGGAATAGTGTCAACACTTTCAATATTTAGTTATATTGTCAAAATTTTACCTTATTATGTATTTTAATTATATTTAAATTATTTTGTTTAATTAAAAAGAATACATAATTTAAATATCAAACAGGAGCTATTTAGGGGAGGAAAAAATTATAAAAAGTATTACAACTTATTGAAAAGCTGAACAATATATCTGTCCATTATTCATGATGTTCATCAAAAAAAATATTGCGAGGTTTATGTTTTGGAAAAAAAACTGGGTAAAAGATTTTTGGAAAATAAACAAAATAGAAAAGTCGAAAGTCAGGTATATTTTAGTTAATTAATCCTTATATTTTTTGTATTTGATTGTGATTTGATGCGATTTTGTTTGTATGATAATTATTCATACGTATTTGTGTTTTGAATTATTATGTATTTTAATCAATGCAATTATCTCTATTTTTTCTGGGTTTGTTGACATTGTATTTTTTTTAATCCTGATGTACTGATATATTGATAAAATAAAGAGTATTCTGATTTGAATTTGTTTTTGTAACTTTTGTATAAAAGATTATATATCCAACAGAATACGTATGTGATGCATCAAAAGTATAGACAAGGAATAATGTTTGAATCATATATTTGAATTACTATTGTAACTTTATTGTTTTGTATTATTGATAAAAATTAATCGTAATGTCATTATTTTCGTATCTAATATTGACTATGTGATTTTTTTTTTACTACAAAGCATATATGGGGAGCATTAGTATTATAATAAAGCATTCTGGACATTGGACTGAAGATAATTACTATGTTGATTACACAACTGAGGCAATTATGATTAAAGAATATGCATCGTATAAAGATTTTAGTTGATGAAGTTGCTAAGCAGATTGGGGTAGATTTGAAGTATAACAGATTGAAACTTAAGTATAAAATAGAAGGTAGCATTGCCCCTTTGTAGATACACAACGATATGGGAATGAGAGTATATGTCTCATTGAAAAAAGAAGCCCGAGAATTTGCAAAGTACCCCATTTGTGTAACTGTATTTGTGAACCATCGTGATATAAATTGTAGAAATCAGTATGAAGAAGATATTGGCATGTGTAGTATAAATGGAGGAAGTACTATTGATAACCAAGCATTAGTTATTAGTGCACCATTAGTCAATACTGAGTTAAGTAACTCTATTATCGCAATATCAATCATAAAGAAGTCATTGAGGATCAAGTTTATAAGAGTAAACGTACTTTGAAAGCTGTGATGATGAAATATGACATTGATAATAGATTTCAATGGAAGACAGAAAGATCAAGTGTAGTAAGGTATTTTGTATTTATATAGATTTTATCTTTTGTTGTTATAGTAATTATTCCATATAATATCATGTATTAATTTTTTTGGTTTATTTTCTTTTATAATTCGAGCAGTTATACACTTGTTTGTGTATCTAAAATTGTGGATGGATAATGAAGGCTTCCAACATTAATAAATCGGGAATGTTTAGAATTAGAAAGTTTGAAGATGAGCATACCTGTCCATTAAAATATAAGGTGTATAGTCAGAGAAAAGCAACAAGCAATCTTGTTGGAGGTATAATAAAGCCCAAGCTAGTCGATCATAAAAGAAAGTTGACGCCCAAAGACATACAAGTTGATGTTAGACTCGAACTTGGCGTAGATGTATCCTACTTTGTGGTATGGAATGCCAGGGTAAAGGCAATAAATACATTAAGGGGGACACCATCTGATTCATATAGTAAATTGCCAGTTATTTATACATATTGGACACCACTTATCCTGGATCACATATAAGAATGAAGAAGACGAAAGAAAATGAATTTCTATATGTCTTTATATATTTGTTTCCTTTCATAAAAGGTTTTGAAAGTTGTAAGCCAATAGTTGTAGTAGACGGCAACCATCTCAGGGGGACTTATAATGGCATATTTGTGTCTGCAAGCACACTGGATGGAGCAGGTAACTATTAGATATTTATATTTTTATAAAGAATTACACACTGTTATATTATTAAAAAATGTATTTGTTTATTTGTCGATGTGTATCCTAATGTTTGGATTGTATATATTCAGTAAATATATTGCCGCTAGCATACTGTATTATTGATACGAAAAATGATGCATCTTGGACTTGATTTTTTGAACAGTTTAGAGAAGCTCATGGTTTAAAGGATAAATGTGTGTCGTATCCGACAGAAACGAGAGTATTATTAGAGAAGTTTAAAGGATATACAATATACCACATTATGCTTGCATGTTTCATCTTTGGAAGAACGTGAAGACACTTTACAGAAAGTCACATGACAGTCTTTCAGAAGTGTTTTATGTAATGACAAAAGGCATACAAACATTTTGAATATAATGAACTAATGAAAAAAGTAGAACATGTTGATATTAGAGTGAAGAATTATTTGGAATTGGCTGGTTATGATAAATGGGCAAGAGTGTATGCAACAGTTGATCGAGGCACTGTGATGACATCAAACATAGTTGAATGCATAAATGCATGCCTTGTGGAAGCAAGAGAATTACCTATATATGATTTTCTTGAGGAAATTAGACAAATGTTTGGTCGATAGAATTTCAAAAATCATACATCTGCTTCTAATACATTCACCACACTTTGTGGTAAAGCACAAGAAATGCTCGCTGAGATGAAGAACTTTCACTGCGTATGACGGTATATTTATGCTTCCTTAAAAGTGTTGTATTTTGCATTTCATCCAGTAAAAAGTAAAGATTGTATAATTGGTATGATTTAACTTCCTTTTAACTTTGTGTAATAGTAGTTGCAACAAGTAATTATGTGCACAGTGTTCATTATGAAGGGGAAACATTTATTGTTTGTCTTGCAATGAAAACTTGCACATGTATGAGATTTCAAGTGGATGAAATACCATGTTCGCACGCTTGGGCTGTTTTAAAGAAGAAATTTCTTGATCCTGAAACGTATTGTTCTGACCTTTACAAGCCAAATACATTAGTTGTTACATATTCCAATCCAATCAATCCATTACCGGATCGAAAGGATTGAAATGTGCGTGCATATATAGAGAATGAAATAGTTAAGCCTTCAAAGTTCAAAAAACTACCCGGTAGGACTCCACAAAAGCTTCGTGATAAGTTGTACAGTGAGCTATATGGAAAGAAGAACAAGAATTCTTGTAGTAATTGTTGTCAAAAGGGACATAATAGGCGATCATGCAGGAATGGACCACGAACTGAATAATTAGATATGTTTGATTTCGTTTTGAAAAATAAATTTGCATGTGTTTGTAAAATCGTTTATCCTTTGATATTTGTATTTGATGTTTTTATAATGCTCAATGAATAATATTTTATCAAAATATATTCGTTTGCGCGTATATACTTATATCCTAATAAAAACTTTGTATTTGTAATATATAACTTAAACGTTCTTAAAAAAATAAAGAAACAAAAATTAAACAAAAAAAAAAATAAAGTCGTTGATATAAAAAAATAGAATACAAAAATATTGTTTCTGATGAAATACAGAATCATTTGATAGCTCACTCAATATTTATTGCCTATCACATTGTATATAAATAAGCTGAGAATTCAATATGTATATGCATATGCAAGAATACTAAAAAATATGACTTGAGAAACTGTGATTTAATGTTCATAAACAAATATATTTGACACTGTATAATACAACTAATGTGCCCACATATAAAATAAATTAGATTTTAATACAAACAATATAACTACAACTAATGTGACGCAATGAATACACAACATAATGAAAAACCTGTCAAAGTATATAATGTATTACAACAATTTTACAACGATGGATACAAAATACAAAATACAACACATGGAATCAACTAACATAATATATATACATAAAACCAAAATGAAAAGTATGCTGAATAAACTGCTACACAAAAGTTAATCAAAATAATAAGTATGCAGAATTATCTGGTACATAAAAGTTAATCAAAATGATAAGTATGCAAAATATACGGCAACATAAAAGTTGATCAAACATAAATTAAGTAGTTTTAAAACAAGAAGAAGAAATCTTCAACAAATGCACAACTACTCTATTTCAATTGGAGCAGACCCAACACGAACAGATTAAGGCATGCTATGCGTTGGGGGTGCTTCAGTGTCACTAATGGCTCCGTTGTCTTGCTTTTGCTGAGCATAATTCCAAAGAAGCGCAACATATCTTAACCTTAAAAACATTACGTCAAAGATACCACTTGGATTTCCTTGACCATAAGACAGCCACTCGGCAAAAACAAGCATATAGATACCGCAATCCCTGCATAAAACATGAGAATAAACAATTAAAATTCAAATACAAATAAAAATGAAATATTCTGTACTATATTTATGTTTAATATTAATTTTTTTCTATATTTGTAAGTACTTTATTTCATTATCCATAGTGATTAAATATATGTTGATTGTTTTTGTGTCCAATATATTTTCAGAACAACATAAACAATCACAATGTTGCTCAAGGACCACAACATTTTACAACTCCAGTTGTATGAGAAAATCAAAATCAGGTAGACATAACTCATTTTGAAAATAAAGATTATTATTTTTGTATTTTGTTTTTCTTACTATGTTTATGTTTAATTTAAATTTGTATTCTATGTTGTTAAAACTATATTTTATTATAACTATTTTTTATTTATATGTTTAGATTATTTTTGTATCAAATATCTACCTGGATTGAAGGGACTTTTTGATGATGAGAAGACGGAGTGTGATGAAAAAGCTCAAATGATGGCAGCAAGGAAGTTTTCCAAGTATGTTCATTATAAATTTTGTATTTTTCATATGATTTACCGGTATTGTTTTTATTCAATCTCCCTTTTTCAAGGATCGTTCAATTTTTGAGAATTCAAATTTGGGAGACATACCAGATATTGTTGGGGGTGCTGATAAACAAGTATGTTGGTTAACTTGACATAATAATATAGTGCAGTTGGGATTATTTTGATTATTGTTTATAATTAATATTTTTATATTTTTAAAGGTTGATTGTGACAATTCCCCTGTTCGTACTCTGATCACTGTAGATGCCAGCTTTAGTTCGTCTAAATCAATAATCCCAAGTGTATGTTTTCTAATTATATAAATTAATTACTTTTTATTGTTATTAGGCTAATTTGCATTTGAATAATATTATTTTTTTTATTAACTAAGATGCCTTAATCATCATTTGTATTTGACAAACCCAAAAAAATTAGGTTGCTTGTTTTTTAAGGACAACATGATTTTTCAGATCAAGATGACAATAATGAAGAGGATCAGTTCAGATTTACTACCCCTATTCAGTCTATAGTTCTCATGGAAGGATCACAACAATCACAGTTTGAGTTGGATGATTCTCTGATGCCAAGTCTCAGTAACATAAAAAGTATTTGTGTTACTGAGAATACCATTAATGCAGAGCAGAGCATCATCATGCACATTCAAACCACAAGCAATGACAACCCAAATATGCAAAAACAGGCTAGCATGGAGAGTCTGAACAAAATAAGTCATGTTCACACACCATTACCTAGGCATAGGATTAGACGTCAAGGCCCTTTCAATACATCCTCATATCTGACTTCGTTCGGCTCATCATGTATAAAGACATAACAAATTTTAATGTCTTTTAAATCTGATTTATATATTTACTCTAATTTTTGTATATGGTATGTTATTCTTTAATTTAATATTTACAACAGGTACTTCATAGGTGCAACCAATTATTTTTTAACTGAAACACACGTTCATCTTTGATCTTAATTCTGGCAATCGTGATATTATTATATGGGATGCACACCGGTCATGAATTCGCGAAGGTCTTCTTGCAAAACATGAGAACAAGTATTTAAAACACATAGTCAATTTTTATGTGTTTTAAATACTTACTTCTTCTCATGTTTTGCAAGAAGACCTTCGCGAATCCATGACCGGTGTACGTCTCATATAATGACATCACGATTGCCAGAATTAAGATCAAAGATGAACGGGTGTTTCAGTTCAAAAATAATTGGTTGCACCGATGAAGTAGCTGATGTAAATATTAAATTAAAGAATAACATATCATATACAAAAATTAGAGTATATATATATATATATATATATATATATATATATATATATATATATATATATATATATATATATATATATATATATCAGATTTAAAAGACATTAAAATTTGTTATGTATTTATACCTGCAGATGAGCCGAACGATGTCAGATATAGGGATGTATTGAAAGGTCTTGGACGTCTAATCCTATGCACAGGTAATGCGTGAACATGACTTATTTTATTCTGACTCTCCATTCTAGCCTGTTTTTGCATATTTGAGTTGTCACTGCTTGTGGTTTGAATGTGCATGATGATGCTCTGCTCTGCATTAATGGTATTCTCAGTAACACAAATACTATTTATGTTACTGAGACTTGGCATCAGAGAATCATCCAACTCAAACTGTGATTGTTGTGACCCTTCCATGGGAACTATAGACTGAATAGGGGTAGTAAATCTGAACTGATCCTCTTCATCATTGTCATCTTGATCTGAACAATCATGTTGTCCTTCAAAAACAAGCGACCTTATTTTTTTGGGTTTGTCAAATACAAATGATGGTTGAGGTATCTGTAGTTAATAAAAAAATAACATTATTCAAATGCAAATTAGCCTAATAACAATAAAAGTAATTTGTTTATATAATTAGAAAATATACACTTGGGATTATTGATTTAGACGAACTAAAACCAGCATCTACAGTGATCAGAGTACGAACAGGGGAATTGTCACAACCAACCTTTAAAAATATAAAAATATTAATTATAAACAATGATCAAAATAATCCCAACTACACTACATAATTATGTCGAGTTAACCAACATACTTGTTTATCAGCAGCCCCAACAATATCTAGTACGTCTCTCAGATTTGAATTCTCAAAAATTGAACGATCCTAGAAAAAAGGAGATTGAATAAAAACAATATCGCTAAACCATATAAAAACTATAAAATTTATAATGAACATACTTGGAAAACTTCCTTGCTGCCATCATTTGAGCTTTCATCACACTCCGTCTTCTAATCATCAAAAAGTCTCTTCAATCCAGGTAGATATTTGATGCAAAAATAGTCAACATATAAATAAAAAATAATTATAATGAAATACAGTATTAACGACATATAAAATACAAATTAAAATTAAACGTAAACGTAGTAAGAAAAACAGAATACAAAAATAATAATCTTTCTTTTCAAAATGAGTTATCTCTACCTGATTTTGATTTTCTGATACAACTGAACTTGTAAAATGTTGTGGCCCTTGAGCAGCATTGTGATTGTTTCTTTTAATCATAGGCTTTCGTCTGCTTGCTGCTGTGAAATATGAGTTTCACAAAGTAGTCACCTGCAAACACTACATATATACAGAAGCAGCAAGCCTTCCAACACAATAATGATAAATTTCTTATAAACATAGCTAGAGAAGCAGTCACAAGTAGGAATAACGAAAATCCAATACTAAACCTTATACCATTAAGAAATAACAAAAACCCAATTCAAACAAACAAGAATTACACAGTATACAAACCTCTAAATTAGCATAGAAGTCACAAAAAATCAATTTTAACTCATTGAGCTTGAATCTGGAAGAAGTTTAAACCCAAAAAAAAAAAGCGAGAGAAAGCTTAAATCTGGGAAGAAGAGAATCTGCACCTGGGAAAATCGAATTGAACTCTCACTGCATCAAGCAAGATATATGGTCGGAACCAAAATCAAAAAAGAACTTAGAATTTGCTATGATCTTTCTGTAAAGAAGTGAGACCAACGGGTAACTTTAGAATCTAGGTTTAAGAAAGTGGGTTGAAGTGGAGAATATATTGGGCTCAACTCAGAATTAATTTAGAACGAGTTTATTGGGTTGGTTGAAAACTGACCCAAATCTGAATTATGTTGAACACAACCCATTAAAGTATGGGCGGGTTGGGCCGGTTATTAAGTTTAGGCTCAATTTTGACACCCCTAGGCATAACATTTAAACATAAGCACATGTAGAGTTCATTTGTTTGCTTAAAAATAGGATAGCTTTGTGCACTAAGCTCCCGCTATGCACGGGATCCGAAAAAGGGTCGGACCACGAGGGTCTATTGTATGGAGTCTTACCTTGCATTTCGGCAAGAGATTGTTTTCATAGCTCGAACAAGAAACCTCATGGTCAAATGGTAACAACTTAGCTAGTTACGCCAAGGCTCCCCTAGTGATGCGTGAACGTGAATTATCCATTTCTATGCAAACAATGCATTATTGGCAAGTATCTTTTTCTCCCTAGATAAAAATTAAAAAACAAGCTAAGGGCGCTGAATTACCTGGCTCATAGACTTCTGGATCAATAGGCCTTAATTTACCATTTGCTTTAATCTTGTTTGCAAGTTATAGCTGCAATTGGCAAAAGCGAGTGAACTATGGATTCATCCATAGCACAGAGATACTTGTGATCATTATGCAAATATTAAATAGAATAATACCAGAGCTCCGGTGGCTGCTGGATTCCCTACTGTAAGAGCCATGGACATGGCGGTTTTCCCGTTCTCCGTCCTTCCTATTGCCAAGAGTGTCGATCTATGAGTTTCAGCATGGTCGTCTGGGTAATCTACTACCACTTCATGGTGTAAGAGCATTATATCTGACACAAGTGATATTAGTGGTAATCTGGCATGTAATAAGTTGGCATAAAAAGTGATTATGAGAACTACCTGCTCTGTTTTGGAGTATGCTAATTTTTATTCCATGCGCAAACATGTTACTTCAAATGGAGATTTGCAGGATGATGGCATTTCCATAGCTCTTGAAATCCCAAAAAGCTATTTGGATATTAAGTAAGCTTCTTATCATTCAACCAAAACATTTTTCTTATGAATAACAAACAATACTTCACTTTTTATACCAATATATTCCCTTTAAAGAACATACTTGTTCAATGCTTCAAGTGGAACAGATTGAACCTTAAATAGTCGTTTCAACTTACATTATTGTTTTTGCTATATTGACTGCAGTGTCCTTGTGTGTGCAAAGCCCAGGAGCTAATATCCTATCGATGATGTATTTTTTCATCAATTACTGATTCAGGCAAAATCTTTCCATCGATCCCAAGAAGTCCAAGCAAAAACGTGTTGTGCGTGGGTCTGATCCCATCCTTAAGAATCAGAGTAGATTTTGTACTGAACAATCCTATATTCACAAGTATCCCCATTATTTGACTAAAACTTGTGGAAAATATCTATTCTTAAGATGTCAACCAAAAATCTGATTATATGAAAACGATCAAGTCTATTACTCCCACAATCTTAAAGAATTAAACACTTAAGTTGTATTCAAAGTTCAATCTTTTTAAGGACTGAAAATAAATAAATAAATAAAACCATCCTACAAGGTTGCCATTTACAAATATATTCCACATGCTTGACTAAACAAAAGAAGCAGTTGCTCCCATGTGAGTGGTGTCTTACAGACCAAAATAAATAAACAAATAAAAGCTTTTAGACGAGGTAGTGATACAATTCATAAGAATAGGTGTGACTTGCCAAAACCATAAAGCAGATTATTTGAGAAGGGTGGTGTTTCAACTTCTTTTAAACATTATATTTTCCCCTTTGAATGCATTTTATGGATGTAAGAAATATTTAAAAGCCTCTTTCTATTGTCATTATTCCTCAACTAATTTGAGCCATTGGTCAGAACTCGAGTCTCTTTAACCAAGAGCTTTGTATGAAGCCCAGTAAATGTAACTTGCCTTCATAGCGGAGTGTTCCTCGGAAGATGGTTGATGCTTCTTCTGATATAAGTCTTCATACACTAAGGAGTTGCGATTTGGGAGACACTCTAATGCAAAGGCTGGAAAATCAGGAAGACGAAGCTTTGCAGCTGAATCATAAAGCTTCTGACCAGCATTTAATATATTGTTAGTAAAGCAAAAGCACATATATGACTGTTAAATTAGGTCTTGGGCCAACTCACACCACAAAAACCACAAAAGTTAGCTCAAAGGGAGGAGGATTGTCCAAGCCTTATAAAGAGTCCACACATCTCATTAACCACCGATGTTGTATTTTTGTTATTCTTTAACACCCCACCTTACGCCCAGTTCTTAGTATATGGTGCATGGACAATTTTTATTTTGGAGGCTCATCATCGGGTGAGACGGGTCCTGCTTTGATACCATATTGAAGAGTATGACCATCTCATCTAAAAGCTTAAGCTGTTAGAGAGAGTACACTTTATTATTTGATTATATTCTCAACACGCGTGCGGGCCTAGATTTTTTTCATGGGCCAAGCACGTCCAAATTCTTTTTTTTTTAATGAAGTAAGAAGAATGTCATTAACAAAGCATCAAGCAGATGCACAGGTTACAAAAGAAAGAAATATCAGTTCCCAAAAAGGCAAAAAAAGCTATCTAAACAGCTAACAACAGAGATCTATGGAGCTGATAAATTCTAGGTAAGAATTGAGACTAAGTACAGGAGAGAGATTAACCCAACCAAAAAGAGTAATCAAACATCTTGCTTTAACGGTAGAGATGGGAGTTGGGGTACCATTAAAACATCTTTTGTTCCTCTCCGTCCATAAGCACCACAAAATACAGGCTGGAACCAACGACCAAATCTGCTTGATGGACTTCCCAACTTTCCAAGAACTCCAACACAGAAAGGCCTCCCTCAATGATCTTGGCATGACCCAAGTGAGTCCAAAAAGTGAGAAGAACATGTTCCATAGGCCTGTTGCAATTGTGCAATGAAGGAACAAGTGATTAATAGATTCTGAGTTGCACAAGCACATGTAGCATCGGTTGGCTATTTGGAATTTCCTCCTCATGAGATTATTCTGAGTCAAGCAAGAATCTTAGGATTAATTTCCATGGCCATTGATCAATTCAGGTCTTCTTGGAGATTTGTTGAATGTAGCATAAACTGAGTAGGATCTGTCCCTGCTATGTCTCCAGATAAGTTTGTCCCTGCGTTGATTGTTGATTGCACTAGTTTGAATGGTGGCCATAAGGCTAAAAAGCTCTTCCAACCCCACTCATTAAAAGATTTCTCCTTAGGATCAGATTCCACACATTGTCTTTCCTATACTGTGAGATGGTTGAGTCTGGATGAGATGCAATCTGGAAAATGTTTGGAAAAACATTCATTAAAGGAGTGTCCCCTAGCCAAATATCTTTCTAAAACTGAATATGTCCCCATTTCACACCACAAGTGAGACATCACTGAAGAATATTTCCCACGGTTTCCTTATATCTCTCCAGACCCCCATACCATAAGAGTACCGACTTTATTAGAGCACCAACGACTATCACTAGTCGCCTCTTGATTGTATCTCCAGTGCCACTTTAATAGCATACACTTGTTATGTAAGGCCAGGTCTTTTATCCCCAATCCTCCATATTGTTTTGGCACAGTGACTTTGGCCCATTCAACAAGGTGAATTTCGTGGTCCTTGTTGTTGCCTTCCCAGAGAAAGTCTCTCCTAATTTTGTCAAGTCGATGTTTCACCTGAGCTGGCATAAGGAGTAAGGACATAAAATAGGTGGGAATGTTGTCCAATACACTATTGATGAGTGTTAATCTTCCCCCTAGAGAGAGGTATTGTTGCTGCCAGGAGGCTAACCTTCTCTCAAACTTTTCCACAATCACATTCCAAACTTGAGATGATCTATTTATGGCACCCAAAGGCATACCCAAGTAGGTGGTGGGAAAGGAGCCAATAGGGCAACACATAATATCTGCCATATCTTCCAGATCAGGGGCCTCATTTACAGGGTATATAGTGCTCTTGGATATGTTGATGTGGAGACCTGATAATGCTTCAAAGAGCATAAGGGTGAGACTAAGACATTGCACTTGAGATTTCTTAGCTCCACAGAAAACCAAGGTGTCATCAGAAAATAAAAGATGTGAGATCGAGACTGGTGAACCATAATCGTTGCCCACCTCAAAGCCTTCTATACATTGAAGTTGTTTAGCCTTCTCCAACATCCTACTCAAACCCTCCATAGCCAGAATAAAAAGGAAGGGTGATAAGGGGTCCTCATGCCTGATGCCTCTATCGGGAGAGAAAAACCCCACAAAACTTCTATTCACTAGTACAGAATATTTTATGGTGGAGAAGCTATACTTGATCCACCTAATCCATCTCTCTCCATATCCCATTTGCCTTAGGATTGAAACAAGGAAAGACCAACTCAATTTATTAAACACCTTCTCAATATCAAGTTTAAAAAGCAGACATGGAGTACCACTTTTCTGCTTCCAATCTAGAACTTCATAGGCAATAAGTGTTGCATCAATGATTTACCTTCCCTGAACAAACGCATTCTGAAAACCAGGGACTAGATTCCCAATCACCTTCTTTAGCCTTTCTGAGAGCACTTTGGCCTTTTGTACACACTACCAATAAGACTGATAGGCCTAAAATCCTTAAAAATATCGCACCTTTCTTTTTAGGGACAAGTGCAATTAAAGAGGCATTAAAAGGTTTCACCATGTGGCAATTGTTGTGGAAGTGAATGAGTGCACCCAAAATATCTTGCTTGATAATTCCCCAGCACTTCTGATAAAACCCCATAGAGAAGCCATCTGGCCCTAGACTTTTGTCTGGGGCACATGAGTTGATTGCATTCACTATTTCTTCTTCTTCAAAGGTTAGCTCCAAAGCAATCTTCTCTTCAGAAGTCAAACTGCCCAGACCCTCAAAAGAAGCAGTAGGGCTCCATGATTCGTTTTCAGAGTATAACTCTTGGTTGAAGTCAAGAATTACCTCTTTCACCTGCTCTTTTCTTTCAATGAGGTCATTTCCTACCTGCAGTCTGTCAATGTGGTTGTATCTCCTGTGGGAGTTGGCTATTCTATGAAAGCATTTTGTGTTTCTATCCCCCTCATTTAACCCTATTTTGTGTTCCAAATTCTTTTTGATTTGTGGTTGTATCTCCTGTGGGAGTTGGCTATTCTATGAAAGCATTTTGTGTTCCTATCCCCCTCATTTAACCCTATTTTGTGTTCCAAATTCTTTTTGATTTAGATGGCGGTGAGATTCGATCTCAGGACTTTTGTCTTCTCTAATACTTAGGTCTAACTCGCACCCTAAACGTTAGCTCAAAGGGAGGAGGAATATCCAAGCCTTATAAGGAGTCCACCTATCTCAGTAACCACCGATGTGGGACTTTTGCCATTCTTTAACACCCCACCTCACGCCTAGTGCTTAGCATCGGGTACGTGAGCAATTTTGATTTTGGGGGCCAACATCGGGTGAGACTGGTCCTGCTTTGATACCATGCTAAATTAGGTCTTGAGCCTTACTCACACTCCAAAAGTTAGCTCAAAGGGAGGAGGATCGTCCAAGCCTTATAAGAGTCCACTCATCTCATTAACCACCGATGTGGGACTTTTGTCATTCTTTAACAATGACAACCACCATCCATGCCAATGGTCCATGAATGGTGGAGATAACTTAAGAGATGGCAGTTGAAATTTTGGAAAGCTAGTGTGGATTATCATGGGAGATGAAGCTATTAATTTTGGCTAAGAGAGACCAAAAACATATAATGAGGCCATAAACTCTTTAAGATTGTCTAAAATGATATACAAAGGCAAGTAGAAGCAGATTCTAAAGTTGTTTTAGACTTTTAAGTACAATATACTTCTTCATGGACAGAAATCAATACAGTTCTTATGCTAAACAACTCACCTTCGACATGGATAATTTCCCCTTGATATTTGTAGGTTGTTGGATTCCACCCAGCTCTTATCTCTCCGGCTCGACTCCAACTAGATATTGTTTCAACACAACAATATTAATAATGAGTAAAATGATTGAGATGTGAAATCAACAGAGTAGGGAGAATACTAAGAAGTAAATGATAACAGAGAGATTATGTCTACTTCACTATAACCAAAAAAGTAAGATAAAAACTAACTACCACAGAATGGAATGTGGTAAACATCCATGTGAATATATTACATTCAGTAGGTTAAAGTGGATAATAAATCAAGTGAGTGAACATAAATAATTATCCACTTTATGTGTATGCGGTCTTACCTTGGAAAAAAGAGAAGTTACTCTCTAGTTAAAAATTTAGTTGACGTTTTAATCGCCAAGGAAAAAGGCAATGTTGAGGAAATTTGGAGAGGCCACTATATGTGTTTTCATTTGCAATAAGTGCCAATGAAGAAAGCAGAAGAAATACCCGACAGTTTTTTGCGAATGTCTTACCAAGTAGCTAATACAATTGAGCTATTAGGGTCATTTAACCAACTTTTTCCTCAAAAGAATATAATGAAATGAATTTTATTATTCAAGCAGATTTTAGCCACATCTTCACAACTCTATTTTTTTCTCAGCATTTCATTACCCACCTATTCAAGGACCGAAGATGTACAATAATACAAGGAAATAAAGTACACATGCTATTAATTTTAGAAAAATGAAAACTATAAAGAAGGCAATCATACTTAAACACTACAAGTATGTACCTTATTAAATGATCTTGAAAGATTTAAATGTACCGCCATGTCTTGGCAGGTGGCTACCCAACCATACACTTGAAAGATTTGTTTTGATGGCTGCTTCAATTGAGTAAGATCCCTGGACTATACATGGAAAATAGATTTCTGTAACACAAAGCTATGAAATTTTTTAACTCAAGCATTTGAAGTACATTAAGTGAAGATTCGGCACGTGGCATGAAGAATCTTATAGATCATTGGCATTTAAGTATCTTCTTGATCCAAAATTGGTAAGAAGAACAAAATCTTGGATGTCACATTAGATAGAATTCACCAACTCTAGAACTGCTAGTGAAACAGTTTCTCCAAGTGAACAGAATTTAAGGTTGTCAAGGGGCCAGGCTGGACCGGTCCGGTCCACCAAAAAATCAACTCGGACTGGCTCATGTGAAGTAATACGGGAACATGAAAGATTAAAAAACTCGATCAAGTGAAGCAATATATCGATTACATCGTCTTAAATAAATATGTCAATCTTACCATCTCACGTGGCTCTGGAAGTTTTCTTGGATCCACAAATGTATGAGGAAAAAGCTTAAAAATTTCTTGTGCACCACGAGACACTACAAAGGATTTCAAGATTTATCCAAAAGATATACAATGAGAAGTTTTATGGAGCACATTGTGAAATGAGTAGATCAAGGAAATAGGTGAATAGAATATATCTTGAATAGAAGTTGAACTAGAAATGTCAATGAACTGAAATTAGTGAGCCTAAGTTACTGTACACAGTACCATTTCCAAAACCAGTGAGAACAAATACAAGAGAACAGATTCCCGATGAAAGTCCCTTAGTTGCTATCTGTTCACCAACAGAAATCATTGCAGCCTTAGCCGCAACCAATGAAGAGTACATGTAAGATGAGCCGAGTGAGAGAAAAGGTGTTGAGTAGCCATGATTGAGATACCCTGATATGCACATCCTTAAATTAAGTATTAGTAAAACACCAAAGGTACTAAGGAAGAAGAAAAGAACATACACGCACACACATTACTGGAGTCCGCAAAAAAAGATAAACAGCAGGGTCTATGTTCATGCAAAATCCAACAAGAAACTATACATGAAATTCAATAAACCATCTTTTCAAGTTATAAACAAAATGCTTACAGAGTCCCAATCCACGTAGAAAATCAATCATTCCAGCTCTACCAGCAAATTTACCAAATGCAAGTAACCTCTTTCCAGTGTCTTCAACTATAAGCTCATAGTCGAACAGAGATGCCCTTTCAGCTAAGATCTAGATATCCATCAAAAATGTTAATCTTCGAGAAAAAAAAATTACCACGCCTGTTCAGTCAATATTGCTGACTAGAATTAGAGCTACATACCTTATCCAACAAGGGCATATTTTCCTTTTGTGCCTTTATCAGGAAGAATCATCTCCAACTGCAATTCAAGTTAAATAACCATCACCTCAAGAAGTAAATCAAATTTTTCTTTTTTTGTGAAAAATATTTAGCACCTTGGGCTGTTTGATACCCAAGATGAGACCACATTGGAACAAGTCCTCAGATATCTCACATCCAACATCTTCATAGAGAGCATAATGATGAACACGCTTCGTATATGGCTGCACAATGATAAGTGACACTCCAGTCTTACCCCTGCCACCATGCAGCAGTCTAGCACAGTGTGAAGGAGTCAGAGGAGCCCATCTTTCCCACTTGTTGGTCACCTCTAAGAGGATACCAACCACTCCATTTCCAAACATTATCAAAGGCCAAGTAGTTCTTGATCAAATTTGGGCAAAGTTAATCTTGGTGACAAAATAAAGACACAATTAAGACGTCAGCAACAACAACATACTCAGTGTAGTCCACACAGTGGAATCTGGGGAACGAAGACCTTACCCCTACCACAAAGGTAGAGAGGATGTTTCTAATAGACCCTTGGGGTAACATAACATATGTGAAAGCATAATAACTCGCGTTGAACAATAAGTACAACAAAATAATATGGTATAATCAAAGTGCAAGAAACACCACATAGTAACAAAAATCGAACGACAAAATACTAAAAAATAGCTAGACAACCCTCTACTACTTGGTAACCTACTAACCTAATCTATGTCCTCCACAACCCCCTATCAAAGACCATGTCCTCGGTGAAGACATTCGCACCAACTGATTTTCAAATAATCACAAACCAACAAATCCAACTTAATCTCCTTTAAGCTACTTCAGTACCAAGATCTGAGCTTAAGATTTATCCTTCTTGAGCATATTCCGGGTCAACCTCTTTGGAATCCTCTGTATCATCTATATCATCTATGGGTATATCTTCACCGAGGTAATCGAAGGAACCTGAGAATGCATTAAAAGTAGGTAAAAGTCAACCAGTTATTTAGATAAACAAAAATAAAAGAACGAAAAGTTATGACTTCAATATACAAGATATCTCTATACTATGAACACGTCAACTATACTTAATCAAATTGCATAGCATAACCGTTTAATCAAATTGCATAGCATAACCGTTTAAAGTATGATGACAATGCTGACAAAAGAAAATGTGAGTGAATGCATAATAACACACAGTTTTCACAGCAGAATATGTAATCGCAGATCTCTGGCAGCCGCAGGAATGCAATTTTAAACCAACAAAGGAAGTTTACGAAAGGTAATAAACTATGACTCGCCTAAATAGTCATAGAAGTTGTAAAAGGTAAAAGAACGAAGGGTAGAATCTATTACTCTTCAAAGGGATTCCGTATAGAAATTATGCTTGTCATGTACATGGAATATTCCTAAACTAACCAGAGCTTAAGCTTTAGCATTAGTTCATTCTTGCACTAGCTATTTGAATCCTTTGTGAACGTCAAATACATTACTAACTAAACTGTATCTAAGGTGGCTCTATATTATATCAGAGAAAAAAAATTCTGGAGGAGAAGTGAAAATGTTCAATATTTATGTCAGAGAATCATTTTTCCAGAAGAAAAATGTAGACAACCAAATACTTCAAATGTTAGAACTTCTGGTTTTCTTCTCTCTATGTCATAATAATCAAAGAACAGTACATAAAACTTCAACTAGTGTCAGTTGAATACAGATAGCGGATCATGAATCATAAGGCGAAATAATTTTACGAACAATAGAGGAAGAAAGTTTACATCCTGAAATTAATGGGGCTAGATTTGCAGCAGGCTTCCTTGATTCTGGCATTTTATTGAGAAGATACTCGAGTTCCAGAAACTGTAGAAGAGCTTCTGTCTGAGGGTTTTTATAGAAACCTGTGAAGGAAACGGAAAAGAGAAAGAATCAACATCCACACTGCTATAAAGTATCTTTCAATATACTACTAGATAAGAAAAAGAACTAGTACTACACTAAACAGTACTCACAGACTTCAAAATGGAGATAACAGTGAGATTCTACTGGACAAAATTTTAATGTCACTTGTAGAGTAGTTCAGGACAAACTCAGTTTTTATTCTAGATGATTATAACAGACTCAGTTGACTCCAGTGAGCAACTTATGACACACAAAAAAAAGTAATTGCATAGATAATGTCCTGGTGTACAGATCATCACCATGGAAGACACCGTCAGCTACAGGTTGAGAAGGTTTGTAGCATGGCGCAGTCTGAACAAATTCAAACGGCTTGGATCCTCTTGTCTGCAGCTTATTTCTTACAAACTGGAGGCACTGTTCTGTGCCGAGATGCACACTACTACAATCAAAATGGAGGGAGTTACGAGTTGATTTCCCTGAAACATGATTAAAAACAGAACTATGAAAAGTACATACTCATAGTTCGCATTCTTGATTGTCAAGGGCAAGACAGCATTATACTTTCTTGTGATAGCCAACCATTCTTCATCAAGTTGAAGTTCATGTGGTCCTGGTCCGGACTCAATTTCGATAACCTATAAAACTCAGTGAGTCACACACATAAATTTAGGCTGGATACATATGCGGCCCCTTAAAACTTTTCCGATTTTTTACATCTAAACACTTAACTAAGATTTGTACCTATTGAACACTTTAACTCCAGTCAAATTGTGTCTATTGATTACTTATTTCACAAGTCTAAACAACTTGAAATGCGTGAAAATCACTTAATGTGACTTGGCAAGTAAAAGCAATGACAAAAAGACATGTCAGCAACGATAACAAAAAGGCAAAAGAAAAGTGAGTTGGCCTGAAAAGACTTCTGTAAATCTCCTCTCCAATGAGGTTATTTTCCCGAGAAGCAGAAATAATTCAGATTTGGAGCCTTAAAAATAATTCGGTGAAACAGAGGAAAACAAAATCAGACTAGGGTCACAAAAGCGTTCCTAGATTTGGCAGAATTATATTGAGGAAAAACATAAATTTGGATCTCACCTGACAATATTCCAGTGAAGACCAATAGGTTCCAGATTGGACTTATATGTTGGTTTAAAGAGATAGGAATAAAGAATTCAGATCAACTTTTAGAATTCTTAGGAATCATTGTAAGTATTACTCTTTTTGTTCTTTTCTAATTTTCTAATGGTCTCCAGCATATCCTTATATCCTTAATGCCGAAGAATACAATGTTACCAATTCTCAAAAAAATAGATTCCAAATTTGTGGGATTATACAAATCAGTTTAAAGACTTTGAGGGAAGGATTTCGGGTAAAAGGATGAGAAGAATAGTACAAGAGGAAGGAGTCTGATGGCCAGCACTATGGAAGATGTGATTCCACTTGAATCTGAAGAAGGAAGAAATTTAAAAGCATGTATTATTGTTCTAGAGCTGAACTCTACTTATTAGCAGTAAGAAAAGAAAGAAGAATTCACAAAAATCATTTGCTGGTGTATTTTTTCTTCTCATGAAACGTACAAGAAGAAAAGTTGGAAAAAGGCCAGAAACCAATTTTCCAGCAGAAATCTATTTTTCCGTCAATCACGCGCTCAAGTTCAGGTGATGACCACGCAACTTGCCATGTCACCAAGAGTGTCTGATAGGCACATTTTGAGATTAGATGCAGTGTTCAATAGGTTATATGCTTAGCTTAGGTGTCTAAATGAAAAATTCCAACAAGTTTAAGTGTTCGTGTATGTATTCAGCCTTAACTTTATCTGGAACTATAAAAAGATCTTCTTGACTCAGTAAACAGCAAGGTGCAGAGGGAGACCTGCAAAAAGTTTCTACCAGGGAGGCACTTATCAAGAGCAAGAAACTTAGTGGAATGACCATCCTTCTCATGCTGAACTAAAGCAGCAAATTTGCAGTGCAGATGTGCAGAAAACCAGTAAGGCGGCCTCAACTTTCCCAGTAATTCTGCAGCAGGTTTGCTTCCCAGAGTTCCTTCCTGAATCTGAAAGAGCACATATCTGAAATTATCAGAGCATTAAGGGGCCCAAAAAAAAAGACACAAATATAGTTCTACACTTCAGAAGACGAATATGACACGAGGGCAAAGAAATTAAAGAAATGATAAACACAATTTCTGTGAACAACTGAACATAACAGATATGTAGATATTTTCTTACTGAAGAAAACTAAATTAACAGAATCAAAGGTTTGGGATCCCAACTTCAGTCTTTTAAGTGCCACATCATGAGAGTATATGCTCCCAACTGTTACAAAGAAATAAGAATGGTTTGGGACGAATTGGGTTCTGTGAGGGGACTGATAGAAGGGCCTTGGGATATTACCTCTTGCTCAAAGAAAGGTTTTTGACAAAGAAGAGCTTTCAAGTCCCCACAGGCGGTGATGCCAACAGGCCAGTCATGTGAAAGAAAGATATCAATTGGTTCCTCAATTTGCAAGAGCTTGTGGACATCATACTCGCGAACGTGATATATCGATCGAATATCCTGTTCACTATAAGGTAGCTTCTCATAGTGCCCTGCCCAATATCAGGCAATTATCACATATAGCAGTCATGTAAATCCAATTTCAAATTTATAGAACTTATATTCAGTAACAAATCTAGAGGAGCTAGGTACAGAGAATTAGCCAACCAATAAAACTTGCATTTGACAAAACCTAGAAGTTTGCTAACACATCAACAACAAAAATGTCAATATCCAAATCTAGATAGTATTTGCTGGGACTAACATACCCATATTGTAATGGTGTGATTTATAAATTCCGGAAAGGCCACCAATTCGAATGTTGCCAAACTTTATTACTCCAGCAAATCCAAGGAAGTATATCTGAGGTGCTGCCCATCCTCCATAGTACCTGGAAGCACAAATAGTCATTGTATTACGAGGCAAGTTGAGCAAACTAGCAT
The DNA here is from genome assembly GCA_027705065.1 of Solanum peruvianum. Taxonomy (NCBI): domain Eukaryota; kingdom Viridiplantae; phylum Streptophyta; class Magnoliopsida; order Solanales; family Solanaceae; genus Solanum; species Solanum peruvianum. The sequence goes on along the minus strand of JAKWJD010001761.1, from coordinate 7,059,933 downwards.
ATCAGAAGGGATGTATCCTACATTCCATGTTATTCCTCATTCACCATTCCATCTTATAATACCTTTATAATTATAGCTGAAAGAGCATCTATGAACAGAAAAAGAATCTCCTTCTCATGCTCAAGTTTGCAAGAGAAGAGAACAATCCAGAATGCATCCAACAGAGAAATTTTAAGGAAACCCGGTGAATTATGCCATTGGAGAAATACAACATGACTGGTCATATCAAACCAGCTTTGAACTTCGTGCTCAAGTAAACTAAACAATAACTTGTGAGAAAATGAAATCCTTAATATTCTTCTTCTTTTTTCTAAGTTGCAACACCTCAACGGCTAGTTCCAAAAACAATTCTTTTAATAAATAAAGTAAAAAGTTTATAAGGTCATTTTAGTAATGTTATATGGGAGTGAATACTGGACTTCTAAATTCATGCACATTTCTAAGAGGTGTCGTAGAAATGCCAGAAGTTAAGATGAATGTGACGTCATTTAAAAAATTACATCCGACAGAAGGAACAAAGATCATCATGGAGGATAATTCAACAATATGGTGCCTCAGATGATTTTGATTAGTTCTATATACACCTCTAAAAAGACCAGTCGGAAGGTGCGATACTATGGTCATTGAAGGTGTTAAAATAGAACTAGATAGACATAAAACAAACGTGGGGAAGTTGTGCAAAAGACCTAAAACTTCTTAGAATTCAGGAGAACATAGTGAAAAACATAACACAATGAAAGGAAAAGATACATAGGTGATACTAACTTCTACTTCAATTCCATTTTATGTTCAACAGTTTAAATGGGCAAAAAGTTTAAGAAATGTGGAAAGAGTTCTGAAACTTGTGGTCTAAAACAAGCCATAGATATTTGTGTGACTATAAATCATCTCATTTACGCATATATGGAAAGTTTAAAGTTAAATCGTTTCTAAATATAGAAAGGTAACATTCTTTTTAGGATAGAGCAAAAAGGGAAGTGCACCACCCTTCTTTTTTTATTCGTTTGACGAGGGAAGACCTTAAGTACTAAATTAATGAAATTACACCTATATCGCATCACATAAGTTGGACAAAGGGAGTACTTGGGATTAAGGCTTAGTTGTGTTAATTTACTTAGATTATTTCCAATGGTTGCAAGATCTTTCCAGTTGTATTTGAAATTTGTATCACAATAGAAAATATGGAGAACCTTTAGCGCTATAAAATTATTGAGGAAGAATGAATATTGAGGATATGTATAGCCAACCCAAACTAGTTTGGGATTAAAGCATAATTGTTGTTGTAGTAAGTTGTATATCCATAATGGTGGTATCTCGACCAACATGAACACACCTCAATTATTCTACCAAGTAAGCATTTCCTTAGTCTAAACATTTATAATAAAGTGATAAATATACAAATAAATAGATGAAAGCATTTCACGAGTCAAGACACTAAAGATTTAGGAAGTAAACTGGTTCACCTAAAACAATCAATCACTACACAGCACAAACAAAAGCTCTTCATACAGAGACCGTTAACTCATTTGCGATTCTTTCAAGATGTTTTTCTTCAATTTCCATTAATACTATTGTAAGCGCTTGACAGTGAATAGACACTTGAATGTCAAGTAATACAAGAACAACAAAATTTGAATAGTTCATTGCAGAAGACAGCCATCTATCACAGGTAACTTGATCATTTCAACTACATCAAATGACTATAAGACAGCTGACCAGCCATTTAAATTTCAATATTGAACAACTTTTATTAAGACTATATATCATCACAAACAAGATCTAGTGCAAAAAAATATATAAAAGAGAAAACACTGATAAAGATTCTTTGGATGTTCAAGATTAAGAGATGAGGTACAGAAATGTATATCAATCATGGTAACACTTTCATGCAATATTGTCTGCAGTTATCATATATGGGCACCAACTCACAGTTCCCAAAGGTAATTGGATGCTTCGTGGTTTCCTCCAATAAATATAGTTGGAAACGGTGCTACTTTCTCTCCAGAGTAATACTTCCAGAAAGAGTTCATGCTCCGGAATTTAGGTGGCACGTTTAAGCTTTCCAGATCCTTCTCATTCCTAACAGCCTGTTCGCACAAATAAAATATCTCAATTCGTACTAGTCAAGTCAAGGATTTAAGTGAATGCAATTCAATTACTGCAACATTTCAGCCAATCAGTTAATATGAGAAATCTCTTATCTCAAATTTTATTCTTGGTTGTGGTTTTCTTCAATGTAACCATGAATTAAGAATAATCAAGGAATCCCATATCACTACCAACATCATGAAACATAGAAGATCAAAACACTAAAGAGTTGTATTATAACCATTAAAATAAACACTAAAGAGTTGTATCAAAGAAGAATGATTCAAAATAATGAAGAGCACACTTAAACTGAATCAAAAGGATGAGCCAAAGCCTAATTTTCGAATGAATGGATAACAATTACAAGAATAATTATACATAGAAACTTCAAAACAACAAAATCCAAGTGCGATCATTATTTCGTCGTATATGTAAAAAAATACGAGCAAAAGTGTGATCTATTATCAACTCATTTGGGAAAATCAAAAAAATAAGTAATGTGACAAAAGCTAACAAGGAACAAGTGGATTTACCTGAAAGTCGCCGCAGCATAAAAGGAGATCAATCTTTATATTTTGAACTTCTTGCAAATGCAATAAGGTGGCATAAACATTATCCAAGTCTCCGTGCATACACCCTTCTACAGCTATCCTCATCTGCATTTAAGTAACCAAAAATTCCATTAGAGCAACTCCAAATTCATATATAGATATTCTAAACAACAAAAAGTAAGGGTTGTCTCATCATTACTGAGATTACTCAGCCAATCAGTGAAATAAACTAAACAAATAAATAGATATATATATATATATATATATATATATATATATATATATATATATATATATATATATTATAATTTTTGGAACCCCAAATCTAAAAAATTGAAAGACCTAAATATAGAGTAACCCTTCTTTTAAATAAGTATTGTTTAATAATCTATATCTATATCTATATTTATCTATTCTATATTCTATAAAAGTGGGAACCTCAAATTAGATGCCATTTTTATTTAAATAAGTATTATTTAATAATAATATTAAAGTAAGATAAATGTTTAAATTTTGATATGGGCATTAAACATATTCCTTTGTTCTCTTGTGCTATTTGTGGCATCATATAATTCCTTCCTACATTCCGAACGATGTAGTTGTTTGATATATTAGAGAATTTACCTAGCCGCCTTCTTGCACCATGCTATTAGAACTTTGTGCAACAGGAAAGTGTTGAAACTATTTTTCCTGTTTCTATATGAAGCATTCACTTATTTAGTTATCCATGAAAAAGGTTAGATGATACATATTGATGTTCTTATGAGTGTAATTGTGAAGTGACTTCTGGTTTCTTGAAAACATGACTTTTGAGTTTTCTTAATGTAGATTGATGTTAAGAAGAATATCTTTTCACAATTCATTGGCTGTTGTAGGCAAGAACTTCCATATAAGAATGTGACCTTTCATGACAAGTTGATTTTTTAATATAATATTCAATCAAGTTAAGCAAAAGATAATGTAGCTATTGCCACCTGATAAAGGGATAAAGGGACACAATTTATGATAAAATAGAGCTAAATACTTCTATTCCTTGAAATTAAATGAGAAGATGGCAGCAAGCAAAACCAAAACAATACTATAGACTTCAACACAATTTCCATACATGAGCATGCATTCAAAATAAGCAGACAACACTAGTTTTGGTATAAATAACGATCCTAGCAAGCATCTAAACAGATTAAGGCATGGAATGAATATGTAACCTTATCAGCTGCAACCAGATTAAGCAGGAAGCTATAACAAACTTAAATTGCTAGTTGAAAACTTGATATAACATGAACAACATTTCAGCCAGACCAAAGCAAAGTATCAATACATTACATCATGATATTAGGCTATCATTAGTGACAGTGTAAAATAGTGAATTGAAATAACAGAGAAAACAGCGCAGACTACAATTACATCTTCACTGTACCAACAAAAACGAAACACACATTGAAGAAATCAAGTCGTACAGATTAATAGAGATTAAGACATGTGTCCCCATTATATAAAATATAATAGAAAAAAAAAACTCTAGGGCAAGCTCTGTATAAAAATTAAGACTAAGCATTTAAGAAGAGTCAGGTAGGAGATTAAGTAATCAATAACACACAGTAACAACACAATAGAATAAGCAGGAAGTTACCTTTTCCGGAGCAGCAAAGTGGGACGAACGAGTTGAAGAGCAATGACTTCACCGGATTCCGACGAGCAGAAAAACAACAAACAAAACGTTCAACTATAAGTTTAGGAATTCAGATAGATTTGATATCTTTGAGTTGCAAAATTGTGTTCTTAAGAGTATACCCCAAAAGCTGCGTTTTCAAAACAAAAAATCCCCCCTTAACAGTGAGATGGCTTCGTAAGGGAATATTGTTGTATGAGATGATAAGGAGAGTACTGCTATTTGGGTTCAAGTTGGGTCGTTGCTGGAGATGGACGCGATTCTGAGTTCGCTGGCTTCTGCTTTCGCGTGAGAAAGAAGAAGAAGAAGAAACGATGTGGGGTCGGGTATTTGGGCGTTGTATGTTGTAGTGTTGGGTGAATTGGTGGGCTTTTTTTGGTGTTGGCTCTATGAGATAAATTTCTGACATGAGCGAATTACAGAAATAACATAGCAAAATTACAATTTATTTATTTTTTAAATTTATGATTATCAAAATTATTTAAACGAGTATAATAATATAAGTGTTGATATATTAAAATGAGGATCGGATATTTTAATGGTCAAAAAGTTAAAGCGTTGATATATTAAAAAGAGGGTCGAATACATGTCATGATACATTAAAAAGAGGGTTGGATACATTAATGGAGGGTCCGTATAAATGGCAAAAAAAATCAAAGCGCTGATACATTAAAAAAAAGGAAAAATTGTATATAATAGCAAACTAATAACCGAATAGAATAGCTAGGGTTTGATTTAATTGTGCTCCATAGCAAACATTAGCTAAAATTTGCCAGCGTCTCTCTCCCAAAAATCTCGCTCGCCACTCTCCATTCTCGATCGCCTCTCTCGCTTTATAAACAGAAATGTATAATTCTGTTTCTGTTTTGTATAAAGCGAGAGAAAATTGTATATACACATGCAAAAATGTATATCTTCGTGTTATACACTTAATTATACAATTTACAAACATTTTACTTCAAATATTGCAGAGAAAAAGGCCAACGAATTATACAATTGCGAATTATACAATTGCAGTGAAATACAATTTTCTCTAGCTTTATACAACAGAAGTGTATATATTGTGTTTCTGTTTTTGTATAAAGCGAAAAAAACATATATCTTCTTGCTATACACTTATAATTGTGCAATATACATATATTTTAATTCGATTCAACTGTATGCAAAACAAATTATACAATTGCAGCGAAATAGGCCAGCGAATTATACAATTTAGGCCAGCGAATTATACAATTGTATATGTATAGCAAATTATACAGTTTTATGTTTGCTATGGAGCGCAATTATACAAAGTTTGTTATAGCATACAAATATGAATTTTTTGTTTGTTATATGTGAAAGTTGTCCTAAAAAAAGGATGAATTTTAAAGAGGGACGGATATATTGATGACATTTTTGACTTAAGAGAAAAATAAAAGATTTTGAAGATTTATAAAACTTATAAGAGATAATGGTAATAAATAAACTAAAAGGTGAAATTTTTGTAACTATTTTAAAAAAAGGACATATTACAGAAATCACATACTTTTAAGGTAAAATTATAATATATTTCTAAAAATTTATAACGCCAAAAATAAAAATAACACCTCATATACATTTAAGACCATATATATCAGGGATAATGTCCAAGTACCCCCTCAACCTATGCCCGAAATCCCAGAGACACACTTATACTATACTAAGGTCCTATTACCCCCCTGAACTTATTTTATTAATAATTTTTTACCCCTTTTCGGCCTACGTGGCACTATCTTGTGGGCCCAACGATGGTTGACTTTTTTTTTTCAAACTAGTGCCACGTAGGCAAAAAAGGGCTAGAAAATTACTTACAAAATAAGTTCAGGGGGGTAATAGGACCTTCGTATAGTATAAGTGTGTCTCTGGAATTTCGGGCATAGGTTGAGGGGGTACTTGGGTATTTTCCCTATATATCAAGTTATAAACATACTTTTTAAAAATAAATTACTTATAGCACATTATTATCAAGTTATAGCATTTCAATTAAAAATATATTTAATAAAAAATAAATTTTAAGTAATTATGTAAATAATAATTATTATGTTTAAATATTTTTTTAATCTTTCGGTTACCTCTTTTAAAACAAATTCTTAAATTTTTTTAGACTAATATTAATAATAAAAAATTTCAGTTACCTTTTACAGTTCAAATTATAATGTTACCTTTTTAAAATAAAACCTAAATATTAGGAATTTAATTTTAATTAAATCCTTTCTTTACCGTTGTCCAATAACTACCCACCCTCACTACACCCAATAGTCGAACACCCTGCAAAATCACCCAACACGCCTAAAAATCAATTATCTTTCCCAAATCGTCATAAATCATCTCTATAAATTGTCCTCATCATCATCTTCCCCATTTAGAACCGATTCTTCCATATTCCCATCACAGAATCTATTTCATTCCACGGCATCTTCATAGACTATTTTATCTTTTTGTTAAGTTTATTAAGAATGTCGAGGAAAGCCAGTGGAACATCAAGTAAAAGTAAAAAAAATGGTGGTAGAATCATCAGATGATGACTTTCATGCTTCTTCATTCAATATATTGACACAAACTCAATCGCGAAAATTAACTGGAAAACAGACTGTCAAATAAATAAAAAGATGCAAAAGAAAGAGGGAAGACGAGGAAGGGAAAAGAAATTCAAACATCGTCAGAATCGAACTCTGACTATGTTGATGAATTAAAAAATAAAAGATCAAAAGGTATTGAAATTGGTCGATCGACAAGAACGTCCTCAAAAGAAGGAATTAAAGATACAATGCACAAAGAAACCCCCAAAAATTGTCAAGGTCAGTAAAAAAGATTATTTTAAATTTTTGTAAAAATATTATATGTAGTTGAGTTTAACTTTTTTTTAATTTGGCAATCCTATAATATATGAATTATGATTGCTATTTTTGTATTGTATAGTTATTTAAACATTATTTAACTTGACAATTGTTTTTATGTATGAATATTTTATGAGTTATGTATTAATTGTGTAAGATTCATTTCAATGTTATATGTGAAACACGTTGTATTTTTGAAAAAATCTAATATGTATTAATTTTGTTTGAATTATGTATGACTGATGTATTCCAATTGTATGATTTGTGTATGAATTGCATTGACTGCCATGAAATATATATGGTCTGTTGTTTTTTAGTTTGTATGAATTATGTATGAACTGATGCAATTAGTTTGTATGAATTGTGTATGAATTGCATTGATTGTCCATTAACATGGCAGTATATCTATGATTTTATTATGAAATTATATATTAAGTTAAAAGTATTAATTTAGTTCTACCAATTTTATAGGAGAAGAAGGCACAAACATGTTTGTCTTCATGTATCAACATGAATGTGTTTGTTGATCTGTTGACCTTCCTCGGTCAAGACAAGTTCCAACAATTTTTACAAGAAACGCCATTTGAATTTTTTTATGATTTACATAACATAAAATTCCAATGTCAGTTGTTGCGCCATATTTTCCTTATTGAAACTGAAAAGGACAGGGATGACATGTTTGTTATCAACGTAAATAGTAAAGAGTTACACTTTGAATTAAAAGAGTTTGTCGCTGTAACCGATCTGAAATCTGGATCAATTTCTGATTTTGTTTATGACCCGTCTATTCCAAAAAGACTTATCTCAGTAAATTTCAGGGATATGAACAAAGTCCTCCAGTCAAATTTTTACCAAAAGTTTAGAATGAAAAATTATTGGGCAGAGGATGAAAATCGAAATTTTGTACTTTATTTCATCATTTCTGACTGCTTCAGACCCTTCAAAAATAGCAATTTCCAAATTATATTTTGATATAGTTGAGTCTGGCCAGTATGCCATATTTCCATGGGGGAATGAGTGTTTTATTTAACAATTAAAGCGTGCAGTCAAAACTTGAAAAAAAAATCCTTCTTCATTTAAGTTCAATCAGTTCCATATAGCATTGCAGGTTTGATTTTATGAGTGTTGTCATCCATTTGACAACACAATTGATATCCATGCTTCAGATCGCACACTGCGTATCTTGAATTGGAAGACACAAATGACATTATTTTTTTAACGATTCAAAGAAAACAATATTCAGAACACATGACAATTAGGTAATGTTTTATTGAACATTATTAAAGTAATTATAAATTGTTATACATTCTCATATTTTTCTTTGCTGCAACATAAATTCAGAAATATGGTTTTTACTGAAGAAGAGTTAAATTTCATGGACGACACCATTTTAAATCAATCTCACACTCACCATGATTCGGAAGAGCAAGGAACTTCAGAAAAGCATGGCTTTGATTTTGAACAAAGATTTGTAGAGTTGAAAGGTGAAATTGCAGTGGTAGAAATACAAATTTACAATTAAAATAGTTTTTAGATATTACACTATACATATCAAAACTTATTATTTTAATTAACAGGTTAAGACGGAGTTGAAAGATCTCAAAATCACTGTTAGTTCCAATATAATTTTAATGAACTAATATAATTAATCTATATTTTATTTTATTATTTTAATTTTTTTTATACAATGATAAGGTTGACAAGCACACGGTTGATATCAAGACTTAAGTCGATAACTCGACTAAGTTGATAATTGAAGAGATTAGATTGTCAAGAGGTCAACCAATACCAAAGGCACAACAACAAGTATGAATCAATGTCTTTGCTGTGTATGAATGTTGTTTGATCATTGTATGTTGATGTTTTTATGGTAATTATCTGTACATTTATGCTCAATGTTTGACTTTTAACTGAATAATAGAAAAAAAACTTCATATATATATATATGTGAATCATGTATAAATATTTTATTAATTATATATGAAAGTTTCTTATATATGTATGAATGTTTGTATTAATCATGTCAGAAAGTGTTTTTTTCAATATATAAATTTATTGTATCAATGATGTATTAAATGTGTATGAAGTGTCTTTTATATATATATTTGAACACTGTTTGTATTGACATTGTCGGAAAATTAATTTCAGGATGACGCCAATCACAATGTTGCATAATCTGCTAAAGATCTAACGGTTATGCCGTCTGTTTCAATGGATGAACACGTCCACATGTCAAACATCAATGGTATGATATACACATTATTATGAAATGTATTTTATTTTTAAATTTTATTTTTACATAACGATTTTTATCTTATGTACATGAAACTCAAAAGTCAACTGGTGGTTCTTTCAACGCTGACACACCTGGATCATTAACTTCAAAACCACCAACGTTGGAGGATTATCCTGATTTTACTATGACACAAATCATCGCAGTTGATTCAATTCTTAATACTACCACGACTCCAAACGTGCAACCAAGACATAAGAATCCCCGCAAATACGAATTTTCTTCTTATATTAGACTGTCGGAAGGCGAAAGCAGTTCAAAGAAAGTACCTATATTCTTCCCAATCAAACATCCAATCCAAAGTCACAATGAGTTTGATGTTCCAGATGAAATGATCGAGGAGTTCCACCAATGAATTTTCAAAGATGTTTCAAACAGGCATTACAACTATAAATTTTGTTAAATAAATGTATTTTATTTAAATTCACAATTTCAAAATTTATATAATACTTATTACAATATACACAGGAAAGCAGCATACTCAAATGCTAAAAATACATTTCATCCTCAAATGGACTTTGGCGTTGTCAAAATCGCAGAAAAAGATTTTTTTCCATATAATGAGTCAACTGAGCAGACCTTGCGAGGATGGAGTAAGACATAATTTGATTCAATGTTGAATAATTATTTTATAACAATTGAATAAATTTTTTTGAAATGTTTATGAAATCAGTATATAATTTTTTTGTGTATGATTTATGTATGAATTTGGTATGAAACATATATATACCTTTTTTATATTTAATTTATGTAGGAGGTATCGATTGTGTTTTATATATATTTTTTTGTTTGTAATAGCATATTAATACAATTATGTATTATTTTTGAAAGAATGCAAAATACTTTCAAACAGTTACTTCTTACAGTACTGTTGACTGTTGGTTTATGGCGTAGATTGATAACATTGAGAAACAATGGAGACAGTCAGAATGCGACATGAGATGCATTTCCCCAGACCACGATGTTGGACAGTGCATTAGATGATTTAAGTTGCTTTCTAACATTGCTTGGGATAGGGTTGACGAAGTAAGTATCCCTGTCAATATCAGCGACAAATTCCATTGGTTTCTTGTTGTATTCCAAATCAAACTTAGATGTCTACATGTATACGATTTGATGATTGAAGGATTCGTTCACACCAAAAAAGTACAAGAAGCTGTTAATAAACTTGCAACCATGATTCCATTATTTCTGTCAAGCACAGGGTTTTATGGCAAAAAGCTTGATTTGTATGCTAACAATCTCCCTGAGTATCAACACAAGTATCAATCCGAACCTCTCAGTATCAAGCATGTGACAGATGTTCCTTAAGAAGAAGACAGTTCCAAGTATGTATTATTCATTTCATCTAAAATTACATCATCATATAGTTATTATAAAAATTTTCTAATTTTAAATATTTTACAGTGATCATGGTCTATACACATCTCTTTTTGTCGAATATATGAGCAATGACATTTTTGATGTATTTAATATTGATATTGTAACAACATATCATCGTTAGAGGTATGTCACATTACTTTAGCATTATGCAAAATCAAAGAATGAAGAGGGCGAAGTAAGTGAAAGTGAAGTTACGGGTACAATTCCTAGCAAGTATGGTGGACCTCGCACGACAAAAGAACAAGTTATAGACACCACCAATTATCCTACTCCAAGACCCCGTAATAGAAAGAGGAAAATTTCATTGCACCCTTTTACATTATTTTGAATGACATGCTTTTTTTAACTATTGAACTATTTATGTTTTTTTCCAGTGCTTTATTATTAATATGAAATACAGGTTGTTTTATATAAATTATCATTGTTACTATTATTGTTTGAAATACAGTATAACTCTGCATGAACTAGTTAAATAAATGAAAAAATCTTTAAAATAAATATTATGTAGAAACGTTGTAGGAATCATGTATGACATATATAATCATTACAAAATAACGCATCAGCTATGTATTCATATTGAAAGAAAAATATTTAACTTTGTATGCAATAATTAAACAATACTTTAATGTACCAAAATATGTTACAAAAAATTATCATTACGTATGAATAATGTAATAATAATATATGTCATATATTAAATTTTTTTGTAATAATATGTATAAACCAGGTATGTATTTTGTATGAAATATATTTTAACTTTTTATGAACTAGTTTAACAATACATTTGTCTTCCAAAACATGTATAAACTAATTTATTCTTATGTATGAACATTGTATGAATTACGCATGCCATATTTTTACATTGAAGTATATGGGAGAAACGAATGGCAGTATGTTTTACAGAATATCTGTACATTATGAAATTTGTATGAAATTCGCATGCACTATGCACTACTTAGAAAAATTGTGTGAATAGTGTATGCATATTGTATACTATCTATTAAGAAACCAAAATTTATAAATGTCAATGATAACAACTGTACTCAATAAAACAAAACGTGTGTCTAACATTTAAAAGAACATAAAAACAGATGTAATGGTAAGAAACCATTTTTTGCACAAGATAATTTAAACATGTCTTTCTATTGTGTCCAATTTGATGGCATCTACTGCAGTGATTTTCGACCTTTTAAATTTCACATCAGCAAATCCCTTCCAGCGTTCATATTTTGGTCTTTCTGTTGATATTTTTGGACCAGGTGGCATCATTTTAGTATCTGAAATATAACCTGGTATATCCCATGTACTCTCGCATGGGATAGGCTCAACAGGAATGGCATATATATACATCTTTAAAATTCTTCAGGCTATAATAAGCAGAACAAAAATATGCTTCATGCAACTTTCTATATCTAAGAACTGCAATTACATGACCACATGGCATCTCATAATGTTGAAATCTCCCGCAACTACACATCTTTGTGTTCAAATTTACTATGTAACTTCTTTGCTCCCTTGGATACAGCAATCAGGATCAACAGTTGAAGGTATCACCTAATTAAAAGTTTAAATGTGATATTGTTAATATAAAATGCCACTATATATTGAGAACTAAAATACAATTATTTATTATTCAATAGAGTAAACACATACCCTCATATTGCAAGACAAAACAATACTTTTTTGTAGATAAAGATCATATTTTTTTTGTCAGATCAGATGTTGTCTTATCAGACTCCTTGTTGTGCTTGTGAATCCACATTTGAATTGTTACCCTCATAAATTCAAGAAGTGAAATTACCGGTAACCCCCTCGCTAACCTGTTAACATTATTCAATGACTCTGTGATGTTTGAAGTCATGGTCCATGTGCGCTTACAATTCGAGTAAGCTCTTGACCATTTGATATAACCAATATCAAAAAAGTATGGTCGTATGTACATATCTATCTGGTCTATTCTTCCCATAATCGTCTTAAACTGTTGTTTTGTATAAGCCTTTGCCAGTGTAAAAAATAAAATCTTCAAATCTTCAGTATTTCTATTGAAATTCTTCAACACATTGACTGACAAGTGCCATATGCAGGCATAATATTCGGATTCAAGATATACATTAGCAGTTCCTTTCCATATGTTTTTGTTTTGATCCAACATAAAACACATGTTTTGTCTAACTCCATACACTTCCTTAAACTGTTTAAAGAACCAAGTCCATGAAGCATCATTTTCGGAATCCACTATCGCATACGCCAATGAAAGTATATGACCTGATCCATTTTTTTAAAAAAACTATCACGCAAATTATAAACACAATTTATAACATATTTTATTATATAGTATAATCGAAAAAATTAAATGGGAAAAAATACCTCCTGGATTCATCGTGCTGGTAGTTAACATTGTACCACCATATAAACATTTTAATCCCACCCCGTCAACAACTACAATTGACCTACAATACTCCCAACCTCATATACAAGCTTCCAATGCAACAAATGCATATAAGAATTTATCACATTTTGTGCTTTTTATTTTCAAAACAGATTCAGGATATGTTTGCTCCAAAATGTATAGATAACCTGAAATTTTAACAATTATATAATGCGACAATTTAAAACATCATATGTATAACTTATTGTATACAAAATGAACATTTAATTGCTACAAAAAGGACACATACAAAAATGATACAAAATTTATACATAAAGAACACAAGAAACATAACAATTCAATTCATTATGAAAACATACTATATGATCGTTTTTTCCATTTTAACCATTTAAAAAAAATTAAATTCATATTTTATATCGAAATTACCTGGTAATTTGACATACGATCCGGTTGGATCTCTGTGCACTAATTTTATTGTCTTTTCTCTAGCTCTCCATGCATGTATAGCGAAACGCTATGCAATTTCAACATATCATCAGCTTTATCCTTTGGAGTGTGTACTGTAGATGGATCAATATACTTCTCCATTATAAAGACAGCTACAATGTCAGTTATCCCCTGACGTCTTGCATACACTCTATCTCTGACAATACAAGTGTGTTGAGCAGTATACTTCCTAACTTTGAATAAATTTGATTTATTCAAACTAGATGCCCTCATCATCCAAAAACAAGTATCAGAAATACAAATCAGGTGATAATTGTTTCAAAAATAAGAAAATATACATTTAAATTTTATACAGCAAAACAAATCAAATAAAAAAATATAACTTAAAATAATGATGTACACTTACTTTGATGCATTACAACGCGCTATACGAAAACAGAATTTCTCGACGAGTCCAATATGCCTCATGACCTCCTTAAGTTTTTCCCTATTATTGTAAATCTGATTCTCAGCTACAAACAGGTTGGAATGGTCAGATATTACATCATTATCTCCTTCATTATTCTCATCGACAACTCTGTCTAAATTCATTCCGACCAAACGGATAGCATTATTAAAGTATAAATCAACGTTAGTTTGTGTTAAACTAACCTCAGAATTTATTCTATCAGTAATAACTACATGACATTGATTATAAATCTCACAATCTTTTAAAGAGATGCACAATGGATATTTCGTAAGGAAATTCAAATTCACCTTGTTTTGATCTAGGAAAACCCTTACCCCAACATCAATATAAATATTAATAGGTGGACACATATCGCTAACAATATATTTTACTCAACAACATTTATATTTTATTCTAATTTAGTTGAGATATTATAGCATTAACTAAACCACTTTAAAGAGTAGGAACATCATATGATATGCCTTCCATCTGAAAATCAACATATTTACATGTTTTCACAACATTAAAATAACATTTAGTGCAACAAAATAAATATAATTCAAAACAAATCATACACACTTCATACACATTTATTGTACATTTCAATTACCTATAAACTACTTAAATTAAATTTTAAAAATAGTCCATCCATAAAAAAAATTGATAATCATTTTCATACACAATTATTATAACTTTTTTTTTTAAAAAAAAAAAAGCTAAAAAAAAACTACACAAAAAGAATACATTTTTCATACAAAATTCGTAATACATTTTTCATACAAAATTCGTACAAAATTATATCAACAGTTACCTTCATATGCCAAACAAAAACATATATTATAATTTCAACAAAATCTAAAATTCAAACACAATTCATACACGTTTCATATAAGTTTTCATACATGTTTAATACAACTTTAATTCTTCAACAGTCCACAAAATTATATCTACTTATTTTTTTACTAGTAACTAAACACAAAAAATTGTCCATCCATAAAAAAAATTGATAATAATTTCATACACAATTATTATAACTTTCATCATAAAAAAAATAGCTACAAAAAAAAATTGTCACGACCCAAAACCGAGCCGCGACTGGCACCCACATTTACCCTCCTATGTGAGCGAACCAACCAATCTAACCCTTAACATTTCAATATAAAATCGACAGAAAGTAATGCGGAAGACTTAAACTCATTAACAAAAACCATTTCATTAACTCCTAAAATTCAACATCTATTATTCCCCAAAATCTGGAAGTCATCACCACAAGAACATCTATCCTCAAATTACTAAACTAAGAGTATCTAAGAAAACAAAAACAAGTAAAAAGCTAGTCCATGCCGGAAGTTCAAGGCATCAAGACTTGAAGAAGAAGATCCAGTCCAAGCTAGAAGCATTAGCTCACCCTGAAGATCCGGTGTGACGAAGACTGGCTAGAATTACTGTTGAGTTGAAGACGACGGCACGTTTGCTGCACTCCACAAATAACAAAGAAGAAAACATAAAAGTAGGGGGTCAGTACAAACACAAGTACTGAGTAGATATCATCGGCCAACTCAAAATAGAAGACAATATATATCAAGTAATATTATAAAATCAACTATGATGCTCAACATGTAGCAACAACAAGTACTATATCATTAACAATTACCGTCAAGTTCACACATGAGGACTCAAGCCTCAATACCATATTCATTTGGGAATTAGGTTCATTAACTTGAGTATATTTATCATCTTTCAAGATTCATTATCTTTCTTCCTCTTGTGTCGGTACGTGACACTCCGATCCCCTAATACTACGTGTCGGAACGTGACACTCCGATCTCCTAAATCTACGTGTCGGTTCGTGACACCCGATCCCCTAAATCTACGTGTCGGTTCGTGACACCCGATCCCCTAAATCTACGTGTCGGTTCGTGACACCCGATCCCTTAATTCTATGTGTCGGAACGTGACACTCCGATCCCCTAATCTCATTCTATCAATTCATCAAGCCTTCTCTTATACCAAGGCATCATCATTCTCATTGCTTTAGTTCATCAAGCCTTTTCTTATTCTAAGGCATCATCAATCTCATTACTTTAGTTTATCAAGCCTTCTTTACTACCAAGGCATCATCACTAACGAAGAGATTAGGGTTTTCAAGATTTGGGATTCAATGACTTCATCATGCTCATATAATCACAATTATAAAATCACATTCATGCAAGCATACAATTAAGCACATAGCAGGGTTTACAATACTATCAATACATATCATTCGCTATTAAGAGTTTACTACGAATATCGTAAAAACCATAACCTACCTCCACCGAAGATTAGTGATCAACAAGCGATTTCCCAAGCTTTGTTTTCTCTCTTCCTCGTTCGATCGATTCCTCTCTCTCTCTCTCTTGTTCTTTCTATTTTTCTTATTCAAAACCCTCTTTCTTTTACCCTAATTAGCATATAATTAAGAATAAAAGATGGCAATAATAACCCACTAATTAACTTAAGGTTACCTCTTTTAACCCCCAAGTAATTAGACTTATTAATATTAACCCCCTAACTTTATAATTAAAGAAGGAATAGTCCAAAACGTCCCTTAAAACATTTAAAGAAATCCGACCCAGCCTGGGATTACGCAGTCTGTGACGGCCCGTCGTGCCTGCGACGGTCCGTCCTGCAGGTCGTCGCAAAGTTCAGAGACTCAATTTCCACCAAAGAGTCTGTGACGGTCCGTCACGCCTGTGACGGTCCGTCCTGCCATCCCGTCACGAAGTTCAGAGAGTCGATTTCAGCACCCAATTTTCTAATTTCTAAGTGTTATGGAACGAGACCCCCCGACGGTCCGTCGTGCCTATGACGGTCCGTCGTGCCTATGACGGTCCGTCGTGGGGTCCGTCGTATCAGCCAGTTTTTCCAGAAATAAAATCTGCTGCTCAAAAACGACTAAACGGGTCGTTACAAAAACTAACAGAAAAAGAATACATTTTTCATACAAAATTCAAACAGAATTATATCAATAGTACCTTCATCTACCAAACAGAAACATATATTCTAATTTCAACAAAATTTAAAATTCAAACACAATTAATACGCGTTTCATATAAATTTTCAGACATGTTTAATACAACTTTAATTCTTCAACGGTCCACAAAGTTATATCTACTTATTATTTTACTAGTAACTAAACACACTTTACCATCAAATTCATTTACGTGCTATATTTTTATATTTCAGATCTTAAAATAAATAAAAAAGTTCGACATAATGTTCTCCATGTTAAAAAACAACAAATCATAATTAAAACAAATAAATCATAATTAAAACCAACCTGATGAATTTCACTTTCCACCATGTTTAATTAATATCGACACAATGTTCTCCATCACAACAAATCAATTTTTTTCAACACAAAAAATTCTTCAATTCCTACAAAAAAGGAAATGAAATCTGCTGCAAATATGAAAGAATCGCAAAAATTGAAGAAAAAAAAAGATTATATTTTGATGTCAATTTGTTAGAGCTTTTTAAGGAGTTAAATAAAAATTTAATCTCATTTAAACTAATTTGAGAGATTTAAGGCAACTAGATAATCTAGATATTTTTTAAAATTCCTTAAAATGTGCAAATCAATTAACACCAATTAATAATTTTATTTAATTTAAGTAATACAGGATTCAATTTTCCATTTATATTTTCGTCCATTTTTTTTTCTTCATTTTTTATTTTTAAATAAATTCTTTTAATTATTTATAATTAACATTATATTTTTTAATAATATGCTATATCTTGAAATATTAAATGTTATATATTGAAATACAAACTATAATCGAAAGAATTAATTTAAAAGATTCGTCTATATAATTAATTATGAGCTTCTTAATCTTTAACAAAATAAAATGATTAAATTAATCATACACTAATTAATTTAAAAATCAACTATAGTGTAAACTATAGTAAATTAACAAATAAACATGCTTCTCGAATCAATGAAATAAGCCAAAAAAAAACTTAAAATTGTAAATATAATTTAAACCTAATTAATTTAATTGAATATAAATCATTTTGAGATAATTTTTGAACAATCGTAAGTCATGCTAATTACATATATAATTATATGAGATATATTTATTATTCAAAATACTATAAAAATCGACTGAAATTACTTAAAATAACCTTGAAATTATTTGAATTTTATAAGGCTAATTAATCTTAATTGTTTGGAAATTAAGAAACTCCACTACTAAAAAACAATGAATACCGACTTTCGAAAGTCAGTTTTCCTCTGAAATACCTACCAAATACCAACTTTTCAGATTATGTCGAAAAAAGCTTGGTCTCTTTTCAATACCGACCTCCAGAGATCGGTATTTATCTACCTTTCAAGGTCAGTTTTAATTTTAAGTCGGAAAATTTATTATTTTATTTTCTGACTTCTTGAGGTCACTTTTATATATTTGTTTATTTTTATTTTTATTATTTCTGTCTTCTCGAAGTCAAAATATTTATTTCTTATATTTTGAAATACCAACATACAGAGGTCGATATTAATTAATTTTTAATCTTTAAAAATTTGATTTTTAATATTTTTGACCTCTGGAAGTCAGTATATTTTCATTTTATTTTTCTTAATTTTTAAATTTCGACAACTAGAGGTCGGTATTTTATATTTTATATTTTTTTTTACTTTTTATATTCTGACCTCTGGAGGTCGGTATTGTTTATTTTTTATTTTCCGACCTCCAAAGGTCGGTATCGTTTATTTTTTTTATTTTATTTGTTAGATTATGACCTCCAGAGGTCAGTTTTCTGCTATAAACTGGCAGCAAATTGATGCAATTTTAGTTGTCCACCTGCATATTTCTGCCCAAACAGCCAAAGAGTTACCAAGATAATATTTTTTAACGTATACACTAATTTTCAAAATAAACTTCATCCAACTTCAAATTAACTAAAATACGATCAAACAACTTTAACTCTAACTAGTTTTGACTTAATTTCAACAACAAAAGTTACTAGTTAAATCACATTATTTATTTGAACTTATTTAAACAACCAAACAACATTAACTCTAACTAGTTTTGAATTAATTCCACCAACTAAACTATGTTATTTATTTGAACTTATTTCAACAACTAAACAACATTAACTCTAACTACCATAAAAACCTCTATAAATTAATACAGGCGGGATCATGAAATTTTATTATTTTATAGAGATATTATTTAATCGATAAATTAATATTTAATAATTTAAAGAATGGTTTAAAATTTAATGAAGGTTGATTTAAATTATATCAAAATAATTGTATCTTACTAATTGATGCATCATAGTTATAAATTTCACATAAGAAAATATTATACGTAAAGTAATAATGATACATCAAAATCATTATATCTTACTATTTATGTATCATATTTGTTGAATTGTCAGTATCGTGCAAACAAAAGAGTATGAATGACAAGTGTGTTTTTTGATGAATATATTTGTTGGTTTGACCACAAAATGCTTGTTTGACGAGTTTTGCTTATGGTAGATAATTATCTAGCTCATAATAATACATCATTCATGAACTTGAGGTCATGATTAATGATCTCGATTACCACAATAAAATGGATGTCAATAACCTACTGGATTATTTAGGTGAAATTGATACATGTTCAGAGGTTCTGAGTATAGAAGAAATTGTGGATACCATCGGAAAAAACAATGTTGATGATAAAGTTGAAGATGATATGATAACTTTGAAACTAGTTACGCGTAAGAAGCACTTATAACATCTAGAATTTAAATCTTATGAAAAAACAGAACACAGTAGAATCATATTTCACTAAATTGTCTTAAATATATTTGTACTTTTTAAGAATTATTCATTTATGATATTAATAGGACCATATATTTATATAGGGCCCTTCTGGAAATATATTATCTTATTATCTTATCGAAATCGGTAATTTGTTTCATTGGCCCAAGTCAGGACCGGAAGAAAACATTATTTTAGAGATACTATTAATTTACCAAATATTAATTTATAGAGGTTTTATTGTAGTTTTGACTTAATTTCAATAACTAAATTCACCAACTAAACCACATTATTTATTTGAACTTATTTAAATAACTAAACAACTTTTTGACTCTAATTAGTTTTCACTTAAATCCACCAACCAAACCACATTATTTATTTGAACTTATTTAAACAACTAAATGATATTAACTCTAACTAGTTTTGAATTAATTCCGCCAACTAAATCAAATTATTTATTTGAACTTACATAAACAACTAAATAACTTTAACTCTAACTAGTTTTGACTTAATTCCAACAACTAAATCTATTCAACCACATTATTTATTTGACCTTATTTAAACAACCTTAACTCTAACTAGTTTTGAATTAATTCCACCAACTAAACCACATTATTTATTTGAACTTATTTCAACAACTTAGCAACTTTTACTCTAACTAGTTTTGACTTAATTTCAACAAATAAATCCACCAACTAAACCACATTATAATTTATTTGAACTTATTTAAACAACTAAATAACTTTTTAATTCTAACTAGTTTTGAATAATTCCACCAACTAAACCACATTGTTTATTTGAACTTATTTAAACAACTAAACAATATGAACTATAACTAGTTTTGACTTACTTACAACAACTAAACACGATCAAGTTTTACACTGTGTAACGCAAGGGACATGGTGATAGAATATGGAAGAGGCTAGAGAGGGTTATCAGACTGATCCTAAGACTTGGTAGATGGCACGGTGGCACAAAGGGTTGACATAGTCCGAAGCGGAGTATCAAACTCTTAAGACATGAGTTTAGGAGCGACATCCACCACACATAAACCACACCCCTATAAGTACCATAATCATACATGAATTCAAGTATAAGCTACTACAAGGTCATACTACAACTAGCACAACACATTAACATACTAGAAAGTTGAGGGGTATATCAGACCCTTTTCTCAATATTTAATTGTGAAGAAGAAAAAGAGGAGGTTCAGAATTTTCATTGTTTTAAAATGAGAAAATATTCTTCTATTTATAAACAACAAAGAGTAGTGTGAACAAATGTTTACCACAAGTTGAAGAAGAAAACAAAAACAAAACTAATAGACATTTCTTTTCTCTAGTAGCTTGTCACGTTGTTATGCATTTTCCCATTCTCTACAGTTCTACTTAACCCTTTGATATCATTGATGAGACAATCGAGGTTACTATAAGACAAACCTCCTTCTTCAACACTTAATTTTGCAAGTTTTGATAAACATAGACCATTAGCCAATTTCATCATAACTCATATTTCATTAATCTTATCAACCTAGGGCAGTAGCTACAATTGTACTTACATATACGAGTTCCACAATTATGCATTATAGAGTCCATGTTACATTGAATACTATACTTAACACCCAATAAGAAGTAGAGCTCAAGTTTTTTAAGTATCAATCAACATTGATCCAATATCACATAATTCATTATCAAAACACATTTTATATAGTAGACCTAAGCATATTAACATACTCAAAATCCACTTTTATACAATTAAGGACCAATGTTACAGTAAACATAAGTTACTGCTTAATAGCTTAGAAACACCTAGATTAATTAAACCAAGACTTCTTTTACTTTGATCATATAATCTTTATATTCACAATTCAACCAATTTATTAACCTAAGGCAGTAGCTACATAAACCACAACATAATCGATTTACACTTTTATACCTTAAAAGGTCAACATTACAGTGATTACATTGATAGCTAGGCTAGGCATGCTTAAATCTTCATACATGGATCCACATGGATCCTTCATCATCAAATTATAATTAATTCACGTAAATAACAGTAAATATAAGCAATTCAACATAAGAGAATCACAATTCAATCAAGAACAAACCATTATCACAATGCCCATGCAAGGACTAAATCGATTTTGAGAGGGGACATGGGTTCATCATGCAATTGGAGTAAAATAATGTTCAAACCAATACATTAACATCAATTCATCATTACTTAATCATTAAAAACGTTTTTAGAAGGAACCCATGGATAGATTGAAGTAGAAGAACTTTGATAAAGAAACTTTCTTTGAAAACAATTGAGAAGAACTCTCTAAGTGAAAGGTTACTTAGAGATGAAGGATCACTATAACTTTATCTACATGAAAATCTCTGAAACTTAGTGAATAAATCATGACAATACAATCTCCAAGCTGTTCTTGAGCTTCAACAACAATGGAGGTTTCTAGGGAGAAGATTTTTAGAGGGAAGGTTCGATTTCGTGATAGGGGATTGGGAATGGGTTGTTCACATTTTAGATGACTTATATACAACCAAAAGTAGATAAATAAACCTATTAGAGTCATGTTAGGACGTGGGGGTGAATTTCCCATTCACCCCTTAAATAAAACAGACGCAAGGTTGCAGTTATAGGCCACCATCGACGGGCCCAATTGACTGGCGTCCTTTGGCTTCCATCGATTGTTCCTTGGCCAATTTTTGGGTTGATACCTGACCAATATGAGTGTACATCTACGATACTTCACCAACGGGCCGTTGGTCAACCAACTGGCCGTCGTTTGTTCCGTCGATTGACACTGCCAAGGCAGTGTCTCGACCAGCCTTGGGTCCTTCTTGTGGGGCCTTTTGCGGGACCCTTTAGAAGTCGTACAACTTAAATACAACCCTTAATAATTTTTAGACCTCGCACATGAGTTTCACCTAAAATAAATACACGCAACTTGTCCAAACAGGCTAGGCCCCATCAAGACACACTTGATCGTCTTAAGGTCTATCTTTCGAATGCCTTGGACGTTCTTGGTCATTTGACCACCAAACTTCTCAAAACTCCATATACCATATTTAAAAATCATTATAACTCATTTTAATACTTCATAAGCTCATTAAATACAATATATAAACACACATGAACAAATGAGGCACATAGGTGACTAGTCATCGAACGTCTTGGTTGTCCCTTGACGTTCGACTTCCAAATCACCTCAAACTTTACACACTGCCTCTAAACCATATTATAATTCATTTTAGGACCATATAACCTTAAGACGAACATGTTAGGATCTAGAAAACCTAACTCATTTTGGGGTCTTACATTATAAGTCCTAATTACCTAGATGAATTTATTATTCTAAAATCAAAACCCAAATTTTCTAAGAAACTGTCTAGAACTCCATGGAAGCTTGAAGGGAGATTAAAGCTTGAAGGTTTATTTCTACACCAATTTCTCTCAATTTTCGTGGATAACATAAGTTAAGGTATGGTCTTCATCCTTGAAACTCTTTTCATCAAGGAGCCAAAACTCAAAGTGATTTTAAAAGTCTTTCAAAGATTAACTTGTCCAATTTCGACATCTATCCGTGGGTTCTTGCATAAAACGTTTTGAATCATTATGTATTTGATTGAATTGATGTTAATTTGATGATTTTAACCTAATTGATCTATGAACCCATGTAATTCATGAACCCTAGTTTTTGACTACTTTGTGGGTGTTATGATCATATCTCAATGCTTATGAATTCTAGTGTAGTTTACTGTGGGCTATTGAATAATGTAAAAATTGTATTGGATTGATGTATAGGTTGTCCTAGATTGATGAATTCATAGTGAATTGATTTAGATTCATTTAGTATTATGATTTTTGTGTTCAATTGATGATCATGGTCATGAGTAAGGACCTTTTGGTATTGTGTTGGATGATTAAGCTATCGATTGAAGTGGTGAGAATGGATTGGTGGTATGCTGTCCAAATTCTCTTTATATTATGTAAATTAGGTCTTTAATTATGTTGTGATTGGTATGGTCCACTTATGGTTGCGGTGCTATGTGTTATAATTGTGAATGATGTGGCCTCGTTGGTGTTACTTTATGTATTATGATGGTCATGGCCTTGTCGGCACGAATTTACATATTATGATGGTTTGCGTAGTTAGTCTATCTGAAGTAGGATCATATCTATCTACTTGTGAATGAGGTGAATATATGTGTTCTTCTATTGATGTTGTTAGGTGATCATGTTAGACTATGACTATGTCCTTATGTGTGTAATCTTAGAGTTGATGCATGATTCTTCCTAATTGGTTATATAAGTATTATGATGGTTATATTTATGATATTTTAGTAGTGAATAAGGTTATCTAAATATGATGTGGGTTATGTCTATGTGCTTCCAGAATGATATGCTATACATGATAAAGTGAAGTATTGGCATGTCTTGTTTGGTAGACTTGTGTCCCTTACTTGATAATGTATTCTTGACTTAGGATACTAAGCCTTCAATCTAGTTGTAAGGTTATGATATCCTTGAAGTCGAAAGTCGTAATGGTATCCTCTTGTGTGAATGGTGGACTTAAGGTTGGTTGGATGGAACGACATGAAATCATCCTTAGGAAAATCATTAAGCTATCCTCTTGACCATTGAAAGGCAACCCTAGGGGACCTCTTTGGTAATGTGAATTGTGATTGGTTTATGAACTAGATATGGAACCTCTTCATGTGATCATTTATATGAATTAGTCTATGAGAACAAAGGCTAGCACCGGTGAGTATGGTTTGGGAAGTAGCTCTAGTTAATGATGATTCTAGATTACAAAGAAACCCATCATATTCCTTAACCATGTGCTTGTATGGGATGTGTCCAAGTTCTACCCTTCATCCGAGTATGTTACAACTTCGGATTCCATGATTAGCTATCATGGTCTATGTCGGTTACTGCCTATTCTCATCATATGGGATACCTACTAGTGTTGGAGAAGTTCTATGAAGTTTAGGTGGTGGTATGAGACGTTATCTAGACACTGCCCAATAGGCTTTGAAGATGTTAGTGAGTGAGTCCCAAGGTCTTCTCCAAGACCGTTACTTGAATGTCCTTATGTGTTGAATGACTCTTAAATGAACTAATGAAGTGTCACGACCCAAAACCGAGCCGTGAGTGGCACCCACACTTATCCTACTATGTGAGCGAACCAACCAATCTAACCCCAACATTTCAAAACAAAATTAACAAAATACAATGCGGAAGACTTAAACTCATTAATGAAAATCAATTCAATAACTATTATTATCCCCAAAATCTGGAAGTCATCATCACAAGTACATCTATGATCAAATTACTAAACTAGGAGTATTCTAAGAAGCAAAAATAAATAAAAGCTAGTCCATGCCGGAACTTCAAGACATCAAGACATGAAGAAGAAGATCCAGTCCAAGCTAGAAGCATTAGCTCACCCTGAAATCCGATGTAATGAAGACTGGCTAGAGTTACGGTTGAGTTGAAGACGACGGCACGTTTGCTGCACTCCACAAATAACAAAGAAAGAAACATACAAGTAGGGGTCAGTACAAACCACAAGTACTGAGTAGGTATCATCGGCCAACTCAAAATAGAAAACAGTATATATCAGTTAATATCATAAATCAACTACAATACTCAACATGTAACAACAACAAGTACTATAATCATCAATAAGTACTACCAAGTTCATCCATGAGGACTCAAGCCTCAATGCCATACTCATTTGGAAATTAGGTTCATTAAATTGAGTATGTTAACGTCTTTCCAGATTCATTATCTTTATTCCTCTTGTGTCGGTACGTGACACTCCGATACCCTACTATTATGTGTCGGTACGTGACACTCTGATCCCCTACTTCTACGTGCCGATTCGTGACACCCGATCCCCTAATACTATGTGTCAGAACGTGACACTCCGATCCCCTAATTCTACGTGTCAGTTCGTGACACCCGATCCCCTAATAGTATGTGTCGGAACGTGACACTCCGATCCCCTAATTCTACATGTCGGTTCGTGACACCCGATCCCCTAATACTATGTGTCGGAACGTGACACTCCGATCCCCTAATTCTACGTGTCGGTTCGTGACACCCGATCCCTTAATTCTATGTGTCGGAACGTGACACTCCGATCCACTAATCTCATTCTATCAATTCATCAAGCCTTCTCTTGTACCAAGGCATCATCAATCTTATTACTTTAGTTCATCAAACCTTCTCTTATACCAAGGCATCATCATTAACAAGGTAGATTAGGATTTCTTTCAAGATTTAGGATTCAATAGCTTCATCATGCTTATTTTATCACAATTATATAATTCACATTCATGCAAGCATACAATTAAGCATATAGAAGGGTTTACAATACTACCAATACATATCATTCTCTATTAAGAGTTTACTACGAATAGTATCAAAACCATAACCTACCTCCACCGAAGAATTGGAATCAAGCAAGCTAATCCTCAAAATCCTTGCTTTCCTCTTCGTTCCTCTCTCTCTCTCTTGATCGATTCTCCCTCTCTTTGTTCTTTCTATTTTTCTTATTCAAACCCTCTTTCTTTTACCCTAAGTAATTAGACTTATTAATATTAACCCACGAAATTTATAATTATAGCAGGAATAGTCCAAAACGCCCCTTAAATTACTTAACAGAAATCCGACCCAGACTGGGATTACGCAACCTGTGACGGCCCGTCGTGCCTGCGACGGTCCGTCCTGCAGGTCCGTCATAGAGTTCAGAGACTCAATTTCCACTAAAGAATCTGTGACAGTCCGTCACGCCTGTGACGGTCCGTCCTGCCATTCCGTCACGAAGTTCAGAGAGTCGATTTCAGCACCTAAATTTCTAATTTCTAAGTGTTTTGAAACGAGACACCCTCGACGGTCCGTCGTGCCCATGACGGTCCGTCGTGGGGTCCGTCGTCTCAGCCAGTTTTCCAGAAATAAAATCTGATGCTCAAAATGACTAAACAGGTCGTTACAATAGATACCAATTTACCCATCGTTCGTCCTCGAACGATCACAAGAAGGAAAACAAGGGCGAAAAGGAGTACCTGAATCCGTAAACAGGTGTGGGTATCTTTCTTGCATATCTGCCTCCTTCTCCTAAGTGGCTTCTTCAACTGGTCGATTCTTCCATTGAACTTTGATAGATGCAATCTCCCTCGACCTCAACTTGCGAATTTCTCTATCTAGAATGGCAATAGGCTCCTCCTCATAAGTCAAATTCTCATCAAGCAGAACCGAATCCCAACGGATGATGTAGTTTCCATCCCCATGGTATCTCTTCAGCATGGACACATGAAATACCGGATGCACTCCGGACAGCCCTGGAGGCAAGGCTAATTCATAAGCCACCTTTCCTACTCGCTTAAGTACTTCAAATGGACCAATATACCTTGGGCTTAGCTTACCTCTTTTACCAAACCGCATCACCCCTTTCATGGGCGAAACCTTTAGCAAGACTTGCTCACCCTCCATAAACTCCAAATCTCTAACCTTTCGATCCGCATATTCCTTTTGCCTACTTTGAGCCACTAAAAGCTTTTCTTGAATAGATTTCACCTTCTCCATTGAATCCCTCAACAGATCAGTACCCCAAGGTCTAACCTCAAATGCATCAAACCAACCAATGGGAGACCTACATCTCCTCCCATACAATGCTTCAAATGGAGCCATATCAATACTGGAGTGATAGCTATTATTGTATGAAAACTCCGCTAAGGGTAAGAAGTTATCCCAATGACCACCAAATTCTATCACACATGCACGAAGCATATCCTCCAACACTTGAATCGTTCGCTCAGACTGACCATCAGTCTGAGGGTGAAACACAGTACTAAGGTCCAACCTAGTACCTAATTCCGCATGCAATGTTATCCAAAACTTAGAAGTAAACTGCGTACCTCTACCTGATATGATGGAAAGTGGAACTCCATGCAATCGAACGATTTTTGAGATGTAGATTTTGGCTAACTTCTCTGCATTGTAGGTCACCTTGACCGGAATGAAGTGAGCAGACTTAGTTAATCTGTCCAAAATTACCCAAATAGAATCAAACTTACCCAATGTCTTTGGAAGACCAACCACGAAGTCCATTGCAATTCTCTCCCACTTCCATTCAGGAATGGGCATTCTCTGAAGTGTTCCTCCGGGCCTCTGGTGTTCATAATTTACTTGTTGACAATTTGGACATTTGGCAACAAAATCAACAATGTCGCGCTTCATTCTACTCCACCAAAAGTGTTGTTTTAGGTCACGGTACATCTTGGTTGCACCAGGATGTATAGAATATCCGGAACTATGGGCCTGTGTGAGGATGGTGTGGATCAAATCATCAACACCGGGCACACATACCCTTCCCTTAATCCTCAAAACACCTTCCTCATCAATTATTGCTTCCTTAGCCTCTCCTCGCAACACCATATCCCGAATTCGACTTAGTTTCTCATCATCAAACTGTTTTCCCTTGATCTTGTCAAGAAAAGAAGATCTCGCCTCCACACAAGCCAAAAATCCTCCCTTCTCATTCACTTCTAGCCTCATAAAGTCATTAGCCAAGTTTTGGATTTCTCTAGCCAATGGGCGTCTAGAAACTTGCAAATGAGCTAGACTTCCCATGCTTCCGGCCTTTCTGCTTAAGGCGTCTGCCACAACGTTAGCCTTTCCCGGATGGTACAGAATAGTGATATCGTAGTCCTTCAGTAGTTCCATCCATCTCCTCTGCCTCAAATTCAAATCCTTCTGAGTGAAGACATACTGTAGGCTACGATGATCCGTATAGACTTCACACTTAACCCCATACAAATAGTGTCTCCATTGCTTTAGTGCAAATACTACCGCGGCCAACTCCAAATCATGGGTCGGATAGTTACGTTCATGCACCTTTAATTGCCTCGAAGCATAAGCAATCACATTCTTCTCTTGCATTAGCACTGCACCCAAACCAGAATAGGATGCATCAGAATAAACGATGAAGTTCTTACCTTCTACTAGCAAGGTAAGAATTGGTGCAGTAGTCAACAAGGTCTTGAGTTTCTGAAAGCTTTCCTCACATTCATCCGACCATACAAATGGAACATTCTGCTTAGTCAAGTTCATCAATTGGGAAGCAATAGAGGAGAATCCCTTGACAAATCGACGGTAATAGCTAGCTAAACCAAAAAAACTCCTTATTTCAGACACGTTTGTAGGTCTCATCCAATTCTTCACTGTCTCAATCTTAGATGTATCCACCATCACTCCATCCTTAGAAACCACGTGCCCCAAGAAGGACACTGAATCTAGCCAAAACTCACACTTGGAGAATTTGGCATAAAGCTTTTTCTTTCTCATCAACTCCAATACCATTCTCAAATGCTCCTCATGTTCCTTCTTACTCTTGGAGTATATCAGTATATCATCAATAAATACGATCACAAAGAGATCCAGATATGGCTTAAAAATCCCGTTCATCAAGCTCATGAAAGCAGCAGGGGCATTCGTAAGACCAAAAGACATCACTACAAATTCGTAATGCCCATACCTAGTTTGAAAAGTAGTCTTTGGCACATCCGTTGCCCGTATTTTCAATTGATGATAACCGGATCTCAAGTCAATCTTAGAGAAGACACAAGCACCTTGTAACTGATCGAACAAGTCATCAATGCGAGGAATGGAATACTTGTTCTTAATAGTTACCTTGTTCAACTGCCGGTAGTCTATGCACATCCGAAAACTCCCATCCTTCTTCTTCACAAATAACACCGGAGCACCCCAAGGAGATGCACTTGGTCTAATGAAGCCTTTGCTCAACAACTCTTGAAGTTGGGCCTTTAACTCTCTTAACTCCGCGGGAGCCATTCTATAAGGGGGTATAGAAATGGGGCGAGTGCCCGGTTCCAAATCAATGCAAAAATCAATATCTCTATCCGGTGGCATACCAGGAAGATCTGCAGGGAACACATCCAGAAACTCACGGACTACCGAAACCGACTCAATTGAAGGTACTTGGGTAGTGTCATCCCTGAGATGTGCCAAGAAAGCTAAACACCCTTTGTTAACCATTTTCTTAGCACGAAGAAAGGAGATGATACGAACCGGAGTGGAAGTGTAGTCGCCCTCCCACACTAACTGATCTGTCCCAGGCTTGGCTAACGTCACGGTTTTAGCATTACAATCCAAGATTGCAAAATTTGGAGAAAGCCAAGTCATACCCAGAATTACATCGAAGTCAACCATTTCTAAGATAACCAAATCTACATAAGTGTCGCTCCCCACAAAAGTCACCAGACAAGACCTATATACTTTTTCAACTATCACAGACTCACCCACCGGAGTAGAAACACGAATAGGCATGTCAAGTAATTCACAAGGTAAATTAAGACCAGTAGCAAATGAAGAAGATACATAAGAAAATGTGGATCCAGGATCAAATAATACAGAGGCCATGCAATCACAAACCGAAAGATTACCTGTGATGACAGCATCAGATGTCTCCGCTTCAGATCTCCCAGGGAAAGCGTAACAATGGGCCCTATCGCCTGTCTGCCCGTTGCCCCTACCATGTTGTGCTGTAGTGGCTCAAGTTTGCCCATCACCCCGGCCGTTTTGGTGACCACCATTACCTCGGCCACCACGTCCTCCAGAATAACGGCCTCTACCATGACCACCTCTACCTCTAGCTATTGGGGGTCTATAACTCTGTTTTGGACAATTCCTCCTAATATGTCCAGTCTCCCCACATCCATAACACTCTCTGGAGTCAATCATAGGCCTCTCAGAGAAGTGTTGACCGGTCTGAGGTGGACCCCCAACTACAGTCTGTAGTGAAGACTGAATTAGTCGGACTGAGTAACCTCCTGAACCCTGTCCTCTAGAGTAAGAACCATTAAACTCACCTCCCTTTCGAAACCTTTTTGATGTCGATGTCATGGTGAAGTCATCTGGCTTCACTCCTTCCACCTCTATCACGAAGTCTACCACTTCTTGAAAGGATTTTGCCGTAGCCACTACCTGTAAGGCTGAAATCCGCAATTCTGACCTCAAACCCTTCACAAAACGGCGAATCCGCTCTTGTGGACTGAAACAAAGTTGGGTGGCATACCTGGATAATGCACGAAACTTAGCCTCATATGCAGTAACCGACATCCTACCTTGCTCTAGGCTCAAGAACTCATCCTTTTTCCTATCCCTCAAAGTCCGGGGGATATACTTCTCCATAAACAAGCTAGAGAATGATGCCCAAGTCATAGGTGGTGCCTCTGTTGGTTGACACTCAACATGTGACCGCCACCACATTTTGGCGTTCCCTTGAAACTGATAACTCACGAACTCAACACCAAACTGTTCTACTATACCCATCTTGTGTAGTAGCTCATGACAGTCAACCAGAAAATCGTAAGCATCCTCAGATTCAGCACCCTTGAAGACCAGAGGTTTCAATTTCAAGAACTTACTGAAAAGTTCATGCTGATCCTTTGTCATTATAAGCCCTGTAGTCAGACGAGGAAACGTGCCTATTTTCAATGAGGCATCCATGTGGGGAGCCACAGTAGCTGCATGTTGTACCTCCGGAACCTGAGGTGCTGGTGCAGAAAACACTGGAGGTGTCTGACCCTGATCATATAACCTGCTAAGATAAGCAAGAACCTGATTGATCATCTCTGGGGTAGGTTGGGGTGGCAATCCCTCACTCTGTACCTGTTCATTCTCCCCTTCCTCACCCTCTCTTATCACTTCCTCAGTCGGTGGAGGAGTCACCGCCCTAGTACCAGATGGGCTAGGTGCTTGTCCTCTTCCTCTAGATGACGTCCTCCCACGACCTCTTCCACGGCCTCTCGCCACTGTTCCTCTCCGAGCTACAGCCCCAGTGGCTGGCTCAGACGTTTTTTGTCTTGCCGGTGTTGGTGTTGGTGCTGTCGTTGCTCTAGCTCTAACCATCTGCGAAATAGAATGAAGATGGTCAGATATCAATTTGTATCACCTAGATACCAATTGGATCCAAGTAATAGCACGAAAGAAAGAAAGAAAGAATGGAATTTTCCTAAAGTCTTATAGCCTCTCAAAGAAAAGTAAAGGTGTCCCCCTACCGTTCCTTAAGACTCTACTAGACTCGTTCTTGTGTGATGAGACCAACGAACCTAAGGCTCTGATACCAAGTTTGTCACGACCCAAAACCGAGCCGCGAGTGGCACCCACACTTATCCTACTATGTGAGCGAACCAACCAATCTAACCCCAACATTTCAAAACAAAATTAACAAAATACAATGCGGAAGACTTAAACTCATTAATAAAAATCAATTCAATAACTATTATTATCCCCAAAATCTGGAAGTCATCATCACAAGAACATCTATGATCAAATTACTAAACTAGGAGTATTCTAAGAAGCTAAAATAAATAAAAGCTAGTCCATGCTGGAACTTCAAGGAATCAAGACATGAAGAAGAAGATCCAGTCCAAGCTAGAAGCATTAGCTCACCCTGAAATCCGGTGTAATGAAGACTGGATAGAGTTACGGTTGAGTTGAAGACGACGGCACATTTGCTGCACTCCACAAATAACAAAGAAAGAAACATACAAGTAGGGGTCAGTACAAACCACAAGTACTGAGTAGGTATCATCGGCCAACTCAAAATAGAAAACAGTATATATTAGTTAATATCATAAATCAACTACAATACTCAACATGTAACAACAACAAGTACTATAATCATCAATAAGTACTACCAAGTTCATCCATGAGGACTCAAGCCTCAATGTCATACTCATTTGGAAATTAGGTTCATTAAATTGAGTATGTTAACGTCTTTCCAGATTCATTATCTTTATTCCTCTTGTGTCGGTACGTGACACTCCGATCCCCTACTATTATGTGTCGGTACGTGACACTCCGATCCCCTACTTCTACGTGCCGGTTCGTGACACCCGATCCCCTAATACTATGTGTCGAAACGTGACACTTCGATCCCCTAATTCTACGTGTCGGTTCGTGACACCCGATCCCCTAATACTATGTGTCGGAACGTGACACTCCGATCCCCTAATTCTACGTGTCGGTTCGTGACACCCAATCCCCTAATACTATGTGTCGGAACGTGACACTCCGATCCCCTAATTCTACGTGTCGGTTCGTGACACCCGATCCCTTAATTCTATGTGTCGGAACGTGACACTCCGATCCACTAATCTCATTCTATCAATTCATCAAGCCTTCTCTTGTACCAAGGCATCATCAATCTTATTACTTTAGTTCATCAAGCCTTCTCTTATACCAAGGCATCATCATTAACAAGGTAGATTAGGATTTCTTTCAAGATTTAGGATTCAATAGCTTCATCATGCTTATTTTATCACAATTATATAATTCACATTCATGCAAGCATACAATTAAGCATATAGAAGGGTTTACAATACTACCAATACATATCATTCGCTATTAAGAGTTTACTACGAATAGTATCAAAACCATAACCTACCTCCACCGAAGAATTGGAATCAAGCAAGCTAATCCTCATAATCCTTGCTTTCCTCTTCGTTCCTCTCTCTCTCTCTCTCTCTTGATCGATTCTCCCTCTCTTTGTTCTTTCTATTTTTCTTATTCAAACCCTCTTTCTTTTACCCTAAGTAATTAGACTTATTAATATTAACCCACGAAGTTTATAATTATAGCAGGAATAGTCCAAAACGCCCCTTAAATTACTTAACAGAAATACGACCCAGACTGGGATTATGCAACCTGTGACGGCCCGTCGTGCCTGCGACGGTCCGTCCTGCAGGTCCGTCACAGAGTTCAGAGACTCAATTTCCACTAAAGAATCTGTGACGGTCCGTCACGCCTGTGACGGTCCGTCCTGCCATTCCGTCACGAAGTTCAGAGAGTCGATTTCAGCACCTAAATTTCTAATTTCTAAGTGTTTTAAAACGAGACACCCTCGACGGTCCATCGTGCCCATGACGGTCCGTCGTGGGGTCCGTCGTCTCAGCCAGTTTTCCAGAAATAAAATCTGCTGCTCAAAACGACTTAACAGGTCGTTACATGAAGATAATGATTTAAATTTGAAATCATGTAAATGAACAAGTACTAACCTAGAGTAGTTTAAGGGTTGTCTAGTTAGGTGTGAAGGGGGCATAGAAATGGTCACTTCATGTCTTACCTAGGTAAGGCTTAAGAATGACTCTAGATAGGAAAGTTGGTTGATTAAGTGGACATAATCTAAACTTAGGAAGTCTTAAAGATTATTTAGGTAATCTTAGAGAGGGTGTATGGGCGTTATCTTCTTGAATTACTTAAGTAAGTCTTTTGATAACCTTTGTGAGGAGAATGTCATATTATATATATGCTATTGCATGAAGTGAGAATGATCTTACTATAGATAGTCTAATGGATCTCATGTTGTGTGGTTGGTGTATTGTAAGTGTATTTATCTTATTATAGGTTGTCTTAAGGATCATTTAGGTTTGCTTAGAGAGGGTGTATGTTCGATCTCTCTTTGTCTTACTTAAGTGAGTCTTAGGATAACCTTTAGTGAGAGGATTGCATCCTAAAAGGGTTCACTATAATGTTGAAGTAATTCACTGTAACATTGGTTTAGTTCATTGTGAAGCTTGAATTAATTCACTTTAACTTAGCATGGTTCAGTGTAACCTTTCTTAAAAAGTGATAAAATGCTTATGTGATATTACGTGTTTCTAAGGTGTTAAATGTTGTTCTTATACTTCTACTATGATGTTTTAATCAAAAAGAGCATTTTTCCATTAAATGTTCCTTATTATGATTTTTATGCATTATGACATACTTAGTACATGTGGTTGTACTAATTCCATACTTTTATCTATCTCTAAAGTGATTCATAGGTGAATGTACTTTTGGGAGCGAAGTTTGGATTATAGGATCTTTCAAGCAAGCTTGAAGTATGTCCTCATTTGTCTTGGGGGCATAGATGTCTTTTGATTTCTTATTTCAAAGTATTGTAATAGACTTAGTGTTGACACTCAATTTTGACCCTCCATAATATAAATTAAACATCGAACTTCTTTAATTTTGAACGATTTAAAATAATTAGTTTGATAAAATTTTCAAAAAAAATAAAATAATAAATAATTGTTTGGAAGTTGTTTTAAATAGTTTATCATTTTTTTTTTATATTTTCAAATAATATATATACTCTATATAATTATATATAATTAGTATATTCTATGAATATCCGAAATCATCTCAAAAGAGTTTATTTTATTTAAATATTTGGTTAATTAGTTTAGTTATACAATAGTTTATATTTTAAATTACTTAGTTTACATTTGAAATAAGTATTTTATTTCATTAAAATTAAGAAGCTCATTAGTTAGTTATATTAAATTCATATTATTTAATTTTTAGTCGAATTTACTAATTTAATCAATTCGACTAAATTCTTAACTTTGATTGGCTATAAGTATAAGGAAAAATTAGTAAACTAGTCAAAATAAATAACATATTTAGTAAAAATATCCATACTTTATAAATATTAGCAATAATGTCAAAAATGTCATTATTTTAAAAAGTTTGTGTGTCCCAATTTTCCTCCTATTTTATCTCTCTTTTTCAATTAATTCTATATATCTTTTTTTTTAAAAAAAAAACCCCATTCTCTCTCATATTTATCTTTTCAAATTGTTAATTCTCTCTCCCATTTAATTTTTTCTCTCTCTCATGGTTATCTTTTCTGATTTTCCTCCAACATTCAAGTTGCAAATATTTTCCTGCCATATATTTTGGTTGTTTTTTTAATCCAAAATTGGATCAACAAGAATCCCTTT
Source organism: Solanum peruvianum (assembly GCA_027705065.1). NCBI lineage: Eukaryota > Viridiplantae > Streptophyta > Magnoliopsida > Solanales > Solanaceae > Solanum > Solanum peruvianum. The sequence goes on along the minus strand of JAKWJD010001761.1, from coordinate 7,024,216 downwards.
GATTAAGGTATCTCTAATCTTTATCCTATTTTCAGATTTCTTTTCTAATTTTATTTTTGTTTAAATCTTAAAAAAATGTTGTTTGTATTTTTCAATTTCCATTATAAGTTACTTTCCAATGGCGGAATCCAAGAGGCTTACTAGAGGTATTCATCTTAATCAACCAATTTCTGGTGATTTTTCATCCTTTAATTTATTTATTACTTAACAAATAGTGTATAATGTATGATCCGCTGTTAAAATGAGGGAAGAAAGAGGGTAAGAACATTTACAAGACTCATTGGTGTGCAAAACTTTCCTCAAATTCATAACGCAAATGTAGAATCTTTGTCTACTCGTGAGGATCTTGAAAAAGACGACGAAGATCGGATAGCTATCGAACAATTTTCTATTAGTTTATTTTGTATTTATTGTTCTTTTTTAGATTTTTGGTATGCTTTCTCAATTTGTATTCAAATCACTATGTATACTATCAATATTTGTATTTATTAGAAATTTCATGTTGCATGATTTATGAATCTTCTATTTGTCCCTAATTTGTATTCATCCAAATGTATGTCAACTAGTTATGTATTTTATTTATAAGAAGAACAACTTTCTATTAGTTTATTTGTATTCGAATACAAATACAAATAATAGACATATTGGAATGAATACGACTTAGAAAAGGAAACAAGATTTTGAAAAGAAAAATAAATACACAGTGAAAAATATATACGAATACAAATGTATTTCTTAAATAGCTACATTTTATTTGACATACATATTGGAATGAATACAAACTAATAAAGAAATACAAGCTTCATTATACAAAATACAACATGAAAACTAGAATGGATACTATTACAAATGGTATACATATTGGAATAAATACAATTTAAGCAAGGATACAAAATTTTTAAAAATAAAATAAATACACTGTGAGAAAAGTATGGCAATTACAAATAAAACTATAGGTGTTCAAGTTTCTAAATTAAAAATAAATAAATTTAATAGATAAAACTATAATGTATTATCATAAAGTTTCATAATAATAATTAGTGAGAATGAGATATTATATTTTTATTATGATTTTCATAACAATAATTAGTGAAAAATTGATATTGAAATTTTATAGATGTGGTACTTCTTTAATTTCATGATTTTTATACCAATAATTAGTGAAAATTGGATATTTATTTGGTTAATAAAAGTGTTTAGAAAAAAAAAAAAGGTTACCAAAATTGGATATTGAATTTTTTTAGAACAATGGAGAAAAAAAAAGAATTTTTTATAACATGATGAAAAAAAGAAGAAATAGATGAAAGTTGGTGTATTTTAATAAATTGTAACTGATGAAACTTTTAACATTTGTTCCTTTTTAAAAATAATAATCTCCCCTAAATTCCTCTCAATCTGTTATATAAAAATTATATTTTTTAAAAATAAAACAAATAATAAGAACATAAATAAGATACATAACAAACTTAAATTTTGATATTTTTACTAAATATTGAAAGTGTTGATAATGAACCCTCTTAAATGTTAAAATATTGACATTTTAAAAAATTTCCCCTAGTATAATTCAGTTGGCCATTTCATTCCTCTTAAACTCTCTTTCACGACCAAGTTTTTGGGCCCAATTACTCACCAAATCAGCAGTTGAGCATTACATTCATCAGCAAACATACAACAACCAAAATCTGAACCCAATTCCTCTTTAATACCCATTCTTCAACAAAGAAACCCATCCCCACTTCTTGAAGCCCAAAAAACAACAATACACTTCAATACGTACAGCAAATACACGTCTTCTAATGTGATACTTAGATGTTGGTGATAGTACTATCTCTGAGCTTAAGTGATTGCTTTGTATATCAATGACTTTTTAGATTAATATACTCGAGTCTCACCACCGTTATCATCTCTATCCTTTTTTTAATCACCTATTTAGTTTCCATTTAAACGGATAAAGGACCCTTTTTTTTTTCCAATTACATTAGTAAATTAGATCATTTGTTACTCCTCTAATTTTTTTTATCACAGCTTGTATACAGAAGTATACACTGATATAGGATTTGAGTGCAGTAAATATAGGACACAAAATTAATACAGGTGTTTGGAGGGCTAAATTAGGTTGTATCAACTGAGTATACAGTCCAATATACAAGGGAAAGGACCAAAATACAGTTATATACAACAGTATACAACCAATGTATATGTTCATTTTTGGGCTAAGCAGGTTTTTTGAGTGAAATGGGCACATCATACATTATTCAGCCCATTATTAGTTTTAGGAAAGGTTGGGCCGAAGCCCAAATTATTTTATTATCCTCCTTATTGCTATTTATTTGTTTATATTAGCACTACCCCTTTATTTGCTTCATTAAATAACTCAATTAAATTCCCCAAAAGATGAGTTATTTTTGATATGTTGGTTTACTTTTAATACCTTTTTTTTCTAATAAGATTTTGGTCATTAATTGAATTAAATATCTTTGTTCTTAAAAAAGACGTGTTATATAATGCTTTTCACTTTACACACTTTTAGTTAGTTTAAAATTATTTCAAGTTAAGATTTCTCCAACAAGCTTTAAAAAAATATTTTTTTCTTTGTTCATTTTCTAAAAAAAAAAAAGTGTTAGTCAAAGCTTTTTATTTATCTTTTGATCAAAATAATAGTTAATTATTATTATTAAAACAACTTAATAAAAAAAAGAAATTTAAATATCTCAATTAGGGCCCCATTTTCTATTGTTAAAATTCAAATATTTCTAGTTAAGACCGGACTTCCTTAAAAATTAAAAATTGTTCTTTGTTTAACTATTGTTTCAATTTAATATTATAAATTTAATTATTTTCTTTAAATAAAAAGTCAAAAATAATTTACTTAAGTCATAGGATAACCGTGTGTTAGAGGGCGCTTCAAATGTCTTAGAAACCTTCTTGAAGCGTAAATAAGAACTTCTTACTCATTTTCTCTTTCTAAATATTTTCAAAATTGTTTTTATACTTAGAACATTTCAAAAAGTGATTTTTCTAAAGATAGATAAATCATGGCATAACACTTAGTAGTACTATATTTTGATGTATGGGTCGTGTCCCAAGTATTCTTGTGTCAAGGATTTGATGATATGACACTTAGTATTTCCTATGGTTTTTATATGAAAGTAATTTTGAAAGACGATTCGAATGTTGTGAAAAGTTTTAATTCCGCACTACTTTTCATATATGTATATGGGATGAACGTACGAAAGGGCTTGTACAAGACCTCCGAGAGGTCAAGTACGCCGTGCCACGACCTAAGAGGCCCTACTACTAGGGTATATGTGCAGGTCGTGACACCCAACGCTATGAAAGACTTACATACCTCGTAGGGATCACCCCTTCATGAAATCCACGAGCCTAGCTTCAAGAACTTGACGATTCCTTGCTGCTTCTCCTATTTTCTGCTCTTCTTTTCTCTTCTCTCAAAATCCTAACTCTTTTTCCAAAAGCTTAAACTGAATCCAGTTAGTTTAGACTAAAACTAATTACCGAAAATGAAATTAATTAATTTGGTGGTGAAAAAACCATATTGCCCTTTTAAAATTCGGATTGAACTTTCCTTATTGTAACAACCCAACTTCCAATGGGCATAACTCATTCATCCAAATCGGAATCGCGCAAACTCGGTGGCGTTGGAAATATTATTTCAGATATTTCCTATGATATCTGGAGACACACTTAACTCATATGGTTGTTTGAAGTTGGCCAACAACTCAAGCATAACTTAACCAATTTTCTAGATTTTTATTATTTCCAAAAATCACTCTTTTTAATTCTAGATCAACCTAGTTGTGAAATGTTACAATATCTCTATTTGGGAACATTCGCCCTCGAATGAGATTCTCTTAATAGGCTAAGGGTGTAACATTCAACAAGCAATGCAATTACAACATGCCAACTTAAAAATAAAGGTCAATAAAAGGATCAGAACCTTAATTGAGGACTTCTCCAGATTCAAAGAGATATGGGTAGATCTTCTTCATATCCTTTTCAACTTTCTCAAGTGGCTTCCTCAATCTGAATGATTTTATTTCCTTGGTCCTCAACTTGCGATCTTGGCAATCTAGAACTTCACAGGAATCTTCTCATAAGATAAGCTATCCTTGGTACCAATATCTTCGTTTGGTATGATAGGTGAAGTATCTCCCATGCACTTCTTCAACATGGAACTATGAAATTGCGGGTGAATCGCTACTAACTCTTGGGGTAACTCATAAGCTACCTTGCCAATCCTTTTGGATATTCGGTAAGGACCAATATATTGGGGACTAAGTTTTGCCTTCTTACAAAATCTCTTGATATCCTTCATGGGTGAAACTTTCAAGTAAACCCAATCATCTACTTCAAACTCTAAATCCCTTCTCCTAACATCAGATTGGATTTTTGACAACTCTACGACATTTTCAACTTATCTTGAATGACTTTCAGAACTCATGTGCAGTAAATTGTGCATCTCTATATGAAATAATGGCGACTAGAACTCCATGAATTCTTAATACCTCATGAATATATAACCTGACATAATCTCCTGCTGAATGGGTTGTCTTTACTAGCAAAATGTGGGCTGATTTAGTCATTCTATCGAGAATCACCCAAAATAGAATCATGTTGCCGAGACCTTAGCAAACCTATGATGAAATCCATATGGATCATCTCCCACTTTCCTTTCATAAGTTCTATATTCTGAGCCACACCATCGAGCCTTGGGTGCTCTATTTTAACTTGTTGGCAACTCAGACACTTGGCAACAAACTCTGCAATGTCCTTCTTTATAGTACTCCACCAATAAAACTCTCTCCAATCGCGAAAAAACTTTGTGGAACCCGGATGAATGGAATATCTAGAGCTACAAGCTTCCTCCATGATCCTTTCTTGGAGTCCATCTACCATTGTTACACACAATCTACCTTGATATCTTAATACACCATATCCCCCTTGTTCAAAAGTCATTATTTTTTGCTTCTGAACATTTGCCTTCAATTCAAGCAAAATGGGATTTTGGTCATGCTTTTATTTCACTGTTGACACTAATGAAGATTTAGCCCCATTCATCACCACTACTCCTTCTTCTGTGGAATCCATTAGTTAGAATCCTAATTTTGCAAGTCTATGCACATCTTTTGCTAACTCTCTCTTTTCTTTCTCAACATAGGCGGTACTACCCATAGACAACCTACTCAAGGCATCAACAACAACATTAGCCTTACCTGGGTGATAAAGAATACTCATTTCATAATCATTGACTAATTCTAAACACCTCCTTTGTGTGAGATTAATCTCTTTTTGGGTGAAAACATATTGATGACTCTTGTGATCAGTGAATACATCAACATGAACACCATAGATGTCATGACGTCAAATCTTCAAAGCAAATACTACTCCAGCCAACTCTAAGGTTGGGTACTTCTTCTCATGAACTTTCAACTGTCTGGAGGCATAAGCTATTACTTCGTCATTCTGCATTAACACACAATCCAAACCAACTCTAGACGCATCACAATAAAAAACGAAGCCTTTCTTATCTTCTGGTAATGTCAAAACTGGGGTCGTAGTCAACCTCTTTTTCAATTCCTGAAAGTTTTTCTAACAAGCCTCAGACTATTGAAACTTCATTGTTTTCTGAGTCAACTTGGTCAAACGAGACAAGATTGACAAAAACTCCTCTACGAACCTTTTAGAATAGCCAATCAAACCCTAGAAACTCTTAATATCAATTATAGATGTGAATCTAGGCAATTCTACACTACTCTATTTTCTGAGTATCAACTATAATCCCCTATCCAGACACAATGTGGCCTAATAATGCCACAAACTCAAGACAAAACTCACACTTAAAGAACTTAACATATGACTCCTTATCTTTCAAAGTCTAAAAACTATTCTGAGATGGCTAGCATGATATTCCTCATTTCTTGAATAGATTATAATGTCATCAATGAGTACGATAATAAACATATCAACATAAGGCTTGAATACTCTATTCATAAGGTCCATGAACACTGCATGTGTATTAGTTAAACCGATCAATATGACCAGAAACTCATAATGACTATAACAGGTCCTGAATGTTGTCTCCGAAACATCACATTTCCTTAATTTCAACTGATGTTACCCTGATATGAGGTATATTTTTGAAAACAGGAATCACTATGAAGTTGATCGAAAGATCATTAATTCTCTAAAGAGGATACTTATTCTTGATGGTAACCTTGTTCAATTGATGGTAATCTGTATACATTCTAAAAGAACCATTGATGGCCCCCAAGCGAATCCGTGTCTTACTTGCTTAGCGGAAGACTTACTCAAGATAAATACTTTAAAGAAAGTAAACTGAACTACTCAAATTATATACTTAGAATGTATTAAATGACATTTACTGGACAAGTGGCAACTCAAGAAAACAAAAATTAAAGACTCATGAACTAACATTAACTAACGTTGTCTATGAAGCCTCTAAACAACTGAGATGGATGTCGGGACAAGACTCACGATATCCAAATAAAATAAAATACTGAAAGCAATAAAAAGAATCCTCCGTAAAGCTAGGAGGCTCACCAATTGACTATGAGTGCTCACTGGATCAATAAAGTGTTGGATGCTGATCATCATTAGTTGTATCTGCATCATAACACAATGTAGGCCAACTGTCATCAATACATTGAATGTACGAGTATGCGAGTTGGAATGCTAAACATAACATAAGCTTGAAAAGAGTGTGAAGTCAATGTACGAATATGCGAGTTGGAATGCTAAACATAACATAAGCTTGAAAAAAGTATGAAAGAAATACTTACCTTGGCTTGACTTAACTCAACTAATTCCAGTATAAAGTAGTGTAAATAAATGTAGTATAAAGAAAAGCTTTAATACATGGCTTTCAACTCCGTGTATTTAGTACATGGCTTTAATGTAGTATATGAATAATGAATTATTTATATGTTTTTGAATGTTCTTTTGGTATAAACGACTGCTCTGTTTCAGTTGAAATTAGTGTAACAATGGTATAGTATTTTATGTTCAATTTATCATCCTTTTTTTTATAGTTGATTCATGATTACTGAAACTCTTCATCATACTTTTTTGGTACCGAAAGATTGTTTCCTGTTGTAGTTTATTACTAATGCCAAGGTTCTTCGTGAAATTTCATTTGTGAAGCAAACATTACAAAAAGTAGAAAGACTTATCATCGAACAAAACCATTAATTTCAAAGAGTACTTATTGAACAATCTCGGCAAGGTTTATCCTACAGAATATCTTGAAGAGATCTGAAAAGATATTCATACTTTTTACTGTTTTTTCACTGTGCGCCTATTTACCCATTAGCTATTTCAATAATTTCTTCTATCCACATATCAGTGAGCATTAAATATTTATTAATCATGACTATTGATGAGTGCTTCACCTTAAACAATATTTTATCAAATTTCAGTCTTTTCTTCTTTTAGATATGAACACACAGTTAGGGATTGGTGAAATCTAATTGTAAGCTAATCGTTAAATAAAACTATTATTTTTATTTTTATCTAGTTTTGAGAAAATATAACATATATAACAAAGACACATGGATTTTATTTTTATTTTTATCTATTTAGAAATTTCTAATTGTAGTAGCTCTTACTTTTCTCTCTCTAATATGAAGTCGTAGTTGTCAGAGACTCCTATAGTTGTTATGCCATTGAAAGGTGCTTTCCTCTCCATGCTAGTGTTTGTGTTTATATATATATATATATATATATATATATATATATATATATATATATATATATATATATATATATATATATATATATATATATATATATATATATATATATATATATATAAACACTACATGACCTTAGGCCTGGTGATGTGGCATGCCTTATTGATGAGAAGTCTCTAATCTCTTTTTTCTTCTAATTTTTAGGGCTTTGTCTAGTTTTATAACATAGCGTTTCAGAAATAAACAGAGATTGAAAATTCCCTGTGAAACTGTTCGAATAAACATCTTAGCCTCTTCAAAATCATATTAAGCCAAAACCTTGCCTCTTGAAAAACAATTTCATGCGAAAATCATAAGGCCATCGATAGCAATGTCCAATGCACCCAAAACACAGAAGGAATTAGTAGAGTAAAAGAATTCATAATTTCTAATGTTGGGTATGGCTCCAATTTACAATAGAAAGGAAAAGATGATGAACAACTTTAACAAGTTGACACTTATGATGATGGCTAACTTTGCGTAATGGACCCATTAGAATGGATAACTATCAAGCTCTATTGGGAATTCATTAAATAATAAAGGTGTGCTCTCTCTAAAAGCTTAAAATGTTACATGAAATGGTCAGATCTTCAACATGATATCAGACCCTGCTCTATCCCAAGTTTTTATTTACCGATGTTGGGCCCCCATTAAGAATTGTTCACGCTTCACTTGGGGTCTAGGCGTACAAGGGAGTGTTAAGAAGTCCCACATTGGTAGAGAGATAGGAAATCGATCTTCTTATATGAACTTAGGCAAATCTCCCCTCATGAGCTAGATTTTGGGATAGAGTTAGGCCCATGTGTCATATATTTACAATGTTAAAAAGTTCCACATTGGTAGAGATATGGGAAATAGATCTCCTTATATGAACTTGTACAAACCAACCCTCATAAACTACCTTTTGTGGTTAAGTTAAGCCCAGATGTCATATCTTTACAATGCTAAAAAGTCCCACATTGGTAGACAAATAGGAAATTGATCTCCTTATATGGACTTGGACAAACCTCCCCTCATGAGCTAGTTTTTGGGGTTGAGTTAGTCCCATGTGTCATATCTTAACATGGTGTCAGAGCAAGCAGAAATCATGAAATCGAATTTCATGCCACCAAAATGAAAAAGAACTTTCACGTAATTGGCCATAAAAAAGAATCAGACCCGTACATGAGGGGCGTGTTGAGAATATCATCAAATAATACAAGTTCTCTCTCTCTAAAAATTAAGCTTTTATATGAGGTCGTCACACACTTTGAAAACTAATATTTAAAGGATTCTAGATGTTGATACCTTGATTGTTCCTTCTACACACACCGTCCAGCAAGAAAAACCCACAAATATGTCATTAAACATGTATAGTAGTTCTTCATTTAGTATATGTCTTTTAATTTTGATATGGGCTTTACCCTTTCAACATCTTTACTACTGTCATCCCAAATTATTATTCAGTTACTTTAAGTTTGTGCAATTGTTCAAGGATGGTTGGTCCAACAACTCATACTTTGTGCTAGATTAGTTTATGCAGGACCCTTTACTTGAGTGGAGGGTCTATCGAAAACAATCTTTCTACTTTGACAATGTAGGGGTAAGACTGCGTACACACTACCCTCACCCGACCCAACTTGTATGATTACACTATGCTTATTATTGTTGTTGTGGTTGTATACCATTTCACTAGGAACTCATACATATAGGCTTAATTTAGTTTTAATTGTCACAAGGTATAACTAAAAGATAGTTTAATTTGATCAATTTTCTTAACTTTTGTTTACTTTAAAGTTGGTTGTAGCCTCAAAAGTGTGCCAACTTAGTGTTTTTTATTGTCTAAATAACAATACATGACTCATTTAGTACTCTGTGAGTTTTATTTGTTTACTCTTTCCCACACGTACATGCAATATTTTGTTATGGTATCTCATTATAAGATTTAGGGAGTAACAAAAGATATTGTGCATCCATCTAAGAAAACATAATTTTTAAATTCATTATTCAACATTTGTCCTCTTTTTCTTAAGAAGATAATACAAATTGGCTATTTTCTTTAAGTGTTCTCTCCTTCCTTGCATACCTATTGTAAATGTGTACACTAACCATCTATTTATATCTATATACCTTAAAAGTATGAACTTCTAACTTGAATATTAATTTACTATAATATTCCTTGTTATTTTTTCAATGAGTTGTAATTTTTTTGATAAGTTGTGACTTTTTTCAAAGGATTGTGATTTTTCGATGAGCTGTAACTTTTTGATGAGTTGTAATTTTTTCAATAAGTTGTGACTTTTCTAAAAAGTTGACTTTTTCAATAAGCTGTGACTTTTCTAAAGAGTTATGACTTTTTCAATAAGTTGTGACTTTTCCAAAGTGTTGTGACTTTTCGGAAAGGTCATGATTTTTCAGATAAAACACAATAAAATATTTGTTCATACTACCCTTTGTTGACTATAAATAGAGGGAGTTCCTCTTATTTTTCAACCACAATTTTTTCTAAACTTCTACTCCTCTTCTTCTTCTTGCATTTTAAATATTTTTTTGTGATTTATTTTCGTTCATTGAGTTCGAAGTTTAGAGGAATATGAGATACCACTATTCTGATGAAGTATGTCGTTCTATCCTAAGAGTGTATAATTCATAACCTCGAGTACTTGAGGAAAATCATATAATTTTGATGATATAATAATTATTATTTTTCTTAAAATATATATTAGTATGTAATGTTCCCATATATGAAGTTAACATGATGTAGTCTAAATTTATTTGTTTTTGTTAACAATTTTTCTTGTGATGTAGATATATGCTTATAAATATCTTTTTTTTCAAAATATAGAGAATTGTTACTATTTGTTTTTGATACTCAAGACAAAAGAATGAGTATATTTATCAATGTTATTTATGTGATTTAGACTTTCAGGAAGTTTGCTTCAAAATAGTTAGTATTAAATAAACATATTCCTTTTGTTTTACTTATTTACTATTTCTTAATATTTCAGTATTCTAGATAAAGAAAGTTCATATGAATTGTAATAACGCATGTTGAAGTTTATATTAGTTTAATTTTTATTATTTATTCAATACCTAATTCATGAGATAAATATTTTTATTAGTGCAAATATATATTTGTATTTCGGTAGGTAATTGTACTTAAATTAAAGTATTTTATATGTCACAAATGTGTTATCAAGTAACGAGATCTTCTAATTTCCAAATATATTATTTTAAAATATTTAGGGTTCTTTTTTTTCTTTTTAAATAAAAAACTCACAATATATGTGAAAGTATGTGAATATATAAAATGTAGTTATTCTCTGCTCATGTTCATATGACATCTAAACATTTTAATGGAGAATACACATGCAAAGCACATCTGGTTATATTACAAGAAAAATACAAAACAAATATTATCTATAAGGTAATATTAGTGACATAAAACTAATTACATGATTGAACCTCGTTAAATTGAAATAAATGTATATATAATTGCATTTAACTAATAAATTTTTAAAAATTCTTCTTTATTGTCTTAAACCTCGTGTCAAGTCAAACTAGGTCTCTTTTTTAAAAGGATGGAGTATTATTTTTTGCTAAGTTTATTATTCAACTCTTCGCTTAAATAAACAATACTATTTACTATAATATATATTTTTGAAATTGATAGTCATGTGCAACACTTGTGTCAAAAATTAGTATAGTAAAGGGAACAACTTAGAGTTGATTTAATACATAAAAGGGGTGTATAAAATCGAATCAATTCGCAAACCGAGTCAAATCGAGAGGAAAAAAAGGACTAGTGGTTGATTTGACTTGGCTTGGTATACCGATTATATTTGGATTGATTTGGTTTTAATTAAAAAAAAAAATAACCCGACATTTTATATATAATTTTCATTTTTTATTTTATACATAAAAATATTTACTTTGATATTATTTTTAAATATTTCTTATACTATTTCATAGTTTTTTACTTTAATATATTATTTCAAGCTTGAAACTTATAATTCTGAATGGTTCAATAAAAAAATATAACCCATAGATGTTGGTAATTATAAAAAAGATTAAATCAAAATCAAATTAATACTATGCAAAATAAAAATCAATTCAACACTAATAATAACAATAATATTGAATATTTCTGCTTTGGTTTTACATTGGTTTAGACAATTCAAATACATAATCTAATTTTAATTTCCTTTATTATTTAGTCCTGTAACTAATACTTATTAAACTTATTTTAGCATGATTTATTACTTTTAAATTATGACTTGTAAATTTGAAATAATTATTTTACGTGATTTCATTATTATTATTTTTTTATTGGGTATTTTAGTGTCATTACTCATATCATATTTTGTGTTATATTTCTTAAGATACACCTTAGATAGTTGTATTTTGATAGAACCAAAGAAATATTTGAAATACAAGTAAATTATATCTTTGTATGAATACTTTATCAATAAACCCGAAAATATCAGAAAAAAACCCGAATTTTATTGTTTGGTTTGGTTTATAGATTTAAAAATCCGACAAAAATAATTTGATTTGATATATAAAAAACCTGAACCAACCGGTCATATAAACATAAATGGTGATATTTCGAATAGAAAAAAGAACACAAATCCACATGTTTTTTTAACTGTTAACTCTATTTATTTCGAGTCATAATATAACAACTTTCATAAGGTTTCTTAAGAAATAAAAGGGAAATTCAATCATAATTTTCCTTTGAGTTTTCATTATCCAGTTCTTTTCATCTCATTCAATTTATTGTTTTTTCTTCAAACTAAAGGAGACGTGATTCTGTATTTCAATCAACTTGTCAAAGCAACAACAAAAACAATAAGATGCATAACACTTTTATATATAGACCTTGCATAAAAGGGAATAAGTCATGATAAAATGTTTAAACATCTATGGGAAAAGGTAAAAAGAGAAAGGAATAATATATTATTCACAAATCAGTGTGTAGTCACTCTTAAATGAGAATATTAGCCTACGATGATGAGAAACCTAATTAAAGAAATATACCATGCGCGAAGCGCGCACACTTTACCTAGTTCTTATATTATATACAACTTTATTTTCATTAATTGGAACTCTTTACACCAGTATGATGCCCTTTAGAAAAAAGAACTTTTGATATCAAATTGGTAATACTAGAACCAACTTGTACAAATTACATGTCATTATTGATTATTCAATCTTCTCCAGCAACTCGAAACCATATGCTTCCAAAATATGCAGTGCTGTAAATTTTTAAAAAATAAAGTATAATGTCACTCAACAGTTTTTACAATTACAACCAGAGCTGATAAATGATAAAAATAGGCACAAAATTTCAACTTAAACACACATAAGAGTTCATTTGTTTGCTTGAAAAAAGGGTAACTCGGTGCACTAAGCTCTCGCTATGCACGGGATCCGGGGAAGGGTCGGACCATGAGAGTCTATTGTGTGGAACCTTACCTTGCATTTCTGCAAGAGGCTGTTTTCATAGGTTTTGAACTAGTAACCTCATGGTCAAATGACAACAACTTTACTAGTTACCCAAGGCCCTCCCTAGTGATATGTGAACGTGAATTATCCATTTCGATGCAAGCAATGCATTATTGGCACATATTTTTTCTCCCTAGAAAAAAATTAGAAATCAAGGGTGCTGAACTACCTGGCTCATAGACTTCTGGATAAATAGGCCTTAATACACCATTTGCTTTAATCTTGTTTGCAAGTAATAGCTGAAATTGGCAAAAGCGAGTAAACTATTGATTCATCTATAATACAGAGATGCTTGTGTGAAAATTATGCAAATATTAAATAGAAGAATACCAGAGCTCCGGTGGCTGCTGGAATCCCTACTGTTAAAGCCATGGCCATGGTGGTTTTCCCGCTCTCCGTCCTCCCCATTGCCAAGAGTGTCGATCTATGAGTTTCAGCATGGTCGTCTGGGTAATCTACTACCACTTCATGGTGTAAAAGTACCATATCCTGAGACAAGTGATATTAGTGGTAATCCGGCATGTAATAAGTTGACATAAAAAGTGATTATGAGAACTACCTGCTCTGTTTTGGAGTATGCTAATTTCTCTTCCATGCGCAAACATGTTACTTCAAATGGAGATTTGCAGGATGATGGTATTTCCGTAGGCTCTTGGAATCCCAAAAAGCTATTTGGATATTAAGTGAACTCTTTATCATTCAACCAAAACATGTTTCTTACGAATAACAAAAAATACTTAACATTTTATACCAACATATTCGCTTTAAAGAACATACTTGTTCAATGCTTCAAGTAGAACTGATTGACCTTAAATAGTCGTTTTCAACTTACATTATTGTTTTTGCTGTATTGACTGCAGTGTCCTTGTTTTTGCAAAGCCCAAGAGCTAATATCCTATCTGTGATGTATTTTTCATCAATTACGGATTCAGGCAAAATCTTTCCATCGAACCCAAGAACTCCAAGCAAAAACGCGCTGTGCGTGGGTCTGATCCCATCCTTAAGAACCAGAGTAGATTCTGTACTGAAGAATCCTATCTTCACAAGTGTCCCCATTATTTGACTAAAACCTGTGGAAAATATCGATTTTTAAGATGTTAACCAAAAATCTGAGTATATGAAAACAATTAAGTCTATTACTCCCACAATCCTAAAGAATTTCACACTTGAGTTGTATTCAAAGTTCAATCTTTTTAAGGACTGAAAATAAATAAATAAAACCATCCCACAAGGTTGTCATTTACAAAATATATTCCACATGCTTGACTAAGAAAAAGAAGTAGGTTCTCTCATGTTAGTGGTGTCTTACTGACTCTAAATAAATAAATAAATAAATAAATAAAAGCTTTTAGACGATGTAGTGACACAATTGACAAGAATAGTTGACTTGCCAAAACCATAAAACAAATTATTTGGTGTTTCAACTTCTTTTGTACGTTCTATTTTTCTCGTTTTAATGCATTATATGGATATAAGAAATATTTTAAAGCCTTATTTCTATTGCCATTATTCCCCATCTCATTTGAGCCATTGGTCAGAACTCGAGGCTCTTTAACCAAGAGCCTCATATGAAGCCCAGTAAATGTAACTTGCCTTCATAGCGTAGTGTTCCTCGGAAGATGGTAGATGCTTCTTCTGATATACCATACAAGTCTCCATACACTAAGGAGTTGCGATTTGGTAGACACTCTAATGCAAAGGCTGGAAAATCAGGAAGACGAAGCTTTGCAGCTGAATCATAAAGCTTCTGACCTGCATTTAATATATTGTTAGTAAAGCAAAAGCACATATATGACAACCACCACCAATGCCAATGGTGCATGAATGGTGGAGATAATTTGTCAGATGCCAGTTGGAAATTTGGAAAGCTAGTATGGATTATCATGGGAGACGAAGCTATTAATTTTGGCTGCGAGAGACCAAAAACATATAATGAGGGCGTAAACTCTTTAAGATTGTCTAGGGATATACAAAGGCAAGTAGAAGTAGATTCTGAAGTTGTTTTAGACTTTTTAAGTACAATATACTTCTTCATGGGATAGAAATCAAAACAGTTCTTATGCTAAACAACTCACCTTCAACATGGATAATTTCCCCTTGATATCTGTAGGCTGCTGGATTCCACCCAGCTCGTATAGCTCCGGCTGGACTCCAACTAGATATTGTTTCAACATAACAATATTAATAATGAGTAGAATGATTGAGATGTGTAATCAAAAGCAGAAGAAATACCCCACAGCTTTTTTGCAAATATGTCGTAACAAGAAGCTAACACAATTGAGCTTCTCAATATTGAAAAGGCAATCTGATTGAATCAACATTCAATTGAATTAGTAGGCATACCTGAACTTATAAGCTAATGGATTGTTGGCAGCAGCTGGAGAGGGAAGACCACCACAGTAAGAAACGAAAGACCTGATCTTTCCCTTTGCTGCATGGGCTTCGTTGATCATTTTCATCGCCATCATATGATCTACAATAAAATATGTGCCACTAGTTAGCGTATGATTGGTAAAACCATAATTGTCTTCCCACGAAAGATTTAGACTAATAACACTGTACTATCTTCCCCTTGGTATAGAACATTGGATATTTTTGTTGTAAAAGACTTTCCAAATTTTAGCATACACCTAGTATATGAGAATTTTTGGTGTTGTAGTTTCTGGAGTTTGATGGGACTTTACGGTATATCTTGGTTAATCTTTCTTTGTTTAGTTTCCGTAAAATCTAACAACCAGAGACAAATATTTGATGAAGACCAAAAGATGTGCTCATTATTGACAAACTTAAGGGATCATAGCTATTCATGAGTATTGTATGGCACTACTTTTATTTTCTCGAACTTGGAAATGCAGTACCATCTGTATCCATTAACATAGGTTATGCACAATCACATTCAGAGGAAATATCATACCGTGAAGAAGTTTCAAACAAATTCATTGACGGTCTTATTCAAGCTACTTATATACAGGAGAACATTTAACTGAGGTCAACTTTATCAGACACACAAAAAAAATGGAACTGTAGAACATTTGATTTTGTCAGGTGAAGGTTACCTATTCCTGGGTCCAAGCCCATTTCACCAAGAATAGTAATTCCAGCAGATTTTGCATCTTGGTCTAGCTTTAACATAGAATCATCAACGTAGCTAGCCGTGACGAGATGTTTCTTCAGCTGCATCAGTAGATTTCAAGTTGCACTTTAGTAGGAGTAAATCAGGAGTTCATGAGTGTTCGAGAGATATTTTAGCTTATAAATGTTGACATTTTTCCTCAGAAAAAGTTGTAAGGACTGATTTCTTGGCCCATGGTTCGGTACATTTGATTGAATTATGACTCATAAAATTATTCAAGATTCATTTGTTTCAGTAGCATAATCTAGGGCACTTCTTTTTATGTGGCTTATAACCCTGAAAGGTCTATTACATTGTTGTTCACCATCCTCAGTCATCGTCAAAGGGACTTTTGCACCCGTAGACTTCTAACGAAAATTCAAGAACTGATTTACATTTTATCTATCTAGAAATCAAACTGTTCAAGAGGTAGTCAACACTTCTAGCTTTACCATTCATCGGGGCCATCTTTTATTATCCATAGATGATAGGAATCTGTAATTACAAGGAGATGATACCCATAAGAAAGAAAGGAAACGATGGGAAAACAAATACCTCAATGCATGCCTTTGCTATAACACCATGGCAGCTAGGAGGCAGTAAGCTGATGACAACATCAACCTGCTCGATGACAAAACTGACAGCATGAGACAGAGTCACTTATTCACAACATACATAAAATCAAAGAGACCTAGCGCTATGTTAAGTATTAGGGAAGGCTTCACAAAACGTAAAACACCCTTGCACTACCACTTCTTGTCTTAAAGGCCATTTTTTTCAAAAAGAAGAATATTTCACCACAATACGCAATCAAAAGGCAATACCTCTGCGATCCAGCTAGAAAGAGACTCGTGACTCGTTATGTCAAGCTGAATTGCTTTTGCATTTGGAATACCTTTAGTAACCTGTACTACTAAAACCCAATTAATAACGGAAAAAAAATAAAGCATAGAGGTCTATAAGCGAAACATAGAGCTCAAACCATAACATGCAAATAGTAGATGAAACTATATTGTCTATAATCAAGATGTGCAGTAAATGGACAATATAATAGATAATTGATAACAATATCAAATACAGATTGTCACTTCATGCTGTAACATATCCAAATCAAACAAGAAAAGAACAGAAAAACCATAGTCATGGACACAGGGGCAGGAAAAAACATTAACTGCAGAAGCAAAGCTGGTAAACGAAGAATCTGGAGAGGAAAATCAAAGAAGACGAGCATATATAATATGATGTGGAAAAAAGACGAGAACATAAGAAGAAATAAATCTTAACAATCCTTTAAAAATATAATATTAGGACGATGAAGACACAAACTTATATGAAGATTTGTTAAAACATACCATCGAACTTCCAATGTACAGAAATGAAATCACAAAAAATAAATAAATCTTACACAATCTCTAAAATAAGATATTAGGACAATGAAGACACAGATTTATATGAAGTTTTGTTAGTGAAAAGACACCATCAAACTTCCAATGTACATAAATGAAATCTCGAGTTCCTTTTTAAATAAGAGTGATCAATGAAGTCACATGAAAATTGATATACATGCATACCTCCTCCGCATCCTTCAAGTACAAAGAACCAACAATCACTTGGACACAATTTTGCTCTTCAAAATCAGCAGTTACAGATGATTTAGGAAATTGCCTAGATGTCGTGCTACCAATTGACGCTAAAAGTTCTGCAGCTGGTCTGCAAACCCGACCAGCACCTAAAATTAAGACCTTCTTTGCATCATACTTCTCATCCATGATTGTTTCTTGGAATTCCCCAACCTTCAAAGATATGTTGTTTTCCTTGTCTTGAGATCCCAAAGAGTTGCTTGAATTAGCAAGGGAAGTTAAAGAATCGACTATTTTATCTAAAACAGATTTATCTTCAGCTCCAACCTGTCCCAAATAATGAAAGCAGAAGGGAAGTAAGAATCATCAAGTTTTGCATCATTTAGAGCTAAATATCATGACTGAAGAAACCACAAAAAACAAGCACCTTAACCAAGAACAGCATGAAAATCACAACTTGAAGTTTTATTTTGACACTGAAAAATCGAACTGTAGCTTTAGGATTTATCAACAAGAACCTGAAAGTTTTAAAGTGACACCAGAAAGTAATTGGCGTTTTCGTCTTTGTTTTTGGCTACCTTGACAGTCTATAGAAACCCGTGTAATTCTCAGGAGAAATTCATTGCTTTGTTTCTTTCAGACTATCTCGAAAAAGAGACGAGACATCAGAAGATTGAACTCTCTTATGCCAAAGCTAAGAAGCTCTATTCCGTTAAAATATTTCCGGCTATAAAAAGCAAAACACGCCAGTAGGTAACAGAATCATGAAAATTACGAGAAGTTCACACAATTTTTATGATCAAAGAAAAGTAGTTATGTAGCTTAATTGTATTCATTTGTGAGAACACTTCTCCAACAAATAGAACTATAGCCTGAAGATAAAAGTACAATAAAAGGCCAGGGCACTAGGAAGTGAAACTGCAGCACTGCTAAAATATGGGAATATGACATGTTCATGAGAGAAGTATAGTAACAACTATTATGTTTTGGGGGTTTTGGAATGCTAACATCTTGAAGACTATGTAATGTCTGTTTCTTATTCGTGTTTGGTGCATTTGGATAGAGCATGATACAAGAATATGCATATCCTCCAGCATATGTAGTGAAACAGAATAGCTGCCACGACTTTTTTAGTGGTGTATGATTGCAGGGTTGTTTTTCAGTAAATAGCTCTATTGGATCTTCAAAGAGACAACAAAAACAACAACAACATACCTAGTGAAATCACTCAAGTGGGGTGTGGGAATTAGGGTAGCATGTATGCAGACCTTACCATTACCTCATGGATATAGAGAGGTTGTTTCCGAATCTTCAAAAATAAAGGAGGAGCAAAAATTTTACAAGTTTCGAAAATATAAAACATGGATAAACACTTCCAAGTAAGTTTGTAGATTCCACAAATTTCTCATGTTAGGCAATGAATTTTCATTTTAACTCTCTTTGATCTAAATATTCTTCTAATAAAACAACTGCATTTATATGTTTGATAAACATTCCTTCTCTCAAGGTAAAACAAGGTTAGAAATAAAGTAACCTCCAATTCTGAGTATGACGAATCACTTGTGATTTGACCAACTTGGCACTTCACCAAGTGGAAGGAGCCACTTGCTGCTTCAATAATATCCAACGCCTCGTTTATGAGAAATTTATCAAACAAATGACCACTTAGAGATACCTGCCAATTTCAGATCATGGAGTACAAGCATAAGACAATAAGATCATCAAAGAAGTAAGAAAATTATACATTTCATTCTTAACTCAACAGTGAGTAGAAACAACTAGTTGCACTTATTAATTAAAGAAGTAAATCAGGATAAGATTCAATTACCTAACTATCACAACGAAATATAGACAAAATCTAGCCTCATCCAATGTGGACAATTAGGTATATGTCAAAATCAAGCTCAACATATTCAATCCACTTATCTATTTAATTATACTAATTCTAAAGTGAATTTTTACATGTCCTTTTCGTCATTTGAGCATCAAGCAGTTTTGGAAAAATTGCTTCTATATTATACTCCCTCTGTCCACTATTGTTTGTCAGGATAAGATCATGCACAACCGTTAAGGTAATATAAGGTGCAATTTGACTAATATAACCTATTATCAATCATTATTAAAATGGTTTGTACTTTTTGAAAAGTGTAAAATCAACTTTTTTCACATTAAAGTAGTCTTGTAACTTTAAAATGACTACTTTTTGAAACTAGTTATGTAATTAGCAAGGGAAAAATTTGAAAAAAGTGACTAATTGTTTCTTGATTGTTTAAATTGACTATTAATTTTGGACAGCCAAACTATAGTTGACAGAGGGAGTACTTACAAAAGTGCTTCTTAAATGATTTGGCCAAACACAGATTGCAACTATCTGAAAGTTCTTCCTCGAAAACTCCATTTTGCCAAAAAAATACTTTTCAAAATAAGCAAATTGTGGAAGTTGGGCCAATAGTCTAACTTACTACATGAAAAACAAGTTTTAGACAGCGATTGCCTGTTTTGAGATCACACCTTTTTCTTAGCCTCCTTCAAACCCATTTCCGTATCAGATTAATATAACTAATCCAAATTGCATATCCATATGCTCAATTAACAACAATAATAAAATAAAGAACACATCGGAATTTACCAATACGGTGTACTTCCTCCCGTTCCCATTGGAATTTGAAAGAACTATTGAAGGGTCACTGCCAGTCAAAGGATAACAGAACATCATTACGTCATATTAGAAAATACAAGCTAGTACTTCATATCAGCTACAGAAATATTATTTCAATGGGTATGTTACATGCTTTTCAGAACTTATGGACATCAACACATATTGAAAATCACATAAAAAGTTTAATATTATTTCATTTGTGCAACGATAAACAAGTTAGGAATGGATGGTGGTAACATAAGAAACATAGTTATCTATCATAGATATGAAATGGATATTTTAGTCATTTCACTCTAATTGAGGATTTGACCTATGCATAAGAAAATAACTGGTTGATGAATACAGTATATCAACACCAGAAAATACCTATTGTCGACAACAATTCAACACGTGAATTATCCAATAGTTCAAAAAAGTGTGGAGATAAGAAACACAATAAAAAAGAATAAAGTTAGGATGAACGACTTACTCTGGATCAGATTTCCGCATTCGAGGTATGTATTCATACAACTGCGTAAGACCTCCATAATGGGCTATGCAAGCTCTCTTCAAGTGTGCAGGTAACTCTTCAAGATTTCTAAAGGAAGCTAAACTTACAGTAAAGTGGGACAGAATATCTCCGAAATGTTGGGATGCCTATTACATCAAAGAATAGCATAGGTACAGATATCATAAACTCATAGATATAAAGACAAATCGATATCTATAGTTGGTAGCGCTTAATGTTGAGATTACCTCTTTCGCAAACTCAGTGGGAAGAATATCTACAGCTGAACACATCACACCTTTACCTTCTAGGTCATAATGATACGAATCGTTGAAAGGTTCATACCTAGAATCCATGTTCAACAAATTGTAATGACCTTAGATGCATCATTGTAAATTAAATTGGAAATGAACATAAAATGCTGAGAAAAAGAGATATTTCCAAGTAAAGTGAGAAGCAGTATATAAAGTATTATTCGAAACGGAAGTAGCATACTGAAAGATACTATAGAATCTTCATAACAAGCTAAAAGTACCTGAAGAAAGGTGAGTCTATTGATGTGGTTTGGTTGATGAACTCGATTGACCCTCCCACGTCACAAGTTATGTCACAGATTCCAACAAGTGGGCATGCATTTTTCATAAGGTCTTGAATCTGTTTAGTAGTCAACAACCTAGGAAACCTTCTCTCCCAGTACATACAATTTACTGGAAGAAGCAGGGAGGATTACCAAACACGCATTTTCACAAAATTGCTTGAAAACACTATAAAAAGAAAAAACTTGAAAGATTTCGTGTACTAGGTACAGTAGAATTGGTGCAACAAAGTTAAATTACATAAGAATGTCAAAATAAGAAAAAATGACAAAACTGCTAAATGATTGCTGATGCAATTACTTGCATAAGAATGTCAAAATCGTAAGTTTTATTTATGAAAATTTTCTTTTAGTAACACTATTACGGAACTCATAAAAAGATGAAGAAAACACTAGGTTTCCATATTATACAAAGTTCTAGGTGATGAGTCTTACAATCAAGCATTGAAAGCTTTGATTCACTAATGAAAACAACTGCATGCTCATGATGTATCTAGTGTAGTCAGAGCAAGCAGGAAATACGTAAAACTAGATACTGAATTAGATTTCCTAAAGAATGATTAGAAAATGAACACGAAATGCCTGATCATCACTGACCTATGACTGATGCATAAGGAGCTATTTTCTCATGGAAAGCAGGTTTGTATTGCTCTGGATGTGCGTAGTAATCAGCCTGAAAGAATGACAAGTCTTCTGTTAGCGTAATGCATAAGATGACATCATGACAGGCAAAGAACTTGGATGCATTCATTTTCAATGATGTTAAATATAAAGGTATCAAAAACAATGTGCACGAACTTAAAACTTAGTTCTCGTCCTTCCCATGTTTAGAACTATAAAGATCATAAAACTACCAAATCTAAAGAAGGAAAGACTCCTTGCTATCTTTATTCAAGTTAGCGAGAACAGACACTTTTTTAAGGTTTCAACAGACGGAGAAATACCCATCACTTAGACTATTGGGGACATTTAACTAGCTTTTTCCTCAAAAGAATATAATGAAGATAAATTTCATCATTCAAGCAGATATTAGCCACATATCTGCAACTCTATTTTTCTAAGAATTCATTACCTCCTATGCGAGAAGGACCTAAAATGTATCCAATGCTTATTTTAATAACACAAGGAAATAAAGTGCACAGAAAAATGAAAATTATAAAGAAGACAATCATACTTAAACACTATAGTATGTACCTTATTGAAAGATTTTGAAGGATTTAAATGTTCCACCATGTCTTGGCAGGTTGCTACACAACCATACACTTGAAAGATTCTCTTTGATGGTTGCTTCGATTGAGTAAGATCCCTGGCCTACACATGGAAACCAGATTTCTGAAACACAAAGCTATGATTTTTTTAAACTCAAGCATTTGAAGTACATAAAGTGAAGATTTGGCATGTGGCATGAAGAATCTTAGAGATCATAGGCGTTTGAGTATCTTGTTGATCAAAAAATTGGTAAGAAGAACAAAATCTCGATTGTCACACTAGATAGAATTTAAAAGCTCTAGAACTGCTAGTAAAACAGTTTCTCCAAGTGAACAGAAATTAAGGGTGTCAACGGGCAGGCCGGGACCGGTCCAGTCCACCAAAACATCAACTCGGCCGGACTCATGTGAAGTAAAGTGGGAAAATCAAAGAGAAAAAACTCAATCAAGTAAAGCAAATATCGTTTACATTGTCTTAAATAAGTATGATCAATCTTACCATCTCATGTAGCTCTGGAAGTTTTCTTGGATCCACAAATGAATGAGGAAGAAGCTTAAAAATTTCTTGTGCACCACGAGACACTACAAAGGATATCAAGATTTACCCAAAAATTTATTGTGAAAGAGTATATCAAGGAAAAAGGCGAATAGAATATGTCTTGAATAGAAGCTGAACTAAACATGTCAATAAACTGAAGTTAGTGAGCCTAAGTTACTATCAACAGTACCATTTCCAGAACCAGTGAAAACAAATACAAGAGGACAGATTCCCGATGGAAGTCCCATAGTTGCTATCTCTTCACCAACAGAAATCACTGCAGCCTTAGCCGCAGCCAATGAAGAGTACATGTAAGATGAGCCGAGTGAGAGAAAAGGTGTTGAGTAGCCATGATTGAGATACCCTGATATGCACATCCTTAAATTAAGTATTAGTAAAAACACCAAAGGTACTAAAGAAGAAGAAAAGAATATACACGCACACAAATTACTGGAGTCCGCAACAAAGATAAACAGCAAGGTCTATGTTCATGCAAAATCCAACAAGAAACTATACATGAAATTCAATAAATCATCTTTTCAAGTTACAAACAAAATGCTTACAGAGTCCCAATCCACGTAGAAAATCAATCATTCCAGCTCTACCAGCAAATTTACCAAATGCAAGTAACCTCTTTTCAGTGTCTTCAACTATAAGCTCATAGTCGAACAGAGATGCCCTTTCAGCTAAGATCTAAATATCCATAGAAAATGTTAATGTTCGAGAAAAAAAATTACCACGCCTGTTCAGTAAATATTGCTGACTCGAATTAGAACTACATACCTTATCCAACAAAGGCATATTTTCCTTTTGTGCCTTGTGAGTATGGGAGAAGAAGGCATAGGCCCTATCAGGAAGAATCATCTCCAACTGCAATTCAAGTTAAACAATCATCACCTCAAGAAGAAAAACTCAAGAAGTCAACCAAAATTTTCATTTTTTTGAAAACAACGTAGCACCTTGGGTTGTTTGATACCCAAGATGAGACCACATTGCGACAAGTCCTCTGATATCTCACATCCAACATCTTCATAGAGAGCATCATGATGAACGCGCTTCGTAGATGGCTGCACAATGATACGTGACACCCCGGTCTTACCCCTGCCACCATGCAGCAGTCTAGCACAGTGTGAAGGAGTCAGCGGAGCCCGTCTTTCCCACTTGTTGGTTGCCTCTGAGAGTATACCAACCACTCCATTTCCAAACATTATCAAAGGCCAAGTAGTTCTTGATCAAATTTTGGCAAAATTATTCTTGGTGACAAAACAAAGACACAATGAAGATATTAGCAACAACATCAACATACCCAGTGTAGTGTCCTACACCGTCGGGTCTAGGGAGGGTGGATCATACCCAGACCTTACCCCTACCTCAAAGGTAGAGAGATTATTTCTGATAGAACCTCGAAAGAAAAAACAAATCAAAGCAATCTAGGAAAAGAAGTAACTGATATAAAAGCATAACAAAGCATGTTGAACAAAAAAAAAATAAAAAAAAATACAATATAATCAAAGTGCAAGAAACAACAAATAGTAACAAAAATCGAACAACAAGAAACTATAAAATAACTAGACAATGCTCTACTAGTTGCTAACATACTACCCCTAATCTATGTCCACCACAAGCTACTATTTAAGGTCATATCCTCACTAAGCTAAAATTGCGCAATAAAAGAATTAGAACAAAATAAATTTTCAAATAATCACAAAACAACAATTCCAACTTAATCTCCTTTAAACTATTTCATGTCAGAACTCTCAGAACAAAAACCTAACTAGAAATCAAATGAGGATAAATTTTTGACAGGATCACATAGATTTAATTAAAATAACGAATTTCACCATTTTTACTAACAAGAAAAACAGCAAAAAAAAAAAAAAAAATTTTTACCTGACTTGTCAAGTAATTGTACTAATTTTTGTTTTTTTTTGACCTCTCTTTGAACTCTATAATGTGGAGAATGAAAATTGTAATGGTGATCAGAACAATAAATCAAGTGTATTTATCATAATGTATTTTATATCCAAAATAAGTAAGTAGTTGATTAAATTGGTTCAACTTTTAATAATTTTAAAGAGTAGAGATGGAGACTAGGAAGTGACGTGTCGTTATTATCGAAAATTAGTTTTTAGTTTTACAGTGGAAAAAATGGATACGTCTTTAAACGTAACCAGCCAAATGTTTACGTGTCATTCACATTCATTTGACCTTTTTCTAATTGTACGTCAACTCAACTCGACTACACCAGAAAAAGATGAATTGTATTAATTTTTGGCTTTATCTCCCAATCCAATTTCCACGTGAAATAAATTTCAAAGATATATATATATATATATATATATATATATATATATATATATATATATATATATATATATATATATATATATATATATATTGCGAAAAGGTTAGAAATAACTTTCAATTTTGTTTTATTACTCTCCTGGTCGAATATTATTTGTCATGGTTTTTATTGTTAGAGTCAAACTCAAAAACGTTGACTAATATTTTAAGATGTATTTTTTTACCATATTAATATGCAAAAAATTATAATTTATAGTATTTTTCATATAGTTTTAGAATATAATCTTTTTGTTTAAACTATCGAAGTAATGTGATCTAATTTATCTTTAAAAATTATTCAATTGATTTTTTATAAGCGCAACATGACAAACAATTCTGGACGGAGGAAGTAATTTATAATATCTTTAATTTTATTTTATATCTTCCGTTATTAATTTCACCATATATACCATTCATTCGCGGGAAAATTCCAAATTAATTTAAATTGCCCAGTTTAATTAAAATAACCCGATTTTGGCTTCTTGACTTGAAGATCTGTTATCTTCATGATGTGATCTTTTGCACATGGTTAACTTCTTGATTATCCCTGAAAGTCTAAATTATGCTCCAGTTATGTTGAGGATCCACATATACTTTTCTTGAATTAGATTATGGATTCAAGGTTCATGATCGCATGTTTATGGATGATTTCATGATGTTTAGATGTACCTTAGAGTGTAAGAATCAATTAGGAAACATAGGTACATCACTTAGAAATTAGTATGAAAAAATGGGGAAGACTGGAGAGAATTGGCGTCCCTGGCGCTCTGAGAGGCGCGGGGCGCCAGCCCTCAAAGTTTACAGAACTTTTGGTGGCGCTCTAGCTAGCGCGACGCACTAAAGGCCAAAGTTCAGAAGAACTTTTTTGGCGCTTTGGCAGGCGCGGTGCTCCATCCCTTGCCCAGAAAATCTCCGAATTTTCTCCTTCGTTTTTCATCTCTAAACCCTCTAAACTTCCATGGTTCTTTCCCCAAACACTTAGGATCATTAGTACCCTCAATAACAAATAGATTTGACTCAAAATACAACCCAGAAACACGAATCAAATCAACATTAGGCATGAAACAACTCAACCAACAAGAATTCAACAATGTTCTTCAAGAATTTCACTTTTTATCATTCAACCATCACCCCTGACGAAATCCACTCGCAAACCTTGACGTTCTTGGAGAATTATTGATCTTTCTCCCCTTTCCTTCTTTTTTTCTCTCTTCTCGAAGCCCTAAGCGTGATTTTGATTATTTTTTTTCAAAACTGAACTAAACTCAGTTTTTACCCCAATAAACCCTTAAACGAAGTAGGAAATTAATTAATGAAAAGGCTAGTTTTCCCTACCTTAAATTCGGATTTTGGTTTTCCTTACTTCAACAATCCAACTTCTGATAGGCATATCTCCCTCATACAATATTGAAAATGAGCAAACTTGGCAGCGTTGGAAAGATCTCTCAAAGAGATTTTCAGCCATATCAAGAACTACCTCTAACTAATCCTGGGCTACAAGTTAGGGTCGTGAAAATGACCAAAACTCACTTTCTTAACTTAGGCAATTTTTCAAAATTTTCCCGTTCTTTCCAAAAATGAATATTTTTAGTTTCTTAGCTTATTCTTAGTTACTTCAAATTTATGGGATTTTACACCTGAAATGCTCTCTCTCTGACTATCCCTAATGGACTATGAATTTGAATTAATCGGGTGAATACTCTTGTTTTAACCTGACTCCGCAGAAGGATTTCTGCGATGACCATAATGGTACTGATGTTTTTCGACTAAAGTAGTTTTCTTATGAGAAAAGTTAATGCTAGAATCCTCATCTCCACAATATGCATAGGCCTCTGGATTCGCCTCTGGATCATTTGTATATATCATTTTACCTCCTTTATTATTACTTTTGCACGCATTCTTAAAATAAGTTGTGTATGGCACATTTTTGCCATCCCAATTCCCAAATTTTGGAACATGTGAACCCTGATGCAAAAAAACTACTTCAGAAGTATAAAACAACAACACCTCAATCTTAAGAAAGTTGAGGCCGACTATAAGAATCTCAACTCAACATTATATAAATACTTTAAGTTCTCTATAGTTTTATTGGTATAAAACAACAACACCTCAATCTTAATCAAGTTGAGGTCAACTCGAACTTGTTTGCCTGGTTCTGATTCAATACAAAACTTAATAAAGTAAAGATGATGTCCGAGTATTGTGGTTTTAAATGAATGCTATGTACAATGTATTGAAATGTCCTCTTGTGGACATAAACATGTAATGTGAACGTTAAATTAGAGTTGCCAAACAAGGAAAAAGGTGAGACAAACAATTGAAACAGAATAAGTATTAACATGACTAAAGAGATTTAAAATATATGGAAGTAGATACACAATGAAATGAGGTGATTTACATCTACTGTATATATGTCACAAAATATATTTAAGAGAAAATAAGATAATTAAAGTGCAAAAATTATAAGAATTTTGAAGAAGGAAACATTACTTACAGCCATGAATGATATTGGAGTTTAATTCTGCTTCAATGGAAACATAATAACTATGTATTAAGAAAACTCAATATTAAAATTAGGACAAATTTTCTTTTTTTATTTATCTGAGAATATTGGGGGATTATATATCCTGTCAATTACAGAACTCTATATTTAATGAAATGATAATGTTAATTAATTGGTTACGAATTATTTTAATTCATCTTTATTTTAATCTTTTAATTAAATTATTATTCGTTAGGTATGGTTAGAAATCTTAAATAAACACATAATGTGTATATCATGTGTATGTAATTGGACTCTATTTTTAATACATTGGAGTATCCTATTTTAATACTTATTTCATACCTTATACAACAAAAACATTTATTACTAAAATGCATACAAAATTGATAACTTCATAACAAATACATATAAAACAAATAACTATAAGTGATGTATATAATACGTGTGTAACTGGGCTTTAATAGTTGAATAAATAATATAAACAAAATTCATTTTGTGTAAACAACGACTATAAAACAAGAATTCGAAGGTACAACTAATATGGATTTAAAATTGCAATTTTCATATCAAAATCATACCAATTTATATCAATATTTCGTGAATATAATGTGTACACCAATGTTTGTAAAACAGAAATAAAGGATAAATACATCTAAAAAAAAATTATACTAAATATATACAATGACTATAAATTTAGAATTTTAAGGTACAACTAATATGTGCAAAATTAGGATCTTCATATCAAAATCAAACCAACTTATAATTAATGTTTGTTTATATAATCCTATATGTAAATAGATTTAATTGTTCAACAAATAATATAAACAATATTAAAAAATCATAGCTAATTTAGATAACTAATTTAGTGTTCAATAAAAGAATCAACCAAAATTAAAAATATTATCTTCACACTTTATGCAAAACATATTAAAAGAAATGTATGGTAAAAAATCATTTCTTTAAAATAAAATGATAATATATTTTTCTTTTTTGAACTTGGAAATTTTTGAATCATCACACTCTTGCTTTAGGTCTTTTTTGTGACCTGGTCTCCTGGTGGCTCTATCTCCCATGTATTTATTTTTCAACAAATCCAGGGCTTTCTTTTAGGAGTAAGCACAAATTTTAATTTTTTAGGCATAATATGAAAATTAAATGAAAATAAAAATAAAATCACATACAAGATCACTTCAAGAAATTGAGAAAGATGAAACAAATAAGGTTCAATGTAAGATGGTTCTTTTAGAGAAAGGTTATGTGTAGAGAGAAAAACTATGATTGATTGAGTGTACATGGTAAGATGTGTACGTAAGTTTAAAATAAAAGAAGGAGACGTTTCTCTTTACTCTTAAATTTTAGTTAATGCTAAAAAAATTAATTAAATATAATATAATTTAATTTAGTAAAAATCAGTTAAGACATATGATTAACTATTCATTAGTAGTAATTATAAAATAATACATTTAAAAACTCCCCAAAACATGAAAACACAAATTACTTTAGAAATTAAACTATATGAATATTTAAATATCCTATTTAACATCTTTAAAATGATTTAAACACCCCTAAGGTGTGATATGATAAACAAAGTGTACTCTCTTTAAAGACTTATTTGGGACATTTGGTTCGACTTTGTGTGTCATTTGATAATCAAATGATTTAAACACCCCTAAGGTTTGATATGATAAACAAAGTGTACTCTCTTAAAAGACTTATTTGGGACTTTTGGTGCGAATTTGTGTGTCATTTGACATTAAATGCAACTTCTATAAGAGGTTATCTTTTATGAACCACATCTCTCTTATATATATATATATATATATATATATATATATATATATATATATATATATATATATATATATATATATATATATATATATATATATATATATCCAAACAATAGGTCCTACTTTATTGTAATCACATATAAAACCTTTTGAAATATATGATTGAATAGGATAGAGAGATTTTTTTTTGTTGCCTCTTTTTTAACTGTGGTTTGGGTTCACTAATAAATACAAGTTGTATTTTATGTCCTCAGGTTGGTCAATTACATTAACAGTTGGCTGGATGGAGCAAAATCATCAAAATGTCCCCCCCCCCCCCAGAAAGATACATCAAAACAATATGCATGGTTATGAACCTACTAAACTCAAACGGAAGATGGTAATGAAAAGGAATTTGTTGTGCAGTGTGCTAGATGATTCAAATAGAGGTACATACCTACAAAGGAGAGGTATGAAAAAATAACAGCACATATATTGGAACATCCCTTCTTATATGAAAGCTCTCATGAGCGACATCGATATATGATTGGACGATACACATTATGTCTCTCAAAAATAAAGAAAATTGTGGGCTTTTAATAAGCCCAATATTCTACAATTAGCTTTCAAGTTGAATGACATCATGTGTATCATCACATGATATATTAGCACGTCACTCATCAGTTTATTCACAACAGAAGGATGTTCTAGAATGTGTACACTTATGTTTCCATCTATTACCTTTACAGGTACGTATCCTCATTTGAAACATCTACCCCACAACACAATGAATTCCTCTTAATCTACCACTTTTTTTTGTAGGTTTGCAGGTTCAATATCATGCATATTATTTTTGTATATATTCTAGGGGTGAAGTCTCCATTCATCAAACTCTTATTCTAATCAATCAACCCGAGGACAAAAAATATAATTTATATTCGTTAGGGAACTCCACCTACAACTAAAAAAGGCACAACATAAAAAAGTCGACTATCCTATTTAATCATATATCTCAATAAAATTATATGTGTTTATAATAAATGTAGAACCGATATATACATATATTATAAGAGTTTATAACGTAACATTAGCTAACAGATCCCATATTTTCTAAATTATAAGAGAATCGCGTAGCTCCTAAATTCAGACAGATTTTTACAAAATTTAAGAATTCATAACAAATTTAACCTTTTTAATTTGCAGTAAACTAGGCAGTACCAGCAAAGCTTCGGATCTTTCTCCTCAAGAACAGATTTTGATTCATAATAAATTTAAATGTCTCTTTTATGGACACAAATCAACATAAACAAAATGAAGACCTATAAAGATATAGAATCTTAAAGTAGTCGTTTAATGATGAAAGTGTACGTCGTGTGTGATACGATATCAAAATTTAAGACTTTCATTATACTACTTGTGCATATAATAACATGCCTTAAATGAAATCCAAACTCTAGTATTTAAAGGAGAAACTTAGGGTTAGAGTTCCTTGAGCGGGAATCGAAAGTATCTATCTAAATTTTGAATAAAAGTTGTTTGAATATCTGAAAATTAATTCTTTAGATTAGAGCCACAAAATGTCAAGAAATCCATTTTCATCTTGTCTTGATTTGCCAGTTCAAAACGAAAGATAGAGGATCATAGCAACACATTTTTGCATAAAAATAATCATGCATAGCCTTGCCAATATTGAAATAGGGGTGGACTTTGTCACATCCCGAAACTACAACATAGAAGTTAGGGTTCAATCTTGGATTAGAACTGGCGTATTCGACCTTTTGGAGGTCTCATACAAGCCCATCATATCATTCATCGCATATACATAATGAAAAGTAGTGCGGAATTAAATCTTTTCATAAAAACGACAAAGAAGTCTTAAACTCTTTCATTTATGTAGATATAGGAAAACACTAAGTCTCTATTCATCGTCTTAAAACACGACAATACTTGGGACACGACCCATACAAATTTAAAACACATGCATAGTCTATTACAAAACTTTATGAGAGAAACTTAAAATGACATACATGCCCTCGAGTCAAGTGAGGACATACTTCAACTTCTTCTTGAACGATCTCCTAGTCCAAGTCTTCATCCCAAAGCTCTTCACCTACAAAGAACTAATATATAGAAAGTAAAGCATGAAATTAGTACAACCACATGTACTAAGTATGACAATATGCATAAAACCATAAAAACGGACATTAATTGAAAAAATACATCTTTTCTTTAAATCATCACAATATCATCATAAAATAACATTTACCAACTTAGAATCACATAAGAAATCCCTTAAAACGAATTATTATATTTTTGGACTCACTTTACAGTGAGCTCAATTCATTGTTATAGTGAATACCTCACTGTTACAGTAAATCCTTCCAATTTCGTTCCTAACATCTTCTAGCAGGTAACCTTCTCAATAAAGTTATCCTAAGATTCACTTAAGTCATACAAAGAGAGACCGCCCATACACCCTCTCTAGATGTGCCTAAACGATCCTGAAGATTACTCATAATGAGACACATACACACCTACAATACATCAACATACAAGCCATATAAAATCTGACAATCTCCCCTACCGAGTCTATCAAAAGACTTACTCAAGTACTCTTAGAAGAGAACACCCATACATTCACTTCAAGGCTACCTAAATAATCCTTAAGACTTCCTAGGTTTAAATCATGTTAACATATTGAGAAACTTACTTAACTAGAGTCATTCTCAAGACTTCCGAAGATAAGACATGAAGAGATCATCCTTTATGCTCTCTTCACACTTAAACTAAGGAATCCTTAAGTCACTTTAGATTAGTTACTTATGCATATACATACCCCATATCATTAGTCGTTATTTCATTAGTTTAATTAAGAGACATACATCACATAGATGACATTCAAATAATGGTCTTGGACAAGACCTATGGACTCTTATTAACATTTGAAAGCCGATTGTGCAATGTCTAAGTAGTCCTATACCACCACCTAAACTTCATAGAAATTTTCTTATGCTATTAGGTATTCCATATGATGGGAATATGCAATAACTGACATAGACCATGGTAGGAAAGCATGGAATCCAAAGTTTCATCCTAGTTCGATGAGGTGTTCTACTTGCCAATGGTAGAACATAGAAATTCCATGTAGGCACATGGTTAAGGAATATGAAGGGTGTGCTTTATATTCTAGTCTCATACTTAAGTAGAAATATCTTTACCATACTCACTCGGTGCTAGCGTTAGTTCTCACAGATCAATTTACATTAAGGTTCATATAAATGGGTCCCATATCTAGTTCATGACCCAATTACATTTACCCTACCAAAGAAAGGTCCATTAGGGCTATCTCACTATGGCGACAACAAGATCATCATGACTTACCTAAGGTATGATATTATGTAGTTCCAGCCAATCAACCTTAAGTCCATCATTCATTACATGAAGGATACCATTACGGGTTACTACTTCACGATTCATAATTTTACCACTTGGTTCAAGGTTCCACATAAATGACCCTCTTACCATTATTAAAGGTCTCACCTATATTAATTTATTCAAGACTAAAACCCTTTAGGTTCCTAAGTCAAGACATCACATACTCACATGAGCATCAAGTAAGGGACACTAGTCTACCTAAGAAGACACAACATACTTGCATTTAACACATATAACCTATCTTTATTTAGACACTTTGGAATGACCCTTAGCCTTATTTAATCACCCTATTTATTACCTTAATTTTATCAACTTAACCATTTTAAACTTATCTAGCCAATTTAGGAATAACCATGTGTCAACTCTAAGACTACACACTTAACACATAGTCAAAGCATAACATGATTTCCTAGATAATATCAATAGTCTAACACATACTTTCACATATAGGTAGATAAGATCACACATCACTAAATAATATACATAAATAGACATATAAGTTCAAGTAGTGCGGACAAGGCCATGATCATCAATGAACTTAAATAACGCCGACAATGACATATTAATTCACATAACACCGCCACCAAAGGTAGACCAAACCAATAATAACATAATTGAAGTATAATTAATGTTGAATAACAAGGAATAGGGTAGCGTACCACTATTTCATCATCAACACTTCAAGCCAATACCAAATCACCCAATTCAACATCACAAGGCCCATACCCATGGCCATGTACACCAATTCAATACACAATTATAGAAATCAATGAAATCTAGACTAATTAAACTTAGATTAAACAATCTAAGATCAATTAGACAACATTTAAATACAATTCTTACACCATTAGAAAGCCCATAAGAAACTACACATGAATTCATCAACATTAGACCAATATCAAGTAAGCCATAAATTAGTCAAAATCTAAGGTTCATCAATTTGATGTGTTCATGGGTAATTTAGGTTAAAATCATCAATACAACATCAATCAAATCTATAATAGATGTTTGAAAATCATTAATGCAAGAACCCATGGTAGATCATTTATTTTGAATACTTTTGAAAACATCTTTGAAAGTTGGGACCCTTGATGAAATGAGTTTCAAGGATCAAAAGACACACCTTAACGAAGCTAATTCTTCAATTTGATGAATAATCTCCACTCAAAACGTCACACCAAACTCTTCCTAATTTTGGACTTCAATGGAGTCTTGGGGAATTTCTAAGGTATTTTCGGGTATTGATTTTGAAGAATGAAATCTTCTAAGTGTTAAAGTCTTATAAACACTTGTAAAATACCCAAAAGATCCTTAGTGAACCGCTAAACCTTCCATTTTGAAATGGGGTGAAATTACAATTTCACCCCTACACTTAACTGTGAACTGTACGCAGGACAATTGGAACCATCAACGGGACAATCACTGACCGTTTGTCCAAAAATGGACCGTTCTGTCCCTCCGTCGATTGGGTCAGAGGCTGGATGTGGTTCCTCAACCTTTCCCAGACTAAGTCCCAACCTACGGGACTATCGAAGGACCGTCCTTGGACCTAAAGATCTTCCTTTAGGTCGTGGTCTTTGGACAAGGTCTCTCATCGACGGACAACCCATCGATGGGATGTAGGTCTGTTTATGGGATGTCTTGTCCTCCGTCGATGGGTTCAGAGTCTTGGGACAGGTGTATTATCCACCTAGTATAAATACCTACCCACACCCCTCACCCACGGACCGTCGACCAGCCCACTGGCCGTCGATTGGCTTCCATAGGTGAGGCTGCCTTGGGCAGTCTTGTCCTCTGACATAGGTCCTTCCTCAAGGACCCTTTGTTGGTCCTTGGGGATGTTTTGACGGAAGTTTCCAAATCAAATATGAACTTACACGAATTTAGGACACCTCACATGAATTTCACTCAAAACGAACACGTAAAACTCGACAAAACATGCCTAGACACACCAGGTCATTTCTAGGCACATCTTTCGAATGTCATGGACGTTCTTGAGTGTTTGAACTCTAAACTTCTCGAGACTTGACACACTACCTATTCACATCGTATTAGACTCATTTAATACCTCATAACCACATTAGATACACATAAACACATAGGCCCTGACATGAGACACTTAGGTCACTTAGTCGTCGAACGTCTTGGTTGACTCTTGATGTTTGACTTTCAATGTACCTAATACTTTAGCTACTACATCAATAAAACATTATATACATATTAAGGACCTTATACCATGGCCTCTTTTCTTCTTCCTTCTCAATTTGATGTAATGTAAACACATTGTATGTCCTTCTTTGGTGACCTTCAATTTCCTCTAATGTTTCCCTTTTCATGAACATTGCTTGTAGGACTTGGAGATTCTTTGCTTGACTCCGTGTGGATGGTCTTGATGGGTACATGCCACTCATGTTAGTGTCATCTATTCTGCCCATATTATCACTTTGAGTGCAAGTACGAAAAATGTATCTTCAAATGGTAGAAAATGGAGTTTAGAGACGTGTAATTTCATCTATTTTGCTCTACTTACGATAATAGTGTCACAGGTTCATCATATTTTTTAAATAGTATTTGATAAAATTTAAGAAATAAGTGTAAAGACATTTGAATTTAGTGTGATTATAAGTTCTTTTATGGTTTTGAGTTTGATAATGAGTATGGTTCTATTTTAAGCAAACGATATGATAAGGTCAATGGAGAGGCGGTCAATCACAAGCTAAGATACATTAATTCCTAAAAATCTTGAATTTATGAGCTAATATTGATAAATAAAAAGACAGGATTGCACAGTTGGATTCAAATTCAAGTTTTTCATGATGAGTTTAGGATTGTGGTAGCGTGTTTTGTCAAGGTATGAAGTTGTAAGGTAGGAAATGATCGATTGTATTGAGTATGAAACATTTGAAAAGGCTTTAAAATAATTTTATTAGTAAATTTGATTACTTTTGATTGTTATAACTAAAGGGTTTTTTTTACGTAATGTCTTTGTATAGCTGATAAGGTAGAAATATTATGGGTTGTTGATCAATTGGTAATATTGGTAAGCCAGTAATATAAAGGGAAATGATACTGGTGTATCGAAAAGTTCAAGGTTTTTGAAATTTGTGTCATGAAAAAATATATTAATTAAGAAAAGTGAAGGAATAAGACCTTTTGTATAAACCCTTGGTTTGTAGATGAAAGATTTATTAATTTTTGCCTATGAGTTTAGATATGACTGAGAGATGTGAACTTGTTCGACACTAACTTACTTAGAGTTTATCAGTGACTTTATGAGGATTAGATTTTTGTTTGTGTGACAAACAATTTTAAGTGGAAGATTCTGCATTATTATGTGGGGCTAGAATTTTCAAATTTTGGTAGGTGTCTTATGAATTCACAAAAATATTAATGAAGATTTTGAGGGGATTGAAATTATTTCATTGGTGAGACTACATAGACTATTATGATGTATTGCATAAGCGTTTGATGGTGAGTAGAGGTTATGAGCTTATAGCATATATAGGATTATTGGAGTGACTAAGAATTTCTATGAGTTTTAGAATGACTTATTTGACGATTTGAAATTAGTAGTTGTAATATTGTAGTGAAAGTTTGTGTGAGGTTGACTTTGGGTGTGATTCAATGTTGTACCTCAATTGGAAAGTACTACTAGTTTGGAATTAGTTCTATCAGTTTTAAGTGTGATTAGTATCTATCATGAGATGCTTAAATGTAAAGTTAAGAAACCATAGTTTGAAATCTTGGAGACTATAACATGTTTGCAAGAAGACCTCGATACTAGTGACAGTGTGAAAGTAAGGAAAATGGTTGGTGATGTTATGATATTTGTTAGTATTAAAAGTGTGGCTTTGGTAAAGTATTGTGAGAAGTATGCAGGGTTTGGTAAATCCAGTATATGTAAAATTGTAATGGAGATCAGACTGGTTAATTTTGGGTGGCTAAAAAAAATTAAAATTGAGGGATGTAATCAGATGAATGAAAATATTGATATGGGCATTATGGAGAAAGTATCTATTGTTGTTTGACTTTGATTCCGTATATTCTTATGTTGACCACCTACTTCGTTCCGGACATGATTTGGAGTATGATTCATTGCATATGTCCACGTGTGTTTCTACATTTATGGGTGAACTCATAGTGGTGGATTG
Organism: Solanum peruvianum; assembly: GCA_027705065.1. NCBI lineage: Eukaryota > Viridiplantae > Streptophyta > Magnoliopsida > Solanales > Solanaceae > Solanum > Solanum peruvianum. The sequence continues at coordinate 6,986,580 of JAKWJD010001761.1, read as the reverse complement.
GATGTAACAATTCTATGATGGCCTCTTGATAGAGTAGGATCCTTTGATAAACTTGGTCATTTCATTTATGATAAATTTGCGTATTTCAATATGTCTACAGACACAACCTTGCTTTTAAGAACTTATGTTAGAGCTAGTATGAAGAGTTACAATTGTCTAAGAGAGTAGTTAGAGGTTCTATATTTTGAAGTATATCGCTTGTTGGGTGTTTATTTTCATTTCCTTCTTTGGGTTAAATAAGTTTGATTCTCCCTTGATGGGTACCCAATGTCTAAAGATCAGATTTTTATAACTTGAGCTCGAGAAAAGATTGTGATGTGAAAAAAAAATTATGATAAGATATGGGATAATATGTGCATTATGAGTGTCTGGTAGTTGATTAAGGCTCACTTATGATTGTAGTCAGTATTGATTCTGATGGTCAACTTGGTTATCTGAGAGTAGATTTGTCATGATAACGGTGTAAAGGTCCAACGAAATTCAGTTAAGATTGGGTTCATGGGTTAGTCTGTGGCTTACTAATAACTCTTGATTTATAGACCTTCCAAAGTTTAATTTTAAAGTTTAATTCTTAGTATAGGATTTTGATGGATTGGTCTTAAGGAGGAGCTCACTTAGAGAGATGAACACTGGCTAATATGTCGTAACTTAAGCTTTTGGTAAGCCAGTTATTCTTCCTTCTTCTTACTTATGTTTGAGGATGAACATAATTTCTATTGGTGGATAATGTAATGAACCGGAAAGTCAATTTGAATTTTTTTTGTAATATTACCATTTCATCCCTCCTGATAGTTTTCCTGAGTAACGTATAATTAGTAGTGAAGTTGGTTTGAGAATTTTAAACTATTCATTTAACTATAGTTAAGTAGTTGTTGGGTAATTGTAAATAAATGACTTAATCGATAGTTAATGGGCTAAAGTGTTTATTTATTTAAGACCCTATGCTATTTGTCTAATATGTAATAAAATAATAAATTTTAGTTAATATTTAATGGGTCAACTATTATAATTTACTTGACCTATATATGAAAACAAACTATTAGGGTAAATATTTTTTTTAAGTTCATAATTTACAAAAGATAAAAGGGGTCAGGACTTAGATGCGGCATCGACCGCGACATTCAGCTGAGAACTTCAAATAAAAATTCAATCCATTAAACGTGTATTATAATTTCTAGGATATGAACAAATTAGGTATTGATTGTAGAGGAAATATAATATTATATTGTTGGCGAAGAGCAAAGTGAATTAATTGTTGTTGTTACTGTGACATGTATTACTCTTTTTGTGTCAAATTAAGGACAATCATAAACAAATAATTATGTGGTGAGGGAGGAATATAGATTAATATTATCACATTGTGTCAGGTAACTGGGTATTCTTCGTGATGACATTAATTGTCCATGATTAGATAATTATTTTATTATAAAATAAAGGGAGATTGTATAGTGTTTGAAGTATGGATGGATAGTTGTTTTCTGTAGCGATTTAAGCTACTGATTCTCATTTTCTTTAGGGTCCTTCTTTCAGTGTATTGTATTCCTTGATTATCAATCAACTTTTATATTTTAAGAAATCAAGACTTAACCTTAGACCTTAAATTTGGAAATATGCGAATTGATATATTAAACTTGATTATAAATTGAGTGAGCTTTTGGGTCTAGGCTAGACATGTGTGATATGAGTGTTGTTAGTTTTAAAATTTTATTGTGAATATGTACTTGAATAGATTGCATTGATTTGAAAGCTCAAAAAAAAAGAGGCAAGGCTCAAGTCTCAGAGTGATTGTTCGATTGTTTGAGGCAAGTGGATTTGTAAACCCTTATTAAGTGTGTGGAATTCGTGTATATCCTAGTGGTATATGCTTGGGAATTTTAGGTTGACTTGTCTTGATAGGATAAGACGAGTGTCATCATGTCCATTTTTTGGTTGTAACATAGTATGTGTTTACGAGAATATCCTTTCAACAATACGACAACATCATCATCATTGGTACTTTACTCTCAAAGCACCCTTAAATCATTTGCATAGATTTCATAAGAAAATGCATAAAACCATAATTTACCTCTTGAGGTTCAAACTCACTTTAAATCTTCAATACATAGAAAACATAGGTTATATATGGATTTAATCATAATTCCATGTAAATATTGTGATACATGCTGAATTTAATAAAACTCTTTATTTACAATCAACATGATTCAAAATGTGAAAACATGGGGGTTACATGGGTTCATGTTAATCATCAGAAAACGATCATATTTCATCAATTCATGCATAAGATATCATAACTCAATCACTTAAATAAACATTAAACAAAACCCATGACAATTGAAGAAAACCTCAACTCAATTAGGGATTTCTAACTTTGAAAATAGAGAAATTTAGTAACTCTGTGGATGAAAGGAATCCATTGGTGAAACTATCATATCTCTAATCCCAATGCTTAAATTCGATGGAGGAATTGAGGCTTGACCTTGATCCTAAATTGAGCCCTTTCTTCTTCTTTAAGTTCTAGAGAGAGAAATATTTTAGAGGAAGTAATTTGGGGATTTCTTTTGGGTATTGAAATTAAAGACTTGAATTGGTGAGTTTGGAGTTAAAATGACTTATATAGGGGTCCTAGTCTTGGGTAAAACAACATAGCTTTAACATATTTAAAATGGGAAAAACCATTTAACCCCCAACTAGCAGTGGATTGCCTCACCACCATGTGGGGCTCCACAAGCCATGGTCCCTACCACGAGTGGTGGTGGACTCTATGGTCTTGGACTAGTGGATAGGTTGCCGCCCCCTTAAAAACTAAGTTAGGACCACGACCCCTCCCATGATCGTGATGGCTTACATAATATGTGTCACGACCGGAATCTAGACCCCAGACGAGACCGGCGTCGTTGACCTCTCAGAGGTCGCAAACAAGCCTACTTACGTCATTCTTACTTTACATAGATTAATTTTAGCGGAAAATTTGATATTTTTGATTTCCTTAATCATACTTGTTAAACATTCTTTATATTTCGTAATCGTTCATCATCAACCATCTAACATTTAAGAGATAAGCAACTGAAAGAAATAATTCATTAAATAATAATTGTATATCGGCCACACTAGCACCAATACAAAGTCTGAACCAAAACAGGAAGAAACGCTAGTGGAACATGCTCCACTAGCTCAACTCTAAAACTACGCTAGAATGTAAAATAGTAGCATCCTCGAAGCATGAGGACCTACCAAACTCCGGATGAATGCCGATGTCCGGATAGCTGTAATCACGAACCTGTCGCTCTACCGTCCACCTGTGCCTGCACCTAAAAGTAAATGTTTGTATGGAATTAGTACACACTTGTACTAAGTATGGGTATATGCAAGCACACACCAGGGACATGCATGAGAAAGAATAGCTATTTCCTAACAACATGATTTTTGGAAGTCAAGTCAGTGGACTTGCCAAATTGAGATTGGGAAAGTTATGCCATGAGAGTGACATGCATCAATATAGTTATCGTATGGCACACCACACATAATATCTTCATATAACACATAACATATAACACATAGCTTCTTTCATATTATTCATTCATATGTCATGAGACCTTGTTATCATAGACTTGACCTTAAGACTTTCCAAAATGAGGGCTCAACATATGGGACCTCAAGTAGGGAGCCTTCTTTAGCAAACACAGAGTCTGCTTCATTCGTTCATACGTATTTCATTTCAATTCATTCATAGGCCAGTGCGAACACCAGCTATACCTAGGATGTAGTTTAAGACTTTCATCGGGTTTGCTGTGCAATGATCAAGAATAACCTAATGTCATTACCTGAATCTAGCTCACCTCTTGATTATCCTATCCTAACACCTTCGGTATCATTCATTTCTTTATATGATTCATTTGAGGTTGGCCTCATTCATTCATTGGGAACTTTAACTTTAACCGACATAGATCATGTGAGCATCATGAAATCCAGTGTCTTCCCGACACCGAAAAGAGGTGGAATCACCGGCCAAAGCGATTCAATAACATGCTAGCGTATATGGGAATTTAATCCCGCCAGATCCCTATAGTGGCAATATAGGTTCAAAGACTAGGAGATGTATGGAGACCCATACCCGGCAAGCCGGACAGTCTCATCTCATGAGAGTTACGTGAACCTTCGCCCTTCCCGAAAGAAGGCATCACCGCTCATAGCTAGCCTATCGGTGCTCAGTATAAAGTTCCATTACATTCAACTCATACATCATGGAAGCTGGCTTCTAGTATGAGGGCATCATAGCTCAATAGATGATTTCTCATCTCATCATTAGTATTATGTGTTTTAAACTCAATATTTTTAATTAGAGTATTCATAGAGACTGGTCTCTTCATTATCTTACACTCTCATTGGTGAGTACGTATTGGTAACATTTACTTAGGCTCATTTGAGATTGCTCTCTTCATATACATTAACCTCACGTCATGATTGTCACCACATTCTTCATTATTAGCACCTTCATTTTTCATAGTTACTCACCTCTTATTATAAGAAAGTTCATTTCTTTATTTCATTACGTACATCTTAGGTTCACTTATTTTTGAACGTATGTTAAACTTATGTGTCTATACAAACAAGCCATAGGGCTTCATTTATAGTTCGTTAAGTGATTCTTATTTTCCTAAGATTATGTATTACAAGACTTATGTATCTTGTATATATACCAAGATCTTGATTTTTTATCAAAGTAGATTACATTATTCTTGAATATTTTACTCACGTATGACTTATGTATCAATACGGAGGTTTGGGCACGGGAACCCCACTCTTGAATCATTTGGATATCATTTATATTTTTCATTGACTTTATTTCTAATACTCATAACATTAGGACTCTAAATTAAATCTCAACATTTTCATAAAATAATAAATTTTCTATTTTAATTAGAATTCTAAATTAAATCTCCATATTTACATGAAAGAATTAATTTTCTATTTTAATTAGAATTCTAAATTAAATCTCCATATTTACATGAAAGAATTAATTTCTATTTTAATTAGAATTCTAAATTAAATTTCATTGTTTTCATAAAAGAATTAATTTTCTATTTTAATTAGAATTCTAATTCAAATCCTTTTTTTTTAATTTATTCATTAAATTCGCCTAATTGGGGAGGTTATGGGTTCAAACCCCCACAGCCCCCCTTATTTTCCTCCTTTTTTCGCTGAAGAGGAGGCTGTGAGGTGGTGGGTTCGAACCCCCACAGCCCCTCTATCATTAATTTATTTAAATGGGGCGAGCAACAGTGAGGTTGTGGGATCGAATCCCCACAGCCTCACTTCTTTTCTTAATTAATTTCGCCCCTACTTCAGCCTTGAGGTCGTGGGATCGATTCCCACGCCTCGCGTTCCTTTTCTCTTCTTTTTTTTTCGCGCATAGCTGTGGGTCGCGGGTTCAATCCCCACCCCCAGCATTCCCTTTTTAATCTTTTTTTTTTTGCGCGTGGCTGGGGGTCGCGAGTTCGATCCCCCCAGCCCCCTTTTTATTTCTTTTCTTGGCAAATTTCGCCGGTCCCAGCCCCCATTTCGAGCCCCGCCTGACACATCCCCCTTTTTTTTTGTCTTACTTTGGTGAGGTCTCGGGTTCGATCCCTGCAGACCTCGCCTATTTTTATTTAATGTTTTTGACACCCAAAATTTCCAGAATTCACCTGTAGCGAATTTCCAGATTCTGGAATTTTGTTAACATTTTTATGAAGCGATTTACGGGACTTTTAAGCACCTATTTATTTGTCGTTCGTTAGGATTCTTAAAACAAGTTAAAAGCATGATTTGTTCATTTGTTTAACTAAAATTTCTAGCATTTCAACCAAGCGAACATCAAGCTTTTAAGAGCCTGTATTTGCACATAAAACACGAGTAATCTCTAATCTATTAACATGCTAAAGAAAGACTTAAAGTCATGGTCAAAATCTTGCACAAATACATACATATATACTTTCACACTTTCCCGAAAGACACAAAATTTAAACACATCATTCATGCAAGAACTAGCAGCACAACATACCCATCCTACAAATTTGCTAGGGAGCTAAGGACAAGGACATAAGAAGGGGAACAACCTTAGTTTCAAGAGTTTAAGAAACGTTCGAAAGAAAGTACTCTTGGAGAAAGAATTCCATGAGAGAAACCCATACCTTAATCGATTTTCAAACTTTGATGTTGCTGCCCGTAAAACTCCTCCAAACCACTCCCAATTCACTTCAACGTACACCTCACTCGACGAACCTCTCTTAGCCTTGACATTTTGATTACTTTTTCTTTTACTTAAAAAAATTCTTGTGAGTTCTTCAAGCGTGAAGAACTGTTGATATTTGGCAGAAATAATGTGAGGAAGATGGAGAACGTGAGAGAGAGAGTTAAGAAGCGTGAAAAAGAGAGAACTATTAGGATTAGGAGACTAATTAAAGAATTAGTCAAATAACATTTAAAATAAATAAATAGAAATCTGTTTTTGATTTATTTATTTATTTATTTATTCATTTAAAACGTGAAAGGACCATTATGCCCTTAAATACCTATTTATTCTTATTTATATAATTAATATATATATTATTATTTTTTTTGGATCGTTACATTATCCCCCCTTAGGAACATTCGTCCTCGAATGACACTACCATTACACAACATAATGCCAATCATATCATAACTTTATTGCTATGTACAATCAGCCAATAGCAACAAAATACGAGGAGATAAAGAACTATAGCCTTATGAGTAGGAAGTCTAACCTCATACTGGTGCATACATACCACGCACAGTCAAATACATGAAAGACTAATTAAGGCTACTCATCTGTGACTTCACCCGAAGTGTCTTCCTCTGCACCCCTAGACTTGAGTGCGAAGAATCGTTGCCTCCTTGGAGCCTCTTCACTTGGACCATTAGACTGAACTCTCTCCTTCCCTTGTTCTTGACTTCTCCTAATCGGACAATCCTTCACCATGTGACCTGGTTTGCCACAGCTATAACAAGCATTAGTTCCCCACATACACTCTCCTCCATGTAGTTTGCCATACTTCCTGCAAGGTGGTCTCTCCTGAGGTGTATCTACTTCATTGTTTCTCTCAACTCTGGACTCAGAATTTCTATCATGGCGACCCTTGGATGAACTTGACTCCCCTTGGTAGGAGAGTCCCTTCTTAAACCTGGACTTATCCCTGATTTCAGTACTACTCTTCCTTGAAAAATTCTCATCAGCTTGCCTTGACTTGTTCCCTACCCTAGTTTGTTTCCTCTTTCTGCTTTCCTCCACTTGCTGGACATGGACCATAAGTCTGGAAAGGTCCATGTTGTCATGCAGCATAGCTGCCCTACAGTCCTCTTCGAGATCTTCAGCAATTCCTGTCAAGAATCTACTGATCTCGTCCCTGCTGTTAGACACAAGAGAAGTGGCATACCTTGATAGTTTCACAAACTTCAGGGAATACTCCCTGACCGTCATAGATCCTTGTTTAAGGTTGATGAACTCCTCAACCTTGGCCTCCTTCATCTCTCCAGGGAAAAACCTTTCCAAAAATGCTGTCTTGAACATCTCCTATGTGACTGGCACTTCACCTAGAACACGGCTATCTTGCCACATTTTGCACCAAGTGTGTGCAACATCTTTGAGCTGGTAGGAAGCCAGCTCAGCCTTCTCAATATCAGTGGCCCCCATGGCCACCAGTATCTTATGCAACTCGTCTATAAATTCCTGAGGATCTTCTGAAGTCTTAGCACCTGTGAAAATTGGAGGATTCATCCTCATGAAGTCTCGCAGTCTGTCAGCCATGCTGCTAACCGGTGGGTTTTCCATCTGAACATCCTGCCGGTTGACTTGGGCAGTCCTGCATCGTGATGGCCTGTGCCATCTGGGCTAGAGATGCCCTCACCTTAGTATCAGTCAACCTAGCTGGGTTAACTGGCATGGCCACTCCTTCAGCTGGAGCCTGGGGTGGATTTTGATTACCTCTAGTTGCTGCTGCTCCCGTCCTCCGACCCTTAGTCCTCCAAGTGTTCATTCTCTGAAAACAACAAGGATTGATGTTAGACACGCTCATAACACCAAGAATTCAAACATTAGGAAAAGCACGATAAGATCAGAAAAAGGGAAATTTTTTCCTACGCATCATGCAGTCTCTAATCCAGGATAGTGGTGCACTTCACTACCATGACTTAGAAACTACTCAATGTGGTTAATGTGAACTCATTATTCTAGGAATTTAACCTAGCGCTCTGATACCAACTTTGTCACGACCAGAATCTAGACCCCAGACGAGACCGGCGTCGTTGACCTCTCAGAGGTCGCAAACAAGCCTACTTACGTCATTCTTACTTTACATAGATTAATTTTAGCGGAAAATTTGAAATTTTTGATTTCCTTAATCATACTTTTTAAACATTCTTTATATTTCGTAATCGTTCATCATCAACCATCTAACATTTAAGAGATAAGCAACTGAAAGAAATAATTCATTAAATAATAATTGTATATCGGCCAAAATAGCACCAATACAAAGTCTGAACCAAAACAGGAAGAAACGCTAGTGGAACATGCTCCACTAGCTCAACTCTAAAACTACGCTAGAATGTAAAACAGTAGCATCCTCGAAGCATGAGGACCTACCAAACTCCGGATGAATGCCGATGTCCGGATAGCTGTAATCACGAATCTGTCGCTCTACCTTCCACCTGTGCCTGCACCTAAAAGTAAATGTTTGTATGGAATTAGTACACACTTGTACTAAGTATGGGTATATGCAAGCACACACCAGGGACATGCATGAGAAATAATAGCTTTTTCCTAACAACATGATTTTTGGAAGTCAAGTCAGTGGACTTGCCAAATTGAGATTGGGAAAGTTATGCCATGAGAGTGACATGCATCAATATAGTTATCGTATGGCACACCACACATAATATCTTCATATAACACATAACATATAACACATAGCTTCTTTCATATTATTCATTCATATGTCATGAGACCTTGTTATCATAGACTTGACCTTATGACTTTCCAAAATGAGGGCTCAACATATGGGACCTCAAGTAGGGAGCCTTCTTTAGCAAACACAGAGTCTGCTTCATTCGTTCATACATATTTCATTTCAATTCATTCATAGGCCAGTGCAAACACCAGCTATACCTAGGATGTAGTTTAAGACTTTCATCGGGTTTGCTGTGCAATGATCAAGAATAACCTAATGTCATTACCTGAATCTAGCTCACCTCTTGATTATCCTATCCTAACACCTTCGGTATCATTCATTTCTTTATATGATTCATTTGAGGTTGGCCTCATTCATTCATTGGGAACTTTAACTTTAACCGACATAGATCATGTGAGCATCATGAAATCCAGTGTCTTCCCGACACCGAAAAGAGGTGGAATCACCGGCCAAAGCGATTCAATAACATGCTAGCGTATATGGGAATTTAACCCCGCCAGATCCCTATAGTGGCAATATAGGTTCAAAGACTAGGAGATGTATGGAGACCCATACCCGGCAAGCCGGACAGTCTCATCTCATGAGAGTTACGTGAACCTTCGCCCTTCCCGAAAGAAGGCATCACCGCTCATAGCTAGCCTATCGGTGCTCAGTATAAAGTTCCATTACATTCAACTCATACATCATGGAAGCTGGCTTCTAGTATGAGGGCATCATAGCTCAATAGATGATTTCTCATCTCATCATTAGTATTAAGTGTTTTAAACTCAATATTTTTAATTAGAGTATTCATAGAGACTGGTCTCTTCATTATCTTACACTCTCATTGGTGAGTACGTATTGGTAACATTTACTTAGGCTCATTTGAGATTGCTCTCTTCATATACATTAACCTCACGTCATGATTGTCACCACATTCTTCATTAATAGCACCTTCATTTTTCATAGTTACTCACCTCTTATTATGAGAAAGTTCATTTCTTCATTCATTACATACATCTTAGGTTCACTTATTTTTGAACGTATGTTAAACTTATGTGTCTACACATACAAGCCATAGGGCTTCATTTTATCAAAGTAGATTACATTATTGTTGAATATTTTACTCACGTATGACTTATGTATCAATACGGAGGTTTGGGCACGGGAACCCCACTCTTGAATTATTTGGATATCATTTATATTTTTCATTGACTTTATTTCTAATACTCATAACATTAGGACTCTAAATTAAATCTCAACATTTTCATAAAATAATAAATTTTCTATTTTAATTAGAATTCTAAATTAAATCTCCATATTTACATGAAAGAATTAATTTTCTATTTTAATTAGAATTCTAAATTAAATCTCCATATTTACATGAAAGAATTAATTTCTATTTTAATTAGAATTCTAAATTAAATTTCATTGTTTTCATAAAAGAATTAATTTTCTATTTTAATTAGAATTCTAATTCAAATCCTTTTTTTTTTAATTTATTCATTAAATTCGCCTCATTGGGGAGGTTATGGGTTCAAACCCCCACAGCCCCCCTTATTTTCCTCCTTTTTTCGCTGAAGAGGAGGCTGTGAGGTGGTGGGTTCGAACCCCCACAGCCCCTCTATCATTAATTTATTTAAATTGGGCGAGCAACAGTGAGGTTGTGGGATCGAATCCCCACAGCCTCACTTCTTTTCTTAATTAATTTCGCCCCTACTTCAGCCTTGAGGTCGTGGGATCGATTCCCACGCCTCGCGTTCCTTTTCTCTTTTTTTTTTTCGCGCATAGCTGTGGGTCGCGGGTTCAATCTCCACCCCCAGCATTCCCTTTTTAATCTTTTTTTTTTCGCGCATGGCTGGGGGTCGCGAGTTCGATCCCCCCCAGCCCCCTTTTTATTTCTTTTCTTGGCGAATTTCGCCGGTCCCAGCCCCCATTTCGAGCCCCGCCTGGCACATCCCCCTTTTTTTGTCTTACTTTGGTGAGGTCTCGGGTTCGATCCCTGCAGACCTCGCCTATTTTTATTTAATGTTTTTGACACCCAAAATTTCCAGAATTCACCTGTAGTGAATTTCCAGATTCTGGAATTTTGTTAACATTTTTGAAGCAATTTATGGGACTTTTAAGCACCTATTTATTTGTTGTTCGTTAGGATTCTTAAAACAAGTTAAAAGCATGATTTGTTCATTTGTTTAACTAAAATTTCTAGCATTTCAACCAAGCGAACATCAAGCTTTTAAGAGCCTGTATTTGCACATAAAACACGAGTAATCTCTAATCTATTAACATGCTAAAGAAAGACTTAAAGTCATGGTCAAAATCTTGCACAAATACCTACATATATACTTTCATACTTTCCCGAAAGACACAAAATTTAAACACATTATTCATGCAAGAACTAGCAGCACAACATACCCATCTTACAAATTCGTTAGGGAGCTAAGGACAAGGACATAAGAAGGGGAACAACCTTAGTTTCAAGAGTTTAAGAAACGTTCGAAAGAAAGTACTCTTAGAGAACGAATTCCATGAGAGAAACCCATACCTTAATCGATGTTCAAACTTTGATGTTGCTGCCCGTAAAACTCCTCCAAACCACTCCCAATTCACTTCAACGTACACCTCACTCGACGAACCTCTCTTAGCCTTGACGTTTTGATTACTTTTTCTTTTACTTAAAAAAATTCTTGTGAGTTCTTCAAGCGTGAAGAACTGTTGATATTTGGCAGAAATAATGTGAGGAAGATGGAGAACGTGAGAGAGAGAGAGAGTTAAGAAGCGTGAAAAAGAGAGAACTATTAGGATTAGGAGACTAATTAAAGAATTAGTCAAATAAAATTTAAAATAAATAAATAGAAATCTGTTTTTGATTTATTTATTTATTTATTTATTCAATTAAAATGTGAAAGGACCATTATGCCCTTAAATACCTATTATTCTTATTTATATAATTAATATATATATATATATATATATATATATATATATATATATATATATATATATATATATATATATATATATATATATATATATATATATATATATATATATTGGATCGTTACAATATGGCTAGTCGCTCGTGGGAAGGGTCTTCTTTTGGGTGCAGTGTAGCCTAGACACTACCTAGAAATTAAGGAACCTCACCAAAACTCGTGGTCCTTTTCCCTCACTTTTCGAGGCTTACTATGGAGATTTGTGAGATAGATTTTTGTCATCTCAACGGTGCTTCTTACTCCTATTTATGATCATGTCCTACTTTAGAGATAACATCATCTGAGACGTGTTTACTTATTTTAAATATATTGAATACATTAGAGGCTCATAAACGGGACAACCAAGTATTGGGAATTTAGTTAATTGACTAATTATTCGGATTGATAATTATTTGTTTAACTTTTAATTTTATTTTATTTCCATACTTTGTCTTAATGGTTGAGTTTTAGGATGACTAGTCTTGGTGAGATAAGACGAGTGACACCACATCTTAGGTCGTGACAATATCACAAGTGTTGATTCCTTCTTTTGAATATAATGTCTATCAGAAATAACCTCTAAACACCACAAAAGGTAGCTAAGGTCTGTGTACATCCTACTCTTACAAGATCACACTTGGGATTACACTCGGTTTTTAGTCGTTGTCCTTAGTGTGGTTTAGAGGGCCTTTACATTTATGTAGATTTACTTATCCTTCCTTATATTAGCCGGAAAAAATCTAGATGTGGGGATTGTTTCACCATCTCTACCTGACTATATTATTTTGGACTTTTGGTTTGACTTCTTATATATTTCACTTGACATTAAAATTCAAGAATTTCCTTAACTTCTATAAGGGGTTAGTTTTCAGTGGGCAAGACCTTATATATGTATATCCAAACAATCGGTTCTTCTTTAATTGTTAACAAATATCAAACCTTTAATATATATGATTAAATAGGATAAAGAGATTCTATTATGTTGTACCATATTAAAATGTTCTTGGAGTTCCCTAATGAATACAAGTTGTATTTTTTGTCCTCGGGTTAGTCAAATCCAATAAAAGTTGGCTAGATGGAGCGAGATCAAGATGCTCACCCCAGAAGAAGGTTGGAGATGAAATGGAGTTTAATGACCCGAAAGGTCATTTTTAAAAATTTTGATTATTCGTTTAGCTTGAGTTAATTAACTGAAGGGTAATTATAGATAATTGACTTAATTGATAGTTTATGGGCTAAAGTAATTATTTTAATTTCAGATCCTATACCATGTGTCTCATATTTATATAAGGTAGTGAAAGTTAGTAATTTTAATTTATAAATATTATTCAAAGAAAAAATAATAATGAAAGGGAATCAGAAACTAACCTGCGGCGGCGTGAACATTGATCAACAGAGGGCAAAATTTCTTCACGTAAGAAAAATGCATCTGATGCTTTCATATTTTGCCTTCATTAATGGTTATGCTATCTTTTCATTAATTGTTGCACCAATATATAAATATTTAATAATATTGTATATCAATTTGATTATATATTGAACGATAATTAGTGGCTGCCATTTTAAATTCTTAGAAGCTAAACAACAAATATATTTATTGATTGTAAATTTTGATAATTCTAAAATAAGTTGTGATTAGATAATTTAAGTGTGAATTGTGAGTTGGTTCACGGCAGAAGGGTTGATGCAAAAGGGTGTCTCCAATGATTGTTTAGATACTATTGGATAATAATTATCAAATGATTATTATTAAGGGAATTTGGTTTGAAAAGAAAAATAAGAAATCAAATTGGATTCCTCTGATTGTTGCAACGTTAGTTTGCTCAAAAGTTGTCAATTTTCTTCAATTTTATTTTTGATTTCATTGTAATTTTTCAATTATAAGAGGATGATTGGATATAAATATGGTTTAAGGTTTGTAAGCTTACCATCTATCAATTTGGTTTCAATTGTGGATCTTTTTTTTTAAACATGTCAATATTTCTTACTATTCGGTCAATAATGTTAATTTCCATGTATATTCCTCTTTTTTTTTTTTTTATTTCACAAATGGTTCATAATTGACTTACTCTTGTATTATTATACCATTGCAATTTATGTTTTAATATATTGGTACACCTAATTAAATATTAAATGTATGGTATTATGTGAATACCGTTAGATTATAATATTGGAAGAATTTAGACTTAACTTTAGATTTTGAATTCGAATAATATGATAGTGGACATGTTAATTGGCAGCAAGATATCAGAACACCAAGATTATGAATATGTATTTTGAGTATCGTGTTTTGCTGATCTTCTGATTGCATCATTATACTTGACATTGCATTCCACATACTTATCATTAGTGAACTTGATATCGTGTTTTGCTGATCTTCTGATTGCCTTTCTGTGCAACTTGTGATTGATCAATATTGAGCTTGTTATTGCGGATATGTAATTTGTTGAAGTATCGTTGTAAATGATATGTAATTTGTTGAATTATTGTTGTTGAGAATATGTAATTTGTCTAAATGTTGTTATTGAGCTACGTGCTATGTAAACTGTGAGATGTTAGGTTGGGTTGATTTTAATGCAGGTTGTAGCTGTGGAGGTTCGGTTGGGGTGGTTGGAGTACCCGTATTTCATCCCCTTAGCTTGTGGTTAGAGGTTTACTTGCTGAGTACCATGTGGTTTGGTACTCACCCCTTGCTTTTACAAATTTTTGTAGGTTATTAGCCTGGATTTTTATTGTACGTGTCATTTTCTTCTTTTCCGAGGCTTCTTGGAGATTTGTGAGGTAGCTGTTTCCATCTCAACAGACTTTCTTCTCCTTAATTATGATCTTGTTCTATTCTAGAAACAACTTCATTTGAGACTTGAGTTTTTCTTTTGAATCAATTATAATACTTTAGAGGCTTGTACACATGACAACCAGGTTTTGGGGGTACTTTTAAGTAATTTTCCGCATTTTATTATAATGATTGAGTTTTAGGCTGACTTGTCTTGGTGGGATAAGACGAGTACCATCATGTACATTTTTGGGTCATGAAAAATGGTATCAGAGCCCCAGGTTCATTGGTCTTAAGTGTTTACAAGCTGAGTCTAAGTAGAGTCTCGAGGATCGGTACGGAGATGTCTGTACTTATCTTTGAGAGGCTATAGTGACTTTTAGGAAAAATCTCCATTTCTTGTATCGCTTCAGTCCATTCAATCTCATTTATGTGATGACTCGTGAGTAGTTCCTTATATGATTTATTTGTGTGTCATGTATTGATTTGGTGTTAGGTATGGTATTAAGGTTGAAATGATATACTTATGAAACGAATGTGTGATCATATTTGAAGGGGTTATGTAAGGTTAGTGACTTTAGTAAAATAAATAAATAATATAGTACTTCGGTCGTACAGGCAGAATCAAAATAATTCGAGAATCGAATGTAGAATTATTAAACTGGAACGAATTTTGTAATATTTTACGTCTATTCGATTGGTAGAAATGTGTGGCTTAGTTGGGTGCCATCTTCTCGATATGTATGATATGTTGTACTGGTGGATTAAACAAACTTTTGCAGTGTGACACTAGTGGTATGAAAATGAATATGTCGATTGTCAAGTGTGAATATTAACTACTTAAAGAGTTATAAGTTATATCACATGATCGTACAATTAGAGTCAATGTTACATTCATATTTGAGAAACTAACTAGTTTGTTACTATGGGTGCTTGAGTTAAAACATTGTTATAAGGGATATTTTAGTGGTGGATTGTTGGTATGATATTAATATGTCAATTTATGGAGTGTATCTCGATGTTTCTAAATGAGAAGTAGTCGAAGGGAATGCATAGATACAAGAATGAAAATCTTATGGGTAAGAAAAATCTCAAAGAGTATACTTGTGTAAAGATAATTGAAGATTATAGTAAGAAAATACATATAAAATTGGGCTAGTCCTTTGATTTTTGTTGGTATAACTGGATTTAAGGTGTCCTATTGATGAAAAGGTTCACTTTGTGGTAATGACAATAGCTAACTGAGCATGATGATATAAGAGTTCGTGATGGATTATACAACTATGCAACTATATGATAAAGATTGTTGATTAAATGATTTTTTATGATAGTGACGACCTGCGAGTATTTATCGTTATGATCTGCTACTTTTTGATGAGTATGCTGTTGCATGAAAAGTTATAAGAGGTGTTGTGACTCTGCTTAAATAAAATTGAAAAGAGCTAGAGTCACAAATGAAAAGAATTAGTGGGATCTAGTTTAGTCATTGGAAGGAGGTGATCGAGAATAAAGATATTTACTTTGAGTGCAAGTACAAAAGATATATCTTCATATGGTAGAAGATGGAGTTTAGAGATGTGTGGTCTCATCTATTTTGCTCTACTTATGATAATAGTGTCACACGTTCATAATATTGGTTCAATACTATTTGATAAAATTTAAGAAAGAAGTCTAAAGACATTTGACTTGAGTGTGATAATAAGTTCTTTTTTGGTTTTGAGTTTGATCTTGAATATGATAAGATTTTGAAAAATATGACAAGGTCGATGGAGAGGCGACCAATGAGAAGCTAAGATACGTGAATTCATAAAAACTTTAAGATATGAATTAATGTTCATAGATAAAGGGATTGGGTTACATAATTGGGTCCAAAACTCAAGTTTTTTATGATTAATTTAGGTTTGTGGTAATGTGTTTTATGGAGGAATGAATAATTAAAGTAAGAATTGATCGATCGCATCAGGTATTGAGAATTTAAAATAACATTTGCAAGGTTAGGATCGTAGAGTTTGTTACTTTTAATTGTTAAAGGACCTAAGAAAGTATTTCTATTAAGGAATTGATGTACATTGTATGGGATGTTAGCCAAAGGATAAGATCGGTATTAGGTGGTTAGACAAGGAACAAGAGGGTGGTGTATATAAATAAAAAAATCAAGATATTCAGAATTTTTCGTCCTAAGAAGAATTTCAGAAAAGTGAAGGAATAAGACACTCGTATTAGCCCTTGGTTCATAGTTGGAGGATTTATTGATTTTTGCCTATGACGTTAGATATGACTCTGAGATGAACTAGTCCTACAAAGACTTCCTACGAGTTATTATCGATTTTTCTAAAAATTAAGTTCTGGTTGGGTGACAAGCGACTGTGTGGAATATTTTATGTGATTATGTCGAGTTAAGTTGTTCAATATGATTAGTAGCTTATTTATATTCAACAATGTGGACCTACAATTCTACACGATTAATAAAGATTTTGATGGGATTGAAACTACTTTGTTGATGGGACTATGTAGATTGTTATAATGTGTTACATAGGAATTTGATGGTTAGTGGAGATTATGAGCTTATAATATATAGAATTATTGGGGTCACTAACAGTTTCTTAAGTGTTGGTATGAGGTATATGATGGTTTGAATAGGTAGTTGAAAAATGGTATGTGAAAATTTACGTGAAGTTGACATTGTGATTCAATTATTTTACCTCGATGGAAAAGTATTTTTAGATTAGTAATTAGTGCTATCACTCTTGGGTGTGACTCATAGTTGTCATGTGATGCTTAAATGGAAAGAGAGAAAGCCATAGTTAAAAAAAAAAATTAAGGCGATAATGTGTTTGCTAAGAAGACTTTAATATCGGAGACGGTTTAACAGTAAGGTAAATAGCTGGTGTACCTATAATGCTTGTTGGTATTAAGAGTTTTAGATCTATTGGAGTATTATGAAAAGTATGTGGGGTTTTATAATATCAAAATGGGGATCAAACTGGTTGGTTATGTGTGGATAAAAATCGAGAAATGTAGTCAAATGAATGGAATATTTGATATGGGAATTATAGAAGAAGTTTTTAGTATTATTCAACCTTGGTTCTGTATATTCTTATGTCACAACCTTCTTCGTACTAGACACTATTTATAGTATGATTCATTACTTATATTACGCGTGTTTCCACACCAATGAGTGAATTCTTAGTGGTTGATCGAATGTGCCGATCCTCTTATATCCTCTTGATATGATAGGATCCTTGGGCAGAATTGGTCATTTCAGTTATGATGAATTTGGTGTTGTTTGGGATAGTTGAAATATACAAGTGATTCTACATCCACAACCTTTCTTATGAGGACTTATTAAAGAGCTTTCGTGAATAGTTATGGTTATCTGACAATGTTATTAAAGGTTTTGCATCCCAGAGTGTACAGTTTCCGTGAATAAGTTTGATTCTTCCTTAATAAGTACCGAGTGTCTAAAGATAAGATTTTTTATAACTTAAACTCGTGAAAAGATTGTGTTGTGAATAGAGAATTGTGCTAATATGTGTGATGGTATGTCTATTATGAGCGCCTAGTGGTTGATTCAGGCTCACTTCTGGTTCTAATCCGTATTGATTCAAAGGATTATCTTTTTTTTATGCAAGAAAAGATTCGTCATAATGGTTGTGTTAAGGTCTAATGAGTTTCAGCTTAGATTAAGTTTATGGGTTAATATGTGGTTTGATAATCACTCTTGATGTATAGAACTTCCAAAATTTGGTTGGAAGGTTCAGTTCTTAGTAGTTCATCTGCACAGAATGTGTTAAGGAGGAGATCAGTTGGAAAGATGAACATTGACTGATAGATCATAAATTAGACTTTTGGCAACGTGTGGTTATTATACTTTCTCCTTTCTTATGTTCGATGACGAACATGATTTTTAGCGGTGGATAATGTAACGATCCGGAAGGTCATTTTTGAAAATTTTGATTATTCGTTTAGCTTGAGTTAATTAATTGATGAGTAATTATAGATAACTGACTTAACTGATAGTTAATGGGCTAAAGTAATTATTTTAATTTTAGATCCTATACCATGTGTCTAATATTTATGTAAGGTAGTGAAAGTTAGTAGGTTTAATTTATAAAATATTATTCAACGAAAACATAATAATGAAAGGGAATCAGAAACTAACCTGCGGCGGCGTGAACATAGATCAACAGAGGGCAAAACTTCTTCACGTAAGAAAAATGCATCTGATGCTTTCATATTTTGCCTTCATTAATGGTTATGCTATCTTTTCATTAATTGTTGCACCAATATAATTATATAATAATATTGTATATCAATTTGATTATATATTGAACGATAATTAGTGACTGCCATTTTAAATTCTTAGAAGCTAAACAACAAATATATTTATGGATTGTAAATTTTGATAATTCTAAAATAAGTTGTGATTGGATAATTTAAGTGTGAATTGTGAGTTGGTTTACAGCAGAAGGGTTGATGCAAAAGGGTGTCTCCAATGATTGTTTAGATACTATTGGATAATAATTATCAAATGATCATTATTAAGGGAATTTGGTTTGAAAAGAAAAATAAGAAATCAAATTGGATTCCTCTGATTGTTGCAACGTTAGTTTGCTCAAAAGTTGTCAATTTTCTTTTTGATTTCATTGTAATTTTTCAATTATAAGAGGATGATTGGATATAAATATGGTTTAAGGTTTGTCTTACCATCTATCAATTTGGTTTCAATTTTGAATCTTTTTTTTAAACATGTCAATATTTCTTACTATTCGGTCAATAATGTTAATTTCCATATATATTCCTCTTTTTTTTTTATTTCACAAATGGTTCATAATTGACTTACTCTTGTATTATTATACCATTGCAATTTAAGTTTTAATATATTGGTGCACCTAATTAAATATTAAATGTATGGTATTATGTGAATATCATTAGATTATAATATTGGAAGAATTAAGACTTAACCTTAGATTTGGAATTTTAAAAATATGATAGTGGACATACTAATTGGCACAAAGATATAAGATCACCAAGATTGTGAATATGTATTTTGAGTACGTTTTTGGGTCAAGGCTAGACCTATAGTAATATGGGGGTTGTTAGCTTTGAAATCTTATTGTGATTATTAATGTGAATATATTGCTTTGAGTTGGAGGTACAATGAAAAGGGAAGGCTCAAGTCCTGAAGTGGTTCTTCAATTATTTGAGGCAAGTGAATTTCTAAACTCTTGTTAAGTGTATGAAATGCGTGTATTTCCTTGTGGTACATGTTTGGGGATAATGGGATTGGTGATGGGTTGACTTGTCCACATTGATTAATTATAATGATGAAAAAAAAGGATAACAAAAGGCAATGTGGTTAATTGTTTATGTGTGATGTGTTGAGAAAAGGGTTGAAGGCTTGTTGAATCATTGTTGATGTGACTTCATATTTGTGTGGTTGTGAACTGTGCGATGTTATGAAAATGGTCATCTTCTCATTATTTGTGTGAACTTGTCATCTGCATTATCCTGAGGCATTGGTTGTAACAAGTGCTATGTGTATTAAGAAAGAATGAGTACTTTAGAGGATGTACCATTTCGAGGGACGTATGGCGCGCCGTGATGGTTAGTTTTAACGAGGGTCGTGTCGTGCGCCACGACAGATGCATGGACAGATATGTCCCCCATGGGTCCTGAATTGATAGACAGCGGGTGTGAATCACAAGGACACACATGCATCATTATAATTGACATTGCATTCCATTTCATTGCCCATAAATATCATTAGTGAACTTGATATCATGTTTTGCTGATCTTCTGATTGCCTTTCTGTGGAACTTGTGATTGATCAATATTGAGCTTGTTATTGTGGATATGTAATTTGTTGAAGTATCGTTGTAAATGATATGTAATTTGTTGAATTGTTGTTGTTGAGGATATGTAATTTGTCTAAATGTAGTTATTGAGCTACGTGCTATGTAAACTATGAGCTGTTAGGTTGGGTTGATTTTAATGCAGGTTCTAGTTGTGGAGGTTCGGTTGGGGTGGTAGGAGTACCCATATTTCATCCCCTTAGCTTGTGTTTAGAGGCTTACTTGATGAGTACCGTGTGGTTTGGTACTCACCCCTTGATTTTACAAATTTTTGTAGGTTATGAGCCTGGATTTTTGTTGTACTTGTCATTCTCCTCTTTTCCGAGGCTTCTTGGATATTTGTGAGGGAGCTGTTTCCATCTCAGCAGACTTTCTTCTCCTTAATTATGATCTTGTTCTATTCTAGAAACAAGTTCATTTGAGACTTGAGTTTTTCTTTTGAATTAATTATAATACTTTAGAGGCTTGTACATGTGACAACCAGGTTTTGGGTGTACCTTTAAGTAACTTATAAATTTTCCGCATTTTATTGTAATGCTTGAGTTTTAGGCTGACTTCTTGGTGGGATAAGACGAGTGCCTTCACGTCCATTTTCGGGTCGTGACATGGTGTTTGTGGTGCAGTGCTCTAAATTTTTTAAATGGCGATACATACCTATAGAGGAGAGGTATGAAAAAATAAGGGAACACCTATTGGAATGTCCTTTCTACTGTGAAGATGCTCGTGAGTGGCGTCCTAGTATATCATGTGACGATATACCAGATATAACTCAGAAAGAAAAAAATTATGGGCATTTGCTAAGCCTAGTATTCCTCAGCCTCCTTCAGGATGGAAACGAATTGTAAAAATAAGAACAAGAGGCACCTAGTTTGCTGATGTGTAAGTCATGCATTTTCTTCACTACCTAGAACTATTAGACTAATGTACAAATATATATTTCATGGTTCTTTAATTTTTGTTGTCATGATTTTCAGTAAGCGTAATATAAGCAACTCGTGTCATCCCATATATGTGTCTGAACATATCACCCGATCCATTATATATTTTGATATGTTACACCCAATCCAGTCAGCACAATCACACCCATGAAAACAGTGTACATAGTAACATAGTCAAGCAACAAGTTCATGGCATCTAACTATTCATGCACATTCATTTCTCTAGATTCGGTTCATGTCTCCCTATCCACATACACGCATGCATGCAATGAAGCAATTAACAAGCATATATAACATAACAAGAAGTCAAACCATCACCTACCTCGAAACCAAGCCTGAATAATCCTAGGACACTTCAGTCTTCCCATTCCGAAGTCTTTTAGGTTGTTCTACATCTAAAGCAAGTAATTAACGCAAGGATCAATAAACAAGTCCTACTTTACCCAAATTATATCAAAATATCAACCTAAGGCCAAACCCATGATCCTAATGTTCAACTATGGTTTTTCCTATCATTAATCTTCGGGCAAAAACCCTACCCTAATGATAATTTACAAGGATTCTAAGTTCTAAGAATTGATTTACAGATTAGGGAATTAATTAGCTTACCTTTAGCGCTAGAAGTCATGTGAATTTGATAAGAAATGGCCATGGGTTGTCCCTTCCCTCTTAAGAATGAAATTTTGCTGAAAATAGCAATTTAATGATTTTTCCACGATTTAAGTCACGACTGTTCCACCACAGCGGGACCCATCCCGCCACAACGTCCCCTCCCTGGTGTAAATAACCCTGCCCCAGCGACTTGCATAAAGATAGAAACTCAGAATTTGAGTTCCAAGCTCCCATTTTACAACACACCTTCAAACATGGACGTTCTAAAACTACCTTTCACACCAAGATTAGTTTTAGGTCTTCTACTTGCCCGAATTCGATTCCGTTAAACCATACGAGATATTTAACATCTTGACTATCCCTCACGTGATCAAACTCATAATTAAATCCCCCATCCATTACCGAATTACCCTAGACCTCACCTGACTCAAATTTTGTCCAATTCTAGCCTAGGCTAGAAATTTCCAAGTTACTTCTCAGAAGTTTTTTTGCCCAAATCCCCTATTAGATTTTCGATAATGACGGAAACAGGTCATTACGAGGTGGAACCTATTCTTCAAGACTTCTTAATGACTAGAAAATTGGTGATGCGGTGGAGCTCTAAAAACTGGTAAGTGGGTTCCCTAGGAACATTTGATGGACCATGCCAGAACAAATAATAAATCTATTAAGTTGTTGGATTAAAAGGAGAGACATGAAAAGTCAAAAAGATAGTGCAGATCGATCAATTCCAACATGTACTTGGTGGACCATATGAAAAGAAAAGAATCGGGATATAGATGAAGAGATTCAAGTAGTGTATTAATAGGAGCATTATAAGAATCTCTTATATTTATTTTTCTTCTAACAACTTTTTGGAGGTAACCAGCATAGCCCTCAATGCTGAGAAATACAAAATATTACCAATCTCAAATGTTGTTTGAGAGAAAGGTAAAAGAGTAAATATTCATCATTTAGGACACTACTTTTTACTCCCCCTCTAGCTATATATAATATACATAACACTTATATGATCAATTTGGATTATAAGTTTGACATATCTACTATGTGCTCTAAATATCTAGTGACAAGTTTTGTATATCATAATCTATTATTGTGACAGTTAATCCTATCTCAAGTGTCCCTCTGGATGAGAGTAGCTGCTTTCTTGGTGAACCTGATGCAGCCCCACTACATGTACCGGATGGTGACTCTTCGAAGAGATCTAGACTCATGGGATCTCTTTTTTGTGAGCTCATATCTATGATGCCCGAAGCAAAAAAATATGGTTTCTAATGACTATATATATGTGTGTGTGTGTGTATTGAGGATTTATGTGTCATTCAAAAAACTTATTTCATGTGTTTAAGTTTAGCTGAAAAATGAAAATATTTTCCAAAGATAGAAGGATTGTTTTTGTTGTTGAAGAATAGTGGTATTGCTGAAAATTTGATACTAGCCAATTATGGTTATGTATGTTTGCACCAGTACTTGAATACATTGTATAATTTTCATACTCAATACCCCTTCACATAGATTAATTTCTCCCCTTTCTGCTTTTGATAATTAAACGTTTATGTTTTTCGTAGTAAAAGTTTACTAGCTAATACATGTAAAGTCATGTGTTTGAATATACACTTCTTTCACTTAACCATGCACGTTAAGCAACATGTGCATATTTTTATTTCATTATGGGTGTGTTTGGTACGAAGGAAATGTTTTTCAATTTTCTCATGTTTGGTTGGGACAGATGTTTTGGAAAATGTTTTCTAAATCAACTCATTTTCTTTAAAATTAAGGAAAATTATTTCCCTTCAAAAGTTAAGGCAAACATTTTCAAACAGTCTCGTTCAAATTCAAATTACATTTTTTTTTTAAAAAAACATCAATTTCTAAAAAAACATTTTCAATTTTAAAAACTTATTTTTTCACCCAGACCTCCCCACCCCACCCAACCCCCCCAAAAAACTACCCTTGACCCCCCGCGAAAAAATTAAGTTTGTCTTTTTTAAAAAAATATTTTCGACTTCAAATTTTTATTTTGTCACCCCTACCTCGATCCCTGCCCCCAAACACCCACCTCCAAAAGAAATTTTCATTTAGTTTTTTATAAATATAGTCAACTTCAATTTTTTGTTATTTCACCCCTACCCCTCCCCCCCCCACGCCCTTCCAGCCCCCACCCTAAAAAAATATTTTATAAAAATATTTTCAACTTTAAATTTTTATTTTTTTCACCCCTACCCTCCAGCCCCCTACACCCTCCCCAAAAATATTAATTATTTCTTATTAAAAAATATTTTCAATTTCAAATTTATTTTCTACTCTAGTAAAAATAAAAGATATTTCTCAAAAATATTTTTCATTCATAAATTAAACACTAAAAATCATTTTCAAAAAATATTTTCAACTCACCAACCAAACATGAGAAAATAAGTTATAAATCTACTTGTTTTCCAGGAAAATATTTTCCGTCATACCAAACACACCCCACACCCTAAATCACTTGACCATGGAAAGTTGTATTGGCTTGCAGGGGCTGGTTGACAGTGTTAAAAATAAGAAATGTGTTAGGCCCCCAAATTTAAGGGAATAGTTATAAGTTTTATTTTTTAAAAGCAAATATTAAATACTATTTGTAGAAAAAGTAAACTTTCATTAGAAATGAAGAAATTTGACATATTTTGAGTGATATATCTCATAAAAAATAATTTAAAATTATAAGTGCTATATTATCAATTGAAAACTACAAGAAAATAAATAATGTAATATTCATCAACAATTTGAGTTTAAGGACCCATTTGAGCTTCCCAGTGGTTTGGAGTGAAATCTGAATAAGTAAGGTTTTGCCATGTTTTAAAATTGATCCTAGCTAAACTATGCAAAATTTGCTTACTGCTGAGGTAAATTTTTAAGAGTAGCCTATAATTAATTGTAACAATCATTTTTTATCGTTTTGAACACTACAACTTTTTATGTCAGAAAATACCTTCCGATAGATTTAAATGAGTGTTTTGGACTATTTATAATTATAATTATGAAATTAGTAGGGTAATTTTAATAATTTATTTAGTTGGTGGTTAAAGAAAATAACATTAAAAATTAACAAGGGTCACTTTTACTATTTTTATTATTAGTCTTATATAATAATTAGGGAGTAAATATTTATAGGAAGAATAAGGGTTTCAAACGAGAAAGAAATACGTGCGGCGCGACATCTATCGAAGAAGATCGATTCCTGGTAATTTCAATTCCTCTATTACTTTAAATAAATTGTAAAAGATTACTAGAAAGTTGCATGCTATCTTAAGGATCAAGGCGAACTGTTTGCTGTATTTACTGCTCTTTAAGCAGTTATGCCTAATCTCGCATATCCAGAATCTCAATAAACATAGATGCCGGAATGGAATATAAACAACAACTTCTTCGTTGGCAGATCCAATGTTCTACCTTTCTAAAATTGGTTTAATGTTAGAATTAATGAATATTAATCCTTGTTATTATTATTATTATTTTATTATACTAAAAAAAATGAGAGAGGATTGAAGTTTACGCATGAGAATGCATATTGTTCTCATGCCTAATCATTGTTCCAGTGATTATGCAATAATTTTCCAATGATTATGGTTAATGATTGGACAATGACTAGGGCTAATGACTGGATGAAGTTATACTTGTAATTGCAAATCTTTGGAATAGGCTAGTGTGCCACTGTTTTGTAGTACGCACTGTTTAAGTTCCAAATTTATTGTTTCATAGCTTTATCATATTATTAATGAAATTTTATTATATATTGAGATAGGTAATTAAATATAAAGTATACTATATTAATGTAATATCATTAAGTTTAAGTATATCGGAGGAATTAATGTGTATCCTTAGGTTTGAACTTTAGAAAATTAATTATAGAATTAGGCGAGTTTTTGGGTCTAAGGATAGACATAGGTTAATATGAGTTTTTATAGAATCTTCACTTACAAATTATGTATATATATTTGATAGATTTAAAAGGTTCAGAGGCATTGAGGAAAGGGAAAGTGTCTGAGAAGTAGATTGCTTGACTTCAGTTCTTTGGTGGAGGTAGGTTATGGTTTATTTCTAATTGATAGATAAGCTCTAAATATCGATTGATATGTATTGAGTGATATTGTAAAGCCTCCTATGTACTTGATTGTGTAGTTGTAGGTTTTGATTGTGTGGTTTGTGGTTGGCCTAAAATTATGAGAGTGTTGAATTTCTAATCTTGAACCCTCTCTATTAAAATGACGCCTTGAATAAAGAAGGCTTGCTGAAATAAAATAATGAGATAATTGGATCGGAGTGTCACGTTTCGACACAATATTATGGGATCTGAGTGTCACGTTCCGAAATGGTATTATAGGATCGGAGTGTCACGTTCCGACACAATAACATTAAAGGCAAGGAATCTTGAAGTAACTTAATTTACTTAATCTCAAGGAACCTATTTTCCAAATGAGTATGGTGTGGAGGCATGATTCCTCATGCGTGTGCTTGATGTTGTGATTGATGGTGTACCTATTATGGTGTTGTTGTTGTCAATGGTTCATGTGTTTGTTGCTTGCCACATGTTAAGTATTGTAGTTGATTTTATATTATTATTCATTATATATTGATTTCTATTTTGAGTTGACCGACGATACCTACTCAGTATGTGTTCCTTGTACTGGCCCCTACTTGTATTTTCTTCTTTGTTCTTTTGTGGAGTGCAGCAAGTGTACCATCGACTTCGAGTCGCCCTTAGCTCTAGTCAGTCTCCAACAAATCAGAGTTCAGGGTGAGCTATTATTTCTAGCTCGTGCTGGATTTTCTCATTCACGTCTTGATGTCTTTGAATTTCGGACATGGACCATCTTCTTACTTATTTTGGTTTCTTCAATACTCTTAGACTTGGTAATTTGAGGATAGATGTTCTTGATGTGATGACTTCCAGATTTTGGGGATATTAAGTGTTAAACTTTAGAAGCTTATTTAATTGGTTACATTAATAAGTTTTGGATCTTCCGCATTATTTTTGTTATTCATAGTTGAACTATTGGTAAATGTTGGAGTTTAGATTTTTTGGTTCGCTCACCTAGTAGGTTAAATGTGAGTGCCACTCACGACTCGTTTTGGATCGTGACAAACTTGGTATCAGAGCGTTAGGTTCGTTGGTCTCATCACACAAGGACAAGTGTAGTAGAGTCTTCAGGAATAGTATGGGGACGCCTTTACTTTTCTTCGAGAGGCTATAGGACTTTAGGAAAACTCCATTCTTTCTTTCTTTCGTGCTATTACTTGGATCCAATTGGTATCTAGGTGATACAAATTGGTATCTGACATTCTCACTCTATTTCGCAGATGGTTAGAACTAGAGCAACAACTGTGCCAACACCAACACCGGCAAGACAGGGTGCGTCTGAGCCAACCATTGGGGCTGTAACTCGAGGAGGAGCAGTGTCAAGAGGCCGTGGTAGAGGTCGCAGGAGGACGCCCACTAGAGGCAGAGGACAAACACCTGGTCCAGCTAGGAATAGAGCAGTGACTCCTCCACCGACTTATGAGGTAGTGAGAGAGGGTGAGGAAGGGGAAAATGATCAGGTTCAAGATAAGGAAGTACCACCCCAGCCTACCCCAGAGATGATTAATCAGGTTCTTACTTATCTTAGCGGGTTATCTGATCAGGGCCTGACACCTCTAGTGTTTTTAGCACCAGCACCTCAGGTTCAGGGGGTACAACATGCAGCTTCTATGGCTCCCCGCATGGATTCATCATTGGAAGTAGGCACGTTTCCTCGATTGACTACAGGGGTTTTTACGTAATGTCTTGGTATAGCTGATAAGGTAGAAATATTACGGGTTTTCTTATGAAATGATAAGATTGGTAAGCAAGTAATCGAAGGGAAAAGAGTCTGGTGTATTGAAAAGTTCAAGGTATTTGAAATTTGTGTCATGAAAAAAAATATTAATTAAGAAAAGTGAAGGAATAAGACCTTTTGTATAAACCCTTGGTTTGTAGATGAAAGATTTATTAATTTTTGCCTATGAGTTTAGATATGACTGAGAGATGTGAACTTGTTCGACACTAACTTACTTAGAGTTTATCAGTGACTTTATGAAGATTAGATTTTTTTTGTGTGACAAACAATTCAAGTGGAAGATTCTGCATTATTATGTGGGGCTAGATTTTTCAAATTTTGGTAGGTGGCTTATGAATGCACAAAAATATTAATGAAGATTTTGAGGGGATTGAAATTATTTCATTGATGAGACTACATAGAGTATTATGATGTATTACATAAGCGTTTGATGGTGAGTTGAGGTTATGATCTTATAGTATATATAGGATTATTGGAGTGACTAAGAATTTCAATGAGTTTTAGAATGACTTATTTGACAATTTGAAATTAGTAGTTGTAATATTGTAGTGAAAGTTTGTGTGAGGTTGACTTTGGGTGTGATTCAGTGTTGTACCTCAATTGGAAAGTACTATTAGATTGGAATTAGTTCTATCAGTTTTAAGTGTGATTAGTATCTATCATGGGATGCTTAAATGGAAAGTTAAGAAACCATAGTTCGAAATCTTGGAGACTATAACGTGTTTGCTAAGAAGCCCTTGATACTAATGATAGTGTAAAAGTAAGGAAAATGGTTGGTAAGGTTATGATATTTGTTAGTATTAAAAGTGTGGCCTTGGTAAAGTACTGTGAGAAGTATGCAGGGTTTGGTAAATTAAGTATATGTAAAATTGTAATGGAGATCGGACTGGTTAATTTTGGGTGGCTAAAAAAAATTAAAATTTAGGGATGTAATCAGATGAATGAAAATATTGATATGGGCATTATGGAGAAAGTATCTATTGTTGTTTGGCTTTGATTTCGTATTTTCTTATGTTGACCATCTACTTCGTTCCGGACATGATTTGGAGTATGATTCATTGCATCTGTCCACCTGTGTTTATACATTTATGGGTGAATTCCTAGTGGTGGATTGGATATACCAATTCTATGATGTCCTCTTGATAGAGTAGGATCCTTTGATAAACTTGGTCATTTCATTTATGATAATTTGTGTATCTCAATATGTCTACAGACACAACATTGCTTTTAAGAACTTATGTAAGAGCTACTATTAAAGAGTTACAATTGTCTAAGAGAGTAGTTAGAGGTTCTATATTTTAAAGTATATCGCTTGTTGGGTGTTTATTTTCATTTCCTTCTTTGGGTTAGATAAGTTTGATTCTCCCTTGATGGGTACCCAATGTCTAAAGATCAGATTTTTATAACTTGAGCTCGTGAAAAGATTGTGATATGAAAAGAAATTTATGATAAGATATGGGATAATATGTGCATTATGAGTGTCTGGTAGTTGATTAAGGCTCACTTATGATTGTAGTCAGTATTGATTCTAATGGTCAACTTGGTTATCTGAGAAAAGCTTTGTCATGATAACGGTGTTAATGTCCAGCAAAATTCAGTTAAGATTGGGTTCATGGGTTATTTTGTTGCTTACTAATAACTCTTGATTTATAGTCCTTCCAAAGTTTTATTTTAAAGTTTAATTCTTAGTATAGGATTTTGATGGATTGGTCTTAAGGAGGAGCTCACTTAGAGAAATGAACACCGGCTGATAGGTCATAACTTAAACTTTTGGTAAGACAGTAATTCTTCCTTCCTTTTACTTATGTTTGAGGATGAACATGATTTTTATTGGTGGATAATGTAATGAACCGGAAAGTTAACTTTAAATTTTTTTGTAAGATTGCCATTTCATCCCTCCCGATCGTTTTTCTGAGTAACTTATAATTAGTAGTGAAGTTGGTTTGAGAATTTTAAACTATTCTTTTAACTATAGTTAACTAGTTGTTGGGTAATTGTAAATAAATGACTTAATTGATAGTTAATGGGCTAAAGTGTTTATTTATTTAAAACCCTATACTATTTGTCTAATATATAATAAAATAACAAATTTTATTTAATATTTAATGGGTCAACTTTATAATTTACTTGACCTATATATGAAAACAAACTATTAGGGTTAAGATTTTTTTTAAGTTCATAATTTACAAAAGATAAAAGGGGTCAGGACTTATATGCGGCATCGACGGCGGCATTCAGGTGAGAACTTCAAATAAAAATTCAATCCATTAAATGTGTATTATAATTTCTAGGATATGAACAAATTAGGTATTGATTGTAGAGGAAATATAATATTATATTGTTGGCGATGAGCAAAGCGAATTAATTGTTGTTGTTACTATGACATGTTACTCTTTTTGTGTCAAATTAAGGACAGTTATAAACAATAACTATGTGTTGAGGGAGGAATATAGATTAATAGTATCACATTGTATCTGGTAACTGGGCATTCTTCATGATTACATTAATTGTCCATGATTATATTTATATTGGATAATTATTTTATAACAAAATAAAGGGAGATTGTATAGTGTTTGAAGTATGGATGGATAGTTGTTTTCCGTAGCGATTTAAGCTACTGATTCTCATTTTATTTAGGGTCCTTCTTTTAGTGTATTGTATTCCTTGATTATCAATTAACTTTTATATTTTGAGAAATCAAGACTTAACCTTAGACCTAAAATTTGGAAATATGCGAATTTATATATTAAACTTGATTATAAATTGAGTGAGCTTTCGGGTATAGGCTAGACATGTGTGATATGAGTGTTGGTAGTTTTAAAATCTTATTTTGAATATGTACATGAATATATTGCATTGATTTGAAAGCTCAAAAAAAGGGAAGGCTCAAGTCTGAGAGTGACTGTTCGATTGTTTGAGGCAAGTGGATTTGTAAACCCTTATTAAGTGTGTGGAATTCGGGCATATCCTAGTGGTATATGCTTGGAATTTTAGGTTGACTTGTCTTGATGGGATAAGACGAGTGTCATTATGTCCATTTTTTGGTTGTAACATAGTATGTGTTTACGAGAATATCCTTTCAACAATACGACAACATCATCATCATTGATACTTTACTCTCAAAGCACCCTTAAAACATTTGCATAGATTTCATAAGAAAATGCATAAAAACATAATTTACCTCTTGAGGTTCAAAACTCACTTTAAAACTTCAATACATAGAAAACATAGGTAAGATATGGATTTAATAATAATTCCATGTATATATTGCGATACATGCTGAATTTCATAAAACTCTTTATTTACAATCAACATGATTCAAAATTTGAAAACATGGGGGTTACATGGGTTCATGTTAATCATCAGAAATCCATCATATTTCATCAATTCATGCATAAGATATCATAACTCAATCATTTAAATCAACATTGAACAGAACCCATGACAATTGAAGAAAACCTCAACTCAATTAGGGATTTCTAACTTTGAAAATAGTGAAATTTGGTAACTCTGTGGATGAAAGGATTCCATTGGTGAAAATATCATATTTAAAATCCCAATTCTTAAATTCGATGGAGGAATTGAGGCTTGACCTTGATTCTAGATTGAGCCCTTTCTTCTTCTTTAAGTTCTAGAGAGAGAAATATTTGAGAGGAAGAAATTTGGGGATTTCTTTTGGGTTTTGGAATTAAAGACTTGAATTGGTGAGTTTTGGAGTTAAAATGACTTATATAAGGAGCCTAGGCTTGGTCAAAACAACATAGCTTTAACATAATTAAAACGGGAAAAACCATTTAACCACCAACTAGTAGTGCATTGCCTCATCACCATGTGCGGCTCCACAAGACACGGTCCCTACCACGAGTGGTGGTGGACTTTATGGTCTTGGACTAGTTGATAGGTTGCCGCCCCCTTAAAAACTAAGTTAGGACCACGACCCCTCCCATGATCGTGATGGCTTACATAATATTTCTAGTCGCTCCTGGGAAGGGTCTTCCTTTGGGTGCAGTGTAGCCTAGACACTTCCTAGAAATTAAGGAACCTCACCAAAACTCGTGGTCCTTTCCATGAACCGTCATTGTGGTCGTGGGAAGGTAGGCAGTGCTTGGTGAAGGCTAGGATGCCCAAGCTCCCTTCCTTGGACTTTGCCCTCACTTTTCGAGGCTTACTATGGAGTTTTGTGAGATAGATATTTGTCATCTCATCGGTTCTTCTTACTCCTATTTATGATCATGTCCTACTTTAGAGATAACATCATCTGAGACTTGTTTACTTCTTTCAAATATATTGAATACAGTAGAGGCTCATCAACGGGACTACCAAGTATTGGGAATTCAGTTAATTGACTTATTATTCGGATTGGTAATTATTTGTTTAACTTTTAATTTTATTTTATTTCCATACTTTGTCTTAATGGTTGAGTTTTAGGCTGACTAGTCTTGGTGAGATAAGACGAGTGACACCACATCTTAGGTCGTGAAAATGTCACAAGTGTTGATTCCTTCTTTGAATATAATGTCTATCAGAAATAACCTCTCAACACCACAAAAGGTAGCTAAGGTCTGTGTACATCCTATTCTTAAAAGATCACACTTGGGATTACACTCGGTTTTTAGTCGTTGTCCTTAGTGTGGTTTAGAGGGCCTTTACATTTATGTAGATTCACCTATCCTTCCTTATATTAGCCGGAAAAAATATCTCTACCTGACTATATTATTTTGGACTTTTGGTTTGACTTCTTATATATTTCACTTGACATTAAAATTCAAGAATGTCCTTAACTTCTATAAGGGGTTAGTTTTTTCAGTGGGCAGACCTTATATATGTAAATCCAAACAATCGGTTCTTCTTTTATTGTTAACACATATAAAACCTTTTAAGATATATGATTAAATAGGATAAAGAGATTCTTTTATGTTGTACCATATTAAATTGTTCTTCGAGTTCTCTAATGAATACAGGTTGTATTTTTTATCCTCGGGTTAGTCAAATCCAATAAGAGTTGGCTGGATGGAGCGAGATCAAGATGCTCACCCCAAAAAGAAGGTTGCAGATGAAATGGAGTTTGCCGTGCAGTGCTCTAAATGTTTCAAATGGCGCTACATACCTACAGAGGAGAGGTATGAAAAAATAAGGGAAAACCTATTGGAATGTCCTTTCTATTGTGAAGATGCTCGTGAGTGGCTTCCTAGTATATCATGTGACGATATACCAGATATAACTCAGAAAGAAGAAAAGTTATGGGCATTTGATAAGCCTAGTATTCCTCAGTCTCCTTCGGGATGGAAACGAATTGTAAAAATAAGAACAAGAGGCACCCAGTTTGCTGATGTGTAAGTCTTGCATTTTCTTCACTACCTAGAACAAATATACTAATGTACAAATATATATTTCATGGTTCTTTGATTTTTGTTTTCATGATTTTCAGGTATTATGATTCGCCTACTACAAAAGGATTTCGTTCCATACCAGAAGTTAAAAGGTATGTTAGTTTTTTCAAGTTCAATTAGATTTACAAAACATGTTTCTTTTAATTTCCAAATCCTTTCTTGGGTTGGTATAAATTTTTGAAGTCATAATTTAAAATATGTACTTCATTTGTCTTTTATGTTTTCGCCATATTGACTTATAATGGTATTTATTCCCAGGTACTTGAAGCAACATCCAGAGTATGCATCACAAGGCGTAAAGCTGGAAAAGTTTTCATTTAAGACCCCAAGATCTCTACAACAAGATTATTCTAAGAAGCGTAGTCCAACACCTCCAACACCTTCAGATGATATAAATTGTGCTAGTGCTGGTATGTCTATGTGTATGTGTATGTGAATTCAAATTACTTACTTGCGGCATGCCTGAAAAATATTTTTTTGTCCTTACAAATATAATCAGAGATATTCATATCATTCATTCAATAGAAAATGCATTTAGTAAAATTTAACATATGATGATGATGAAAAATAGGAGCATATTTGTTACTTGAGTGTGATTCTAGTTATATTTGAATCTTGCTTACGACTTAAATTCAACCGAAGAATCGGTGGCAAGTATTCTTAAGTACAAGGTGGAAAATCTATCAGTGGTGTATCTTTTCATGCTATTGGGATCCAAAATGCATGAAGCAGTTGAGATGAGGGATGCCATTTTAGAAAAGTGTGAGAACATATTGGCATTATAGAAGTCGCTTGGGAGGAAGAATAAAAGTCAACCACTAGAACTAAAAGTCAACGTACCAAAACTCTATCAATCAACAAGTCTAAGAAGATGGGATGCAACCCCGAAAACTAAACATAACTAAATTCCTAAACGTCTATTCTGAGTCTGAAAAGAATGGACTAAACAAGATGAAGGATCAATGGAAGCCAAGAACTGGTTCACCCTCGAATCCGGTCTGGTCAGTAGCCACCTAAAGATGCCGTGTACTCAACAAAGAAAGATCAAGTGCAATATTAGTACTCAAAAAACCAGTATACTGGTAGGATCATGCAGCTACTTCAGTAAGCGTAATATAAGCAACTCATGTTATCCCATATATGTGTCAGAACGTATCACTCGGTCCATTATATGTTTTGATATGTGACACCCAATCCAGTCAGCACAATCACACCCATAAAAATAGTGTACATAGTAACACAGTCAAGCAACAAGTTCATGGCATCTAATTATTCATGCACATTAATTTCTCTAGATTAGGTTCATGTCTCCCTATCCACATACACGCATGCATATAATTGAAGCAATTAACAATCATATATAACATAACAACAATTCGAACCATCACCTACCTCGAAACCAAGCCTAAATAATCCTAGGACACTTGAGTCTTCCCATTCCGAAGTCTTTCAGCTTGTTCTACATCTAAAACAAGTAATTAACACAAGGATCAATAAACAAGGCCTACTTTACCCAAATTATATCAAAATATCAACCTAAGGCCAAACCCATGATCCTAATGTTCAACTATGGTTTTTCCTATCATTAATCTTCGGGCAAAAACCCTACCCTAATGATAATTTACAAGGATTCTAAGTTCTAAGAATTGATTTACGGATTAGGGGAGTAATTAGCTTACCTTTAGCGCTAGAAATCGTGGGAATTTGATAAATAACGGCCATGGGTTGTCCCTTCTCACTTAAGAATGAAATTTTGCTGAAAATAGCAATTTTATGATTTTTCCACGATTTAAGTCGCGACTGTCCCACTACAACGGGACCCATCCCGCCACAACGTCCCCGCCCTAGTGTAAATAACCCTGCCCCAGCGGCTTGCACAAAGATAAAAACTCAGAATTTGAGTTCAAAGCTCCCATTTTACAACACACCTTCAAACCTGGACGTTCTAAAACTACCTTTCACACGAAGATTAGTTTCAGGTGTTCTACTTGCCCGAATTCGATTCCGTTAAACCATACGAGCTATTTAACATCTTAACTATCCCTCACGTGATCAAACTCATAATTAAATCCCCCATCCACTATCGAATTACCCTAGACCTCACCTGACTTAAATTTTGTCCAATTCTAGCCTAGGCTACAAATTTCCAAGTTACTTCTCAGAAGTTTTTCCCCAAATTCCTTCCCTATTAGATTTTCCATAATGAAGGAAACAGGTCATTACGAAGTGGAACCTATTCTTCGAGACTTCTTAATGACTAGGAAATTGGTGCGGCGGTGGAGCTCTAAAAACTGATAAGTGGGTTCCCTGGGAACATTTGATGGACCATGCCATAACAAATAATAAATCTATTAAGTTGTTGGATTAGATGGAGAGACATGAAAAGTCAAAAAGATAGTGCAGACCCATCAATTCAAACATGTACTTAGTGGACCATATGAAAAGAAAAGAACCGGGATATAGATAAAGAGATTCAAGTAGTGTATTAATAGGAGCATTATAAGAATCTCTGTTATTTATTTTTCTTCGCACGACTTTTGGAGGTAACCAGCATAGCCCTCCATGATGAGGAATACAAATTATTACCAATCTCAAATGTTGTCTAAGAGAAAGGTAAAAGAATAAATATTCATCATTTAGGACACTACTTTTTACTCCCCCTCTATCTATATATAATATACATAACACTTATATGATCGATTTGGATAATAAGTTTGACATATCTACTATGTGCTCTAAATATCTTGTGACAAGTTTTGTATATCATAATCTATTATTGTGCCAGTTAATCCTATCTCAAGTGTCCCTCTGGATGGGAGTAGCTGCTTTCTTGGTGAACCTGATGCAGCCCCACTACATGTACCGGATGGTGACTCTTCGAAGAGATCTAGACTCATGGGATCTCTTTTCTGTGAGCTCATGTCTATGATGCCCGAAGCAAAAAAATATGGTTTCTAATGACTATATGTGTGTGTGTGTGTATGTTGAGGATTTATGAGTCATTCAAAAAACTTATTTCATGTGTTTAAGTTTAGCTAAAAAATGAAAATATTGTCCAAAGATAGAAGGATTGTTTTTGTTGTTGAAGAATAGTGGTATGGCTGAAAATTTGATACAAGCTAATTATGGTTATGTATGTTTGCATCAGTACTTGAATACATTGTATAATTTTCATACTCAATACCCCTTCACATAGATTAATTTCTCCCCTTTCTGCTTTTGATTATTAAACGTTTATCGTTTTCGTAGTAAAAGCTTACTCGCTAATACATGTAAGTCATGTGTTTGAATATACACTTCTTTCACTTAACCATGCACCTTAAGCAACATGTGTATATTTTTATTTCATTAAGGGTGTCTTTGGTATGAAGGAAATGTTTTTCAATTTTTTCATGTTTGGTTGGGACAAAAGTTTTGGAAAATGTTTTCTAAATCAACTCATTTTCTTTAAAATTAAAGAAAAAATTACTTCCCTTCAAAAGTTAAGGAAAACATTTTCAAACAGTCTCGTTCAAATACAAATTACATTTTTTTAAAAAAACATTAATTTCTACAAAAATATTTTCAATTTTAATAATTTATTTTTTCACCCAGACCTCCCCACCCCACCCAACTCCCCCCCCCCTAAAAAAAACTACTCTTGACCCCCCCACTCCCGAAAAAAAAAGTTTGTTTTTAAATAAAAAAAACATTTTCGACTTCAATTTTTATTTTTTCACCCCTACCTCGATCCCTGCCCCAAACACCCACCTCCAAAAGAAATTTTCATTTAGTTTTTAAAAATATAGTCAACTCCAAAATTTTGTTATTTCACCCCTCCCCCCCCCCCACGCCCTGCCAGCCCCCACCCACAAAAAATATTTTATAAAAATATTTTCAACTTTAAATTTTTATTTTTTAACCCCTACCCCCCAGCCCCCTACACCCTCCCCAAAAAATATTAATTTTTTTATTAAAAAAAATTTTCAATTTCAAATTTTATTTTCTACTCTAGTAAAAATAAAAGATATTTCTCAAAAATATTTTTCATTCATAAATTAAACACTAAAAATCATTTCCTAAAAATATTTTCCACTCACCAACCAAACATGAGAAAATAAGTTATAAATCTACTTGTTTTCAAGGAAAACATTTTCCGTCATACCAAACACACCCCACACCCTAAATCATTTGACCATGGAAAGTTGTATAGGCTTGCACGGGCTACTTGACAGTGTTAAAAATAAGACATGTGTTAGGCTCCCAAATTTAAGGGAATAGTTATAAGTTTTAGTTTTTAAAAGCAAATATTAAATACTATTTGTAGAAAAAGTAAATTTTCATTAGAAATGAAGAAATTTGACATATTTTGAGTGATATATCTCATGAAAAATAATTTAAAATTATAAGTTCTATATTATCAATTGAAAACTACAAGAAATTGATTATATAATATTCATCAAAAATTTAAGTTTAAAGACCCATTTGAGCTGCCCAGTGGTTTGGAGTAAAATCTGAATAAGTAAGGTATTGCCATGTTTTAAAATTGATCCTAGCTAAACTATGCAAAATTTGCTTACTGCTGAGGTAAATCTTTAAGAGTAGCCTATAATTAAAATAATAGTGTGTGCTTTCTTCACATATTATATAAAATTAGTATATGTACTCATGTGTTATGCGGATATTAAAATATAATAATTTTTTAACTTAGAAATAACTATTACAAATTTTTTTTTGAGCAAAAAAGTGCATGTGTAATCATATATCAAGTTTTAATTTAATAATATACATATAATGCTAACAAAATTTTACCCTAATTTATGTGCAATGAATGTATGTTCTTCAAAAACACCAAATGTTATCCTAATAACTTTTCCATCTTCTAAAACAATGAAGATTAATAACATGTGTATCATATGTTTGATTGATATTTTTGTCTGTTAATTAAATTATAAATTCATAGATCAATCTAAAATGCAGTATTTAATATTTTGTTTCTACTTGTAGCTAAAATTTAAATATAATTTACAAAGCATGTTACAAATTTTTAAGCACACTCCTCTCTCGTTTAATCCTTCAAAATAAGATGATTTTCATTTAATCTAAATACAATTTCATAAAATAAGAATGCACAAAGTTACTGAATTAGTGCCACATAAAAATAAATTATCAATTAATATTATATCACATAAAAATTAAATTATTTAAAATGCAAAAAAAATATATTGAAAGATGAATAATATGGATCATCTTTCACTCCTTTGATTTATTATAAGTCTCTTCTTTTTATTTTATGGATAGTCTTTCTAAATATGTGTAGATTATATTATTTAATAAATAAGTATAACTTAACAATGACAAATAATTTTAGAATTTAGTTTCAAAAACTTTTAAATTAATTTCATAGAAATAGTTAATATATTAGTTTTAATATTAATTATATAAAATTGTAAGTTATAAGCACCATTAACATGATATTATGAGTATTACGTAAAAATTCAATGTGGTACATTTCATTATTGTATAACTTCAATGCTCAATTGCTATCATTGATGAGTTCTCAATGAGTAGACATATTGTAACGAAATATGTACGCATTTAAAAAATTATTAATGATCACCTATTTGCATTATAAATATACAATAGATAACTTTTTTTAAAAAAATGATTTGAATATACTACATATTAATAGAATAGTATAAATAACAGGAAAAACTTATTAATATTAATAGAAGAATAATATAACCTTTTTGAGTAGTTGTCTTAGATTCAAATTCCCCTTAAAAAATAAAGAAACATGTCCGTTAATGTGTTTCTTTGACTTTTTCAAATGAACCATTGAAAAAGTAAATAATTGAAAAAATTCTTTGGGCCAAAATGATAAAATAATATATTTCATATTATGTTTTTTTATTTTTTAAAAATATTTTTACCTTTTTAACTTTAATATTTTTAAATTAAAGTGGAAAAAATATCGAATTTTTCAAATAATGTGTTTCTCACAAAAGTAAATAATAGGAAAAATGTTTTGGTCAAAATTTTTAGCTAAAGTGGTAAAATAATATATTTCACACAATGTTATTTTATCCTTTTGAATACTTTTATCCTTTTAACTATTATCCTTTTAAATAAAATGAAAAAAGATCAATTTATTTTAAAATAAAAAGGTTATTATAGATTTTTCCAAATAATGTTGTGTTACCCACAAAATTTTAATTAATTACCCACTAAATAAAAATAAATTTTTAAAAAGTAACTATTTGGAAGGTACAACTAAATTTAAAGCATATCTAAAAAGGTAAAAAAACTTTAAAGCATTATCTAAAAAATTTCATTTTTTTTAGTGTCATAATACTTATATAACGTTATTTGTAGAAACAGTTATAAATTATATAACATTAATTTTAAAACTCATTTTATATTTATATTTTGTTTTACAATTTTTTTTATTTAAACTTAAATATAATTAATTATTTTTATTTTTATTTTTAATTATACAACAATTCTAGAAATTATATAAAAGTATGTTTAAAGCAAATTGTCGATTTTAAGATTTCAAATAAATAATAACATTTTTTTATTTTTTAAAAAAAACCATCAAAATCTCAAGTAAAAAAATGTTTTTTATAAAAAAAAATAAAGATTAAAAGAAGTGGAGGTGAATGGGATAATGGAGTTTTTTTCTATATCCTTCATCATATAAAAATCTATTTTAAGAAAAAAATTGAAAAAGTTATTATCAAATTCTGCAGTTGAAAAGAATATGATGAATTTAAAGTGAATAACAAAATATGAATTTTTTTCACTTTCAATTGAGCACTTTGTAAAAGTGAATATCATTTGAACATTTATTATTAATAAAACTAAATAACCAAATTATTATATTTATACAATAAAAGCATATTTAACTGTCAAGCAGGAAAATTAATATACTTATTCTTCTATTCATATTGTTTTCTTCGTTCAATTTTATTATAATCATCAACATCTAATTCCAAAACTAATGCTAATTTAAAAAAATCCAAATAAAACATGTTAGTATCACTCATTGAATAAGAAATTAAACGAAAAATAATAAACTTTAAAAACATCAAAGATTACAAATATAAATAAAATATTCAATCTAAAGAATTCAAGTTCAAAATATGATAGAAACAAATCTAATTGAATTAAATAAATTTAAAAGAAAATAACCACAACACATTATATTATAAATCTAAAACCATCACCATATATAAGATTTTCATTTTGATAAATAATCATGTTCTTCTCCTTCTTTTTCTGCTTCTCCTTCTTAGTCTTTTAAAAATACTTATACGATTTTTCTTATAGCATCAAATAATATACATATACGCCCCCGAAGAAAAGAAGAACTGAAACACAAATAGCATTACACAATTGAAGAAGAATAGATCCATTAATTTCTTAGTTGAATTTAGTTATGTATATATAGAAAATCTAGATAATGGGTAGAGCAGTTTTACCTAATCAATTTAAATTTAAATTCAAAAAGTAACTAATGTGTCAATTTTTTCCTTTTTATCGAATTTTCAAACTTAATTTAATAATTAAATTATTAATGAATTTGGATCATGTAACTGTTATTCTTCTTTTGGTGATACAATTATTAAAGAAAAGTGCAAATAATTATAGTATTACGCATCTTTGAAAAATGAGTAATAATTCTATAACATATCACTATAACCAAATTAATGTTATACTTTAAATTTATGTAACTTTCACAATTTTTTTTAAAAAAATAAATTAAGCGAGAATTCACACAACAATTATTCTTTAAAAAATGAAAATCATTAAATATTATTTTTTTTTAAAAAACCTAACATTCATTCCCTCCGCCTCCTATTGATCTTTTTTAGAAGTTGATCTCAACCAAAATGGTTTCGTTTGACAGCCTTTTCTTTCAATAAGGAAATGCCAGAAAAAAATAATCAAAAGCAATGAATGATAATTTAATACAATCCATTGTATTTACCTTTTCTTGATCCAGAAGGTGGTTTATTTTTTTTCTTTTTTCCTAGTCTATTTTTATGCACAACAATGAGTTGTGTTGTGTGTTTTCACTTTTTAATGGATGAAAAATAACTTCTCTGGTGCAACTGCTCTAAAATGTCCTATATTTAAAATTTTAAATATTTAAATAATTCTATTAAAGACTTTAAAAAGATAACAATACTTATTATTATTATTATTATTATTATTATTATTATTATTATTATTATTATTATTATTATTATTATTATTATTATTATATTATTATTATTAACAATATGCAACCACACCAAAAGAGACTCCACTCGCATAAAAAATTTAGTAAAAAATTAAAAAATCATGCCAATTGTTTTAAATTTTCTAAAGAATTTTTTCCTAAATATATTTTAAAAAATAATGATTTCATCTTGTAGAATAATTTTTATGGTAAGTTTGATAGA
This sequence comes from Solanum peruvianum, assembly GCA_027705065.1. Lineage (NCBI taxonomy): Eukaryota > Viridiplantae > Streptophyta > Magnoliopsida > Solanales > Solanaceae > Solanum > Solanum peruvianum. The sequence goes on along the minus strand of JAKWJD010001761.1, from coordinate 6,944,811 downwards.
GTGATTTTATAAAAGAAATATTCAAAATCGAGTGATTTTATTGATATAAAATAAATTTATTAACTTTACAACATAATTTCACAAAGTTTGATGACCTTTTAATTTGAGATATTTATTCAAAAATTAGGAGAATTTTAACGTTTTTGGAATTACAAGACTCCAAGAAAAAATGTTTCAATCCATAAATAATATAGAAAGCATTCATGTTTTTTATACATAGGATATGTGTCTTTATGATATGAGTGGAGTAAGCATAATCCAAGTGGAGAGACACTAAGAACAGAAACAATTTTGAATGAGAAAACTGCCCTCAATAAATTAAAAATGAACAAAAACACACTGGTTGATACCAGACTCTTCTAATATAGTAAAAAAGAATGTGTCAAAATAATTACATACTTTTATATCTGTAACGACCTGTTTAGTCGTTTTGAGCAACAGAGTCCATTTCTGGAAAAACTGGCTGGGACGACGAGGGTCACGACGGACCGTCGTGGTCACGACGGCCCGTCGAGGGAGTGTCGTCCCATGGCACTTAGAATTTTGAAATTGGGTACTGAAAATCGACTCTCTGTAAATTGTGACGGACCTGCAGGACGTGCCGTCACATCCACGACGAACCGTCGTGAGTTTCCGTTGCAAAACACTTCAACTTTTGAGAATTGGGTGCAAGAAAACGAGTTTCTGACCGTCAGGACGGAGGTGCAGGACGGAGCGTCACAGGGGTGACGGGCCGTCGTAGACCACCTGAAATCTGGGAGGAGGCGACGGCCATCGTGACGGACCGTCGCAGGCACGACGGCCCGTCACAGGTCACGCAGTCCCAGACAGTTTAGGATTTCTCCACACGTTTTAAGGGTCGTTTTTGACTATTCTTTCCTTAATTATAAAGATTGAGGGTTAACATTTATAAGTCTAATTACTTAGGGGTAAAAGAAGTAACCTTAAGTTAATTCGGGGGTTTTATTGTCCTCTTTTACACTTAATTATATTGTAATTAGGGTAAAGAAGAGAGGGTTTGAATAAAACAAAAGAGAAAGAACAGAAAGAGAGGCAGAAATCGATCGAGAGGGAGGAGAAAATAGGAGCTTGGGAATTTGCTTGTTGATCACTAGTCTTCTGTGGAGGTAGGTTATGGTTTTTATGTTACGATAATCGTAGTGAACTCTTGATAGTGTATGATATGTATTGATGATGTTGTAAACCTGTCTATGTGCTTAAATTGTATGCTTGCATGATTATGATTATGAGATTGTGATTAATTAACAAGCATGATGAAGTTATTGAATTCCAAATCTTGAAAGAACCCTAATTCGCTTGATATATTATATAATGAGAATGATGACGCCTTAGTGAAAAAGAAGGCTTGATGAATTAGGGGATCGGGTGCCACGTTCCGGTACCAGGATAGAATGAATATGAGGATCGGAGTGTCACGTTCGGACACCAGGATAGAATATGAGGATCGGGTGCCACGTTCCGGTACCAGGATAGAATGAATATGAGGATCGGAGTGTCACGTTCCGACACCAGGATAGAATATGAGGATCGGGTGCCACGTTCCGGTACCAGGATAGAATGAATATGAGGATCGGAGTGTCACGTTCCGACACCAGGATAGAATATGAGGATCGGAGTGCCACGTTCCGGCACCAGGATAGAAATAGAGGAGCGGAGTGTCACGTACCGACACAAGAGGAAGAAAGATAATGAATCTTGAAAGATAATGAATATACTCAAACTAATGAACTACATTCCCAAATGAGTATGGTATTGAGGCTTGAGTCCTCATGTGTGAACTCGGTTGTATTCATTGATGAATTAAACATTGCTATTGCTACATGTTGAGTATTGTAGTTGATTTACATTGTTATTGATATATACTGTTCCCTATTTTGAGTTAGCCGATGATATCTACTCAGTACTTGTGGTTGTACTGACCCCCTACTTTTACGTTTTCTTCTTTGTTATTTGTGTAATGCAGCAAACGTTCCGTCAACTTCAACTCAACAGTAGATCTAGCCAGTCTTCACTTCATCGGAAATTCAGGGTGAGCTAATGCGTCTAGCTTGGACTGGGTCTTCTTCTTCAAGTCTTGATGCCTTGAACTTCCGGCATGGACTAGCTAGTAGTTGTTTTAGCTTCTTAGACAGTTTTAGTTTAGCAATTTGAGATAGATGTTCTTGTGATGATGACTTCCAGATTTTGGGGATAATAATAATAGTTTTGAATTGTTTTATTAATGAGTTTAAGTCTTCCGCATTTCTTTTGTTGATATTGTATTAAAATGTTAAGGGTTAGATTGGTTGGTTCGCTCACATAGGAGGGTAAATGTGGGTGCCAGTCGCGTCCCCGATTTGGGTCGTGACAAACTTGGTATCAGAGCATTAGGTTCATTGGTCTCATCACACAAGAACAGGTCTAGTAGAGTCTTAAAGAACGGTAGGGGGACGCCTTTACTTTTCTTTGAGAGGCTATAAGACTTTAGGAAAATTCCATTCTTTCATTCTTTCTTTCGTGCTACTACTTGAGTCCAATTGGTATCTAGGTGATACAAATTGGTATCTGACCATCTTTATTCTATTTCGCAGATGGTTAGAACTAGAGCAACGACCGCACCAGCAGCGACAACGGAAAGACAGGAAACTACTGAGCCAGCCACTGGGGCTGTGGCTCGAGGAAGGGTAACGGCAAGAGGCCGTGGAAGAGGTCGTGGGAGGACGTCCTCTAGAGGAAGAGGACGAGCCCCTAGCCCATCTGATACTAGGGCGGTGACTCCTCCACCGACTGAGGATGCAGTAAGAGAGGGTGAGGAAGGGGAAACCGAACAAGGGCAGAATGAGGAAATGCCACCCCAACCTACCCCAGAGATGATCAACCAAGTACTTGCTTATCTTAGCGGGTTGTCTGATCAGGGTCAAGCACCTCCAATGGTTTCTGCACCAACACCTCCGGTTTCAGAGATACGACATGCGGCTACTATGGCTCCCCGCATGGATGCACCATTGGGAATAGGCACATTTCCACGTCTGACTACTGGGCCTATTATGACAAACGATCAACATGAACTTTTTAGTAAGTTCTTGAAACTGAAACCTCCAGTCTTCAAGGGTGCAGAATCTGAAGATGCTTATGATTTTCTGGTTGATTGTCATGAGCTACTACACAAGATGGGGATAGTAGAGAGGTTTGGTGTCGAGTTCGTGAGTTATCAGTTCCAAGGTAACGCCAAAATGTGGTGGCGTTCACATGTTGAGTGTCAACCAACAGAGGCACCACCTATGACTTGGGAATCATTCTCTAGTTTGTTCATGGAGAAGTATATCCCAAGGACTTTGAGAGATAGGAAGAGGGATGAGTTCTTGAGTCTTGAACAGGGAAGGATGACAGTAAACGCGTATGAGGCTAAATTTCGCGCACTATCCAGATATGCCACCCAACTTTGTTTCAGTCCACAAGAACGGATCCGCCGTTTTGTGAAGGGGTTGAGGTCAGAATTGCGGATTTCAGCCTTACAGATAGCGGCAACGGCAACATCCTTCCAAGAGGTGGTAGACTTTGTGATTGAGGTGGAAGGAGTTAAACCAGATGACTTCACCCCGACATCGACATCAAAGAGGTTCCGAAGGGGAGGTGAGTATAATGGTTCTTATTCTAGAGGACAGAACTCCGGAGGTCACTCAAATCGACCAATACAGTTTTCACTACAGACTGTAGTTGGGGGTCCACCTCAGAACGGTCAACACTTCTCTGAGAGGCCGACGCGTGAACCCAGAGAATGTTATGGGTGTGGAGAGATTGGGCACATTAAGAGGTACTGTCCAAACCAGAGTTACAGACCCCCAATGGCTAGAGGAAGAGGTGGTAATGGTAGAGGTCGTTATTCTGGAGGGCGTGGTGGCCGAGGTAATGGTGGTCACCAAAACGGCAGAGGTGAAGGGCAAAACGGAGCCACTACTACACAACATGGTAGGGGCAACGGACAGACGAATAATGGGGCCCATTGTTATGCTTTCCCTGGGAGATCTGAAGCGGAGGCGTCTGATGCTGTTATCACAGGTAATCTTTTGGTTTGTGATTGCATGGCATCTGTGTTATTTGACCCTGGCTCCACGTTTTCTTATGTATCTTCATCATTTGCTAACGGTCTAAATTTACATTGTGAATTACTTGACATGCCTATTCGTGTTTCTACTCCGGTGGGTGAGTCTGTGATAGTCGAAAAAGTGTATAGGTCTTGTTTGGTGAATTTTGTGGGGAGCAACACTTATGTAGATTTGGTTATTCTAGAAATGGGTGACTTTGATGTAATTCTGGGTATGACTTGGCTTTCCCCAAACTTTGCGATTTTGGATTGTAATGCTAAAACAGTGACGTTAGCCAAGCCTGGGGCAGATCAGTTAGTATGGGAGGGTGACTACACTCCCAATCCGGTGCGTATCATCTCCTTTATTCGTGCTCAGAAGATGGTTAGTAAGGGTTGTCTAGCTTTCTTGGCACATCTTAAGGATGACACTACTCAAGTACCATCGATTGAGTCAGTTTCGGTAGTCTGTGAGTTTTTGGATGTGTTCCCTGCAGATCTTCCCGGTATGCCACCAGATAGGGATATAGACTTCTGCATTGATTTGGAACCCGGTACTCGCCCCATTTCTATACCCCCGTATAGAATGGCTCCCGCGGAGTTAAGAGAATTAAAGGCTCAACTTCAAGAGTTGTTGAGCAAAGGCTTCATTAGACCAAGTGCATCTCCTTGGGGTGCTCCGGTTTTGTTTGTGAAGAAGAAAGATGGGAGTTTCCGAATGTGCATAGATTACCGACAGTTGAACAAAGTAACTATTAAGAACAAGTACCCCATTCCTCGCATTGATGACTTGTTCGATCAGTTACAAGGTGCTTGTGTCTTCTCGAAGATCGACTTGAGATCCGGTTATCACCAATTGAAAATACGAGCAACGGATGTGCCAAAGACTGCTTTTCGAACTAGGTATGGGCATTATGAATTTGTGGTAATGTCTTTTGGTCTTACGAATGCCCCTGCTGCCTTTATGAGATTGATGAACGGGATTTTCAAGCCATATCTGGATCTCTTTGTGATCGTGTTTATTGATGATATACTGATATACTCCAAAAGTAAGAAAGAACATGAGGAGCATTTGAAATTGGTGTTAGAGTTGTTGAGAAAGAAAAAGCTTTATGCGAAATTCTCCAAGTGTGAGTTTTGGCTAGATTCAGTGTCCTTCTTGGGGCACGTGGTTTCTAAGGATGGAGTGATGGTAGATCCATCTAAGATTGAGACGGTAAAGAATTGGGTAAGACCTACAAACGTGTCAGAAATAAGGAGTTTTGTGGGGTTAGCTAGCTACTACCGCCGATTCGTCAAGGGATTCTCTTCCATTGCTTCCCAATTGACGAACTTGACTAAGCAGAATGTTCCATTTGTATGGTCAGATGAATGTGAGGAAAGCTTTCAGAAGCTTAAGACTTTGCTGACTACCGCGCCTATCCTCACCTTGCCGTAGAGGGCAAAAACTTCATTGTTTATTGTGATGCATCCTATTCTGGGTTGGGTGCAGTGCTAATGCAAGAGAAGAATGTGATTGCTTATGCTTCGAGGCAATTAAAAATGCATGAATGTAACTATCCGACCCATGATTTGGACTTGGCCGCGGTAGTATTTGCACTAAAGCAATGGAGACACTATTTGTATGGGGTTAAGTGTGAAGTCTATACGGACCATCGTAGCCTACAGTATGTCTTCACTCAGAAGGACTTGAACTTGAGACAGAGGAGATGGATGGAACTACTAAAGGACTACGACATCACTATTTTGTATCATCCGGGGAAGGCGAATGTTGTGGCAGATGCCTTGAGTAGAAAGGCCGGAAGCATGGGAAGTCTAGCTCATTTGCAAGCTTCTAGACGCCCATTGGCTAGAGAAGTGCAGATTTTGGCTAATGACCTTATGAGGTTAGAAATAAATAAGAAGGGAGGATTGTTAGCTTGTGTAGAGGCAAAATCCTCTTTCCTTGATCAGATTAAGGGGAAACAGTTTGACGATGAGAAACTAAGGCGAATTCGAGATAAAGTGTTGCAAGGAGAGGCTAAGGAAGCAATAATCGATGGGGAAGGTGTTTTGAGGATTAAGGGAAGAGTATGTGTACCCCGCATCGATGATTTGATCACCACTATTCTGACAGAGGCCCATAGTTCCGGATATTCTATACATCCTGGTGCAACCAAGATGTATCGCGACCTAAAGCAACACTTCTGGTGGAGTAGAATGAAGCGAGATATTGTTGAGTTTGTTGCCAAGTGTCCAAATTGTCAACAAGTAAAGTATGAACACCAGAGGCCCGGAGGAACACTTCAGAGGATGCCCATTCCTGAATGGAAGTGGGAGAGAATCGCGATGGACTTCGTGGTTGGTCTTCCAAAGACATTGGGTAAGTATGACTCCATTTGGGTGATTGTTGATAGGTTAACTAAGTCCGCTCACTTCATTCCTGTCAAGGTGACCTACAATGCAGAGAAGTTAGCCAAGATCTACATCTCAGAGATCGTTCGGTTGCATGGAGTTCCACTCTCCATTATATCAGATAGAGGTACGCAGTTTACTTCTAAGTTTTGGAGAACGTTGCATGCTGAATTAGGTACTAGGTTAGACTTAGTACTGCATTTCATCCTCAGACAGATGGTCAGTCTGAGCGAACGATTCAAGTTTTGGAGGATATGCTTCGCGCCTGTGTGATAGAGTTTGGTGGCCATTGGGATAGCTTTTTACCTTTGGCAGAGTTTTCATACAATAATAGCTATCACTCCAGTATTGACATGGCTCCATTTGAAGCATTGTATGGGAGGAGGTGTAGATCTCCCATTGGTTGGTTTGATGCCTTCGAAGTAGGACCTTGGGGGACTGATCTGTTGAGAGATTCTATGGAGAAGGTGAAAGCTATTCAAGAAAAGCTTTTGGCGGCTCAAAGTAGACAAAAGGAGTATGCAGACCGGAAGGTTAGAGACTTGGAGTTCATGGAAGGTGAACAAGTCTTGTTGAAGGTTTCGCCCATGAAAGGGGTGATGCGGTTTGGAAAAAGAGGTAAGTTAAGTCCAAGGTATATTGGACCATTTGAAGTGCTTAAGAGAATAGGGGAGGTGGCTTATGAATTAGCCTTGCCCCCAGGGCTGTCCGGAGTGCATCCGGTGTTTCATGTATCTATGTTGAAGAGATACCACGGAGATGGAAACTACATTATCCGTTGGGATTCAGTTTTGTTGGATGAGAACTTGACTTATGAAGAGGAACCGGTTGCTATATTAGATAGAGAAGTTCGCAAACTGAGGTCGAGGGAGATTGCATCCATCAAAGTGCAATGGAAGAATCGACCGGTTGAAGAGGCTACTTGGGAGAAGGAGGCAGATATGCAAGAAAAATACCCACATCTGTTTACAGATTCAGGTACTCCTTTTCGCCATTGTTTTTCTTCTTTTGATCGTTCGGGGACGAACGATGGGTAAATTGGTATCTATTGTAACGACCTGTTTAGTCGTTTTGAGCAACAGAGTCCATTTCTGGAAAAACTGGCTGGGACGACGAGGGTCACGACGGACCGTCGTGGTCACGACGGCCCGTCGAGGGAGTGTCGTCCCATGGCACTTAGAATTTTGAAATTGGGTACTGAAAATCGACTCTCTGTAAATTGTGACGGACCTGCAGGACGTGCCATCACATCCACGACGAACCGTCGTGAGTTTCCGTTGCAAAACACTTCAACTTTTGAGAATTGGGTGCAAGAAAACGAGTTTCTGACCGTCAGGACGGAGGTGCAGGACGGAGCGTCACAGGGGTGACGGGCCGTCGTAGACCACCTGAAATCTGGGAGGAGGCGACGGCCATCGTGACGGACCGTCGCAGGCACGACGGCCCGTCACAGGTCACGCAGTCCCAGACAGTTTAGGATTTCTCCACACGTTTTAAGGGTCGTTTTTGACTATTCTTTCCTTAATTATAAAGATTGAGGGTTAACATTTATAAGTCTAATTACTTAGGGGTAAAAGAAGTAACCTTAAGTTAATTAGGGGGTTTTATTGTCCTCTTTTACACTTAATTATATTGTAATTAGGGTAAAGAAGAGAGGGTTTGAATAAAACAAAAGAGAAAGAACAGAAAGAGAGGCAGAAATCGATCGAGAGGGAGGAGAAAATAGGAGCTTGGGAATTTGCTTGTTGATCACTAGTCTTCTGTGGAGGTAGGTTATGGTTTATGTTACGATAATCGTAGTGAACTCTTGATAGTGTATGATATGTATTGATGATGTTGTAAACCTGTCTATGTGCTTAAATTGTATGCTTGCATGATTATGATTATGAGATTGTGATTAATTAACAAGCATGATGAAGTTATTGAATTCCAAATCTTGAAAGAACCCTAATTCGCTTGATATATTATATAATGAGAATGATGACGCCTTAGTGAAAAAGAAGGCTTGATGAATTAGGGGATCGGGTGCCACGTTCCGGTACCAGGATAGAATGAATATGAGGATCGGAGTGTCACGTTCGGACACCAGGATAGAATATGAGGATCGGGTGCCACGTTCCGGTACCAGGATAGAATGAATATGAGGATCGGAGTGTCACGTTCCGACACCAGGATAGAATATGAGGATCGGGTGCCACGTTCCGGTACCAGGATAGAATGAATATGAGGATCGGAGTGTCACGTTCCGACACCAGGATAGAATATGAGGATCGGAGTGCCACGTTCCGGCACCAGGATAGAAATAGAGGAGCGGAGTGTCACGTACCGACACAAGAGGAAGAAAGATAATGAATCTTGAAAGATAATGAATATACTCAAACTAATGAACTACATTCCCAAATGAGTATGGTATTGAGGCTTGAGTCCTCATGTGTGAACTCGGTTGTATTCATTGATGAATTAAACATTGCTATTGCTACATGTTGAGTATTGTAGTTGATTTACATTGTTATTGATATATACTGTTCCCTATTTTGAGTTAGCCGATGATATCTACTCAGTACTTGTGGTTGTACTGACCCCCTACTTTTACGTTTTCTTCTTTGTTATTTGTGTAATGCAGCAAACGTTCCGTCAACTTCAACTCAACAGTAGATCTAGCCAGTCTTCACTTCATCGGAAATTCAGGGTGAGCTAATGCGTCTAGCTTGGACTGGGTCTTCTTCTTCAAGTCTTGATGCCTTGAACTTCCGGCATGGACTAGCTAGTAGTTGTTTTAGCTTCTTAGACAGTTTTAGTTTAGCAATTTGAGATAGATGTTCTTGTGATGATGACTTCCAGATTTTGGGGATAATAATAATAGTTTTGAATTGTTTTATTAATGAGTTTAAGTCTTCCGCATTTCTTTTGTTGATATTGTATTAAAATGTTAAGGGTTAGATTGGTTGGTTCGCTCACATAGGAGGGTAAATGTGGGTGCCAGTCGCGTCCCCGATTTGGGTCGTGACAATATCTTTCTTTCAAAATTCATACAATTTTAACTTCATAAAATATAAAATATGACCTTATTGATGAAACACCAGTAGATATTTAGAAGATAAATTATTATAATGATTATCAGAAAAATAATATTACTAATCAATAATCAATAGTGCAATCAATTATTAAAAGTAAAAATAAATAAAAATTAAATCATCTATTTCAAATTTGAGTGATACCTTCACAAAGCGAAGTATGCGTATACATTATGTTCTTTTGCTTCCCACATCTGAACCCAACCCATTGTTTATTATTAATGATCATGTCCTTACAAATATCATTTAATAGTCAAAGATAACTTTGTCATAATTCAAAGAACTAAACGTCACCAATCACTTCATATTTTTCATTTAAATTGTCCCTAAACTTTTTTTCTCCTTAAAATTGAGGTAAAAAGTAAAAACTGACCAAAAAAATAACTAAAAAAATGTCATCATCTTTGGGATTAATATTATAACACAAACAATTTTTAGTGACAATAAATATATATATTAACAAAAAGCGGTTTATTAGCATTTGTTATTTGTTATTTGTTATTAGATTTAATATTTCTACAGGTATCGTCCATCAACATTTTCAAAGAAGATTAATTGCTACTAATAATACATATTTAATGAAAATAAAGCTAAAATACCATAAATTAATTATCAATAAAGATTATCTTTTATATAGTGTGATTAGTCGTTGATAGCAAACAAACTTATGTCATGACCAAAAATCATGGATCAATACTACTGAGTTCGACGAAACAAATAAACTATCTTAATTTCCAACTTCGCTCTGGCCGAATAAATGTGTATCATTTTTCAATATTTGGAAATCAGTTATATTTATTGGAGAAAAAATAAATAAATGAAATATATGAGATGTGATATTACAAGTCCTTATAGGATTCTTAAGAGTTTCAAGTTATAACATTAGAATCCTTGTAATTCTTAACAAATTTAAAATTCAAAATTAAAACTAACATTGAGAAAATAAGAAAATTATAAATATTACTAATCGGAGAAAATCAAGGGATTCTATCTCTGTCTCTCTCTCTCTCTTTATACTAGATACATGTGCTTGGCTAGCATGGGCCCAATATCTTAGTTTTATTTTAATTTTATTTTATGAGATATATGAAGAATTTAGAAACTTGAATAAATTTAATATGATTTTTACATATACAAGTGATTAATTATTTTTTGTTTGCGTAAATTTATTGTAAAGAGGTTCATTAAAATGTCTAGGGGTGTCAAATGGGCGGATTGAGTTGAAATTGGAAAGATTAAAATGGGTTGAATAGAAATCGGGTTGGGTCTTGACCCCAAGTTTACTTTCGGCTCAAATGGGCTAAAAACTGGTTGGGTCTTGACCCGCCCAATTTGACCCAATGAATCTCAATAGTTTAACACGTTGATAATTAACTTTTATAATCACTATTTGAATTTTCGCTCAAGAATTTTTTTTTACAATGTAACAAATGGATAGATAAATCTTTAAAGATGTTAAATAGATATCAATTCATACTTTTAATACAGAAACATATCTTAATAAAAAGTTTTAAAACAGGTTGAAATTGGAGATTGAATTAGGCACAATTCAAAATTCTTTTCAAATGGGTTAAGTTTTAATGATTTCAGATTGAACCGAATTCAAATTATCTTGAGCCCAACCCTTGAAATTCTGGTCGGGCTACCTATGTTTGGGTTCATTTTTGACACCCCTAAAAATGTCTATAATCAAAGTATTTTTCGTCATCAGTCGTGATTGTTACACACAAACTAGTTACAAGATATAAACAAATATTACCGACATTCGAAATAATAAGCAATAACTAAAGAAGATGAATTTAAAACTAAAAGTCATAGCTAAACAGATTTCATAATTTCAAAAAATATTATACATTAATTAAATTAGAGTAGAAATAAAAAGTTATTTTTTAAAAAAAATATTTCTGAAACACGCTGAAGTAGGCACGTCGACGAAGACGTTCATGTTTCAGCGTGAAATCTTGAACTTAAACTAAAAGTCCCAACTAAAAATGATTTCATAATTTAAAAAAAATTACACAATAATTAAATTAAAGAAAAACAAAAAAATAATTTTTTTGATTTTTTTCGAAACACACTGAAGGAGGCACATCGATTTTAAAGGTCATAATTATAAAGGATTTCATAATTTTGAAAAAATTCTACACTAATTAAATTAAGTAGAACAAAAGAAATAAATTTTTTATTTTTAAAATATGTTGAAGCAGACAAGTCGACAAAGCACAAAAAGTCAGAGCCGGAAAAAATTCTATAATTTTGAACACAAATTAAATCAAAGTAGAACAAAGGAAATACAATTTTAATTTTTTTCGAAACATGGTGAAGCAAGCACGTGAATTATAAAAGTCTTACCTAAAAAATAGTCCATAATTTCACAAAGTTATACACTAATTTATTTTTTTTAAAAAAATATTTTTTTCCAGAAAGATGCAGAAGCAGACACGTCAACTTGTCTGAATCAACATTAATTGTCTCTTATATAATAAGAATATGTGGCGCAACCACAACTCAGGATTACCTTTTAACTTATTTATTTTTAAAATTAGCCTTCCCTTTCATGAAAAATTATATTTTTTTAAAAAAGTTATGACTTTAATGAAAAGTTGCGACTTTTACAAAAAAATCTGACTTTTTATGAAAAGTTGTCACTTTTACGAAGAGTTGCAACTTTTACGAAAAGTTGCAACTTTTATGAAGAGTTGCAGCTTTAATAAAGAGTTGCGACTTTTACGAAGAGTTGCAATTTTTATAAAAAAAATCGTGTCTTTTTTGAAAGATTGTGACTTATCCTAAGAGTTGTGACCTTTAATAAGGCACAATAAACATTTATTCACACTACTCTTTGTTGTCTATAAATAGAGGAATTTGTGCACAATTATGAACTTCTTCTTCTACACAATTAAATATTTGTACACTTTGCTCCTGTTGAGTGACTCACTGACACCATTGTTTTTTCATCAACATACTTGCGAATAGAATTGTTCTGTCCTGAGAGGATCTATTCTTTTATACCTCGGGTACTAGAATGAAATAATTTTGTTAAGGGGACAATGTTTATTCAGTGGGCTCAACTTTTTTTTTTTTTTATGTTTCAGTTTATTATTAATGATCATGGTATGTTTTTACGGTAACTAATTTATGCTTATTTTATTAATTTTTTATTTTTCAGTACATATTTTAAACTTTGTTGTTTATGATATGCTTTTGATCATTATACTGAAGTAAAAATATGATAATCAAGATTAATCATTAGACTATTAGTTTCATGTAGATTATAATTCTTAAACTTGTTAAATAAATGACTTTGATCTTTATAGAGTTTTCAGTGGCTAAATGATCCATGAGATGTCCAAGAAGGGACTTTGAGTGTTCAAAGCTAGGTGGTTCCACACTATCTTGACGTTTTATTTATTCAACTTTCTATCGTATAAAAAAATAAAGGAATGTAGTGGATGGTAAGTATTGTACTCAACCTTAATCAAACGTTTAAGGTTCAAATGTTGGATTGGAGTCAATGAATTACCCCTCAGAGTAGTATGAATCTATATTAATCAAATATAAAAAAATAAGTATCTCTATTTATAAAGTAAGATTAAGAGTCCCAAAAAATAAAGTTATAACCATATCCATCGAAACATAAATAACAATGTCTTTTGTATATCAAATAAGAGTCATCAACTGCGTATGATTTTGAATAAGGGACTTGCCAAGACATCATAAGCAACATATGTTATTTCATTAAAATCCAATAGATGCATTGTTATATTTTAATAAACTTATAAAATAAACAACTAATTATATAAGATGTATAATATTTAGATTTTGTATGTAGAGGCTTTGAATAGGGGGAAAACTCCTGCAGTTGATGAATGAAATGTGTGTACTACTTTTTGAAAACACATATATAGAGAATGAAACAATTACACATCTTTTCGAAAGACTTTGGTGATGAACAACTACAATAATATGAAGAATTAATAACAAAATTCATAAACACTTAGAATCAAATTTTTTTTCGTTTTAAATTTAAAAAACATTTCATATCTTCTTTGGATAAAATATCCTTGAAAGTTTATCATAAGGTTGTACCCTCTCGAAAACACTTAATGTTCAAAAATAAATTATTAACGTAGTTTACCATCGCAAGAAGCGCGAACAATTTACCTAGTATATATATATATATATATATATATATATATATATATATATATATATATATATTTATATATATATATTTATATATATAATTCCTAGACAATTATTTAAGATATATGGAAATTGAGAACAATGAAAATAATGACCCACTAATTGGGAGAATATCGGGGGATTGTATATCCTGTCAATTACAGAACTCTATATTTAATGAAATGGTAATGTTAATTAATTGGTCTGGAATTCTTTTAATTCATCTTTATTTTTAATCTTTTAATTAAATTATTATTTGTTAGGTATGGTTAGATATCTTAAATAAACACATAATGTGTATATCATGTGTATGTAACTGGACTGTATTTTAAATACATTGGAGTACCCTATTTTAATATTTATTTCATACCATATACAAGAAAAAAATTTATTACAAAAATGCATACAAAATTGATAACTTCATAACAAATACATATAAAACAAATAACTGTAAGTGATGTATATAATACGTGTGTAACTGGGCTTTAATAGTTGAATAAATAATATAAACAAAATTCATTTTGTGTAAACAATGACTATAAATCAAGAATTCGAAGGTACAACAAGTATGGATTAAAATTGCAATTTTCATATCAACATCATACCAATTTATATCAATATTTCGTGAATATAATGTGTACACCAATGCTTGTAAAACAGAAAGAAAGGATAAATACATCTCAAAAAAAATTATACTAAATATATACAATGACTATAAATTTAGGATTTTAAGGTACAACTAATATGTGAAAAATTACGATCTTCATATCAAAATCAAACCAACTTATAATTGATGTTTGTTTATATAATCCTATATGTAAATAGATTTAAATTGTTCAACAAATAATATAAACAATATTAACAAATCATAGCTAATTTAGATAACTAATTTAGTGTTCAATAAAAGAATCAACCAAAATTAAAAATATTATCGTCACAGTTTATGCAAAACATATTAAAAAGAAATGTATAGTAAAAATTTATTTCTTTAAAATAAAATGATAATATATTTTCTTTTTTGGACTTGGAAACTTTTGAATCATCTAACTCTTGCTTTAGGTCTTTTTTGTGACCTGGTCTCCTGGTGGCTTTATCTCCCAATGTATTTATTTTTCAACAAATCTAGGGCTTTCTTTTAGGAGTAAGCACAAATTTTAATTTTTTAGGCATAATATGAAAATTAAATGAAAATAAAAATAAAATCACATACAAGATCACTTCAAGAAATTGAGAAAGATGAAACAAATAAGGTTGAATGTAAGATGGTTCTTCTAGAGAAAGGTTATGTGTAGAGAGAGAAACTAAGGTTGATTGAGTGTACATGGTAAGATGTGTACGTAAGTTGAAAATAAAAGAAGGAGACATTTCTCTTTACTCTTAAATTTTAGTTAATGCTGAAAAAATTAATTAAATATAATATAATTTAATTTAGTAAAAATCAGTTAAGGCATATGATTAAATATTCATTAGTAGTAATTATAGTACATTTAAAAACTCCCCAAAACATGAAAAGACAATTTACTTTAGAAATTAAACTATATGAATATTTAAATATCCTATTTAACATCTTTCAAATGATTTAAACACCCCTAAGGTGTGATATGATAAATAAAGTGTACTCTCTTAAAAGACTTATTTGGGACTTTTGGTGCGACTTTGTGTGTCATTTGATAATCAAATGATTTAAACATCCCTAAGGTGTGATATGATAAACAAAGTGTACTCTCTTAAAAGACTTATTTGGGACTTTTGGTGCGACTTTGTGTGTCATTTGAGAAGAAATGCAACTTCTATAAGAGGTTATCTTTTAACAAAATTTGTGCCTAATATATATATATATATATATATATATATATATATATATATATATATATATATATATCCAAACAATAGGTCCTACTTTATTGTAATCACATATAAAACCTTTTGAAATATATGATTGAATAGGATAGAGAGGATTTTTTGTTGCCTCTTTTTTAACTGTAGTTGGAGTTCACTAATAAATACAAGTTGTATTTTATGTCCTCAGGTTGGTCAATCACATTAAAAGTTGGCTGGATGGAGCAAAATCATCAAAATATTTTTCACTCGTAGAAAGATACATCAAAACAATATGCATGGTTATGAACCTACCAAACTCAAATTGCAGGTGGTAGATGAAGAGGATTTTTTTGTGCAGTGTGGTAGATGTTTTAAATGGAGGTACATACCTACAGAGGAGAGTTATGAAAAAACAACACATATATTGGAACATCCCTTGTTATATGAAGACTCTCATGAGCGACATCTATGAAGAAATCCATGTAGAAATCTCATGTAGAAAAATCAAAGATTGTATTGATTATTAATGTATTGATAAAATTGATATGTTGATCAATATTGGTAAATTGATCAACATGATTTTATTGCGAGGTGATCAATTAGATGAATTGATAGATAATACTCTTAAGCACAAACTTCTTATATAGGAGAGAATTGAAGAGACTTAAGTTAACTATACTTAGAGTCCTACTACAATACCTATTACTAATATAATAAATATAATAATTAAATCGTAATTGTACTACAATTCTAATAGTAATATAATCCCAATAATATAATTATAGACGAAATATAACCTAATTAAAATAGGTAATCTAATCCAAGTATGACTCTAGTTCTTCAGCAGTGTTGTAACTTGTCAGTCAGCTTCGTTGGACCGTTCCTTCGACATGTTCCAATCCTCAGCTTCCTTCTTCATCAACACTTGCTGGAGACACGTTAGTAAGTTGCGTTAAACTTGTTCCTTTGACATGTTCCAGTCATCAGCTTCTTTCTTCTTCAACACTTTCTCTCAAGCTAGTGTTTAGAGAAGTGATTACTCCTAGCTTGCTTTAAATATCTAGCAAAAAAAAACTTTGAATACCCAACAAAAACTTGTTTTGTCAATGCTTCGGTATCCAAAAAAAAACTTTAGATACCCAGCATACACTTATTTTGTCAATGCTTCAGTATGTTGATTTTGTTGTTTTCTCTTCCCCTGCCTTTTTGGACAAATAATACCATTATATGGTTTTGTTATGACACTTCTTTTCTCTTCCCTTATATCAAATCACGTGAGAGCATTAAATTGATTAAGGGTGGTTATCATGTATTACCTAAACCTCTATCAAAATTAATTGCTTTTGTTGCTTGAATATATGTTTTTTTCTTTTTTAAGATTTTCCACATCTCCTTGGCAGTTGAGCAACCCATAATTAGTTGTATGCTTTCTTTGATCAAGATGCTTGAGATCCAACTCATTAGTAACACATCTTTCTCCTTTCAATCATCAATGGTGCCACTATCTTTTGAATCCTTCTTAGCTTCTACAACTTCTCTAGCAGTTGTCCAGTGGAATAATTACTTTTACTTGGTTCAATCTTTGTGATATGAATCAATTCGGATATGTCTGTTCTCTTTATGAGATAATTTGTTAGCTTAAGTTTAATGGATAAAACGACAATTATTTGGTGAAGTAAGGAGGTTGATATGGTTTTTGGTAGAAGGGGTCATATCAAAGTGTTTTTTTTTCATTTTTTTAATCAATACTCAGAGAGCGGAAGAGTTTTAAGCTCTGATACCATGAAGAAATCCATGTAGAAATCTCATGAAGAGAAATCAAGGATCGTATTGATAATTGATGTATTGATGAATTGTTATGTTTATCAATATTGGTAAATTGATCATATTGATCAAGAATAATTTTATTGATCGGTGATCAATTAGATGAATTAGTAGATAATAATGTTAAGTACATACTCCTTATATAGGAGAGGACTGTAGAGTCCTAAGTAAACTATACTTAGAGTCCTACTACAATTCCTATTACTAATATAATAATAATAATAATAAAATCTTAATTGTACTATAATTCTAATAATAATCTAATCCTAATAATAATATAATTATCAACGAAATATAACCTAATTAACATAGGTAATCTAATACTAGTGTGATTCTAATTTTTCAGCAGTGTTGTAACTCGCCTGTCAGCTTCGTTAAACCTGTTCCTTAATTTTTGAATCCTCAGCTTTCTACTTCATCAACACTTGCTGCAGACACATTAGTCAGCTGCGCTTGACATGATCCAATCATCAGCTTCAATCTTCTTCAACATATATGATTGGACGATACACATGATGTCACTCAAAAAGAAATAAAATTGTGGGATTTTTATGAGATTAGTATTCCACAATTTGCTTTCAAGTTTAATGACATCATGTGTATCATCACATGATATATTAGCACACTACTCATAAGTGTCTTCACAACAAAAAAATGTTTCAACATGCGTACCCTTATCTTTTCATATATCACATTTGAAGATACGTATCCTCATTTGAAACATCTACCACACAACACAATGAATTTTTCTTAATCTACCACTTATTTTTTAGGTTTGCAGGTTCGATATAATACATATTATTTTGAACTAGGAAGTACCAACAAAGCTTCAGATCTATCTCCTCCAAAACAAATTTCAAACTATAGTAATTTGAATCTCTCTGTTATGGACACAAACCAACAAAAATAAAATGAAGACTTATAAAGATATAGAAACTAAAATGAGTGTCATGAAAGTGTATATAGGTATGATAAGATATCAAAATTTAAGACATTCATGATACTACTTGTGCATATCAGAACATGTCCAAAATGAAATCCAAACTCTGGTATTTTTAAAGGAAAACTTAGGGATAGAGTTCCTTGAGCCGGAACCAAAAGTATCTATTTGAATTTTGAATAAAAGTTGTTTGAATATCTGAAAATCAATTCTCCAGATTAGAGAAATAAAATCTCAAAAAAAAATTCATTTTTACTAGTCTTTATTGGCCAGTTCAAAACGAAAGATAGAGGATCATAGCAACACCTTTTTGCATAAAAATAATCATGCATAGCCCTGCCAATACTGAGATAGGGGTGGACATATCCTCAAAGAAGACAGAGAGAGAGATTGAGTGTAGCGGCTGATGAGAAGTAGGTTTTAGGAGATTTTGTTTTGAGAAATCTAATATAACCAAATTCTAAAGGGCTTCTAGGTATTGGCCTAACTTTGGACAAATTTTGGACTGCGTTTTGAAAAAAAAAGATGAGCCAATTGACCTAATAGTTTGAAACTCTTTTGGCAAAATTTTGTCAGTTTTTTTCCTTTACATTAATTCGTTTGAGCTTCTAATTTAATACCTTGTATATTATATAAAATATTTCATATGTAAGAAATTTGAAATAAAGCAACAATAATCTTTTTCAAGAAAACAACAATAAGTAATAATAGTAATGTTGAGAATGAAAAAAAATAATTTAAAATTAATGAAAATAATGATAAAATGATGATACTTATAAAAATTATAAAGTTAGAGTAAATATTATAACAGTGAAAATATTAGAATATGCGCAATGGAAGCCTTATTCAAGATCACAAACATATATAATAGCATAATAATGTAAATTGCACTCCTCTATTTAATTTCATTTTTTTACCACTACACATATCAAACTTTTTCAAATATATGATTGAATAAGATAAAGAATTTCATTTTGTAACTATCGTTAAAGTTTCATAATGAATACAAGCTGTATTTTATGTCCTCGGGTTGGTCAATACATTAAGAGTTGGCTGGATGGACCAAAATCATTAAAATATTTTTCCCCTAGAAAGATACATCAAAACAATATGCATGGTTATGAACCTATTAAACTCAAAAGAAATATGATATATGAAAAGGAATTTGTTGTGAAGCGTGGTAGATGATTCAAATGGAGGTAAATACCTACTAAGGAGAGGTATGAAAAAATAATAGCACATATATTGAAACATCCCTTCTTATATGAAAGCTCTCATGAGCGACATCAATATATGATTGGACGATACACATTATATCTCTCAAAAATAAAGAAAATTGTGGGCTTTTAATAAGCCCAATATTCCACAATTAGCTTTCAAGTTGAATGACATCATGTGTATCATCACATGATATATTAGCACGCCACTCATCAGTTTCTTCACAATAGAAGGATGTTCTAGCACGTGTACACTTATGTTTCCATATATTACCTTTACAGGTACGTATCCTCATTTGAAACATCTAACACACAACACAATGAATTCCTCTTAATATATCACTTTTTTTTGTAGGTTTGCAGGTTCAATATCATGCATATTATTTTGGTATATATTCTAGGGGTGAAGTCTCCATTCACCAAACTCTTATTCTAATCAATCAACCCGAGGACAAAAATATAATTTATATTCGTTAGGGAACTCCACCGAAAACTAAAAAAGGCACAACATAAAAAAGTCGACTATCCTATTTAATCATATATCTCAATAAAATTATATGTGTTTATAATAAAAGTAGAACCAATATATAAATATATTATAAGAGTTTATAACGTAACATTAGCTAACAGATCCCACATCTTCTAAATTCTAACAGATCCCATAGCTCCTAAATTCAGACTGATTTTTACAAAAAATTAAGAATTCATAATAAATTTAACCTTTTTAATTGGCAGTAAACTAGGAAGTACCAGCAAAGCTTCGGATCTATTTCTTCAAGAACATATTTTTATTCATAAGCTTCGGATCTATCTCCTCAAGAACATATTTTTATTCATAATAAATTTAAATGTCTCTTTTATGGGCACAAATCAACAAAAACAAAATGAAGACCTATAAAGATATAGAAGCTTAAAGTAGTCGTTTACTGATGAAAGTGTACGTCGTGTGTGATAAGATATCAAAATTTAAGACTTTCATTAAACTACTTGTGCATATAAGAACATGCCTTAAATGAAATCCAAACTCTAGTATTTAAAGGAGAAACTTAGGGATAGAGTTCCTTGAGCGGAAATCGAAAGTATCTATCTAAATTTGGAATAAAAGTTATTTGAATATCTGAAAATTGATTTTTCTGATTAGAGCAACAAAATGTCAAAAAAAATTATTTTCATCTTATCTTGATTGGCCAGTTCAAAACGAAAGATAGAGGATCATAGCAACACAATCTTCAATTGCAACTTGTGTATTCGACCTCTCGGAGGTCTCATACAAGCCCGTCATATCATTCATCACATATACATGATGAAAAGTAGTGCGGAAATAAAACTTTTCATAAAAACGATAAAGAAGTCTTAAACGCTTTCGTTTATGTAGAAATAGGAAAACACTAAGTCTCGATTCATCATCTTAAGGCACGACAATACTTGGGACACGACCCATACAAATTTAAAACATACTACTACATAGTCTATTACAAAACTTTATGAGAGAAACTTAAAATGACATACGTTCCCTCGAGTCAAGTGAGGACATACTTCAACTTCTTCTTGAACGATCTCATAGTCCAAGTCTTCTTCCCAAAGATCTTCACCTACAAAGAACTAATATATAGAAAATAAAGCATGAAATTACAACCACATGTACTAGGTATGACAATATGCATAAAATCATAAAAACGGACTTTAATTGAAAATATACATCTTTTCTTTAAAACATTACAATATCATCATAAAAATAACATTTACCAACTTAGAATCACATAAGAAATCAGTTAAAACGAAATATTATATTTTTGGACTCACTTTACAGTGAGCTCAATTCACTGTTACAATGAATACCTCACTGTTACAGTGAATCCTTCCAATTTCATTCCTAACATCTTCTAGCATGTAACCTTCTCAATAAAGCTATCCTAAGATGCACTTAAGTCATACAAAGAGAGACCGCCCATACACCCTCTCTAGATGTGCCTAAATGATCCTGAAGATTACTCATAATTAGACATATACACACCTACAATACATCAACATACAAGACATATAAAATATGACAATCTCCCCTACCAAGTCTATCAAAAGACTTACTCAAGTACTCTTAGAAGAGAACACCCATACATTCACTTCAAGGCTACCTAAATAATACTTAAGACTTCCTAGGTTTAAATCGTGTCAACCTATCGAGCAACTTACCTAACTAGAGTCATTCTCAAGACTTCCGATGATAAGACATGAAGAGATCATCCTTTATGCCCTCTTCACACTTTAACTAAGGAATCCTTAAGTCACATTAGATTAGGTACTTATACATATACATACCCTATATCATTTAGTCGTTATTTCATTAGTTTAATTAAAAGACATACATCACATAGATGACATTCAAATAATGGTCTTGGACAAGACCTAGGGACTCTTATTAACATCTTCAAAGCCGATTGTGCAATGTCTAAGTAACGTCCTATACCACCACCTAAACTTCATAGAACTTTTCTTATGCTAATAGGTATCCTTTATGATGAGAATATGCAATAACTGACATAGACCATGGTAACAAAGCATGGAATCCGAAGTTTCATCCTAGTTCGATGAGGTGTTGTACTTGCCAATGGTAGAACATAGAAATCCCATGTAGGCACATGGTTAAGGAATATGAAGGGCGTGGTTTATATTCTAGTCTCATACTTAAGTATAACTATTTCCCTTTACCATACTCACCCGGTGCTAGCCTTAGTTCTCACAGATCAATTTACATTAAGGTTCATACAAATGGGTCACATATCTAATTCATGACCCAATTACATTTACCCTACCAAAACAAGGTCCATTAGGCTATGTCACTATGGCGACAAGAAGATCATCATGTCTTACCTAAGGTATGATATGATGCGGTTACAACCAATCAACCTTAAGTCCATCATTCATTACATGAAGGATACCATTACGGCTCACTACTTCGCGATTCATAATTTTACCACTTGGTTCAAGGTTCCACATAAATGACCCTCTTACCATTATTCAAGGTCTCACCAATATTTATTTATTCAAGACTAAGACCCTTTAGATTTCTAAGTCAAGACATCACATACTCACATGAGCATCAAGTAAGGGACACTAGTCTACCTAAACAAGACACAACATACTTCCATTTAACACATATAACCTATCTTTATTTAGACACTTAGGAGTGACCCTTATCCTTATTTAATCAACCTATTTATTGCCTTGATATTATCAACTTAACCATTTTAAACTCATCTACCCAATTTAGGAATAACCATGTGTCAACTCTAAGACTACACACTTATCACATAGTCAAAGCATAACATGATTTCCTAGATAGTATCAATAGTCTAACACATAATTTCACATATAGGTAGATAAGATCACACATCACTAAATAAACTACACAAATAGACATATAAGTTCAAGTAGTGCCGACAAGGCCATGATCATCAATGTACTTAAAATAACGCCGACAATGACATATCAATTCACATAACACTGCCACCAAAGGTAGACAAACCAATAATAACATAATTGAAGCATAATTAACGTTGAATAAAAAGGAATAGGGTAGCGTACCACTATTTCATCATCAACACTTTAAGCCAATACCAAATCACCCGATTCAACATCACAAGGCCCTTACCCATGGCCATGTACACCAATTCAACACAATTATAGAAATCAATGAAATCTAAACTAATTAAACATAGATTAAAAAATCTAAGATCAATTAGACAACAGTTGAATACAATTCTTACACCATTAGAAAGCCCATAAGAAACTACACATGAATTCATCAACATTAGACCATTATCAAGTAAGCCATAAACTAGTCAAAATCTAAGGTTCATCAATTTCATGTGTTCATGGGTAATTTAGGTTAAAATCATTAATACATGTCACGACCCAAATCGGGGACGCGACTGGCACCCACATTTACCCTCCTATGTGAGCGAACCAACCAATTTACCCTTAACATTTTAATACAATATCAACAAAAGAAATGCGGAAGACTTAATTCATTAATAAAACAACTCAAAACTATTATTAATATCCCCAAAATCTGGAAGTCATCATCACAAGAACATCTATCTCAAATTACTAAACTAGGAATGTCTAAGAACAAAAATAACTAAAAAGCTAGTCCATGCCGGAAGTTCAAGGCATCAAGACTTGAAGAAGAAGACCCAGTCCAAGCTAGACGCATTAGCTCACCCTGAATTTCCGATGGAGTGAAGACTGGCTTGATCTATTGCTGAGTCGAGGTTGACGGAACGTTTGCTGCATAACACAAATAACAAGAGGAAAACATAAAAGTAGGGGGTCAGTACAACCACACGTACTGAGTAGATATCATCGGTTAACTCAAAATAGGTGATAATACATATCAAGTAATATTATAAATCAACTATAAACTCAGCATGTAGCAACAAGTATTATAATCATCAGTAAATACCATCAAGTTCATCCATGAGGACTCAAGCCTCAATACCATACTTATTTGGGAATTAAGTTCATTATGTTAAGTATATTAACATCTTTCGAGATTCATTATCTTTCTTCCTCTTGTGTCGGTACGTGACACTCCGATCCCCTACTACTATGTGTCGGAACGTGACACTCCGATCCCCTATATGTGTCGGAACGTGACACTCCGATCCCCTATATGTGTCGGTACGTGACACTCCGATCCCCTATATGTGTCGGTACGTGACACTCCGATCCCTATATCTACGTGTCGGTTCGTGACACCCGTCCCACTAATACTATGTGTCGGAACGTGACACTCCGATCCACTAATTCTATGTGTCGGAACGTGACACTCCGATCCACTAATCTCATTATATCCGTTCATCAAGCCTTCTCTAAACCAAGGCATCATCAATCCCAATCACTTTAATTCATCAAGCCTTCTTTTATACCAAGGCATTATCATTAATATCGTAGATTAAAGTTTCTTTCAAGATTTGGGATTCAATGGTTTTCATCATGCTTGTTTTATCAACATCACATAATCATATTCATACAAGCATACAATAAGCATATAGACAGGTTTACAATATCATCAACACATATTATTCACTATCAAGAGTTCACTACGAATATCGTAATATAAAACCATAACCTACCTCCACCGAATATTTGGAATCAACAAGAAATCTCCCAAGCTTTGTTACTTCTTCCTCTCGATCGATTTCTCCTTCTCTTTCTGTTCTTTCTCTTTTGTTTTATTCAAACCCTCTTTCCTTTACCCTAATTAATCATGTAATTAAGTGTGAAAAAGGACAATAAAACCCCACTAATTCACTTAAGGTTACCCCTTTTAACCCCCAAGTAATTAGACTTATTAATGTTACCCCTCAATCTTTATAATTAAGGAAAGAATAGTCAAAAACGACCCTTAAAACGTGTGGAGAAATCCTAAACTGTCTGGGACTGCGTGACCTGTGACGGGCCGTCGTGCCTGTGACGGTCCGTCACGCAGGTCGTCGCACTGCCCAAAATCCTATCGTCGCCACGGACACTGTGACGGTCCGTCACGCCTGTGACGGTCCGTCCTGCACGTCCGTCATGGCGGTCAGAAACTCGTTTCTCGAACCAAATTCTCAAACGTTGTAAGTGTTTTGCAACAGAAACTCACGACGGTTCGTCGCGGGTGTGACGGCACGTCCTGCAGGTCCATCACAATTTACAGAGAGTCGATTTTCAGTACCCAATTTCAGAATTTTAAGTGTCATGGGACGAAACATCCATGACGGGCCGTCGTGACTACGACGGTCCGTCACTACTTCCGTCGTCCCAGCCAGTTTTTCCAGAATTTCAATCTGCTGCTCAAAACGACTAAACAGGTCGTTACAATAGATACCAATTTACCCATCGTTCGTCCCCGAACGATCAAAAGAAGAAAAACAATGGCGAAAAGGAGTACCTGAATCTGTAAACAGATGTGGGTATTTTTCTTGCATATCTGCCTCCTTCTCCCAAGTAGCCTCTTCAACCGGTCGATTCTTCCATTGCACTTTGATGGATCCAATCTCCCTCGACCTCAGTTTGCGAACTTCTCTATCTAATATAGCAACCGGTTCCTCTTCATAAGTCAAGTTCTCATCCAACAAAACTGAATCCCAACGGATAATGTAGTTTCCATCTCCGTGGTATCTCTTCAACATAGATACATGAAACACCGGATGTACTCCGGACAGCCCTGGGGGTAAGGCTAATTCATAAGCCACCTCCCCTATTCTCTTAAGCACTTCAAATGGTCCAATATACCTTGGACTTAACTTACCTCTTTTTCCAACCCGCATCACCCCTTTCATGGGCGAAACCTTCAACAAGACTTGTTCACCTTCCATGAATTCCAAGTCTCTAACCTTTCGGTCTGCATACTCCTTTTGTCTACTTTGAGCCGCCAAAAGCTTTTCTTGAATAGCTTTCACCTTCTCCATAGAATCTCTCAACAGATCAGTCCCCCAAGGTCTAACTTCAAAGGCGTCAAACCAACCAATGGGAGATCTACACCTCCTCCCATACAATGCTTCAAATGGAGCCACATCAATACTGGAGTGATAGCTATTATTGTATGAAAACTCTGCCAACGGTAAGAAGCCATCCCAATGGCCACCAAACTCTATCACACATGCACGAAGCATATCCTCCAACACTTGAATCGTTCGCTCAGACTGACCATCAGTCTGAGGGTGAAATGCAGTGCTAAGGTCCAACCTAGTACCTAATTCGGCATGTAGTGTCCTCCAAAACTTAGAGGTAAAGTGCGTACCTCTATCCGATATGATGGAGAGTGGAACTCCATGCAACCGAACGATCTCTGAGATGTAGATTTTTGCTAACTTCTCTGCATTGTAAGTCACCTTGACCGGAATGAAATGTGCAGACTTAGTTAACCTATCAACAATCACCCAAATGGAGTCATACTTACCCAATGTCTTTGGAAGACCAACCACGAAGTCCATCGCGATTCTTTCCCACTTCCATTCAGGAATGGGCATTCTCTGAAGTGTTCCTCCGGGCCTCTGGTGTTCATACTTTACTTGTTGACAATTTGGACATTTGGCCACAAACTCAACAATGTCTCGCTTCATTCTGCTCCACCAGAAGTGTTGCTTTAGGTCGCGATACATCTTGGTTGCACCAGGATGTATAGAATATCCGGAACTATGAGCTTCTGTAAGAATAGTGGTGATCAAATCATCGATGCGGGGTACACATACTCTTCCCTTGATCCTCAAAACACCTTCCCCATCGATTATTGCTTCCTTAGCCTCTCCTTGCAACACTTTATCTCGAATTCGCCTTAGTTTTCTCATCATCACACTGTTTCCCCTTAATCTGATCAAGAAAAGAGGATTTTGCCTCTACACAAGCTAACAATCCTCCCTTCTCGTTTATTTCTAACCTCATAAGGTCATTAGCCAAAATCTGCACTTCTCTAGCCAATGGGCGTCTAGAGGCTTGCAAATGGGCTAGACTTCCCATGCTTCCGGCCTTCCTACTCAAAGCATCTGCCACAACATTTGCTTTTCCCGGATGATACAAGATAGTGATGTCGTAGTCCTTCAGTAGTTCCATCCATCTCCTCTGTCTCAAGTTCAAGTCTTTCTGAGTGAATACATACTGTAGGCTACGATGGTCCGTGTAGACTTCACATTTAACCCCATACAAGTAGTGTCTCCATTGCTTTAGTGCAAATACTACCGCGGCCAATTCCAAGTCATGAGTTGGGTAGTTACGTTCATGCACCTTTAATTGCCTCGAAGCATAAGCAATCACATTCTTCTCTTGCATTAGTACTGCACCCAACCCAGAATAGGATGCGTCACAATAAACAATGAAGTTTTTACCCTCTATTGGCAAGGTAAGGATAGGTGCGGTAGTCAACAAAGTCTTAAGCTTCTGAAAGCTCTCCTCACACTCATCCGTCCATACAAATGGGACGTTTTGCTTAGTCAAGTTCGTCAATTGGGAAGCAATGGAAGAGAATCCCTTGACGAATCGGCGGTAGTAGCTAGCTAACCCCACAAAACTCCTTATTTCTGACACGTTTGTAGGTCTTACCCAATTCTTTACTGTCTCAATCTTAGATGGATCCACCATCACTCCATCCTTAGAAACCACGTGCTCCAAGAAGGACACTGAATCTAGCCAAAACTCACACTTGGAGAATTTCGCATAAAGCTTTTTCTTCCTCAACAACTCTAACACCATTCTCAAATGCTCCTCATGTTCCTTCTTACTTTTGGAGTATATCAGTATATCATCAATGAACACAATCACAAAGAGGTCCAAGTATGGCTTGAAAATCCCGTTCATCAAGCTCATGAAGGCAGCAGGGCATTTGTAAGACCAAATGACATTACCACAAATTCATAATGCCCATACCTAGTTCGAAAAGCAGTCTTTGGCACATCCGTTGCTCGTATTTTCAATTGGTGATAACCGGACCTCAAGTCAATCTTTGAGAAGACACAGGCACCTTGTAACTGATCGAACAAGTCATCAATGCGAGGAATGGGGTACTTGTTCTTAATAGTTACTTTGTTCAACTGTCGGTAATCTATGCACATTCGGAAACTCCCATCCTTCTTCTTCACAAACAAGACCGGAGCACCCCAAGGAGATGCACTTGGTCTAATGAAGCCTTTGCTCAACAACTCTTGAAGTTGTGCCTTTAACTCTCTTAATTCGGCGGGAGCCATTCTATACGGGGGTATAGAAATGGGGCGAGTACCGGGTTCCAAATCAATGCAGAAGTCTATATCCCTATCTGGTGGCATACCGGGAAGATCTGCAGGGAACACATCCAAAAACTCACAGACTACCGAAACTGACTCAATCGATGGTACTTGAGTAGTGTCATCCTTAAGATGTGCCAAGAAAGCTAGACAACCCTTACTAACCATCTTCTGAGCACGAATAAAGGAGATTATACGCACCGGATTGGAAGTGTAGTCACCCTCCCATACTAACGGATCTGCCCCAGGCTTGGCTAGCGTCACCGTTTTAGCATTACAATCCAAAATTGCAAAATTCGGAGAAAGCCAAGTCATACCCAGAATTACGTCAAAGTCACCCATTTCTAAAATAACCAAGTCTACATAAGTGTTGCTCCCCACAAATTCACCAAACAAGACCTATACACTTTTTCGACTATCACAGACTCACCCACCGTAGTAGAAACACGAATAGGCATGTCAAGTAATTCACAATGTAAATTTAGACCATTAGCAAATGAGGAAGATACATATGAAAACGTGGAGCCAGGGTCAATAATGCAGATGCCATGCAATCACAAACCAAGAGATTACCTGTGATAACAGCATCAGACGCCTCCGCTTCAGACCTCCCAGGGAAAGCATAACAATGGGCCCTATCATTCGTCTGTCCGTTGCCCCTACCATGTTGTGTAGTAGTGGCTCCGTTTTGCCCTTCACCTCTGCCGTTTTGGTGACCACCATTACCTCGGCCACCACGCCCTCCAGAATAACGACCTCTACCATTACCACCTCTTCCTCTACTAGCCATTGGGGCTCTGTAACTCTGTTTTGGATAATTCCTCCTAATATGTCCAATCTCCCCACATCCATAGCACTCTCTGGAGTCAGGCATGGGTCTCTCGGAGTAGTGTTGACCGTTCTGAGGTGGACCCCCAACTACAGTCTGTAGTGAAGACTGTATTGGTCGATTTGAGTGACCTCCGGAGTTCTGTCCTCTAGAATAAGAACCATTATACTCACCTCCCCTACGAAACCTCTTTGATGTCGATGTCGTGGTGAAGTAATCTGGTTTCACTCCTTCCACCTCAATCACAAAGTCTACCACCTCTTGGAAGGATGTTGCCGTTGCCGCTATCTGTAAGGCTGAAATCCGCAATTCTGACCTCAACCCCTTCACAAAACGGCGGATCCGTTCTTGTGGACTGAAACAAAGTTGGGTGGCATATCTGGATAGTGCGCAAAATTTAGCCTCATACGCGTTTACTGTCATCCTTCCCTGTTCAAGACTCAAGAACTCATCCCTCTTCCTATCTCTCAAAGTGCGGGGGATATACTTTTCCATGAACAAACTAGAGAATGATTCCCAAGTCATAGGTGGTGCCTCCGTTGGTTGACACTCAACATGTGAACGCCACCACATTTTGGCGTTCCCTTGGAACTGATAGCTCACGAACTCGACACCAAACCTCTCTACTATCCCCATCTTGTGTAGTAGTTCATGGCAATCAACCAGAAAATCATAAGCATCTTCAGATTCTGCACCCTTGAAGACTGGAGGTTTCAGTTTCAAGAACTTACTAAAAAGTTCATGTTGATCGTTTGTCATAATAGGCCCAGTAGTCAGACGTGGAAAGGTGCCTATTCCCAATGTTGCATCCATGCGGGGAGCCATAGTAGCCGCATGTCGTATTTCTGAAACCGGAGGTGTTGGTGCAGAAACCACTGGAGGTGCTTGACCCTGATCAGACAACCCGCTAAGATAAGCAAGTACTTGGTTGATCATCTCTGGGGTAGGTTGGGGTGGCATTTCCTCATTCTGCCCTTGTTCAGTTTCCCCTTCCTCACCCTCTCTAATTACATCCTCAGTCGGTGGAGGAGTCACCGCCCTAGTATCAGATGAGCTAGGGGCTCGTCCTCTTCCTCTAGAGGACGTCCTCCCACGACCTCTTCCACGGCCTCTTGCCGTTACCCTTCCTCGAGCCACAGCCCCAGTGGCTGGCTCAGTAGTTTCCTGTCTTTCCGTTGTCGCTGCTGGTGCGGTCGTTGCTCTAGTTCTAACCATCTGCGAATAGAATGAAGATGGTCAGATACCAATTTGTATCACCTAGATACCAATTGGACTCAAGTAGTAGCACGAAAGAAAGAATGAAAGAATAAATTTTCCTAAAGTCTTATAGCCTCTCAAAGAAAAGTAAAGGCGTCCCCCTACCGTTCTTTAAGACCCTACTAGACCTGTTCTTGTGTGATGAGACCAATGAACCTAATGCTCTGATACCAAGTCTGTCACGACCCAAATCGGGGACGCGACTGGCACCCACATTTACCCTCCTATGTGAGCGAACCAACCAATTTACCCTTAACATTTTAATACAATATCAACAAAAGAATGCGGAAGACTTAATTCATTAATAAAACAACTCAAAACTATTATTAATATCCCCAAAATCTGGAAGTCATCATCACAAGAACATCTATCTCAAATTACTAAACTAGGAATGTCTAAGAACAAAAATAACTAAAAAGCTAGTCCATGCCGGAAGTTCAAGGCATCAAGACTTGAAGAAGAAGACCCAGTCCAAGCTAGACGCATTAGCTCACCCTGAATTTCCGATGGAGTGAAGACTGGCTTGATCTACTGCTGAGTCGAGGTTGACGGAACGTTTGCTGCATAACACAAATAACAAGAGGAAAACATAAAAGTAGGGGGTCAGTACAACCACACGTACTGAGTAGATATCATCGGTTAACTCAAAATAGGTGATAATACATATCAAGTAATATTATAAATCAACTATAAACTCAGCATGTAGCAACAAGTATTATAATCGTCAGTAAATACCATCAAGTTCATCCATGAGGACTCAAGCCTCAATACCATACTTATTTGGGAATTAAGTTCATTATGTTAAGTATATTAACATCTTTCGAGATTCATTATCTTTCTTCCTCTTGTGTCGGTACGTGACACTCCGATCCCCTACTACTATGTGTCGGAACGTGACACTCCGATCCCCTATATGTGTCGGAACGTGACACTCCAATCCCCTATATGTGTCGGTACGTGACACTCCGATCCCCTATATGTGTCGGTACGTGACACTCCGATCCCCTATATCTACGTGTCGGTTCGTGACACCCCGTCCCACTATACTATGTGTCGGAACGTGACACTCCGATCCACTAATTCTATGTGTCGGAACGTGACACTCCGATCCACTAATCTCATTATATCCGTTCATCAAGCCTTCTCTAAACCAAGGCATCATCAATCCCAATCACTTTAATTCATCAAGCCTTCTTTTATACCAAGGCATTATCATTAATATCGTAGATTAAAGTTTCTTTCAAGATTTGGGATTCAATGGTTTTCATCATGCTTGTTTTATCAACATCACATAATCATATTCATACAAGCATACAATAAGCATATAGACAGGTTTACAATATCATCAACACATATTATTCACTATCAAGAGTTCACTACGAATATCGTAATATAAAACCATAACCTACCTCCACCGAAGATTTGGAATCAACAAGAAATCTCCCAAGCTTTGTTACTTCTTCCTCTCGATCGACTTCTCCTTCTCTTTCTGTTCTTTCTCTTTTGTTTTATTCAAACCCTCTTTCCTTTACCCTAATTAATCATGTAATTAAGTGTGAAAAAGGACAATAAAACCCCACTAATTCACTTAAGGTTACCCCTTTTAACCCCCAAGTAATTAGACTTATTAATGTTACCCCTCAATCTTTATAATTAAGGAAAGAATAGTCAAAAACCCTTAAAACGTGTGGAGAAATCCTAAACTGTCTGGGACTGCGTGACCTGTGACGGGCCGTCGTGCCTGCGACGGTCCGTCACGCAGGTCGTCGCACTGCCCAAAATCCTATCGTCGCCACGGACACTGTGACGGTCCGTCACGCCTGTG
Organism: Solanum peruvianum; assembly: GCA_027705065.1. Classification (NCBI taxonomy): domain Eukaryota; kingdom Viridiplantae; phylum Streptophyta; class Magnoliopsida; order Solanales; family Solanaceae; genus Solanum; species Solanum peruvianum. Next base: position 6,912,602 of record JAKWJD010001761.1, on the reverse strand, counting down.
ACGGTCCGTCCTGCACGTCCGTCATGGCGGTCAGAAACTCGTTTCTCGAACCAAATTCTCAAACGTTGTAAGTGTTTTGCAACGGAAACTCACGACGGTTCGTCGCGGGTGTGACGGCACGTCCTGCAGGTCCGTCACAATTTACAGAGAGTCGATTTTCAGTACCCAATTTCAGAATTTTAAGTGTCATGGGACGAAACATCCATGACGGGCCGTCGTGACTACGACGGTCCGTCACTACTTCCGTCGTCCCAGCCAGTTTTTCCAGAATTTCAATCTGCTGCTCAAAACGACTAAACAGGTCGTTACAATACAACATCAATCAAATCTATAATAGATGTTTGAAAATCATTAACGCAAGAACCCATGGTACATAATTTATTTTGAAAACATCATTGAAAGTTGGGATCCTTGATGAAACGAGTTTCAAGGATCAAAAGTCATACCTCAATGAAGCTAATTCTTCAATTTGATGAATAATCTCCACTCAAAACGTCACACCAAACTCTTCCTAATTTTGGACTTCAATGGAGTCTTGGCAAATTTTTAAGGTATTTTCGGGTATTGATTTTGAAGAATGAAATCTTCTAAGTGTTAAAGTCTTATAAACACTTGTAAAATATCCAAAAGACCCTTAGTGAACCACTAAACCTTCAGTTTAGAATTGGGTGAAATTACAGTTTCACCCCTAGACTTAACTTTGAACTGTACGCAGGACAATTGGCACCATTGACAGGACAGTCACGGACCGTTTGTCCAAAAACGGACCATTCTGTCCCTCCGTCGATTGGGTCAGAGGCTGGATGTGGTTCCTCAACCTTTCCTAGCCTAAGTCCCAACCTACGGGACCATCGATGGACCGTCCTTGGACCTACAGACCGTCCTTTGGTCTGTGGTCTTTGGACAAGGTCTCTCATCGATAGACAGTCCATCGATGGGATGTAGGCCTGCTTACGGGATGTCTTGTCCTCCGCCGATGTGTTCAGAGGCTTGGGACAGGTAGATTATCCACCTAGTATAAAAACCTATCCACGCCCCTCACCCACGGACCGTTGACCAGCCCACTGGCCGTCGATTGGCTTCTGTAGGTGAGGCTGCCTTGGGCACTCTTGTCCTCCGACATAGGTCCTTCCTCAAGGACCCTTTGTTTGTCCTTAGGGATGTTTTCCCGGACGTTTCCAAATCAAACATGAACTTATACGAATTTAGGGAATTTAGGACACCTCACATAAATTTCACTCAAAACGAACACGTAAAACTCGACAAAACATTCCTAGACACACAAGGTCATTTCTAGGCAGATCTTTCGAATGCCATGGACGTTCTTGAGTGTTTGACCTCCAAACTTGTCTAAACTTTACACACTACATATTCACATCATATTAGACTCATTTAAGACCTCAAAACCACATTAGATACACATAAACACATAGGCCCTCACATGAGACACTTAGGTCACTTAGTTGTCGAACGTCTTGGTTGACCCTTGATGTTTGGCTTTCAATGCACCTAATACTTTAGCTACTACATCAATACAACATTATATACATATAAAGGAACTTATAGCGTGGCCTTTTTTCTTCTTCCTTCTTAATTTGATGTAATGTAAACACATTGTATGTCCTTCTTTGGTGACCTTCAATTTCCTCTAATGTTTCCCTTTTCATGAACATTGCTTGTAGGACTTGGAGATTCTTTGCTTGACTCCGTGTGAATGGTCTTGATGGGTACATGCCACTCATGTTAGTGTCATCTATTCTTCCCATGCTATCACTTTGAGTGCAAGTACGAAAGATGTATCTTCAGATGGTAGAAAATGGAGATTAGAGCTGTGTAATTTCATTTATTTTGCTCTACTTATGATAATAGTGTCACAGGTTCATCATATTTGTTAAATAGTATTTGATAAAACTTAAGAAAGAAGTGTAAAGACATTTGACTTTAGTGTGATGATAAGTTCTTTTATGGTTTTGAGCTTGATAATGAGTATGGTTCAATTATAAGCAAAGGATATGAGAAAGTAAATGGAGAGGTGGTCAATCACAATCTAAGATACATTAATTCCTAAAAATCTTGAATTTATGAGCTAATATTGATAGATAAAGAGACAGGATTACACAGTTGGATTCAAATTCAAGTTTTTCATGATGAGTTTAGGATTGTGGTAGCGTGTTTTGTCAAGGTATGAATTGGTAAGGTAGGAAATGATCGATTGTATTGAGTATGAAACATTTGAAAAGGCTTTAAAATAATTAGATTAGTAAATTTGATTACTTTTGATTGTTATACCTAAAGGGGGTTTTTACGGAATGTCTTGGTATAGCTGATAAGGTAGAAATATTATGGGTTTTTGATCAAATGATAAGATTGGTAAGCAAGTAATTATAACGGAAAAGAGTCTGGTGTATTGAAAAGTTCAAGGTATTAAAAATTTGTGTCATGAAAAAAAATATTAATTAAGAAAAGTGAAGGAATAAGACCTTTTGTATAAACCCTTGTATTGTAGATGAAAGATTTATTAGTTGTTGCCTATGAGTTTAGATATGACTGAGAGATGTGAACTTGTTAGACACTAACTTACTTAGAGTTTATCAGTGACTTTGTGAAGATTAAATTTTTGTTTGTGTGACAAACAATTCAAGTGGAAGATTCTGCATCATTATGTGGGGCTAGATTTTTCAAATTTTGGTAGGTGGCTTATGAATGCACAAAAATATTAATGAAGATTTTGAGGGGATAGAAATTATTTCATTGATGAGACTACATAGAGTATTATGATGTATTACACAAGCGTTTGATGGTGAGTAGAGGTTATGAGCTTATAGTATATATAGGATTATTGGAGTGACTAAGAATTTCTATGATTTTTAGAATGACTTATTTGACAATTTGAAATTAGTAGTTGTAATATTGTAGTGAAAGTTTGTGTGAGGTTGACTTTGGGTGTGATTCAATGTTCCCTCAATTGGAAAGTACTATTAGTTTGGAATTAGTTCTATCAGTTTTAAGTGTGATTAGTATCTATCAGGAGATGCTTAAATGGAATGTTAAGAAACCATAGTTCGAAATCTTGGAGACTATAACGTGTTTGCTAAGAAGACCTTGATACTAGTGACAGTGTGAAAGTAAGGAAAATGGTTGGTGAGGTTATGATATTTGTTAGTACTAAAAGTGTGGCTTTGGTAAAGTACTGTGAGAAGTATGTAGGGTTTGGTAAATCCAGTATATGTAAAATTGTAATGGAGATCAGACTGGTTAATTTTGGGTGGCTAAAAAAAATTAAAATTGAGGGATGTAATCAGATCAATGAAAATATTGATATGGGCATTATGGAGAAAGTATCTATTGTTGTTTGACTTTGATTCCGTATATTCTTATGTTGACCACCTACTTCGTCCCGGACATGATTTGGAGTATGATTCATTGCATATGTCCACGCGTGTTTTTACATTTATGGGTGAATTCCTAGTGGTGGATTGGATGTACCAATTCTATGATGTCCTCTTGATAGAGTAGGATCCTTTGATAAACTTGGTCATTTCATTTATGATAAACTCAATATGTCTACAGAAAAAACCTTGCTTTTAAGAACTTATGTAAGAGCTACTATGAAGAGTTACAATTGTCTAAGAGAGTAGTTAGAGGTTCTATATTTTGAAGTATATCGCTTGTTGGGTGTTTATTTTCATTTCCTTCTTTGGGTTAGATAAGTTTGATTCTCCCTTGATGGGTACCCAATGTCTAAAGATCATATTTTTATAACTTGAGCTAGTGAAAAGATTGTGATGTAAAAAAAAATTATGATATGATATGGGACAATATGTGCATTATGAGTGTCTGGTAGTTGATTAAGGCTCACTTATGATTGTAGTCAGTATTGATTCTGATGGTGAACTTGGTTATCTGAGAAAAGATTTGTCATGATAACGGTGTAAAGGTCCAGTAAAATTCAGTTAAGATTGGGTTCATGGGTTAGTCTGTGGCTTACTAAAAACTCTTGATTTATAGACCTTCCAAAGTTTAATTTTAAAGTTTAATTCTTAGTATATGATTTTGATGGATTGGTCTTAAGGAGGAGCTCACTTACAGAGATGAACACCGGCTGATAGGTTCATAACTTAAACTTTTGGTAAGCAGTTATTCTTCCTTCTTCTTTCTTATGTTTGAGAATGAACATGATTTTATTGGTGGATAATGTAATGAACCGGAAAGTCAGTTTTAAATTCTTTTGTAAGATTGCAATTTCATTCCTCCCGGTAGTTTTTATGAGTAACTTATAATTAGTAGTGAAGTTAGTTTGAGAATTTTAAACTATTTTTTTAACTAAAGTTAACTAGTTGTTGGGTAATTGTAAATAAATGACTTAAACGATAGTTAATGGGCTAAAGTGTTTATTTATTTAAGACCCTATACTATTTGTCTAATATATAATAAAATAACAAATTTTAGTTAATATTTAATGGGTCAACTTTATAATTTACTTGACCTATATATGAAAACAAACTATTAGGGTTAAGATTTTTTTTAAGTTCATAATTTACAAAAGATAAAGGGGGTCAGGACTTATATGCGGCATCGACGGCGGCATTCAGGTGAGAACTTCAAATAAAAATTCAATGCATTAAATGTGTATTATAATTTCTAGGATATGAACAAATTAGGTATTGATTGTAGAGGAAATATAATATTATATTGTTGGCGAAGAGCAAAGCAAATTAATTGTTGTTGTTATTGTGACATGTATTACTATTTTTGTGTCAACTTAAGGACAATCATAAACCAATAATTATGTGGTGAGGGAGGATTATAGATTAATAGTATCACATTGTGTCAGGTAACTGGGCATTCATCTTGATGACATTAATTGTCCATGATTAGATAAATATTGGATAATTATTTTATAATAAAATAAAGGGAGATTGTATAGTGTTTGAAGTATGGATGGATAGTTGTTTTCTTTAGAGATTTAAGCTACTGATTCTCATTTTCTTTAGGGTCCTTCTTTTAGTGTATTGTATTCCTTGATTATCAATTAACTTTTATATTTTGAGAAATCAAGACTTAGCCTTAGACCTGAAATTTGGAAATATGCGAACTGATATATTAAACTTGATTATAAATTGAGTGAGCTTTTGGGTCTAGGCTATACATGTGTGATATGAGTGTTGTTAGTCTTAAAATCTTATTGTGAATATGTTCTTGAATAGATTGCATTGATTTGAGAGCTCAAAAAAAAGGGAAGGCTCAAGTCTCAAAGTGACTGTTTGATTATTTGAGTCAAGTGGATTTGTAATCCCTTATTAAGTGTGTGGAATTCATGTATATCCTAGTGGTATATGCTTGGGAATTTTAGGTTGACTTGTCTTGATGGGATAAGACGAGTGTCATCATGTCCATTTTTTGGTTGTAAAATAGTATGTGTTTACGAGAATATTCTTTCAACAATACGACAACATCATCATCATTGGTACTTTACTCTCAAAGCACCCTTAGACATTTGCATAGATTTCATAAGAAAATGCATAAAACCATAATTTACCTCTTGAGGTTCAAAACTCACTTTAAATCTTCAATACATAGAAAACATAGGTTAGATATGTATTTAATCATAATTCCATGTAAATATTGCGATACATGCTCAATTTCATAAAACTCTTTATTTACAATCAACATGATTCAAAATGTGAAACATTGGGGTTACATGGGTTCATGTTAATCATCATAAAACCATCATATTTCATCAATTCATGCATGAGATATCATAACTCAATCATTTAAATTGACTTTGAACAGAACCCATGACAATTCAAGAAAACCTCAACTCAATTAGAGATTTCTAACTTTGAAAATAGAGAAATTTGGCAACTCTGTGGATGAAAGGAATCCATTGGTTAAACTATCCTATCTCAAATCCCAATGCTTAAATTCGATGGAGGAATTGAGGCTTGACCTTGATCCTAGATTGAGCCCTTTCTTCTTCTTTAAGTTCTAGAGAGAGAAATATTTGAGAGGAAGAAATTTGGGATTTCTTTTGGGTTTTGGAACTAAAGACTTGCATTGGTGAGTTTTGGAGTTAAAATGACTTATATAGGGGTCCTAGGCTTGGGTAAAACAACATAGCTTTAACATAATTAAAACGGGAAAAACCATTTAACCCTTAACTAGCAGTGGATTGCCTCACCACCATGTGGAGCTCCACAAGCCATGGTCCCTACCACGAGTGGTGGTGGCCTCTATGGTATTTGACTAGTGGATAGGTTGCCGCCCCCTTAAAAACAAAGTTAGGACCACGACCCCTCCCATGATCGTGATGGCTTACATAATATGTCTAGTCGCTCGTGGGAAGGGTCTTCTTTTGGGTGCAGTGTAGCCTAGACACTACCTAGAAATTAAGGAACCTCACCAAAACTCGTGGTCCTCACCATGAACCGTCATTGTGGTCGTGGGAAGGTAGGCAGTGCTTGGTGAAGGCTAGGATGCGCAAGCTCCCTTCCTTGGCCTTTGCCCTCACTTTTCGAGGCTTACTATGGAGATTTGTGAGATAGATATTTGTCATCTCAATGGTGCTTCTTACTCCTATTTATGATCATGTCCTACTTTAGAGATAACATCTTCTGAGACTTGTTTACTTCTTTCAAATATATTGAATACATTAGAGGCTCATAAACGGGACTACCAAGTATTGGGCATTTAGTTAATTGATTTATTATTCGGATTGGTAATTATTTGTTTAACTTTTAGTTTCATTTTATTTCCGTACTTTGTCATAATGGTTGAGTTTTAGGCTGACTAGTCTTGGTGAGATAAGATGAGTGACACCACATCTTAGGTCGTGACAATATCACAAGTGTTGATTCCTTCTTTTGAATATAATGTCTATAAGAAATAACCTCTCAACACCACAAAAGGTAGCTAAAGTCTGTGTACATCTTACTCTTACAAGCTCACACTTGGGATTACACTCGGTTTTTAGTCGACGTCCTTAGTGTGGTTTAGAGGGCCTTTACATTTATGTAGACACACCTATCCTTCCTTATATTATTTTGGACTTTTTGTTTGACTTCTTATATATTTCACTTGACAATAAAATTCAAGAATTTCATTAACTTCTATAAGGGGTTAGTTTTCAGTGGGCCAGACCTTATATATGTATATCCAAACAATCCATTCTTCTTTTATTGTTAACACATATCAAACCTTTTAAGATATATGATTAAATAGTATAAAGAGATTCTTATATGTTGTACCATATTAAAATGTTCTTGGAGTTCCCTAATGAATACATGTTGTATTTTTTGTCCTCGGGTTAGTCAAATCCAATAAAAGTTTGCTGGATGGAGCGAGATCAAGATGCTCACCCCAAAAAGAAGGTTGCAGATGAAATGGAGTTTGCCGTGCAGTGCTCTAAATGTTTCAAATGGAGCTACATACCTACAGAGGATAGGTATGAAAAAATAAGGGAACACCTATTGGAATGTCCTTTCTACTGTGAAGATGCTCGTGAGTGGTGTCCTAGTATATCATGTGACGATATACCAGATATAACTCAGAAAGAAAAAAAATATGGGCATTTGATAAGCCTAGTATTCCTCAGCCTCCTTCGGGATGGAAACGAATCGTAAAAATAAGAACAAGAGGCACCCAGTTTTCTGATGCGTAAGTCTTGCATTTTCTTCACTACCTAGAACAATTAGACTAATGTACAAATACATATTTCATGGTTCTTTGATTTTTGTTGTTATGATTTTCAGGTATTATGATTCGCCTACTAGAAAAGGATTTCGTTCCATACCAGAAGTTAAAAGGTATGTTAGTTTTTTCAAGTTCAATTAGATTTACAAAACATATTTCTTTTAATTTCCAAATCCTTTCTTGGGTTGGTATAAATTTTTGAAGTCATAATTTAAAATGTGTAATTCATTTGTCTTTTATGTTTTCTCCATATTGACTTATGATGGTATTTATTCCCAGGTACTTGAAGCAACATCCGGAGTATGCATCACAAGGCGTAAAGCTGGAACAGTTTTCATTTAAGACCCCAAGATCTCTACAACAAGATTATTCTAAGAAGCGTAGTCCAACGCCTCCAACACCTTTAGATGATATAAATGGTGCTAATGTTGGTATGTCTATGTGTATGTGTATGTGAATTCAAATTACTTACTTGCGGCATGCATGAAAAATATTTTTTTTTACCTTACAAATATAATTAGAGATATTCATATCATTCATTCAATAGAAAATGCATTTAGTAAAATTTAACATATGATGATGATGAAAAATAGGAGAATATTTGTTACTGAGTGTGATTCTAGTTATATTTGAATCTTGCTTAGGACTTAAATTCAACCGAAGAATCGGTGGCATGTATTTTTAAGTACAAGGTGGAAAATCTATCAGTGGTGTATCTTCTCATGCTATTGGGATCCAAACTGCATGAAGCAGTTGAGATGAGGGATGCCATTTTAGAAAATTTTGAGAAAATATTCGCATTATAGAAGGTGCAATACTTGTCTCTGGAAGGAAGAATAAAAGTCAACCACTAGAACTAAAAGTCAACGTACCAAAACTCAATAAATCATCAAGTCTAAGAAGATGGGATGCAACCCCGAAAGCTAAACATAAATAAATTCCTAAACGTCTAGTCTGAGTCCGAAAAGAATGGACTAAACAAGATGAAGGATCAATGGAAGCCAAGAACTGGTTCACCCTGGAATCCAGTCTGGTCAGAAGCCACCTAAAGATGCCCTGTACTCAACAAAGAAAGAGAAAGTGCAATATTAGTACTCAAAACAACAGTATACTCATAGGATCATGCGGCTACTTCAGTAAGCGTAATATAAGCAACTCGTGTTATCCCATATATGTGTCAAAACGTATCACCTGGTCCATTATATGTTTTGATATGTGACACCCAATCCAGTCAGCACAATCACACTCATAAAAACAATGTACATAGTAACACAGTCAAGAAACAAGTTCATGGCATCTATTATTCATGCACATTCATTTCTCTAGATTCGGTTCATGTCTCCCTATCCACATACGCGCATGCATACAATGAAACAATTAACAAGCATATATAACATAACAAGAATTCGAACTATCACCTACCTCGAAACCAAGCCTGATAATCCTATGACACTTGAGTCTTCCCTTTCTGAAGTCTTTCATCTTGTTCTACATCTAAAACAAGTAATTAACACAAGGATCAATAAACAATGCCTTCTTTACCCAAATTATATCAAAATATCAACCTAAGGCCAAACCCATGATCCTAATATTTAACTATGGTTTTTCCTATCATTAATCTATGGGCAAAAACCCTACCCTAATTATAATTTACAAGGATTCTAAGTTCTAAGAATTGATTTATGGATTAGGGGAGTAATTAGCTTACCTTTAGTGTAGAAATCGTGGGAATTTGATAAGAAACGTCCATGGGTTGTCCCTTCCCACTAAAGAATGAAATTTTGCTGAAAATAGCAATTTTATTATTTTTCCAAGATTTAAGTCGCGACTGTCCCACCACAGCGGGACCCATCCCGCCACAACGTCCCCGTCCTGGTGTAAAACTACCTTTCACACCATCAGAATTTGAGTTCCAAGCTCCCATTTTACAACACACCTTCAATCTTGGACGTTCTAAAACTACCTTTCACTCCAAGATTAGTTTCAGGTGTTCTACTTGCACGAATTCGATTTCGTTAAACCATACGAGATATTAACATCTTGACTATCCCTCACGTGATCAAACTCATAATTAAATACCCCATCCATTACCGAATTACCCTAGACCTCTCCTGACTCAAATTCTGTCCAATTCTAGCCTAGGCTAGAAATTTCCAAGTTACTTTTTAGAAGTTTTTTTCCCCCAAATCCCTTCCCTATTAGATTTTCCATAATGACGGTAAGAGGTCCTTACGAGGTGGAACCTATTCTTCAAGACTTCTTAATGACTAGGAAATTGGTGAGGTGGTGGAGCTCTAAAAACTGATAAGTGGGTTCCCTGGGAGCATTTGATGGACCATGCCAGAACAAATAATAAATCTATTAAGTTGTTGAATTAGAAGGAGGGACATGAAAAGTCAAAAAGATAGTGCAGATCGATCAATTCCAACATGTACTTGGTGGACCATATGAAAAGAAAAGAACCGGGATATAGATGAAGAGATTCAAGTAGTGTATTAATATGAGCATTATAAGAATCTCTGATATTTATTTTTCTTCTAACGACTTTTTGGAGGTAACCAGCATAGCCCTCAATGCTGAGGAATACAAAATATTACCAATCTCAAATGTTGTCTGAGAGAAAGGTAAAAGAATAAATATTCATCATTAGGATACTACTTTTTACTCCCCCTCTAGCTATATATAATATACATAACACTTATATGATCAATTTGGATTATAAGTTTGACATATCTACTATGTGCTCTAAATATCTTGTGACAAGTTTTGTATATCATAATCTATTATTGTGATAGTTAATTCTATCTCAAGTGTCCCTCTGGATGGAAGTAGTTGCTTTCTTGGTGAACCTGATGCTGCCCCACTACATGTACCGGATTGTGACTCTTCGAAGAGATCTAGACTGATGGAATCTCTTTTCTGTGAGCTTATGTCTATGATGCCCGAAACAAAAAAATATGGTTTCTAATGACTATATATATATATATATGTGTATGTGTGTTGAGGATTTATGATTCATTCAAAAAACTTATTTCATGTGTTTAAGTTTAGCTGAAAAATGAAAATATTTTCCAAAGATAGAAGGATTGTTTTTGTTGTTGAAGAATAGTGGTATTGCTGAAAATTTGATACTAGCCAATTATGGTTATGTATGTTTGCATCAGTACTTGAATACATTGTATAATTTTCATACTCAATACCCCTTCACATAGATTAATTTCTCCCCTTTCTGCTTTTGATTATTAAACGTTTATCTTTTTCGTAGTAAAAGCTTACTCGCTAATACATGTAAGTCATGTGTTTGAATATACACTTCTTTCACTTAACCATGCACGTTAAGCAACATGTTTATATTTTTATTTCATTAAGGGTGTGTTTTGTACAAAGGAAATGTTTTTCAATTTTCTCATGTTCGGTTGGGACAAAAGTTTTGGAAAATGTTTTCTAAATCAACTCATTTTCTTTAAAATTAAGAAAAATTACTTCCCTTCAAAAGTTAAGGCAAACATTTTCAAACAGTCTCGTTCAAATTCAAATTACATTTCTTTTTAAAAAAAACATCAATTTCTAAAAAAAAATTTCAATTTCAAATTATTTTTTTTTCACCCAGACCTCCCCAACCCACCCAACCCCCCCAAACAAAACTACCCTTGACCACCCCCCCACTCCCAAAAAAATTAAGTTTGTTTTTTTAAAAAAATATTTTCGACTTCAAATTTTTATTTTTTCACCCCTACCTCGATCCCTGCCCCCAAATGACCACCTCCAACAGAAATTCTCATTTAGTTTTTTAAAAATATAGTCAACTTCAAAATTTTGTTATTTCACCCCTAACCCCACCCACCCGCCCCCCACGCCTTGCCAGCCCCCACCCAAAAAAAATATTTTATAATATATTTTCAACTTAAATTTTTTTTCACCCCTACACCCTCCCCAAAAAATATTAATTTTTTTATTAAAAAATATTTTCAATTTCAAAATTTATTTTCTACTCTAGTAAAAATAAAAGATATTTCTCAAAAATATTTTTTCATTCATAAATTAAACACTAAAAATCATTTCCTAAAAATATTTTCAACTCACCAACCAAACATGAGAAAATAAGTTATAAATCTACTTTTTTTCCAGGAAAACATTTTCCGTCATACCAAACACACCCCACACCCTAAATCACTTGACCATGGAAAGTTGTATTGGCTTGCAGGGGCTGCTTGACAGTGTTAAAAATAAGACATGTGCTAGGCCCCCAAGTTTAAGGGAATAGTTGTAAGTTTTATTTTTTAAAGGCAAATATTAAATACTATTTGTAGAAAAAGTAAATTTTCATTAGAAATGAAGAAATTTGACATACTTTGAGTGATATATCTCATGAAAAATAATTTAAAATTATAAGTGCTATATTATCAATTGAAAACTACAAGAAATTAATTACATAATACTCATCAACAATTTAACTTTAAGGACCCATTTGAGCTGCCCAGTGGTTTGGAGTGAAATCTGAGTAAGTCAGGTTTTGCCATGTTTTAAAATTGATCCTAGCTAAACTATGCAAAATTTTCTAGCTGCTGAGGTAAATCTTTAAGAGTAGCCTATAATTAATATAATAGTGTGTGCTTTCTTCACATATTGTATAAAATTAGTATACGTATGCATGTGTTTTGCGGATATTTTAAAATGTAATCATTTTTAAACTTAGAAATAACTATTACAAATTATTATTTTTTGAGCAAAAAAGTGCATGTGTAATCATATATCAAGTTTTAATTTAATAATATACATTTAATGCTAACAAAATTTTACCCTAATTTATGTGTAATGAATGTATGTTCTTCAAAAACACCAAATGTTATCCTAATAACTTTTCCTTCTTCTAATACAATGAAGATTAATAACATGTGTATTATATGTTTGATTGATATTTTTTTCTGTTAATTAAATTATAAATTCATAGATCAATCTAAAATGCAGTATTTAATATTTTGTTTCTACTTGTAGCTAAAATTTAAATATAATTTACATAGCATGTTACAAATATTTAAGCACACTCCTCTCTCGTTTAATCCTTCAAAATAAGATGATTTTCATTTAATCTAAATACAATTTCATAAAATAAGAATGCACAAAGTTACTGAATTAGTGCCACATAAAAATAAATTATCAAATTAATATTATATCACATAAAAAATAAATTATTTTAAATTCAAAAAAAAAATATTGAAAGATGAATAATATTGATCATCTTTCACTCCTTTGATTTATTATAAGTCTCTTCTTTTTATTTTATGGATAGTCTTTCTAAATATGTGTAGATTTTATTATTTAATAAATAAGTATAACTTAACAATGACAAATAATTTTGAAATTTAGTTTCAAAAACTTTTAAATTGATTTCATAGAAATAGTTAATATATTAGTTTTAATATTAATTATATAAAATTATAAGTTATAAGCACCATTAACGTGATATTATGAGTATTACGTAAAAATGCTTATGACAGTTCACTTTAAATCTATTCTAATTAAAAAATTAAAATATAATAATATTAATTATTATATTGAAGAGACAATTCAATTTTTTAAAAATAAGATAATTGAATGTTTGCAATGTGGTACGTTTCATTATTGTATAACTTCAATGCTTCATTGCTATAATTGATGAGTTCACAATGAGTAGACATATTGTAACGAAATATGTACGCATTTAGAAAATTATTAATGATCATCTAAAACTATCATCATGTATAAGATTTTCATTTTGATAAATAATCATCTTCTTCTCCTTCTTTTTGTCCTTCTCCTTCTTAGTCTTTTACAAATATTCATACGATTTTTCTTATAGCATCAAATAATATACATATACGCCCCCGAAGAAAAGAAGAACTGAAACACAAATAGCATTACACAATTGAAGAAGAATAGATCCATTAATTTCTTAGTTGAATTTAGTTATGTATATATAGAAAATCTAGATAATGGGTAGAGCAGTTGTAACGACCTGTTTAGTCGTTTTGAGCAGCAGATTTTATTTCTGGAAAACTGGCTGAGACGACGGACCCCACGACGGACCGTCATGGGCACGACGGACCGTCGCAAGGTCTTGTTTCAAAACACTTAGAAATTCTGAAATTTGGGTACTGAAATCGACTCTCTGAACTTCGTGACGGAATGGCAGGACAGACCGTCACAGGCGTGACGGGCCGTCACAGATTCTTTAGTGGAAATCGAGTCTCTGAACTTTGCGACGACCTGCAGGACGGACCGTCGCAGGCACGACGGGCCGTCACAGACTGCGTAATCCCAGTCTGGGTCGGATTTCCTTAAAGGTTTTAAGGGACGTGTTGGACTATTCTTGCCTTAATTATAAAGTTAGTAGGTTAATGTTAATAAGTCTAATTACTTGGGGGTTAAAAGAGGTAACCTTAAGTTAATTAGTGGGTTATTATTGGCATCTTTTATTCTTAATTATGTGCTAATTAGGGTAAACGAAAGAGGGTTTGAATAAGAAAAATAGAAAGAACAAGAGAGAGGATCGATTGAACGAGAGAGGAGAAACGAAGAGGAAAACACAAAGCTTGGGAATTTGCTTGCTTGATCAATAATCTTCGGTGGAGGTAGGTTATGGTTTTTACGATATTCGTAGTAAACTCTTAATAGCGAATGATATGTATTTATAGTATTGTAAACCCTGCTATGTGCTTAATTGTATGCTTGCATGAATGTGATTATATAATTGTGATTATATAAGCATGATGAAGTTATTGAATCCCAAATCTTGAAAAACCCTAATCTCTTTGTTAATGATGATGCCTTGGTATAAGAGAAGGCTTGAATGAACTAAAGTAGTGAGATTAGGGGATCGGGTGCCACGTTCCGGTACCAAGATAGAAATAGAGGATCGAGTGCCACGTTCCGGTACCAGGATAGAATGAGGATCGGAGTGTCACGTTCCGACACCAGGATAGTATATGGATCGGGTGCCACGTTCCGGCACCAGGATAGTATATGAGGATCGGAGTGTCACGTTCCGACACCAGGATAGTATATGGATCGGGTGCCACGTTCCGGTACCAGGATAGTATATGAGGATCGGAGTGTCACGTTCCGACACCAGGATAGTATATGGAGTGGAGTGTCACGTACCGACACGAGAGGAATAAATATAATGAATCTTGAAATATGTTAATATACTCAGTTTAATGAACCTATTTCCCAAATGAGTATGGTATTGAGGCTTGAGTCCTCATGTGTGAACTTGACAGTAACTGTTAATGATATAGTACTTGTTGTTGCTACATGTTGAGTATCATAGTTTATTTTATGATATTACTTGGTATATACTGTTTTCTATTTTGAGTTGGCCGATGATATCTACTCAGTACTCGTGTTTTGTACTGACCCCTACTTTTACGTTTTCTTTCTTGTTATTTGTGGAGTGCAGCAAACGTGCCGTCGTCTTCAACTCAACCGAAATTCTAGCCAGTCTTCGTCACATCGGATCTTCAGGGTGAGCTAACGCTTCTATCTTGGACTGGACTTTCTTCCTCATGTCTTGATTCCTTGAAGTTCCGGCATGGACTAGCTTTTTATTTATTTTAGCTTCTTAGAATACTCTTAGTTAGTAATTTGATCATAGATGTTCTTGTGGTGATGACTTCCAGCTTTTGGGGAATAATAGATACTGAATTGGTTTTTATTTATGAGTTTAAGTCTTCCGCATTATTTTCTGTTGATATTACATTGAAATGTTAAGGTTTAGATTGGTTGGTTCGCTCACATAGGAGGGTAAGTGTGGGTGCCAGTCGCGGGTCGGTTTTGGGTCGTGACAAACTTGGTATCAGAGCATTAGGTTCATTGGTCTCATCACACAAGAACGAGTCTAGTAGAGTCTTGAAGAACGGTAGGGGGACGCCTTTACTTTTCTTTGAGAGGCTATAAGACTTTAGGAAAATTCCATTCTTTCTTTATTTCTTTCGTTCTACTACTTGAAACCAATTGGTATCTAGGTCATACAAATTGGTATTTGACCATGTTCACTCTATTTCGCAGATGGTTAGAACTAGAGCAACGACTGCACCAACACCAACACCGGCAAGATAAGAAACGTCTGAGCCAGCCACTGGGGCTGTGGCTCGAGGAAGAGCAGTGGCAAGAGGCCGTGGTAGAGGTCGTGGGAGGACGTCCTCTAGAGGAAGAGGACGAGCACCTAGTCCATCTGATGCTAGGGCGGTGACTCCTCCACCGACTGAGGAGGTAGTAAGAGAGGGTGTGGAAGGGGAGAATGAACAAGTGAAAAATGAGGAATTGCCACCCCAACCTACCCCAGAGATGATCAATCAGGTTCTTGCTTATCTTAGCGGGTTATCTGATCAGGGTCAGGCACCTCCAGTGTTTTCTGCACCAACACCTCCGGTTTCAGAGGTGCGACATGCCGCTGCTGGGGCTCCCCGCATGGATGCCTCATTGGAAATATGCACGTTTCCTCGTCTGACTACAGGACCAATAATGACAAATGATCAGCATGAACTTTTCAGTAAGTTCTTGAAATTGAAACCTCCAGTCTTCAAGGGTGCTGAATCTGAGGATGCCTACGATTTTCTGGTTGACTGTCATGAGCTACTACACAAGATGGGTATAGTAGAACGGTTTGGTGTTGAGTTTGTGACTTATCAGTTCCAAGAAAATGCCAAAATGTGGTGGCGGTCACATGTAGAGTGTCAACCAACAGAGGCACCACCTATGACTTGGGCCTCATTCTCTAGCTTGTTAATGGAGAAGTATATCCCCCGAACTTTGAGGGATAGGAAAAGAGATGAGTTCTTGAGCCTAGAGCAAGGTAGGATGTCGGTTACTGCTTATGAGGCTAGGTTTCGCGCACTATCCAGATATTCCACCCAACTTTGTTTCAGTCCACGAGAGCGGATTCGCTGTTTTGTGAAGGGGTTGAGGTCAGAGTTGCGGATTTCAGCCTTACAGGTAGCAGCTACAGCGAAATCCTTTCAGGAAGTGGTAGACTTCGTAATAGAGGTAGAAGGAGTAAAGCTAGATGACTTCACTATGGCGTCAACACCAAAAAGGTTTCGAAAGGGAGGTGAGTTTAATGGTTCTTATTCTAGAGGACAGGGTTCCGGAGGTTACTCAGTCCGACCAATTTAGTCTTCACTACAAACTGTAGTTGAGGGTCCACCTCATACCGGTCACAACTTCTCTGAGAGGCTGATGCTTGAACCCAGAGAATGTTATGGATGTGGGGAGACTGGACACATTAAGAGGTATTGTACAAAATAGAGTTACAGACCTCCAATGGTTAGAGGTAGAGGTGGTTATGGAAGAGGCCGTCATCCTGGAGGACGTGGTGGCCGAGGTAATGGTGGTCACCAAAACGGACGGGGTGATGGGCAAACTGGAGCCACTACGTCACAACATGGTAGGGGCAACGAGCAGACAGGTTATAGGGCCCATTGTTATGCTTTCCCTGGGAGATCTGAAGCGGAGGCATCTGATGCTGTCATCACAGGTAATCTTTTGATTTGTGATTGCATGGCTTCTGTATTGTTTGATCCTGGATCCA
The DNA here is from genome assembly GCA_027705065.1 of Solanum peruvianum. Classification (NCBI taxonomy): domain Eukaryota; kingdom Viridiplantae; phylum Streptophyta; class Magnoliopsida; order Solanales; family Solanaceae; genus Solanum; species Solanum peruvianum. The sequence goes on along the minus strand of JAKWJD010001761.1, from coordinate 6,895,342 downwards.
CATTTTCTTATGTATCTTCCTCATTTGCTAATGGTCTAAATTTACATTGTGAATTACTTGATATGCCTATTCGTGTTTCTACTCCGGTGGGTGAGTCTGTGATAGTTGAAAAGGTATATAGGTCTTGTTTGGTGAATTTTGTGGGGAGCAACACTTATGTAGATTTGGTTATCTTAGAAATGGTTGACTTTGATGTAATTCTGGGTATGACTTGGCTTTCTCCGAATTTTGCGATCTTGGATTGTAATGCTAAAACTGTGACGTTAGTGTGGGAGGGCGACTACACTTCCAATCCGGTTCGCATCATGTCCTTTCTTCGTGCTAAGAAGATGGTTAGTAAAGGTTGTTTAGCTTTCTTGGCACATCTCAGGGATGACACTACCCAAGTACCTTCGATTGAGTCGGTTTCGGTAGTCCATGAGTTTTTGGATGTGTTCCCTGCAGATCTTCCTGGTATGCCACCGGATAGGGATATTGACTTCTGTATTGATCTTGAACCGGGTACTCGCCCCATTTCCATACCCCCTTATAGAATGGCTCCCGAGGAGTTAAGAGAGTTAAATGCCCAACTTCAAGAGTTGTTGAGCAAAGGCTTCATTAGACCAAGTGCATCTCCTTGGGGTGCTCCGGTTTTGTTTGTGAAGAAGAAGGATGGGAGTTTTCGGATGTGCATAGACTACCGGCAGTTGAACAAGGTAACTATTAAGAACAAGTATCCTCTTCCTCGCATTGATGACTTGTTCGATCAGTTACAAGGTGCTTGTGTCTTCTCTAAGATTGACTTGAGATCCGGTTATCATCAATTGAAAATACGGGCAACGGATGTGCCAAAGACTGCTTTTCGAACCAGGTATGAGCATTACGAATTTGTAGTGATGTCTTTTGGTCTTACGAATGCCCCTGCTGCCTTCATGAGCTTGATGAACGGGATTTTTAAGCCATATATGGATCTCTTTGTAATCGTATTTATTGATGATATACTGATATACTCTAAAAGTAAGAAGGAACGCTTGAGACCTACATCTCCTCCCATACAGTGCCTCAAATGGGGCCATATCAATACTTGAGTGATAGCTATTATTGTATGAGAATTCTGCTAAGGGTAAGAAGTTATCCCAATAACCACCAAATTCTATCACACATGCACGAGGCATATCCTCCAAAACCTGAATCGTTCGCTCAGACTGACCATCGGTCTGAGGGTGAAACGCAGTACTAAGGTCCAACCTAGTACCTAATTCAGCATGCAATGTCCTCCAAAACTTAGAAGTAAATTGCGTACCTCTATCTGATATGATGGAAAGTTGAACCCCATGCAATCGAACAATTTCTGAGATATAGAGTTTGGCTAACTTCTCTGCATTGTATGATACCTTAACCGGAATGAAGTGAGCAGACTTAGTTAATCTGTCAACAATTACCCAAATGGAATCAAACTTACCCAACGTCTTTGGATGACCAACTACGAAATCCATTGCAATTCTTTCCTACTTCCATTAAGGAATGGGCATTCTCTGAAGTGTTCCTCCGGGCCTCTGGTGCTCATACTTTACCTGCTGACAATTCGAGCATTGGGCAATAAAATCAACAATGTCACGCTTCATCCTACTCCACTAAAAATGTTTCTTTAGGTCACGATACATCTTGGTTGCGCCAGGATGTATAGAATACCCTGAACTATGAGCCTCTGTAAGAATAGTGTGAATCAAATCATCAACACGGAGCACACATACCCTTCCTTTAATTCTCAGAACGCCTTCCTCATCAATTATTGCCTCTTTAGCCTCTCCTCGTAATACCATATCTCGAATTCGGATCAGTTTCTCATCAGTAAACTGTTTACCCTTAATCTTGTCAAGAAAAGAAGATCTTGCCTCCACAAAGGCCAACAATCCTCCCTTCTCTAGTACTTCCAGCCTCATAAAGTCATTAACCAAAGTCTGAACCTCTCTAGCCAATGGACGTCTAGAAACTTGTAAGTGAGCTAGACTTCCCATGCTCCCTGTTTTTCTACTTAAGACATCTGCCACCACATTAGCTTTACTGGGTGATACAATATAGTAACATCATAGTCCTTCAGTAGTTCCATTCATTTCCTCTGTCTCAAATTCAAATCTTTCTGAGTGAAGACATACTGTAAACTACGATGATCTGTATAGACTTCACACTTAACCCTATATAGATAATGTCTCCATTGTTTTATTGCAAACACAACCGCGGCAAACTCCAAATCATGGGTCGGATAGTTACGTTCATGCACTTTTAATTGCCTGAAGCATAAGCAACCACATTTCTCTATTGCATTAGCACCGCACCCAACCCAGAATAAGATGCATACAATAAACAATGAAATTCTTACCTTCCATTGGCAAAGTAAGAAGCTTCTGAAAGCTTTCTTCACATTCGTCCGACCATACAAATGGAACATTCTGCTTAGTCAAGTTTGTCAATTGGGAAGCAACCGAAGAAAATCTCTTGACAAATCGACGGTATTAGCTAGCTAAACCAACAAAGCTCCTTACTTCTGTAACATTAGTAGGTCTTACCCAACTCTTCACTGCTTCAATCTTAGAAGGATTCACCATCACTCCATCCTTAGAAACTACGTGCCCCAAGAAGGACACTGAATCTAGCCAAAACTCACACTTGGAGAATTTGGCATAAAGCCTTTTCTCCCTCAACACTTCCAACACAATTCTCAAGTGCTCCTCATGTTCTTTCCTGCTCTTTGAGTATATCAGTATATCATCAATGAACACAATTTCAAAGAGATCTAGATATGGCTTAAATATCCCGTTCATCAGACTCATGAAAGCAGCAGGGGCGTTCGTAAGCCCAAAAGACATTACTAAGAATTCGTAATGCCCATACCTGGTTCGAAAAGCAGTCTTTGGCACATCCGCTGCCCGTATTTTCAATTGATGATAACCAGATCTCAAATCGATTTTTGAGAAGGTACAAGCACCTTGTAACTGATCGAACAAATCATCAATGCGAGGAAGAGGATACTTGTTCTTAACAGTTACCTTATTCAGTTGCCTGTAGTCTATGCACATCCGAAAACTCCCATCCTTCTTCTTCACAAATAAAACAGGAGCACCCCAAGGGGATGTACTTGGTCTAATAAAGCCTTAACCTTACAACTCCTGAAGTTGGGCCTTTAACTCCCTTAACTCTGCTGGAGCCATTCCATAAGGGGGTATGGAAATGGGGCGAGTACCCGGCTCCAGATCAATACAAAAATCAATATCCCTATCCGGTGGCATACCAGGAAGGTCTGCAGGAAACACATCCAGAAACTCACGGACTATCGAAACAGACTCAATCGAAGGTACTTGGGAAGTTTCATCCCTGAGATGTGCCAAGAAATCTAAACAACCCTTTACTAACCATTCTCTTAGCACGAAGAAAGGAGATGATACGAACTAGGGTGAAAGTATAGTCACCCTCCCACACTAGCGGATTTGTCCCAGGCTTGGCCAATGTCACAGTTTTGGCATTACAATCTAAGATTGCAAAATTTGGAGAAAGCCAAGTCATACCCAGATTTACATCGAAATCAACCATCTCTAGAATAATCAAGTCTACATGAGTATGGTTCCCCACAAAAGTCACAAAACAAGACCTATACACCTTCTCAACTATCACGGTCTCACCCACAGGAGTAGAGACACGAATAGGCATGTCAAGCGATTCACAATGTAAATTAAGACCAGTAGCAAATGAGGAAGATACAAATGAAAATGTGGAGCCATGATAAAATAATACAGAAGCCATGCAATCACAAAACAAAAGATTACCTGTGATAACAGCATCAGATGTCTCTGCTTCAGACCTCCCGGGGAAAGCATAACAATGGGCCCTATCACCTGTCTGCACGTTGCCCTACCATGTTGCGCTGCAGTAGTTCCAACTTGCCCGCCACCCTGGTTGATTTGGTGACCACCATTACCTTGGCCACCACGTTCTCCAGAATGGCGGCCTCTTCCATGACCACATCTACCTCTGACTATTGGGGGTCTATAACTCTGTTTTTGACAATATCTCCTAATATGTCCAGTCTCCCCACATCCATAACACTCTCTGGGGTCAAGCATAGTTCTCTTTGAGAACGAAGAAGTCTGGGGATAACCTCCAAACTCAGAGGAATGTTGGTTTGTCTGCGATGGACCCCCAGCTACAGCCTGTAGTGAAGACTGAATAGGTCGGGCTGGGTAACCTCCTGAACTCTGCCCTCTGGACTAAAAACCACTAAACTCACCTTCCTTACGAAACTGCTTAGATGTCGACGCCATGGTGAAGTCGTGTGGATTCACCCCCTCCACCTCTATCACAAAATCTACCATTTCCTGAAAGGATTTTGCTGCAGCAGCTACCTGTAAGGCTGGGATCTGCAAATCTGACCTCAATCCCTTCACAAAACGACGAATCCGCTCTTGTGGACTGAAGCAAAGCTGGGTGGCATACCTAGATAGTGCACGAAACTTAGCCTCACAAGTAGTAACCGACATCCTGCCTTGCTCTAGGCTCAGGAACTCATCTCTCCTCCTATCCCTCAAAGTCTGGGGTATATACTTCTCCATAAATAAGCTAGAGAATGATGCCCAAGTCATTGGTGGTGCCTGTGCTGGTTGACACTCAACATATGACCGCCACCACATTTTGGCGTTCCCCTGAAACTGATAGGTCACAAACTCAACGCCAAATCGTTCTACTATGCCCATCTTATGTAGCAGTTCATGACAATCAACCAGAAAATCATAGGCATCCTCAGATTCAACACCCTTGAAGACTGGAGGTTTCAACTTCAAGAATTTAGTGAAAAGTTCATGCAGATCACTCGTCATTATAGGCCCTGTAGTCAATCGAGGAAACGTGTCTACTACCAATGAGGCATCCACGCGGGGAGCCACAGCAGCTGCATTTTGTACTCCCGAAACCTGAGGTGCTGGTGCAGAAAACACTGGAGGTGTCTGGCCCTGATCAGATAACCCGCTAAGATAGGTAAAAACCTGGTTAATCATCTCTGAGGTAGGTTGGGGTGGTAGTTCCTCATCTTGCACTTGCTCATATTCCCCTTCCTCACCCTCTCTTACTACCTTATCAGTCGGTGGAGGAGTCACCGCCCTATTACTAGCTGGACCAGGTGTTTGTCCTCTACCTCTAGAGGACGTCCTCCCGCGACCTCTACCACGGCCTCTTGTCACTGCTCCTCTTCGAGCAACAGCCCCAGTGGCTGGCTCAAACGCATCCTGTCTTGCCGGTGTTGGTGTTGGCACAGTTGTTGCTCTAGTTCTAACCATCTGCGAAATAGAGTGAGGATGTCTGATACCAATTTGTATCACCTAGATACCAATTGGATCCAAGTAATAGCACGAAAGAAAGAAAGAATGGAATTTTCCTAAAGTCCTATAGCCTCTCAAAGAAAAGTAAAGGCGTCCTCCTACCGTTCCTCAAGACTCTACTAGACTCATTCTTGTGTGATGAGACCAACGAACCTAATGTTCTGATACCAAGTTTGTCACGACCCAAAACGAGCCGCGAGTGGCACCCACACTCATCCTTCTATGAGAGCGAACCAACAAATCTAAACCCCAGCATTTGCCAATATTTCAACCATAATTAACAAAATATAATGCGGAAGACTTAAAACTCAGTAATATAACCAATAAATAAACTTCTAAAGTTCAACAACTATTATCCCCAAAATCTGGAAGTCATCACACCAAGAACATCTATCCTCAAATTTCTAAATCTAAGAGTATTTAAGAAGCTAAAATAAGTAAAAGAGATGGTCAATGTCCGAACTTCAAGACATCAAGACGTGAAGGAGAGAATCCAGTCCGAGCTAGGAACAGTAGCTCACCCTGAAATCTGATATACTGGAGACTGGCTAGAGTTGAGGACGAGTCGAAGTCGGTGGCACATTTGCTGCATTCCATAAATAACGAAGGGAAAAATACAAGTAGGGGTCAGTACAAGGAACACGTACTGAGTAGGTATCATCGGCCAACTCAAAATAGAAAGCAATATATATCGAATAATAACATAAAATCAACTACAATACTCAAAAGGTGACAACAACAAGTACAAGAACCATCGGCCACAACACCAAGCACACCTATGAGGACTCAAGCCTCCACACCATACTCATTTGGGAACTAGGTTCTTTAAGTTTGAGTATATTACCATAATTCAAGATTCATTCTCTTTATTCCTCTTGTTTCGGAACGTGACACTCCGATCCCCTAATACTACGTGTCGGTTCGTGACACCCGATCCCCTAATACTACGTGTCGGTTCGTTACACCCGATCCCCTAATACTATGTGTCGGTTCGTGACACTTGTTCCCCTAATACTACGTGTCGGTTCGTGACACCCGATCCCCTAATACTACGTGTCGGTTCGTGACACCCGATCCATTAACCTCATTCTTTTAGTTCATCAAGCCTTCTTTTATGTCAAGGCATCATCATTAATAGGGTGGATTTAAGGTTTTTAAGATTCCACAGTATCATTATTATAATCCATCACCATTTACATAATCACAACATTCAACAACACAATTAAGCATATAGAAGACTTTACAATACCACCCAATACATATCAATCGCTATTTAGAGTTTACTATGAAATAACATAAACCATAACCTACCTCCACCGAAGAATTCGTGATCAAGCAAGCTACTTCTCAATGCCTTTGCTTTCCTCTTCACTTCTCCCTCTCTCGTTCGTTCTCCCCTCTTCTCTCTGTTCTTTCTATTTTTCCTTTTTCAAACTCTTTTTCTTTTACCCTAGTTATCATATAATTAAGTATAAAAGATGATAAAAGTAACCCACTATTTATTTCAAGGTTATCTCCTTTAACCCCCAAGTAATTAAATTATTAAACTTATCCCACTAATTTCATAATTATAAGCATGAATAGTCCAAAACGCCCCTTAAAAACTTTTAGCAGAAATCCGACCCAGTCGAGGTTACGCCACTCGTGACGGCCCGTCGTACCTGCGACGGTCCGTCTTGCATGTCCGTCACAAAGTTTAGGGACTCAATTTCAGTAAAAAGGTCTGTGACGGTCCGTCGTGGCTACAACGGTCCGTGCTGCAGTTCCGTCGTGAAGTTCAGAGAGTTGATCCCCGTACCCAAATTTCAGAGTTTAAGTGTTTTGGGACGGAGATCCTCGACGATCCTTCGTGACCATGACGGTCCGTCGTGTGGTCCGTCGACACAGTCAGTTTTTATTTTATCAAAAGTAATTCTGCTGCTCGAAACGACTAAACAGGTCTTTACACCATATGAAAAGAAAAGAACCGGATATAGATGAAGAGATTCAAGTAGTGTATTAATATGAGCATTATAAGAATCTCTGATATTAATTTTCTTCTAACGACTTTTTGGAGGTCACAAGCATAGCCCTCAATGCTGAGGAATACAAAATATTACCAATCTCAAATGTTGTCTGAGAGAAAGGTAAAAGAATGAATATTCATCATTTAGGACACTACTTTTTACTCCCCCTCTAGCTATATATAATATATATAACACTTATATGATCAATTTGGATTATAAGTTTGACATATCTACTATGTGCTCTAAATATCTTGTGACAAGTTTTGTATATCATAATCTATTATTGTGACAATTAATCCTATCTCAAGTGTCCCTCTGGATGGGAGTAGCTGCTTTCTTGGCGAACCTGATGCTGCCCCACTACATGTACCGAATGGTGACTCTTCAAAGAGATCTAGACTCATGGGATCTCTTTTCTGTGAGCTCATGTCTATGATGCCCGAAGCAAAAAAATATGGTTACTAATGACTATGTATATATATATATATATATATATATATGTGTGTGTGTGTGTGTGTGTGTGTGTGTGTGTGTGTGTGTGTGTTGAGGATTTATGAGTCATTCAAAAAACTTATTTCATGTGTTTAAGTTTAGCTGAAAAATGAAAATATTGTCCAAAGATAGAAGGATTGTTTTTGTTGTTGAAGAATAGTGGTATTGCTAAAAATTTGATACTAGCTAATTATGGTTATGTATGTTTGCATCAGTACTTGAATACATTGTATAATTTTCATACTCAATACCCCTTCACATAGATTAATTTCTCCCCTTTCTGCTTTTGATTATCAAACGTTTATCTTTTTCGTAGTAAAAGCTTACTCGCTAATACATGTAAGTCATGTGTTTGAATATACACTTCTTTCACTTAACCATGCACGTTAAGCAACATGTGTATATTTTTATTTCATTAAGGGTGTGTTTGGTACGAAGGAAATGTTTTTCAATTTTCTCATGTTTGGTTGGGACAAAAGTTTTGGAAAATGTTTTCTAAATCAACTCATTTTCTTTAAAATTAAGGAAAATTACTTCCCTTCAAAAGTTAAGGCAAACATTTTCAAACAGTCTCGTTCAAATTCAAATTACATTTTTTTTTTTAAAAAAAATCAATTTCTAAAAAAATGTTTTCAATTTTAAAAATTTATTTTTTCACCCAGACCTCCCCACCCACCCAATCCCCCAACCCCCCCCCCCCAAAAAAAAAAAAAACTACCCTTGACCCCCCCCCCCCCCGAAAGAATTAAGTTTGTTTTTTTAAAAAAAATATTTTCGACTTCAAATTTTTATTCACCCCTACCTCGATCCCTGCCCCCCCAAACGCCCACCTCCAAAAGAAATTTTCATATAATTTTTTAAAATATAGTCAACTTTAAAATTTTGTTATTTCACCCCTAACCCCCCCCCCCACACACACACACACCCTGCCAGCCCCCACCCAAAAAAATATTTTATAAATATATTTTCAACTTTAAATTTTTTTTCACCCCTACCCCCAGCCCCCTACACCCTCCCCAAAAAATATTAATTTTTTTATTAAAAATATTTTCAATTTCAAAATTAATTTTCTACTCTAGTAAAAATAAAAGATATTTCTCAAAAATATTTTTCATTCATAAATTAAACACTAAATTCATTTCCTAAAAATATTTTCAATTCACCAACCAAACATGAGAAAAAAAGATATAAATCTACTTGTTTTCCAGGAAAACATTTTCGTCATACTAAACACACCCCACACCCTAAATCACTTGACCATGGAAAGTTGTATTGGCTTGCAGGGGCTGCTTGACAATGTTAAAAATAAGACATGTGTTAGGCCCCCAAATTTAAGGGAATAGTTATAAGTTTTATTTTTTCAAAGCAAATATTAAATACTATTTGTAGAAAAAGTAAATTTTCATTAGAAATGAAGAAATTTGACATATTTTGAGTGATATATCTCATGAAAAATAATTTAAAATTATAAGTGCTATATTATCAATTGAAAACTACAAGAAATTAATTACATAATATTCATCAACAATTTAAGTTTAAGGGCCCATTTGAGCTGCCCAGTGGTTTGGAGTGAAATCTGAATAAGTAAGGTTTTGCCATGTTTTAAAATTGATCCTAGCTAAACTATGCAAAATTTGCTTACTGCTGAGGTAAATCTTCATGAGTAGCCTATAATTAATATAATAGTGTGTGCTTTCTTCACATATTATATAAATTAGAATACGTACTCATAACACGGATATTTTAAAATGTAATAATTTTTAAACTTAGAAATAACTATTACAATTTTTTTTTTAGCAAAAAAGTGCATGTGTAATCATATATCAAGTTTTAATTTAATAATATACATTTAATGCTAACAAAAATTTACCCTAATTTATGTGCAATGAATGTATGTTCTTCAAAAACATCAAATGTTATCCTAATAATTTTTCCTTCTTCTAATACAATGAAGATTAATAACATGTGTATCATATGTTTGATTGATATTTTTTTCTGTTAATTAAATTATAAATTCATAGACCTATCTAAAATGCAGTATTTTTTGTTTCTACTTGTAGCTAAAATTTAAATATACTTTACAAAGCATGTTACAAATTTTTAAGCACACTCCTCTCTCCTTTAATCCTTCAAAATAAGATGATTTTCATTTAATCTAAATACAATTTCATAAAATAAGAATGTACAAAGTTACTGAATTAGTGCCACATAAAAATAAATTATCAAATTAATATTATATCACATAAAAATAAATTATTTTAAATGCAAAAAGAAATATTGAGAGATGAATAATATGGATGATCTTTCACTCCTTTGATTTATTATAAGTCTCTTCTTTTTATTTTATGGATAGTCTTTCTAAATATGTGTAGATTTTATTATTTAATAAAGAAGTATAACTTAACAATGACAAATAATTTTGGAATTTAATTTCAAAAACTTTTAAATTGATTTCATAGAAATAGTTAATATATTAGTTTTAATATTAATTATACAAAATTATAAGTTATAAGCACCATTAACGTGATATTATGAGTATTACGTAAAAATGCTTATGACAGTTCACTTTAAATCAATTCTAATTAAAAAAATTAAATTTAATAATATTAATTATTATATTGAAGAGACAATTCAATTTTAAAAAAATAAGATAATTGAATGTTTGCAATGTGGTACGTTTCATTATTGTATAACTTCAATGCTCCGTTGCTATCATTGATGAGTTCACAATAAGTAGACATATTGTAACGAAATATGTACGCATTTAAAAAATTATTAATGATCGCCTATTTGCATTATAAATATACAATAGATAACTTTTTTAAAAAAATGATTTGAATATACTACATATTAATAGAATAGTATAAATAACAGAAAAAACTTATTAACATTAATAGAAGAATAATATAACCTTTTTGAGTAGTTGTCTTAGATTCAAATTCCCCTTAAAAAAAAAAACAATATATAGATACACAACATGCACATGTCGGTTAATGTGTTTCTTTCACTTTTTCAATGAACCATTGAAAAAGTAAATAATTGAAAAAATTCTTTTGGCCAAAATGATAAAATAATGTATTTCATGTTATGTTTTTTTAGTTTTTAGAAATATTTTTTGTCACGACCCAAAACGAGCCGCGAGTGGCACCCACACTTATCCTACTATGTGAGCGAACCAACCAATCTAAACCCCAACATTTTAACCATAATAAACAGAATATAATGCGGAAGACATAAAACTCATTAAAGAAAATTGATTAAATAACTTATCATAGTTTATCAACTATTATTCCCAACACCTGGAAGTCATCACCACAAGAACATCTATCCTCAAATTACTAAATCTAAGAGTATCTAGGAAGCTAAAATAAGTAAACAGATGGTCCATGTCCGAACTTCAAGGACATCAAGACACGAATGAGAGAGAATCCAGTCTGAGCTATGTCACGACCCAAAACCGAGCCGCGAGTGGCACCCACACTTATCCTACTATGTGAGCAAACCAACCAATCTAACCCCAACATATTGAACACAATACAATGCGGAATACTTAAACTCATTAATAAAAATCAATTCAATAACTTCTAAAAACTCAACATCTGTTATTCCCCAAAATCTGGAAGTCATCATCACTAGAACATCTATCCTCAATTACTAAAACTAAGAGTATCTAAGAAGCTAAAATAAATAAAAGCTAGTCCATACCGGAACTTCAAGGCGTCAAGACATGAAGAAGAAGATCCAGTCCAAGCTACAAGCATTAGCTCACCCTGAAATCCGGTGTAATGAAAACTAGCTAGAGTTGCGGTTGAGTTGAAGACGACGGTACGTTTGCTGCACTCCACAAATAACAAAGAAAGAAACATACAAGTAGGGGTCAGTACAAAGCACAAGTACTGAGTAGGTATCATCGGCCAACTAAAAATAGAAAACAGTATATATCAGATAATATCATAATTCAACTACAATACTCAACATGTAGCAACAACAAGTACTATAATCATTAATAAGTACCGCCAAGTTCACACATGAGGATTCAAGCCTCAATATCATACTCATTTGGGAATTAGGTTCATTAGATTGAGTATATTAACATCTTTCAAGATTCATTATCTTTATTCCTCTCGTGTCGGTACGTGACACTCCGCTCCATATACTATCCTGGTGTTGGTACGTGACACTCCGATCCATATTCTATCCTAGTGTCGGAACGTGACACTCAGATCCATAATCTATCCTGGTGCCGGAACGTGGCACTCCGATCCATAATCTATCCTGGTGTCGGAACGTGACACTCCGATCCATAATCTATCCTGGTGTCGGAACGTGACACTCCAATCCATAATCTATCCTCGTGTCGGAACGTGACACTCCGATCCATAATCTATCCTGGTGCCGGAACGTGGAACTCCGATCCCCTAATTCTACGTGTCGGTTCGTGACACCCGATCCCCTAATTCTACGTGTCGGTTCGTGACACTCGATCCCCTAATTCTACGTGTCGGTTCGTGACACCCGATCCCCTAATTCTATGTGTCGGTTCGTGACACCCGATCCCCTAATTCTACGTGTCAGTTCGTGGCACCCGATCCCCTAATTCTACGTGTCGGTTCGTGACACCCGCTCCACTAATCTCATTCTATCAATTCATCAATCGTTCTTTTATACCAAGGCATCATCAATCTCATTATGTTAGTTCATCAAGCCTTCTTTTATACCAAGGCATCACCAATCTCATTATGTGAGTTCATCAAGCCTTCTTTTATACCAAGGCATCATCATTAACAAAGTAGATTAGATTTTTTTCAAGATTTAGGATTCACTAGCTTCATCATGCTTATTTTATCACAATTATATAATCATGTTCATGCAAGCATACAATTAATCATATAGAAGGGTTTACAATACTACCAATACATATCATTCGCTATTAAGAGTTTACTACGAATAGCATAAAACCATAACCTACCTCCACCGAAGATTGAAATCAAGCAAGCTAATCCTCAAAATCCTTGCTTTCCTCTTCGTTCCTCTCTCTCTCTCTCTTGATCAATTCTCCCTCTCTTTGTTCTTTCTATTTTTCTTATTCAAACCCTCTTTCTTTTACCCTAATTAGCATATAATGTAGTATAAAAGATGAAGAATTAACCAACTAATTAACTCAAGGTTACCTCTTTTAACCCCCAAGTAATTAAACTATTAACATTAACCCACTATCTTTATAATTAAAGCAGGAATAGTCCAAAACGCCCCTTAAAATATTGACAGAAATTCGACCCAGCCTGGGATTACGCAGTCTGTGACGGCCCGTCGTGCCTGCGACGGTCCGTCCTGCTACTTTGTCATAGAGTTCAGAGACTCAATTCCACTAAAGGGTCTGTGACGGTCCGTCGTATCCACGACGGTCCGTCCTGCCATTCCGTCACGAAGTTCAGAGAGTCGATTTCAGTACCCAAATTTAAGAATTCTAAGTGTTTTGGAACGAGACCCCCTCGACGGTCCGTCGTGCCCATGACGGTCCGTCGTGGGGTCCGTCGTCTCAGCCAGTTTTTCCAGAATTAAAATCTGCTGCTCAAAACGACTAAACAGGTCGTTACAATAGATACCAATTTACCCATCGTTCGTCCTCGAACGATCACAAGAAGAAAAACAAGGGCGAAAAGGAGTACCTGAATCTGTAAACAGATGTGGGTATCTTTCTTGCATATCTGCTTCCTTCTCCCAAGTGGCTTCTTCAACCGGCCGATTCTTCCATTGTTTCTTGATGGATGCAATCTCCCTTGACCTCAACTTGCGGACTTCTCTAGCTAAAATAGCAACAGGCTCCTCCTCATAAGACAAATTATCATCAAGCAAAACTGAATCCCAACGGATAATGTAGTTTCCATCCCCATGGTATCTTTTCAACATAGACACATGAAATACCGGATGCACTCCGGACAGCCCTGGAGGCAAGGCTAATTCCTAAGCCACCTCCCCTACTCGTTTAAGTACTTCGAATGGTCCAATATACCTTGGGCTTAGCTTACCTCTTTTACCAAACCGCATCACCCCTTTCATGGGTGAAACCTTCAGTATGACTTGCTCACCCTCCATAAACTCCAAGTCTCTAACCTTTCGATCTGCATATTCCTTCTGCCTACTTTGAGCCGCTAAAATATTTTCTTGAATGCATTTCACATTATCTAACGATTCCCTCAAAAGGTCAGTACCCCAAGGTCTAACCTCAAATGCATCAAACCAACCAATGGGAGACCTACATCTTCTCCCATACAGTGCTTCAAATGGGGCCATATCAATACTTGAGTGATAGCTATTATTGTAGGAGAACTCTGCCAAAGGTAAGAAGCTATCCCAATGGCCACCAAATTCTATCACACATGCACGAAGCATATCTTCCAACACTTGAATCGTTCGCTCAGACTGACCATCGGTCTGAGGGTGAAATGCGGTACTCAGATCCAACCTAGTACCCAATTCAGCATGCAATGTTTTCCAAAACTTAGAAGTAAACTGCGTACCCCTATCTGATATAATGGAAAGTGGAACTCCATGCAATCGCACCACTTCCGAGATGTAAAGTTTGGCTAACTTCTCAGCATTGTAAGTCACCTTGACCGGAATGAAATGAGCAGACTTAGTTAACCTATCAACAATCACCCAAATAGACTCATACTTACCCATTGTCTTTGGAAGACCAACCACGAAGTCCATTGCGATTCTCTCCCACTACCATTCCAAAATGGGCATTCTCTGAAGTGTTCCTCCAGGCCTCTGGTGTTCATACTTTACTTGTTGACAATTTGGACATCTGACAATAAAATCAACAATATCACGCTTCATTCTACTCCACCAAAAGTGTTGCTTTAGGTCACGATACATCTTGGTTGCACCAGGATGTATAGAATACCTTGAACTATGAGCCTCTGTAAGAATAGTGTGGATCAAATTATCGACGCGGGGTACACATACCCTTCCCTTAATCCTCAACACACCTTCCTCATCGATTGTTGCATCATTAGCCTCTCCTCGCAACACTTTATCTCGGATCCAGATCAATTTCTCATCATTAAACTGCTTTCCCTTAATCTTGTCAAGGAAGGAAGATCTTGCCTCCACGCAAGATAAAAATCCTCCCTTCTCATTTACTTCTAATCTTATAAGGTCGTTAGCCAGAATATGAACTTCTCTATCCAATGGGCGTCTAGAAACTTGCAAGTGAGATAGACTTCCCATGCTTCCTGCCTTTCTACTTAAAGCATCTGCCACAATATTAGCTTTTCCCGGATGATACAGAATAGTGATATCGTAGTCCTTCAGTAGTTCCATCCATCTTCTCTTTCTCAAATTCAAATCTTTCTGAGTAAAGACATACTGTAGGCTACGATGATCCGTATAGACTTCACACTTAACCCCAAATAGATAGTGCCTCCATTGCTTTAATGCAAACACTACCGCGGCCAATTCCAAATCATTCGTTGGATAGTTACGTTCATGAACTTTTAATTGCCTTGAAGCATAAGCAATCACATTCTTCTCTTGCATTAGCACTGCACCCAAACCCAAATAGGATGCATCACAATAAACAATGAAGTTCTTACCTTCCATTGGCAAGGTGAGAAAGGGTGTAGTAGTCAACAAAGTCTTGAGCTTCTGAAAGCTCTCTTTGCACTCGTCCGACCATACAAATGGAACATTCTGCTTAGTCAAGCTTGTCAATTGGGAAGCAATAGAATAGAACCCCTTGACAAATCGGCGGTAGTAGCTAGCTAAACCAACAAAGCTCCTTACTTCTGACACATTAGTAGGTCTCTCCCAATTCTTCACTGCTTCAATCTTAGATGGATCCACCATCACTCCATCCTTAGAAACCACGTGTCCCAAGAAGGACACTGCATCTAGCCAAAACTCACACTTGGAGAATTTGGCATAAAGCTTTTTCTCCCTCAACATTTCCAATACAATTCTCAAGTGCTCCTCATGTTCTTCCTTACTCTTTGAGTATACCAATATATCATCAATGAATACGATGACAAAGAGATCCAAATATGTCTTAAAAATCCCATTCATCAAGCTCATGAAAGCAGCAGGGGCATTCGTAAGCCCAAAAGACATTACTAAGAACTCATAATGCCCATATCTGGTCCGAAAAGCAGTCTTGGGCACATCCATTGCCCGTATTTTCAATTGATGATAACCAGATCTCAAATACATTTTCGAGAAGGTGCAAGCATCTTGTAACTGATCGAACAAATCATCAATGCGAGGAATAGGATACTTGTTCTTAATAGTTACCTTATTCAGTTGTCAATAGTCTATGCACATCCGAAAACTTCCATCCTTCTTCTTCACAAACAAAACCGGAGCACCTCAAGGAGATGCACTTGGTCTAATGAAGCCTTTGCTCAACAACTCTTGAAGTTGGGCCTTTAACTCTCTTAACTCCGCGGGAGCATTCTATAAGGGGGTATAGAAATGGGGCGAGTACCCGATTCAAGATCAATGCAGAAGTCAATATCTCTATCCGGTGGCATACCAGGAAGATCTGCAGGGAATACATCCAGAAACTCACGGACTACCGAAACCGACTCAATTGAAGGTACTTGGGTAGTGTCATCCCTGAGATGTGCCAAGAAAGCTAAACACCCTTTACTAACCATTCTCTTAGCACAAAGAAAGGAGATGATACGAACCGTAGTGGAAGTGTAGTCGCCCTCCCACACTAACGGATCTGTCCCAGGCTTGGCTAACGTCACAGTTTTAGCATTACAATCCAAGATTGCAAAATTTGGAGAAAGCCAAGTCATACCCAGAATTACATCGAAGTCAACCATTTCTAGGATAACCAAGTCTACATAAGTATTGCTCCCCACAAAAGTCACCAGACAACACCTATATACCCTTTCACAAAACGGCGAATCTGTTCTTGTGGACTGAAACAAAGTTGGGTGGCAAACCTGGATAATGCACGAAACTTAGCCTCATATGCAGTAATCGACATCCTACCTTGCTCTAGGCTCAAAAACTCATCTATTATCCCATCCCTCAAAGTCCGGGGGAAATACTTCTCCATAAACAAGCTAGAGAATGAGGCCCAAGTCATAGGTGGTGCCTCTGTTTGTTGACACTCAACATGTGACCGCCACCACATTTTGGCGTTCCCTTGAAACTGATAAGTCACAAACTCAACACCAAACCGTTCTACTATACCCATCTTGTGTAGTAGCTCATGACAGTCAACCAGAAAGTCATAGGCATCCTCGGATTCAGCACCCTTGAAGACTGGAGGTTTCAACTTCAAGAACTTACTGAAAAGTTCATGCTGATCATTTGTCATTATAGGCCCTATAGTCAGACGAGGAAACGTGCCTATTTCCAATGAGGCATCCATGCGGGGAGCCACAGTAGCTGCATGTTGTACCTCCGGAACCTGAGGTGCTGGTGCAAAAAACACTGGAGGTGTTTGGCCTTATCAGATAACTCGCTAAGATAAGCAAGGACCTGATTGATCATCTCTGGGTAGGTTGGGGTGGCAATTCCTCGTTCTGCACTTGTTCATTCTCCCCTTCCTCACCCTCTCTTACCACTTCCTCAGTTGGTGGAGGATTCACCGCCCTAGTACCAGATGGGCTAGGTGCTTGTCCTCTTCCTCTAGAGGACGTCCTCCCGCGACCTCTACCACAGCCTCTTGCCACTGTTCCTCTCCGAACTACAGCCCCAGTGGCTTGCTCAGACACATCTTGTCTTGCCGGTGTTGGTGTTGGCGCAGTTGTTGCTCTAGTTCTAACCATCCGTGAAATAGAGTGAAGATGGTCAGATACCAATTTGTATCACCTAGATACCAGTTGGATCCAATTAATAGCACGAAAGAAAGAAAGAAAGAATGGAATTTTCCTAAAGTCTTATAGCCTCTCAAGGAAAGGTAAAGGCGTCCCCCTACCGTTCCTTAAGACTCTACTAGACTCGTTCTTGTGTGATGAGACCAACGAACCTAATGCTTTGATACCAAGTTTATCACGACCCAAAATTGAGCCGCGAGTGGCACCCACACTTATCCTACTATGTGAGCGAACCAACCAATCTAACCCAACATATTGAACAAAATACAATGCGGAAGACATAAACTCATAAATAAAAATCAATTCAATAACTTCTAAATACTCAACATCTATTATTCCCCAAAATCTTGAAGTCATCATCACAAGAACATCTATCCTCAATTACTAAAACTAAGAGTATCTAAGAAGCTAAAATAAATAAAAGCTAGTCCATGCCGGAACTTCGAGGCATCAAGACATGAAGAAGAAGATCCAGTCCAAGCTAGAAGCATTAGCTCACCCTGAAATCCGGTGTAATGAAAACTTGCTAGAGTTGCGGTTGAGTTGAAGACGACGGTACGTTTGCTGCACTCCACAGATAACAAAGAAAGAAACATACAAGTAGGGGTCAGTACAAAGCACAAGTACTGAGTAGGTATCATCGGCCAACTCAAAATAGAAAACATTATATATCAGATAATATCATAATTCAACTACAATACTAAACATGTAGCAACAACAAGTACTATAATCATTAATAAGTACCGCCAAGTTCACACATGAGGACTCAAGCCTCAATATCATACTCATTTGGGAATTAGGTTCATTAGATTGAGTATATTAACATTTTTCAAGATTCATTATCTTTATTCCTCTCGTGTACATGACACTCCGCTCCATATACTATCCTGGTGTGGGTACGTGACACTCCGATCCATATTCTATCCTGGTGTCGGAACGTGACACTCCGATCCATAATCTATCCTGGTGCCGAAACGTGACACTCCGATCCATAATCTATCCTGGTGTCGGAACGTGACACTCCGATCCATAATCTATCCTGGTGTCGGAACATGACACTTCGATCCATAATCTATCCTGGTGTCGGAACGTGACACTCTGATCCATAATCTATCCAGGTGCTGGAACGTGGCACTCCGATCCCCTAATTCTACGTGTCGGTTCGTGACGCCCGATCCCCTAATTCTACGTGTCGGTTCGTGACACCCGATCCCCTAATTCTACGTGTCGGTTCGTGACACCCGATCCCCTAATTCTACGTGTCGGTTCGTGACACCCGATCCCCTAATTCTATGTGTCGGTTCGTGACACCCGATCCCCTAATTCTACGTGTCGGTTCGTGACACCCACTCCACTAATCTCATTCTATCAATTTATCAATCATTCTTTTGTACCAAGGCATCATCAATCTCATTATGTTAGTTCATCAAGCCTTTTTTTATACCAAGGCATCACCAATCTCATTATGTGAGTTCATCAAGCCTTCTTTTATACCAAGGCATCATCATTAACAAAGTAGATTAGGGTTTTTTCAAGATTTAGGATTCAATAGCTTCATCATGCTTATTTTATCACAATTATATAATCACGTTCATGCAAGCATACAATTAAGCATATAGAAGGGTTTACAATACTACCAATACATATCATTCACTATTAAGAGTTTACTACGAATAGCATAAAACCATAACCTACCTCCACCGAAAATTGAAATCAAGCAAGCTAATCCTCAAAATCCTTGCTTTCCTCTTCGTTCCCCTCTCTCTCTCTCTTGATCGATTCTCCCTCGCTTTGTTCTTTCTATTTTTCTTATTCAAACCCTCTTTCTTTTACCCTAATTAGCATATAATTAAGTATAAAAGATGAGGAATTAATCCACTAATTAACTCAAGGTTACCTCTTTTAACCCCCAAGTAATTAAACTATTAACATTAACCCACTATCTTTATAATTAAAGCAGGAATAGTCCAAAACGCCCCTTAAAATATTTACAGAAATCCGACCCAGCCTGGGATTACGCAGTTTGTGACGGCCCGTCGTGCCTGCGACGGTCCGTCCTGCTGCTCCGTCACAGAGTTCAGAGACTCAATTCCACTAAAGGGTCTGTGACGGTCTGTCGTATCCACGACGGTCCGTCCTGCCATTCCGTCACGAAGTTCAGAAAGTCGATTTCAGTACCCAAATTTAAGTATTCTAAGTGTTTTGGAACGAGACCCCCTCGACGGTCCGTCGTGCCCATGACGGTCCGTCGTAGGGTCCGTCGTCTCAGCCAGTTTTTCCAGAATTCAAATCTACTGCTCAAAACGACTAAACAGGTCGTTACAAGCTAGGAACAATAGCTCACCCTGAAATCTGATGTGATGAAGACTGGCTAGAGTTGCGGTTGAGTTGAAGTCCATGGCACGTTTGCTGCACTCCACAAATAACAAAGAAGAAAATTACAAGTAGGGGTCAGTATAAGGCACAAGTACTGAGTAGATATCATCGGCCAACTCAAAATAGAAACCAGTATATATTGAATAATAATATAAAATCCACTACAACACTTAACTGGTAGCAACAACAACTACAAGAATCATTGACAACAATACCAAGTACATCTATCAGGACTCAAGCCTCCACACCATACTCATTTGGCAAAAAGGTTCTTTAAATTTGAGTATAATAACATAATTCAAGATTCATTCTCTTTATCATCCTGGTGTCGGAATGTGACACTCCGATCCCCTACTACTACGTGTCGGTACGTGATACTCCGATCCTCTAATTCTACGTGTCAGTTCGTGACACCCGATCCCCTAATTCTACGTGTCGGTTCGTGACACCCGATCCCCTGATTCTACGTGTTGGTTCGTGACACCCGATCCCCTAATTCTACGTGTCGTTTCGTGACACCCGATCCCCTAATTCTACGTGTCGTTTCGTGACACCCGATCCATTAATCTCATTCTTTTTAGTTCATCAAGCCTTCTTTTATATCAGGCATCATCATTAATAGAGTGGATTTAAGTCTTTAAGATTCCACAGTATCATCATTATAATCCATCACCCTTTACATAATCACAACATGCAACAACACAATTAAGCATATAGAAGACTTTACAATACCACCCAATACATATCAATCGCTATTTAGAGTTTACTATGAAATAGCATAAACCATAACCTACCTCCACCGAAGAATCGCGATCAAGCAAGCTACTTCTCAAGCCTTTTTGTTTTCCTCTTCGTTCTCCCTTCTCTCGCTCGTTTCTCCCTCTCTCTGTTCTTTCTATTTTTCCTTATTCAAACTCTTTTCTTTTACCCTAATTATCATATAATTAAGTATAAAAGATGATAAAAGTAACCCACTATTTATCTCAAGGTTATCTCCTTTAACCCTCAAGTAAAAAAGTTATTAAACTTATCCACTAATTTCATACAGTTTGTCATAAATAGTCCAAAACGCCCCTTAAAAACTTTAGCAGAAATCCGACCCAGTCAAGGTTACGCAGCTCGTGACGGTCCGTCGTGCTTGCGACGGTCCGTCCTGCAGGATCGTTACAGAGTTCAGAGAGTCGAATTCATTTAAAGATCTCTGTGATGGTCCGTCGTCCCTATGACGGTCCCTGTTGCTCTTCCGTCGCGAAGTTCAGAGAGTTGATCCCCGTACCCAATTTTTCAGAGTTTAAGTGTTTTGGGACGGAGACCCTCGATGATCCATCGTGACCACGACGGTCCGTCGTGTGGTCCGGCGACACAGTCAGTTATTTTCAAAACTAAACTCTACTGCTCGAATCGACTAAACAGGTCGTTACAATAGATACCAATTTACCCATCGTTCGTCCTCGAACGATCAGAGAAAGAAAACCAAGGGCGAGAAAGAGTGCCTGAGTCTGTAAAAAGATGTGGATATTTTTCTTGCATATCAGCCTCCTTCTCCATAGTGGACTCTTCAACTTGCCGATTCATCCATTGAACCTTGATGAATGCAATCTCCCTTGACCTCAACTTGCGGACTTCTCTATCTAAAATAGCAACAGGCTCCTCCTCATAAGACAAATTCTCATCAAGAAGAACTGAATCCCAACGAATGATGTAGTTTCCAGCCCCATGGTATCTTTTCAACATACACACATGAAATGCCGGGTGCACTCCTAACAGTCCTGAGGGCATGGCTAACTCATAAGCTACCTTCCCCACGCGCTTCAGAACTTCAAATGGACCAATATACCTCGGACTAAGCTTACCTCGCTTACCAAACCGCATCACCCCTTTCATGGGCGAAACCTTCAGAAAGACTTGCTCACCCTCCATAAACTCCAAGTCTCTAACCTTTCGATCTGCATATTCTTTCTGCCTACTTTGAGCCGCTAGAAGCTTTTCCTGAATGCATTTCACTTTATCTAACGATTCCCTCAGAAAGGTTAGTACCCCAAGGTCTAACCTCAAATGCATCAAACCACCCAATGGGGGACCTACATCTTCTCCCATACAGTGCCTCAAATGGGGCCATATCAATACTTGAGTGATAGCAATCGTTGTATGAGAACTCTGCTAAGGGTAAGAAGTTATCCCAATGATCACCAGTTTCTATCACACATGCACGAAGCATATCCTCCAAAACCTGAATCGTTCGTTCAGAATGACCATCGGTCTGAGGGTGAAATGCAGTACTAAGATCCAACCTAGTACCTAATTCAGCATGCAATGTTTTCCAAAACTTAGAAGTAAACTGCGTACCTCTATCTGATATGATGGAGAGTGGAACTCTATGCAATCGAACAATTTCTGAGATGTAAAGTTTGGCTAATTTCTCTGCATTGTAAGTCACCTTGACCGGAATGAAATGAGCAGACTTAGTTAATCTGTCAACAATTACCCAAATGGAGTCATACTTACCCATTGTCTTTGGAAGACCAACCACGAAGACCATTACAATTCTCTCCCACTTCCATTCAGGAATGGGCATTCTCTGAAGTGTTCCTCCAGGCCTCTGGTGTTCATACTTTACTTGTTGACAATTTGGACATCTGACAATAAAATCAACAATATCACGCTTCATTCTACTCCACCAAAAGTGTTGCTTTAGGTCACGATACATCTTGGTTGCACCAGGATGTATAGAATACCTTGAACTATGAGCCTCTGTAAGAATAGTGTGGATCAAATTATCGACGCGGGGTACACATACCCTTCCCTTAATCCTGAACACACCTTCCTCATCGATTGTTGCTTCATTAGCCTCTCCTCGCAACACTTTATCTCGGATCCGGATCAATTTCTCATCATTAAACTGCTTTCCCTTAATCTTGTCAAGGAAGGAAGATCTTGCCTCCACGCAAGCCAAAAATCCTCCCTTCTCATTTACTTCTAATCTTATAAGGTCGTTAGCCAGAATCTGAACTTCTCTAGCCAATGGGCGTCTAGAAACTTGCAAGTGAGCTAGACTTCCCATGCTTCCTGCCTTTCTACTTAAAGCATGTGCCACAACATTAGCTTTTCCCGGATGATACAGAATAGTGATATCGTAGTCCTTCAGTAGTTCCATCCATCTTCTCTGTCTCAAATTCAAATCTTTTTGAGTAAAGACATATTGTAGGCTACGATGATCCGTATAGACTTCACACTTAACCCCAAATAGATAGTGCCTCCATTGCTTTAATGCAAACACTACCGCGGCCAATTCCAAATCATTGGTTGGATAGTTACGTTCATGAACTTTTAATTGCCTTGAAGCATAAGCAATCACATTCTTCTCTTGCATTAGCACTGCACCCAAACCTAAATAGGATGCATCACAATAAACAACGAAATTCTTACCTTCCACTGGCAGGGTAAGAATTGGTGCAGTAGTCAACAAGGTCTTGAGTTGCTGAAAGCTTTCTTCACATTCGTCCGACCATACAAATGGAACACTCTGCTTAGTCAAATTTGTCGGTTGGGAAGCAACGGAAGAAAAACCCTTGAAAAATCGACGGTAGTAGCTAGCTAAACCAACAAAACTCCTTACTTCTGTAACATTAGTAGGTCTTACCCAACTCTTCACTGCTTTGATCTAAGAAAGATCCACCATCACTCCATCCTTAGAAACCACATGCCCCAAGAAGGACACTAAATCTAGCCAAAACTCACACTTGGAGAATTTGGCATAAAGCTTTTTCTCCCTCAACAATTCCAATACATTTCTCAAGTGCTCCTCATGTTCTTTCTTGCTCTTTGAGTATACCAGTATATCATCAATGAATACAATGACAAAGAGATCCAGATATGGCTTAAAAATCCCGTTCATCAAGCTCATGAAAGCAGCAGGGGCATTCGTAAGCCCAAACGACATTACTAAGAACTCATAATGCCCATACCTGGTTCGAAAAGCAGTCTTGGGCACATCCGTTGCCCGCATTTTTAATTGATGATAACCAGATCTCAAATTGATTTTTGAGAAGGTACAAGCACCTTGTAACTGTTCAAACAAATCATCGATGCGAGGAAGAGGATACTTGTTCTTAACAGTTACCTTATTCAGTTGCCTATAGTCTATGCACATCCGAAAACTTCCATCCTTCTTTTTCACAAACAAAACAGGAGCACCCCAAGGGGATGCACTTGGTCTAATGAAGCCTTTACTTAACAACTCTTGAAGTTGGGCCTTTAACTCCCTTAACTCAGTGGGAGCCATTCTATAAGGGGGTATGGTAATGGGGAGAGTACCCGGCTCCAGATCAATACCGAAATCAATATCTCTATCCGGTGGAATACCAGGTTGGTCTGCAGGAAACACATCTAGAAACTCACGGACTATCGAAACCGACTCAATCGAAGGTACTTGGGTAGTATCATCTCTGAGGTGTGCCAAGAAAGCTAAACACCCTTTACTAACCATTCTCTTAGCACGAAGAAAGGAGATGATATGAACTGGAGTGGAAGTGTAGTCACCCTCCCACACTAACGGATCTGTCCCAGGCTTGGCCAACATACAGTTTTAGCATTACAATCTAAGATTGCAAAATTTGGATAAAGCCAAGTCATACCCAGAATTACATTGAAGTCAACCATTTCTAGGATAACCAAGTCTACATGAGTATTGCTCCTCACAAAAATCACAATACAAGACCTATACACCTTTTCAACTATCACAGACTCACCCACCGGAGTAGAAACACGAATAGGCATGTCAAGCAAATCACAATGTAAATCAAGACCAGTAGCAAATGAGGAAGATACATATGAAAATGTGGATCCAAGATCAAATAATACAGAAGCCATGCACTCACAAACCAAAAGATTACCTGTGATAACAGCATCATATGTCTCTGCTTCAGACCTCCCAGGGAAAGCATAACAATAGGCCCTATTACCTGTCTGTCTGTTACCCCTACCATTTTGTGCTGCAGTCGCTCCGGCTTGCCCACCACCCCGGTTGGTTTGGTGACCACCATTACCTTGACCACCACGTCCTCCAGAATGGCGGCCTCTCCCATGACCACCTCTACCTCTGACTATTGGGGGTCTGTAACTCTGTTTTGGAAAAAACCTCCGAATATGTACAGTCTCTCCGCATCCATAACACTTTTTGGGGTCAAGCAGAGGTCTCTGTGAGAACGAAGAAGTCTGGGGATAACCTCCAAACTCAGAGAAATGTTGACCGGTCTGCGGTGGACTCCCAGCTACAGCCTGCAGTGAAGACTGAATAGGTCGGGCTAGATAACCTCCTGAACTCTGCCCTCTGGAGTAAGAACCACTAAACTCGCCTCCCTTACGAAACTTCTTAGGTGTTGACGTCATGGTGAAGTCGTCTGGCTTCACTCCCTCCACTTCTATCACAAAATCTACCACCTCCTGAAAGGATTTTGCTGCAGTAGCTACCTGTAAAGCTGGAATCTGGAAATCTGACCTCAATCCCTTCACAAAACGGCGAATCCGCTCTTGTAGACTGAAGCAAAGCTGGGTGGCATACCTGGATAATGCACGAAACTTAGCCTCATACGCAGTATCCGACATCCTGCCTTTCTCTAGGCTCAGGAACTCATCTCTCCTCCTATCTCTCAAAGTCCAGGGTATATACTTCTCCATAAATAAGCTAGAGAATGATGCCCAAGTCATAGGTGGTGACTGTGCTAGTTGACACTCAACATATGACCGCCACCACATTTTGGCGTTTCCCTGAAACAGATAGGTCACAAACTCAACGCCAAATCGTTCCACTATGCCCATCTTATGTAGCAGCTCATGACAATCAACCAGGAAGTCATAGGCATCCTCAGATTCAGCACCCTTGAAAACTGGAGGCTTCAACTTCAAGAACTTAGTGAAAAGTTCATGCTGATCACTTGTTATTATAGGCCCTGTAGTCAACCGAGGAAACGTGCCTATTCCAATGAGGCATCCATGCGAGGAGCCACAACAGCTGCATGTTGTACTCCCGGAACCTGAGGTGCTGGTGCAGAAAACACTGGAGGCGTTTGGCCTTGATCGGATAACCCGCTAAGATAAGCAAGAACCTGGTTAATCATCTCTAGGGTAGGTTGGGGTGGTAATTCCTCATTTTGCACTTGCTCATTCTCCCCTTCCTCACCCTCTCTTACTACTTCCTCAGTCGGTGGAGGAGTCACCGTCCTAGTACTAGATGGGCCAGGTGCTTGTCCTCTTCCTCTAGAGGACGTCCTCCCGCGACCTCTACCACGGCCTCTTGCCACTGCTCCTCTTCGAGCTACAGCCCCAGTGGCTGGCTCAGACGCATCTTGTCTTGCCGGTGTTGGTGTTGGCGCAGTTGTTGCTCTAGTTCTAACCATCTGCGAAATAGAGTGAAGATGGTCAGATACCAATTTGTATCACCTAGATACCAATTGGATCCATGTAATAGCACGAAAGAAAGAAAGAATGGAATTTTCCTAATGTCTTATAGCCTCTAAAAGAAAAGTAAAGGCATCCCCCTACCGTTCCTCAAGACTCTACTAGACTCGTTCTTGTGTGATGAGACCAACGAACCTAATGCTCTGATACCAAGTTTTTCACGACCCAAAACGAGCCACGAGTGGCACCCACACTTATCCTACTATGTGAGCGAACCAACCAATCTAAACCCCAACATTTCAACCATAATAAAGAGAATATAATGCGGAAGTCATAAAACTCATTAACGAAAATCGATTAAATAACTTCTAAAAGTTTATCAACTATTATTCCCAAAACCTGGAAGTCATCACCACAAGAACATCTATCCTCAAATTACTAAATCTAAGAGTATCTAGGAAGCTAAAATAAGTAAACAGATGGTCCATGTCCGAACTCAAGGACATCAAGACATGAATGAGAGAGAATCCAGTCCGAGCTAGGAACAATAGCTCACCCTGAAATCTGATGTGATGAAGACTGGCTAGAATTGCGGTTGAGTTGAAGTCAATGGCACGTTTGCTGCACTCCACAAATAACAAAGAAGAAAATTACAAGTAGGGGTCAGTACAAGGAACAAGTACTGAGTAGGTATCATCGGCCAACTAAAAATAGAAACCAGTATATATTGAATAATAATATAAAATCCACTACAAAACTTAACTGGTAGCAACAACAAGTACAAGAATCATTGACAACAATACCAAGTACATCTATCAGGACTCAATCCTCCACACCATACTCATTTGGCAAAAAGGTTCTTTAAATTTGAGTATAATAACATAATTCAAGATTCGTTCTCTTTATCATCCTGGTGTCGGAACGTGACACTCTAATCCCCTTCTGCTACGTGTCGATACGTGACACTCCGATCCCCTAATACTACGTGTATGTTCGTGACACCCAA
This sequence comes from Solanum peruvianum, assembly GCA_027705065.1. Lineage (NCBI taxonomy): Eukaryota > Viridiplantae > Streptophyta > Magnoliopsida > Solanales > Solanaceae > Solanum > Solanum peruvianum. The sequence goes on along the minus strand of JAKWJD010001761.1, from coordinate 6,867,882 downwards.
TCCCCTAATTCTACGTGTCGGTTCGTGACACCCGATCCCCTAATTCTACATGTCGGTTCGTGACACCCGATCCCTTAATTCTACGTGTCGGTTCGTGACACCCGATCCCTTAATTCTACGTGTCGGTTCGTGACACCCGATCCCCTAATTCTACGTGTCGGTTCGTGACACCCGATCCCCTAATTCTACGTGTCGGTTCGTGACACCGGATCCATTAACCTCATTCTTTTTAGTTCATCAAGTCTTCTTTTATATCAAGGCATCATCATTAATAGAGTGGATTTAACTCTTTAAGATTCCACAGTATCATCATTATAATCCATCACCCTTTACATAATCACAACATGTAACAACACAATTAAGCATATAGAAGACTTTACACTACCACCCAATACATATCAATCGCTATTTAGAGTTTACTATGAAATAGCATAAACCGTAACCTACCTCCACCGAAGAATCTCAATCAAGCAAGCTACTTCCCAAGCCTTTTTGTTTTCCTCTTCGTTCTCCCTTCTCTCGCTCGTTTCTCCCTCTCTCTGTTCTTTCTATTTTTCCTTATACAAACTCTTTTCTTTTACCCTAATTATCATATAATTAAGTATAAAAGATGATAAAAGTAACCCACTATTTATCTCAAGGTTATCTCCTTTAACCCTCAAGTAAAAAAGTTATTAAACTTATCCACTAATTTCATACAGTTTGTCATAAATAGTCCAAAACGCCCCTTAAAAACTTTAGCAGAAATCCGACCCAGTCAAGGTTACGCAGCTCGTGACGGTCCGTCGTGCTTGCGACGGTCCGTCCTGCAGGATCGTCACAGAGTTCAGAGAGTCGAATTCATTTAAAGAGCTCTGTGACGGTCCGTCGTGCCTACGACGGTCCGTGCTGCTCTTCCGTCGCAAAGTTCAGAGAGTTTATCCCCGTACCGAATTTTTCAGAGTTTAAGTGTTTTGGGACGGAGACCCTCGACGATCCGCCGTGACCACGACGGTCCGTCGTGTGGTCCTCGACTCAGTCAGTTATTTTCAAAACTAAATTCTACTACTCGAATCGACTAAACAGGTCGTTACATTTTTACCTCTTTAACTTTAATATTTTTAAATTAAAGTGGAAAAAATATCGAATTTTCCAAATAATGTGTTTCCCACAAAAGTAAATAATAAGAAAAATGTTTTGGTCAAAAAATTTAGCTAAAGTGGTAAAATAATATATTTCACACAATGTTATTTTATCTTTTTGAATACTTTTATCCTTTTAACTTTTATCCTTTTAAATAAAATGAAAAAGATTAATTTATTTTAAAATAAAAAGGTTATTATAGATTTTTCCAGATAATATTGTGTTGCCCACAAAATTTTAATTAATTACCCACTAAATAAAAGTAAAATTTGTAAAAAGTAACTGTTTGGAAGGTACAACTAAATTTAAAGCATATCTAAAAAGGTAAAAAACTTTAAAGCATTATCTAAAAAATTTCAATTTTTTTAGTGTCATAATACTTATATCACGTTATTTGTAAAAATAGTTATAAATTATATAACATTAATTTTAAAACTCATTTTATATTTATATTTTGTTTTACAATTTATATTTTTTATTTAAACGTAACTATAATTAATTAATTTTATTTTTATTTTTAATTATAGAACAATTCTAGAAATTATATTAAAACATGTTTAAAGCAAATTGTCAATTTCTAAGATTTCAAATAAATAAAAATGTTGGTTTTTTTAAAAAAATAAAGATTGAAAGAAGTGGAGGTGAATGGGATAATGGGGTTTTTTTCTATATCCTTCATCATATAAAAATCTATTTTTAAGAAAAAAATTGAAAAAGTTATTATCAAATTCTACAGTTGAAAAGAAAATGATGAATTTAAAGTGAATAACAAAATATGAATTTTTTTCACTTTCAATTGAGCACTTTGTAAAAGTGAATATCATTTGAACATTTATTATTAATAAAACTAAATTATCAAATTATTATATTTATACTGTCACGACCCAAAACGAGCCGCGAGTGGCACCCACACTTATCCTACTATGTGAGCGAACCAACCAATCTAAACCCCAACATTTCAATACAATATAAAAAGAACATAATGCGGAAGACTTAAATCTCATTAATGAACATCGATTAAATAACTTCTAAAACTCAATACTTATTATTCCCAAAATCTGGAAGTCATCACCACAAGAACATCTATCCTCAAATTGCTAAAGCTAAGAGTATCTAAGAAACTAAAAATAATAACAGCTAGTCTATGCCAGAACTTCAAGGCATCAAGACATGAAGAGAAAGATCCAGTCCAAGCTAGAAGCATTAGCTCACCCTGAAATCTGGTGTGATGAAGACTGGTTAGAGTTGCGGTTGAGTTGAAGACGATGGCACGTTTGCTGCACTCCACAATTAACAATGAAAATAAATACAAGTAGGATAAGTGTGGGTGCCACTCGCGGCTCGTTTTGGATCGTGACAAACTTGGTATCAGAGACTTAATTCTGTGGAAAGATTTGTGACGGTCCGTCGTGCCCACGACGGTCCGTCCTGCCATTCCATCACGAAGTTCAGAGAGTCGATCTCAGTACCCAAATTTCAGAATTCTAAGTGTTCTGGAACGACACCCCCTCGACGGTCCGTCGTGCCCATGACGGTCCGTCGTGGGATCCGTCGACTCAGACAGTTATTACCAGAAATTATTCTACTTCTCAAAACGACTAAACAGGTCGTTACAATTGATACCAATTTACCCATCGTTTGTCCTCGAACGATCACAAGAAGGAAAACAAGAGCGAAAAGGAGTACCTGAATTTGTAAACAGGTGTGGGTATCTTTCTTGCATATCAGCCTCCTTCTCCCAAGTGGATTCTTCCACTGGTCGATTCTTCCATTGAACTTTAATGGATGCAATCTCCCTTGACCTCAACTTGCGGACTTCTCTATCTAAAATAGCAACAGGATCCTCCTCATAAGACAAATTCTCATCAAGCAGAACCGAATCCCAACTAATGATGTAGCTTCCATCCCCATGGTATCTTTTCAACATAGACACATGAAATACGGGATGCACTCCTGACAGTCCTGGAGGTAAGGCCAATTCATAAGCTACCTCCCTTACGCGCTTCATAACTTCAAAGGGACCAATATACCTCGGACTAAGCTTACCTCGCTTACCAAACCGCATCACCCCTTTCATGGGCGAAACCTTCAGCAAGACTTGATCACCCTCCATAAACTCCAAATCTCTAACCTTTCGATCAGCATATTCTTTCTGCCTACTTTGAGCCGCTAAAAGCTTTTCTTGAATGCATTTCACTTTATCTAATGATTCCCTCAGAAGGTCAGTACCCCAAGGTCTAACCTCAAATGCATCAAACCACTCAATGGGAGACCTACATCTTCTCCCATACAATGCCTCAAATGGGGCCATACCAATACTTGAGTGATAGCTATTATTGTAGGAGAACTCTGCTAAGGGTAGGAAGTTATCCCAATGGCCACCAAATTCTATCACATATGCAAGAAGCATATCCTCCAACACTTGAATCGTTCCCTCAGACTGACCATCGGTCTGAGGGTAAAATGCGGTACTAAGATCCAACCTAGTACCTAACTCAGCATGCAATGTTTTCCAGAACTTAGAAGTAAACTGCGTACCTCTATCTGATATAATGGAAAGTGGAACTCCATGCATCGAACAACTTCCGAGATGTAAAGTTTGGCTAGCTTCTCTGCATTGTAAGTCACCTTGACCGGAATGAAGTGAGCAGACTTAGTTAGCCTATCAACAATTACCCAAATGGAGTCATACTTACCCATTGTCTTGGGAAGACCAACCACGAAGTCCATTGCAATTCTCTCCCACTTCCATTCAGGAATGGGCATTCTCTGAAGTATTCCTTCGGGCCTCTGGTGTTCATATTTTACTTGCTGACAATTTGGACATTTGGCAATAAAATCAACAATGTCACGCTTCATTCTACTCCACCAAGAGTGTTGCTTTAGGTCACGATAATCTTGGTTGAACCTGGATGTATAGAATACCTTGAACTATGAGCCTCTGTAAGAATAGTGTGAATCAAATCATCGACGCGGGGTACACATACCCTTCCCTTAATTCTCAAAACACCTTCCTCATCGATTTTTGCTTCTTTAGACTCTCCTCGCAACACCTTTTCTCGGATCCGGATCAATTTCTCATCAGTAAACTACTTTCCCTTAATCTTGTCAAGAAAAGAAGATCTTGCCTCCACGCTGGCCAAAAATCCTCCCTTCTCATTTACTTCTAGCCTCACAAAGTCATTAGCCAGAGTCTGAACTTCTCTGGCCAATGGGCGTCTGGAAACCTGTAAGTGAGCTAGACTTCCCATGCTCCCTTCTTTTCTATTTAACGCATCTGCCACAATGTTAGCTTTTCCCGGATGATACAAGATAGTGATATCGTAGTCCTTCAGTAGTTCCATCCATCTCCTCTGTCTCAAGTTCAAATCTTTTTGAGTAAAAACATACTGTAGGCTACGATGATCCGTATAGACTTCACACTTAACCCCATATAGATAGTGTCTCCATTGCTTTAATGCAAGCACTACCGCAGCCAACTCCAAATCATGGGTTGGATAATTACGTTCGTGCACCTTTAATTACCTCGAAGCATAAGCAATTACATTCTTCTCTTCCATTAGCACTGCACGCAAGCCCGAATAGGATGCATCACAATAGACAATGAAATTCTTACCTTCCACTGGCAGGGTAAGGATTGGTGCAGTAGTCAACAAGGTCTTGAGCTTCTGAAAGCTTTCTTTGCACTCGTCCGACCATACAAATGGAACACTCTACTTAGTCAAATTTGTCAATTGGGAAGCAAAAGAGGAGAATCCCTTGACAAATCGACGGTAGTAGCTAGCTAAACCAACAAAACTCCTTACTTCTGTATCATTAGTAGGTCTCTACCAACTCTTCACTGCTTCAATTTTAGATGGATCCACCATTACTCTATCCTTAGAAACTACGTGCCCTAAGAAGAACACTGAATCTAGCCAAAACTCACACTTGGAGAATTCGGCATAAAGCTTTTTCTCCCTCAACATTTCTAATACAATTCTCAAGTGCTCCTCATGTTCTATCTTGCTTTTTGAGTATACCAGTATATCATCAATGAATACAATGACAAATATATCCAGATATGGCTTAAAAATCTCATTCATCAGGCTCATGAAGGCAGCAGGGGCATTCGTAAGCCCAAAAGACATTACTTAGAACTCATAATGCCCAAACTTGGTATCAAAGCATTAGGTTCGTTGGTCTCATCACACAAGAACGAGTCTAGTAGAGTCTTATGGAAAGGTAGGGGGACGCCTTTACTTTTCTTTGAGAGGCTATAGGACTTTAGGAAAATTCCATTCTTTCTTTCTTTCGTGTTATTACTTGGATCCAATTGGTATATAGGTGATACAAATTGATATCTGACCATCTTCACTCTATTTCGCAGATGGTTAGAACTAGAGCAACAACTGCGCCAACACCAATACCGCCAAGACAAGATGAGTCTGAGCCAGCCACTGGGGCTGTAGCTCGAGGAGGAGTAGTGGCAAGAGTTCGTGGTAGAGGTCGCAGAAGGACGTCCTCTAGAGGAAGAGGACAAGCACCTGGCCCATCTGGTACTAGGGCGGTGACTCCTCCACCGACTGAGGAAGTGGTAAGAGAGGGTGAGGAAAGGGAGAATGAACAAGTGCAGAATGAGGAATTACCACCCCAACCTACCCCAGAGATGATTAATCAGGTTCTTGCTTATCTTAGCGGGTTATCTGATCAAGGCCAGACACCTCCAGTGTTTTCTGCACCCGCACCTCAGGTTCCAGAAGTACAACAGGCAGCTGATGTGGCTGCCCGCATGGATGCCTTATTTGAAATAGGCATGTTTCCTCGTTTGACTACAGGGCCTATAATGACAAGTTATCAACATGAACTTTTCAGTAAGTTCTTGAAATTGAAACCTCCAGTTTTCAAGGGTACTGAATCTGAGGATGCCTACGACTTTCTGGTTGATTGTCATGAGTTACTGCATAAAATGGGCATAGTGGAACGATTTGGCGTTGAGTTTGTAACCTATCAATTTCAGGGAAATGCCAAAATGTGGTGGCGGTCACATGTTGAGTGTCAACCCGCACAGGCACCACCTATGACATGGGCGTCATTATCTAGCTTATTTATGGAGAAGTATATCCCCCGGACCTTGAGGGATAGGAGGAGAGATGAGTTCTTAAGCCTAGAGCATGGCAGGATGTCGGTTACTGCGTATGAGGCTAAGTTTCGTGCATTATCCAGGTATGCCACCCAGCTTTGTTTCAGTCCACAAGAGAAGATTCGCCGTTTTGTGAAGGGGTTGAGGTCAGAATTGCGGATTTCAGCATTACAGGTAGCGGCTACAGCAAAATCCTTTCAGGAAGTGGTAGATTTCGTGATAGAGGTGGAGGGGGTGAAGCCAGTTGACTTCACCATGGCATCGACATCTAAAAGGTTTCATAAGGGAGGTGAGTTTAATGGTTCTTACTCCAGAGGGCAGGGTTCAGGAGGTTACCCAGCCCGACCTATTCAGTCTTCACTGCAGACTGTAGTTGGGGGTCCACCACAGACCGGTCAACATTTCTCTGAGTTTGGAGGTTATCCCCAGACTTCGTCATTCTCATAGAGACCGATGCTTGAATCTAGAGAGTGTTATGGATGTGGGGAGACTGGGCACATTAAGAGATATTGTCCAAAACAGAGTTACAGACCTCCAATAATCAGAGGTAGAGGTGGTCATGGAATAGGCCGTCATTCTGGAGGACGTGGTGGTCAAGGTAATGGTGGTCACCGAAACGGCCGGGGTGACGCGCAAACTGGAGCCACTACAGCACAACATGGTAGGGGCAACGGGCAGACAGGCGATAGGGCCCATTGTTACGCTTTCCCCGGGCGGTCTGAAGCGGAGACATCTGATGCTGTTATCACAGGTAATCTTTTGGTTTGTGATTGCATGGCTTCTGTATTATTTGATCCTGACTCCACATTTTCATATGTATCTTCCTCATTTGCTACTGGTCTTAATTTACCTTGTGAATTACTTGACATGCCTATTCGTGTGTCTACTCCGGTGGGTGAGTCTGTGATAGTTGAAAGGGTATATAGATCGACTCTCTGAACTTCGTGACAAACTTGGTATCAGAGAGTTAATTCTGTGGAAAGATTTGTGACGGTCCGTCGTGCCCACGACGGTCCGTCCTGCCATTCCGTCACGAAGTTCAGAGAGTCGATCTCAGTATCCAAATTTCAGAATTCTAAGTGTTCTGGAACGAGACCCCCTCGACGGTCCGTCGTGCCCATGACGGTCCGTCGTGGGATCCGTCGACTCAAACAGTTATTACCAGAAATTATTCTACTGCTCAAAACGACTAAATAGGTCGTTACATATACAATAAAGCATATTTAACTGTCAAGCAGGAAAATTGATATAGTTTTTCTTCGACTCATATAGTTTTCTTCGTTCAATTTTATTATAATCATCAACATCTAATTCAAAAATTAATGCTAATTTAAAAAAATCCAAATAAAAAATTTTAGTATCACTCATTGAATAAGAAATTAAACGAAAAATAATAAAATTTAAAAACATCAAAGATTACAAATATAAATAAAATATTCAATCTAAAGAATTCAAGTTCAAAATATGCTAGAAACAAATCAAATTGAATTAAATAAATTGAAAAGAAAATTACCACAACACATTATATTATAAATCTAAAACTATCATCATATATAAGATTTTCATTTTGATAAATAATCATCTTCTTCTCCTTCTTTTTCTCCTTCTCCTTCTTAGTCTTTTAGAAAAGTCTATACGATTTTTCTTATAGCATCAAATAATATACATATACGCCCCCGAAGAAAAGAAGAACTGAAACACAAATAGCATTACACAATTTAGGAAGAATAGATCCATTAATTTCTTAGTTGAATTTAGTTATGTATATATAGAAAATCTAAATAATGGGTAGAGCAGTTTTACATAACCATTTTAAATTTAAATTCAAAAAGTAATTAATGTGCCAATTTTTTTTATCGAATTTTCAAACTTAATTTAATAATTAAATTATTAATGAATTTGGATTATGTAACTGTTATTCTTCTTTTGCTGATACAATTATTAAAGAAAAGTGCAAATAATTATAGTATTACGCATCTTTGAAAAATGAGTAATAATTCTATAACATATCACTATAACCAAATTCATGTTATACTTTAAATTGATGTAATTTTAACAATTTTTTTAAAAAAAATTAAATTAAGCGAGAATTCACACAACAATTATTCTTTAAAAAATGAAAATCATTAAATATTATTTTTTTTTAAAAAAAACATTCATTCCCTCCGGCTCCTATTGATCTTTTTTAGAAGTGGATCTCAACCAAAATGGTTTCGTTTGACAGCCTTTTCTTTCAAAAAGGAAATGCCAGAAAAAAATAATCAAAAGCAATGAATGATAATTTAATACAATCCATTGGATTTACCTTTTCCTGATCCAGAAGGTGATTTATTTTTTCTTTTTTGGCTCGTCTATTTTTATGCACAACAATGAATTCGGTTGTGTGTTTTCACTTTCTAATGGATGAAAAATAACTTCTCTTATGCAACTTCTCTAAAATGTCCTTTATTTAAAATTTTAAATATTTAAATAATTCTATTAAAGACTTTAAAAAGATAACAATACTTATTATTATTATTATTATTATTATTATTATTATTATTATTATTATTATTATTATTATTATTATTATTATTATTAACAATATGCAACCACACCAAAAGAGACTCTACTCGCATCACAAACTTACTAAAAAATTAAAAAATCATGCCAATTGTTTTAAATTTTCTAAAGAAGTTTTTCCTAAATATATTTTAAAAAATAATGATTTCATCGTTTAGAATAATTTTTATGGTAAGTTTGATAGAGTGATTTTATAAAAGAAATATTCAATATTGAATGATTTTATTAATATAAAATAAATTTATTAACTTTACAAGATAATTTCACAAAGTTTGATGACCTTTTAATTTGAGATATTTATTAAAAAATTAAGAGAAATTTAATGTTTTTGGAATTACAAGACTCCAAGAAAAAATGTTTCAATCCATAGATAATATAGAAAGCATTCATGTTTTTTATACATAGGACATGTGTCTTTATGATATGAGTGAAGTAAGCATAATCCAAGCGGAGAGACACTAAGAACAGAGACAATTTTAAATGACAAAACTGCCCTCCATAAATTAAAAATGAACAAAAACACACTGGTTGATACCAGAATCTTCTAATATAATAGAAAAGAATGTGTCAAAATAATTACTTACTTTTATATCTTTCTTTCAAAATTCATACAATTTAAACTTCATAAAATATAAAATATGACCTTATTGATGAAACACCAGTAGATATTTAGAACCCAACCCATTGTTTATTATTAATGATCATGTTATTTGTTAACAAAAAGCGGTTTATTAGCATTTGTTATTTGTTATTTGTTATTGGATTTAATATTGCTACAGGTATTATCGTCCATCAACATTTTCAAAGAAGATTAATTGCTACTAATAATACATATTCAATAAAAATAAAGCTAAAATACCATAACTTAATTATCGATAAACATTATCTTTTATATAGTGTGATTAGTCGTAGATAGAAAACAAACTTATGTCATGACCAAAAATCATGGATCAATACTACTGAGTTCGACGAAACAAATGAACTATCTTAATTTCCAACTTCGCTCTGGCCGAATAAATGTGTATCGTTTTTCAATATTTGAAAATTAGTTATATTTATTGGAGAAAAAAATAAATAAATGAAATATATGAGATGTGATATTACTAGTCCTTATAGGATTCTTAAGAGTTTCAAGTTATAACATTAGAATCCTTGTAATTCCTAACAAATTTAAAATACGAAAACTAAAACTAACATTGAGAAAATAAGAAAATTATAAATATTACTAATCTGAGAAAATCAAGGGATTCTATCTGTGTCTCTCTGTCTTTATACTAGATACATGTGCTCGTGCTAGCATGGGCCCAATATCTTAGTTTTATTCTAATTTTATTTTATGAGATATATGTAAAATTTAGAAACTTAAATAAATTTAATATGATTTTTAGATATACAAGTTATTAATTATTTTTTGTTTGCGTAAATTTATTGTAAAGAGATTCATTAAAATGTCTAGGGGTGTCAAATGGGCGGATTGAGTTGAAATTGGAAATATTATAATGGGTTGGATAGAAATCGGGTTGGGTCTTGACCCCAAGTTTACTTTGGGCTCAAATGGGCTAAAAACGGGTTGGGTCTTGACCCGCCCAATTTGACCCGATTAATCTCAATAATTTAACACGTTAATGTTTAAGTTTTCTAATCACTATTTGAATTTTCGCTCAAGAATTTTTTGTTACAAAGTAACAAATTGATAGATAAATCTTTAAAGATGTTAAATAGATATCAATTCATACTTTTAATACAGAAACATATCTTAATAAAAAGTTTTAAAACTTGTTGAAATTGGAGATTGAATTGGGCACAATTCAAAATTCTTTTCAAATGGGTTAAGTTTGAATGATTTCAGATTGAACCGAATTCAAATCATCTTGAGCTCAACCCTTGAAATTCTGGTCGGGCTACCTATGTTTGGGTTCATTTTTGACACCCCTAAAAATGTCTATAATCAAAGTATTTTTCGTCATCAGTCGTGATTTTTACACACAAACTAGTTACAAGATATAAACAAATATTACCGACATTCGAAATAATAAGCAATAACTAAAGAAGATGAATTTAAAACTAAAAGTCATCGCTAAACAGATTTCATAATTTCAAAAAAAATTATACACTACTTAAATTAGAGTAGAAATAAAAAACTGTTTTTTTTTAAAAAAAATATTTATGAAACACGCTGAAGTAGGCACGTCGACGAAGACGTGCATGTTTCAACGTGAAATCTTGAACTTAAACTAAAAGTCCCAACTAAAAATGATTTCATAATTTCAAAAAAATTACACAATAATTAAATTAAAGTAGAACAAAAATATAATTTTTTTGATTTTTTTTGAAACACATCAAAGGAGGCATGTCGATTTTAAAAGTCATAATTATAAAGGATTTCATAATTTTGAAAAAATTCTACACTAATTAAATTAAGTAGAACAAAAGAAAGAAATTTTTAATTTTCAAAATATGTTGAAGAAGATATGTCGGAGAAGCACAAAAAGTCAGAGCCGAAAAATATTCTATAATTTTGAACACAAATTAAATCAAAGTAGAACAAAAGAAATAAAATTTTAATTTTTTTCAAAACATGGTGAAGCAAGCACGTGAATTATAAAAGTCTTAGCTAAAAAAGAATCCATAATTTTATACACTAATTAATTTTTTTAAAAAAAAATCAAGAAAGACGCAGAAGCAGACACGTCAACTTGTCTATATCAACATTAACCGTCTCTTATATATAATAAGAATATGTGGCGCAACCACAAATCAGGATTACCTTTTAACTTATTCATTTTCAAAATTAGCCTTCCCTTTCATGAAAAATTATATTTTTTTTAAAAAGTTATGACTTTAATGAAAAGTTGCGACTTTTACAAAAAAATCTGACTTTTTATGAAAAGTTGTCACTTTTACGAAGAGTTTCAACTTTTATGAAAATTTGCAATTTTTATGAAGAGTTGCAACTTTAATAAAGAGTTGCGACTTTTACGAAGAGTTGCAATTTTTATAAAAAAAAAATCGTGTCTTTTTTGAAAGATTATGACTTATCTAAAGAGTTTTGACCTTTAATAAGACACAATAAACATTTATTCACACTACTCTTTGTTGTCTATAAATAGAGGAATTTTCTCTCATTTTAACACAACGAAAATGATGAACTTCTTCTTCTTCTGCACAATTAAATATTTGTGCACTTTGCTCCTGTTGAGTGACTCACTTACACCATTGTTTTTTCATCAACATACTTGCGAATAGAATTGTTCTATCCAGAGAGAATCTATTCTTTTATACCTCGGGTACTAGAATGAAATAATTTTGTTAAGGGGACAATGTTTATTTAGTGGGCTCAACAATTTTTTTATGTTTCATTTTATTATTAAAGATCATGGTATGTTTTTACGGTAACTAATTTATGCTTATTTTATTAATTTTTATTTTTGATTACATATTTTAAACTTTGTTGTTTATGATATGCATTTGATCATTATATTGAAGTAAAAATATGTTAATCAAGAGTAATCATTAGACTATTAGTGTCATGATTATAATTCTCAAACTTGTTAAATAAATGACTTTGATCATTATAGAGTTTTCAGTGGCTAAACGATCCATGAGATGTCCAAGAAGGGACTTTGAGTGTTCAAAGCTAGGTGGTTCCACACTATCTTGACGTTTTATTTATTCAACTTTCTATCGTATAAAAAAATAAAGAAATGTAGTGGAAGTATTGTACTCAACCTTAATCAAACGTTTGAGGTTCAAATGTTGGATTGGAGTCAATGAATTACCCCTCAGGGTAGTATGAATCTATATTAATCAAATATAAAAAAAAAAATAAGTATCTTTATTTATAAATTAAGATTAAGAGTCCCAAAAAATAATGTTATAACCATATTGATCGAAACATAAATAACAATGTCATTTGTATATCAAATAAGAGTCATCAGTTGCGTATGATTTTGAATAAGGGACTTGCCAAAACATCATAAGCAACATATGTTATTTCATTAAAATCCAATAGATGTATTTTTATATTTTAATAAACTTATAATATAAACAACTAATTATTTTAGATGTATAATATTTAGATTTTGTATGTAGAGGCTTTGAATAGGGGGTAAACTCCTGCAGTTGATGAATGAAATGTTTGTACTACTTTTTGAAAATGCATATATAGACAAATTAAGAATTAATAACAAATTCATAAACACTTAGAATCAAATTTTTTTCGTTTTAAATTTAAAAAACATTTCATATATTCTTTGGATAAAATATTCTTGAAAGTTTATCATAAGGTGGTACCCTCTCGAAAACACTTATATTTTCAAATAATCAAAAACAAATTATTAACGTAGTTTACCATCGCGTGAAGTGCGAACAATTTACCTAGTATATATATATATATATATATATATATATATATATATATATATATATATTGTTTAACATATATGGACATTGAGAACAATGAAAATAATGAATCAACCAAAATTAAAAATATTATCTTCACAGTTTATGCAAAAAATATTAAAAGAAATGTATAGTAAAAATTTATTTCTTTAAAATAAAATTACAATATATTTTTCTTTTATGGACTTAAAAGTTTTTGAATCATCACACTCTTGCTTTAGGTCTTTTTTGTGACCTGGTCTCCTGGTTGCTCTATCTCCCCGTGTATTTATTTTTCAACAAATCTAGGGCTTTCTTTTAGGAGTAAGCACAAATTTTGATTTTTTAGGCATAATATGAAAATTAAATGAAAAATAAATAAAATCACATACAAGATCACTTCAAGAAAATGAGAAAGATGAAACAAATAAGGTTGAATGTAAGATGGTTCTTTTAGAGAAAGGTTATGTGTAGAGAGAAAAACTAAGGTTGATTGAGTGTACATGGTAAGATGTGTAGGTAAGTTGAAAATAAAAGGAGACGTTTCTCTTTACTCTTAAATTTTAGTTAATGCTGAAAAAATTAATTAAATATAATAAAATTTAATTAAATAAAAATCAATTAAGACATATAATTAACTATTCATTAGTAGTAATTATAAAATAGTACATATAATAACTCCCCAAACACATGAAAACACAATTTACTTTAGAAATTAAACTAGGTGAATATTTAAATATCCTATTTAACATATTTCAAATGATTTAAACACCCCTAAGGTGTGATATGATAAACAAAGTAAGTGTACTCTCTTAAAAGACTTATTTGGGACTTTTGGTGCGACTTTGTGTGTCATTTGACATTAAATGCAACTTCTATAAGAGGTTATCTTTTAATGAATCAGATCTCTTATATATATATATATATATATATATATATATATATATATATATATATATATCCTCCTATTTTAGAAATGACAGTTGAAAGTACGAACACTGCAATATGAATGGTACTCTATGCAATAAAAGGTGTACATCAAAGATGAAATGAATAAGAGTAGCAGACGAATTTTCATGATTTTGTTGTGTTAAATGATATCATTTGAGTATAATTGCTACGTGTCTTCTTTAGGCTTAAATTCGCTTTTAAATTGTGTACGTGTCATTCTAGGATGCAATTGAACACATCTAACTCTTAACTTTTCCTTTATTCCAACCTATTCCTATATTTAATCAGTTCATGAATTCTTTGGTTTTTTTAAATTTGTTTAGTGTTTCATGAAATTTCAATTTTTTATCTCCTATGACAGTTGAAAGTACGAACACTGCAATATGGATGGTACTCTATGCAATAAAAGGTGTACATCAAAGATGGAATGAATAAGAGTAGTAGAGGAATTCACATGATTTTGTTGTGTTAAATGATATCATTTGAGTATAATTGCTACGTGTCTCCTTTAGGCTTAAACTTGTTTCTACATTGTGTACGTGTCATTCTAGGATGCAATTGAACAAATTTAATTCTTAACTTTTCTTGTGTTCCAACCTATTCCTATATTTAATCAATTCATGAATTCATTGATTTTTTTGGTTTATTTAGTGTTTCATGGGATTTCAATTTTTTTATACAATTTACTGAACTTGGTTATTCTCTGTATGTTGCTATTCTTATTTTGCTTAGGATCATCCATTTGTCAATCTGATCTATTATGTATATAATTGAATATTTAATTTATTGATACTTGTAGCCTCTAAATTGCTTGATGATATCCGTACAAGGTATTTAGTTTAAGTTACAACACAATGCTTGCATATGACTTACAATTTAATGAATGAACTTCTACATGTAGCACTCCAAATATATAAGCTACTAATTAAGTTGCTACAATTTCAAGCCAATCAAGAATTCTTCATCCAAATCCCTAACAAGAAAAAGAGGCAAATGCATTTTCTGAATTTTCAAGGTTAATTCTTCCCATTCATTTTTATAGTGTACTTTCAATTTTATCTTCAGTTGAAAAACAAATAATTTCAAGACAACATAGATAATTACAATGCTTTGACAATTTTTTTTTTCTAGCATATTTATATAATATTCACATTCTGCTTTTGTACAAATTATTTTATGATTACTTGATTTGATAATGTAGAGCAGTGTGTCGAAATCAACACGAGTCTTTAAATTGGAACCTTACCTTCATGGCTACAACTCCTTTTTATTTATGTGCAACATAATTTTTTGTTTTTTTTTTGCTGATTTCTGTATTTCACTTCAAGACATGTTATTTCACTATCTACTAAGTATCTGCTTTATGTTTCAGTACTACAGTAAAAACCTAGCATGAGATTTCCTCTGAAAAATGCTCAAGGAATAGATTTTCATTTAAACTTCAACATTTCAAGTATACTTATTAGTGATACATATTTAAATATCGATTATTCTGTCATAGTAGAAGAGTGGGTATATGTATCAACATCTTTGTTTGAAGTCATTTTTTAATTTATGAAGGTTATTTTTGTCATTCAAACTCATACCTGTGCTTCAGTTTTATTCCGCGTGGTAATGCATGGCATTCATGTCGTTGCTCAACTCCATCACATTGATCTCATCTATTCATTAATGAAGAAGATGATACAAGTTTTGTCCTCCACAACCTTAGGCTTTCCATCTTCTCTTAGTACTGCTTCAAATTTCAGGTAATTTGGCAGGTCTCGCTTCAATTTTTGACTTACATTACTTAATTTCTCATCTTTTCCTTTTTTCCTTAATTGTGTTTTAGTTTCTGTCAAGCGATACTGGAGAGGGTGGAGAGATGCGGGAGAGATCGAGAGAGGAAGAAGAGAGGCGAGCGAGAGAGGGCAGAGTGTGGGAGAGAGGTGAATTGTATAGGTATATGATTGTATATTATACATATGCATTTGTATATATGGCAAGCGAGATTGGGAGAGGGAGGAGAGAGGCAACGAGATTGAGAGAGGGAGGAGAGAGGCGAGCGAGAGAGGGTATATAGTGGGAGAGAGGTGAATTGTATATGTATATAATTAAATAATTGTATATTATACATATGCATTTGTATATCCTGGCGAATTATACGTATACAAATATGACTAATATACAAACTCGAAGTCAGCCCACATAATTAATGTATAGTTTTAGTCGCAAGTGATAATTATAGCAAACTATAATTATGATGAGTAATAAAATAGTATAAGTTTGCGTAGACGCGTAATTTTCGCTATTTTCTATGCCTTTCTACATTAGCCATCATGCTTGAGGGCTCAAAAACTGTATTTGTTATCTCAGGTACAAATAATTATTCATGGTATGCCTTTTCAGCTGTGATTACAGGGACATATGCTACCACGTTTTCCGTAATGTCTACATTGATAGCTCCACGAAACCACAGGGAAGTGGTCAACGATGATATGATTTGCAACTTTTTTCTTTTTATACAAATGTTTTGAAAAAATTTACTTGAATTTCATTTTTGCAAAAATAGAAGAATTGACAATAATCTCAATTAAATTTTACTTAGCATTATTTTTGCACATATTGTAAAAATATTATACTAATGTTGTACACACAATTCTTAATAATTTATTTATTTCAATGACACGTTGGGCCCGTGCAATGCACGGGCATCATCCTTCTAGTATATATATATATTATATATATATATATATATATATATATATATATATATATATATATATATATATATATATATATATATATATATGTATGTATGTATATATATGTATGTATGTATGTATGTATGTATACATATCCAAACAATAGGTCCTACTTTATTGTAATCACATATAAAACCTTTTGAAATATATGATTGAATAGGATAGAGATATTTTTTTTGCCTCTTTTTTAACTGTTGTTGGAGTTCACTAATAAATACAAGTTGTATTTTATGTCCTCAGGTTGGTCAATTACATTAACAGTTGGCTGGATGGAGCAAAATCATCAAAATATTTTTCACTCGTAGAATGATACATCAAAACAATATGCATGGTTATGAACCTACTAAACTCAAATTGCAGGTGGTAGATGAAGAGGAATTTGTTGTGCAGTATGGTAGATGTTTCAAATGGAGGTACATACCTACAGAGGAGAGGTATGAAAAAACAACACATATATTGGAACATCCCTTGTTATATGAAGACTCTCATGAGTGACATCTATGAAGAATTCCATGTAGAAATCTCATGTAGAGAAATCAAGGATTGTATTGATTATTAATGTATTGATGAATTGATATGTTGATCAATATTGACAAATTGATCATATTGATCAATAATGATTTTATTGCGAGGTGATCAATTAGATGAATTGATAGATAATACTCTTAAGCACAAACTCCTTATATAGGTTAGAATTGTAGAGTCCTAAGTTAACTATACTTAGAGTCCTACTACAATACCTATTACTAATATAATAATAATAATAATAATTAAATCGTAATTGTACTATAATTCTAATAGTAATATAATCCCAATAATAATATAATTATAGACGAAATATAACCTAATTAACATAGGTAATCTAATCCAAGTGTGACTCTAATTCTTGAGCAGTGTTGTAACTTGTCAGTCAGCTTCGTTGGACCGTTCCTTCGACATGTTCCAATCCTCAGCTTCCTTCTTCATCAACACTTGTTGCATACACATTAGTCAGTTGCGTTGGACCTGTTCCTTTGACATGTTCCAATCATCAGCTTCTTTATTCTTCAACACTTTCTCTCAAGCTAGTGATTAGAGAAGTGATTAGTCCTAGCTTGCTTTGAATATCTAGCAAAAAAAACTTTGAATACCCAACAAAAACTAGTTTTGTCAATGCTTCCATATATTGCTGATGTTGTTGCCGAAATCCAAAAAAAAAACTATAAATACCCAGCATAATCTTATTTTGTCAATGCTTCGGTATGTTGATGTTGTTGTTTTCTCTTCCTTTGCCCTTTTGGACAAATAATACCATTATATGGTTTTGTTATGACACTCCTTTTCTCTTCCCTTATATCAAAGCACGTGAGAGCATTAAATCGATTAAGGGTGGTTATCGTGTCTTACCTAAACCTCTACCAAAATTAATTTCTTTTGTTGCTTGATATATGTTTTTTTTTCTTTTTTTAAGATGTTTCACATCTCCTTGGCAGTTGAGCAACCCACAATTAGTTGTATGCTTTCTTCGGTCAAGGTGCTTGAGATCCAACTCATTAGTAACACATCTTTCTCCTTTCAATCATCAATGGTGACACTATCTTTTGCATCCTTCTTAGCTGCTACAACTTCCCTAGCAGTTGTCCAGTGGAATAATTACTTTTACTTGGTTCAATCTTTGTGATATGAATCAATTGGGATATGTGTGTTCTCTTTATGAGATAATTTGCTGGCTTAAGTTTAATGGATCAAATGACAATTATTTGGTGAAGTAAGGAGGTTGACATGGTTTTTGGTAGAAGGGGTCATAGCAAAGTGTTTCTTTCCCCATTTTTTTAATCAATACTCAGAGAGCGGAAGAGTTTTAAGCTTTGAAATCCATGTAGAAATCTCATGAAGAGAAATCAAGGATTGTATTGATAATTGATGTATTGATGAATTGATATGTTGATCAATATTGGTAAATTGATCAAGAATAATTTTATTGATAGGTGATCAATTAGATGAATTGATAGATAATAATGTTAAGTACATACACCTTATATAGGAGAAAGTTGTAGAGTCCTAAGTAAACTATACTTAGAGTCCTACTACAATACCTATTACTAAATAATAATAATAATAATAATAATAATTAAATCTTAATTGTACTATAATTCTAATAGTAATCTAATCCTAATAATAATAAATTATAGACAAAATATAATCTAATTAACATAGGTAATCTAATCCTAATGTGACTCTAATTTTCCAGCAGTGTTGTAACTCGCCAGTCAGCTTCGTTGGACCTGTTCCTTAATTTTTGAATCCTCAGCTTCCTTCTTCATCAACACTTATTGCAGACACGTTAGTTAGCTGCGCTTGACATGTTCCAATCATCAGCTTCCTTCTTCTTCAACATATATGACTGGACGATACACATGAAGTCACTCAAAAAGAAAGAAAATTGTGGGCTTTTAATGAGCTTAGTATTCCACAATTTGCTTTCAAGTTGAATAACATCATGTGTATCATCATATGATATATTAGTACACTACTCATGAGTGTCTTCACAACAAAAAATGTTTCAACATGTGTACCCTTATATTTTCATATATCACATTTAAAGAAACATATCCTCATTTGAAACATCTACCACACAACACAATGAATTTCTCTTAATCTACCACTTATTTTTTAGGTTCGCAGGTTCGATATAATACATATTATTTTGAACAAGGCAGTACCAACAAAGCTTCAGATCTATCTCCTCCAGAACAAATTTCAAACTATAGTAATATGAATATCTCTGTTATGGACA
Organism: Solanum peruvianum; assembly: GCA_027705065.1. Lineage (NCBI taxonomy): Eukaryota > Viridiplantae > Streptophyta > Magnoliopsida > Solanales > Solanaceae > Solanum > Solanum peruvianum. Next base: position 6,848,225 of record JAKWJD010001761.1, on the reverse strand, counting down.
CAAACCAACAAAAATAGAATGAAGACTTATAAAGATATAGAAGCTTAAAGTAGTAGTTTAATCATGAAAGGGTACATAGGTGTGATAAGATATCAAAATTTAAGACTTTCATGATACTACTTGTGCATATAAGAACATGTCCAAAATGAAATCCAAACTCTGGTATTTAAAGGAAAACTTAGGGTTAGAGTTCCTTGAGCCGGAACCGAAAGTATCTATTTGAATTTTGAATAAAAGTTGTTCGAATATTTGTAAATCAATTCTTCATATTAGAGAAATAAAATCTCAAAAAAGATCATTTTTATCTAGTCTTGATTGGCCAGTTCAAAACAAAAGATAGAGGATCATAGCAACACATTTTTGCATAAAAATAATCATGCATAGCCCTGCCAATACTGAGATAGGGGTGGACATATTCTCAAAGAAGACAGAGAGAGAGAGAGATTGAGTGTAGCGGCTGATGAGAAGTAGGTTTTAGGAGATTTTGTTTGAGAAATCTAATATAACCTAATTCAAAAGGACTTCTAGGTATTGGGCCTCACTTTGGAAAAAATTTGGACTGCGTTTTAAAAAAAAAAGATGAGCCAATTGACCGAATAGTTTGAAACTCTTTTGGCCAAATTTTGTCAGTTTTTTCCTTTACATTAATTCGTTTGAGCTTCTAATTTAATACCTTGTATATTATATAAAAGGTTTCATATGTAAGAAATTTGAAATAAAGCAACAATAATCTTTTTCAAGAAAACAACAATAAGTAATAATAGTAATGTTGAGAATGAATTTTTTTAAAATTAATGAAAATAATGATAAAATGATGATACTAATAAAAATTATAAAGTTAGAGTAAATATTATAACAGGGAAAATATTAGAATATGCGCAATGGAAGCCTCAACATATATAATAGCATAATAATGTAAATTGCACTCCTCTATTTAATTTCATTTTTTACCACTACACATATCAAACTTTTTGAAATATATGATTGAATAAGATAAAGAGTTTCATTTTGTAACTATCGTTAAAGTTTTATAATGAATACAAGTTGTATTTTATGTCCTCGGGTTGGTCAATACATTAAGAATTGGCTGGATGGAGCAAAATCATTAACATGTTTCCCCCCTAGAAAGATACATCAAAATAATATGCATGGTTATGAACCTATTAAACTCAAAAGGAAGATGATATAAAAAAAGGAATTTGTTGTGCATTGTGCTAGATTATTCAAATTAACAGTTAATGAGAGATAGCGAGAGACAATAGATTGACATCACCCAATAAACACCATAGCTGAAAACTTAGTAGAAATAAGGTTTGATGTAATGCGGTGGTCATATGATTCTATCACTATACATCTGCTTCCACCAGTAGCATGCTGAGATCAGAGCAAATGACCATGGGAGACTTACATGTCCATATGCCTCTAAAAAAATCCTCTATTCAACTTGTTCGAAGTCAACCTCAACTTCATATAATAAAAATTTTCGGGACCCATTTTTATTGGGGTTCATTACTATTATATCTAGGGAAAATTAGCAAACTAATTCCTAAAATAATTGTTTAAAAAATCTGTTCTTTAAAATAATTATTAAAAAATGTCAATATATCAATATTTTAGAAAATAAATTGTATCCTAATATAATTGATTTTCTTTCTTTTTGTTTCTCAAATTAGGCCCACATTGGACGCTTTTTTACTCCAGTATCCCGTAATTGTTTTTTTAAAAAAAATCCTCTATTACCCACTGACCCCTCTTTATAGGTTTTACCCAAATTGCTCCTTTCTCTCTCTTCCCTTTTTCACCATTGTTATCTCCTTGTTCAAGAAAATCAACTCTTGGAATTTTCTACACTTTGTTCTAGAAATCTGAAAATCAATTTGAAAGATTTTCCACCCATTGATAAACGTAAAATTCGAAACTACAAGTATATTAAAAGATTTCTTGTGATTTTGTTTTCATATTCACCAAGTATTTTGTATTTCAGATTTTTGTCTTTTAAACAATATTGTTTGATTTTTTGTGAGGTTGTTTTCATATCCACAACGTATTTTACGAGATTTCCCCCTTTATGTATATTGGATTTTATCGTGTTTTTAGAACTATCATTTGATTTTTTTGTTATTTTATTTTCATATATGAGATTTAATTAATTGTAGTAATTACATTAGTATTCATACATCACACATTATTTGATTTTTTGTATATTCATATTTAATAATTTTGAATTTTGCTTATAGAGTTACTAATAAATGCACAAGTGAATACATATTCAAATTTGGTGGGAAAAAATCAGAAAAAAGGGAACACAGAGGAAGAGGAGGAGGAGGAGAAGGAATAGGAAGAGGAAGAGGAAGAGAAAGTGAAAGAGAAAGTAAGATAGAAGGTTGCAAATTATATTCATACCAAAACTGTGTTGATATTAATTTTTGTTTGTCAATTATTTTTATTTTACTTAGCATTTGTATTTTTATTAAGAACACTGTATTTCGTTTTTAGTTTACGACTATTCAAATAGGTTTGTTAAATATATTTATATTTCTTAAGAATAAGATGTGTCCTAATTTTTTACATCTAATTTGTACTATTTAAAAAAATATTGTATCGTTCTTCAATAAATTGTATTATTTCCACTATGTATCTCTATTTCATTCATAGTAAATTTGTGTTATTTTTAGAATACTATATTGTTTCTCAAAAGATTGTATTATTTGCACCATGTATGCTATTTTTTCTAGCATCTTTTATTAAATCATATAATATGCAATGATTATATTATATTGGGATACTGTTAGTAACATTTTTGAAATACAAATAAAAGATAAATATATTTGAAAGTCATTCATGTGATACAATTTTGATCACAGAGATATAATTTGTAGTTTTCACTATGAAAAGTAAAATGCAATTTTAATTTGAATGGTAAACTAAACACATAAAATGTAAAAATCATTGGTGTACAATTACGACGAAAACATAATAAAAAGGAAAATCAATCCAATTGAATGAGAAGGAGGATTTTTTGAAATTGTAACTGATAGGAATTTTAGGTGATATGTTCTTTTTTTAGAATATTGTCTCCCCTAATTATCTCCTTTCTATTGTTAAATAATTGTACTTTGCAAATCAAACAAATAAAAATACATATATAACAAACTAAAATATTGACATTTAAAATAAATATTGAATGTATGACTAAGAGTCCTATTGAATTTCAAAATATTGACATTTTGAAAATTTTTCCTTATATCTATCATAACATTTTCGTGACTCATGAAAAATGAATATGTATGTGCTTAGTGTCCTTAGGACACTAACTCATCAAGATACAATATAACACATGAATAAAAGTGATGCAACAAAACATAAGCAATTGAAGTCACATAACATCTACTAGGAAAAACTTCACTTAAAATGCACATCAATAATCATTCATTTCAACGCTGAATAAACTAATAAACCATCTATCGAGCAAAAACTGAGAGAGTAATCATAATCTACCTTGAAAGTCGAGTTTACGTGCCATGAACTCATAAAAAATTACTTCCATTTTTGAATAGCCTTGGAACTCTCCTATTTTAATAAAAATATATTCAATATGAGTAAACGAGTCTATCGACACCCACATTTTTATTTTTATGTTAAATTTTATGGACCAATGGTTCGTTTATTTCTCATAACAAAAAATAATACACAAATAGCCCAATAATAGCCAATTTAGACCAAATGCCAAATAGCCCAATTAAAGAAATAAAAGGACTACTCGGTCTTGGTCTTGATGACCAATAACTCGCCGTTCCCTATACGGATCATTAACATTCTTCATCCATGGAAAGGAGGAGATATATCATCTCGCAAAGGTAAATCAACCTTTATTTTTAACCACTCCCAACTACTTTTGACCTTACTCTTTCCTTTTTGTAGATGTGAAATCTGGTGAAGGTGTTTGGACTTCAAGATGAACTTTTTTTGTTGGATTTAACCATGACACTCCTTCTGGAGGCTTGAGGTATATCAAAACCAACATATTTATACATAAACTCTAGTAGATAAAAACCAACTCAGAAAGACAACCCTGAGCCCCTAAGTTCAAAAATTGAAAATTGATTTCCTAATCAGATTAACTATCATGTAAAACCTCATGCGCCAAATATCAACTAAATTGATAATTAATTGATTCTCAAATAAATAAATAAATTACAGAAGTAGAGTCGCATAAATAAGTCTACACCAATCCTTTTAAGCTCATAAGAAGAGGAATTTATCTGGAACCTCCCGGAAAAAGACCAAAAACATACAAATCTAGCTTGTTTGAATAATCAAATCACCAATTTCATCGCGACTTAACCATATGTTTATTGGGGTCAACTCTAAACTTTAGGAAAAAACTAAAAATCAACCTAATGACACTATTCACCTTCGGATGCTTCGAGATCCATGTAAAATATTTAATAAAATCACCTAATCAACCCCACATCTAGTGGAATCATCAAAATTCAAACCGGATTTCGTTAACCTAAATTATTCAGTTTGGTCATTTTTCACAATTCAAAGATCTAAAAATAAGAATTGTCCTAAGAAACTAGTCAGATCACCTCGAGAATTTTGCCATTTATCTCTACTAGTCATAAAAGAAATAATAGAATTGCGAGAAGGCCAAAACAAGCAACACAACAAAATTCTCGAGGTGATCTGACTAGTTATTTATCTCTACTAGTCATAAAAGAAATAATAGAATTGCGAGAAGGCCAAAACAAGCAACACAACAAAAAAAAACACAACGATTATGAGGATCGAGAAAAGTATTTTTTCAAAAGGTGGAACATCCTTCAAAACATTTCTGGTTTACATCATGGATTACGTCATAATTGAAATAAAAAAATTGCAAGAATGCCTAAACAAGAAATGCAAGAAGAAAAAACACAATGACTGTGAGGATCGCTATATTACTTCAAACCTTTCACATAAAAAGAAAGTATTTACTTATCCAAAGTTGGAACACCTTCAAAAAAAAAAATTGGTTACGTCATGGATTACGTCATTATGTGACTGATTACGACATGTTAATGCAAAATTATATTATTTCAATATATAATCTAGATGCAGAGAAATTATTCAAGACTAACCAACTTTTTATTTATCAAATATGCTTTTTTTCTTGTTAAAATGCAATTATTTTCCTTCTTAGAAATATCAAACAAGAAATTTACTTCTTTAGCTCATTTCATATATTTATTGACTTGCAATAATTAGTTTTCTCCTATATCATGTATCCTCTATATACATCGACAAGCTAAGAACTTTTTCCAAATTAGTGGTCTTAAGTTTTTGTAGATTAATTATTCTCTGTAATGATATATCATGGTAATTTATTCAATTCGCTCATTTCTTCAATTTCATCACTTAGGAGATATTTTTTGAGCAACCATAGCCAAAATTTGATCTTTTTTAATCTTCATATGATACTTTAACCAATTTCGTTTATGTTAATGGCCTACACTTCTAAATAAACGTGTATTATGAAAAATTTCTCATATGTATGGTTTCAATCTAGCTTTATTGTTATGTGGTATGTTTTAAGTTGTAATTCGCTTTTCCTTGAGAAGCTTCCTCTTCTTTTATTTAATTGAGAAACTCATTAGTCATTTCAGTTTAAGATCTATAGTTTGGGGAATTTTTTTCCCTTCTCTTTATTTTGTATAAATAATTTTTGGTCTCATGTTTTGCTTATCTTCACTTATTTATGTAGTCATTCAACATTTAAAAGGAAAGGAAAGTGATTCTGAAATAGGGGTATGTGCAACAACCGATTCAACCATTAATGGATGTTGCAAGAACATGCAAGATTTCTAGGTCACTTTTCCTTTGAGGTATGCCCTATTTTTGTGATTTTAGATAATGGATGTTGTTTCTGATGTTTGGATTCAGATTTGAATAAAAAATTTATCACTCTATGTTAAGTTGTTAATACGCTAAAGTGTTAATTCATGAGTAAAATTATTTCAATTTACAGTGCCCATCTCCTTGTTAAATTGTTAATCTGCTAAAGTTCCTTGAGATTTATCAGAGAGAATATAAATGAAATGAATGCCAAAATCAATATCGTGGTCAAGCGTAACACTTGGAAGATCTATCAAAAAAAATCTTCTAAGAACTCTCTCAGTACTGGAATGGACCCCAATGAGGAAGTGTCAACACCAGTATTACAAACATAGGACTAATATAAAAGACACCATCTCAACCAACTGTTGAGCCTTCAAAAATGACACAATGTACCCTTACATTTTAACCTAAAGATTCCTGGCATTGCTAAGGTAACTATCTTAGTGTATGTTACCTCATTATAAGGATAAAGTCAGTCCATAATCAAAGACGATGTTGAAATCAACCGTATCTAACATAAATCAACTATCAATGTGATTACACATGATTGGTACACTTGAACCGCTACTAAAGAATAAACCATGGGAGTAGAAATATATTATAGTCATAGACACAGAGTCACCAACCATATCTAAACAAAACTCAAATAGAAAGACATGTAGGAGAACTTATAGCGAAGATCAAACAAAAATGTTGCATTTTGATGGTGTACTAAAACATTACTTATACTCAAATTATCAGTGGCCTTAGCCTTGGGTTTAATCGTGAAATCGTAGAAATGGCATAATCGCCCCTGTCTAAACACTCTTCTAATACCAAACCTTCAAGTTTTCGCACCACTGTATAAAGTGCAACTGTTTTGGATGTCTAAACTTGAGAAATCTGCAAGGCTCCATTATGATTAAATCTAGAATAATCTTATAAAAGTGATGCACATTTCCATAATCATAAGATCATCTTCTAGTCATAGGTTGTTAAAATATCCCAGAAGAACTCAAATACCCACAATAGAAAGAATATCTAACATACTTTCTCGTGAACCGTTGCATGGATTGGTCGACATTACTGAAAAGAATAACCTATAGCCAATAAACTTATAACTCTAGATGAAATACCTCTAAAATTGTAAGACCTACAAACTCTCTTCCGTTGCCTTCATAAGCCTGCCTATGAATCATCTCAATCTTTGTAGCATGATGTATCACCTATTGAAATAGAAAAAAACTAATTGAGTAGTAGCCAAATGAATAAGAGTTATCAAACCTCTAATTGATCTCTGAATCTTCTCTACCTCCATGGCGGGATTAGGCATGAAATCTCACCATATACTTGATGATCACCATGCACTCATGTTGAAGCCCTTAAAATTGGTCTCTCTCTCTCTCTCTCTCTCTCTCTCTCTCTCTCTCTCTCTCTCTCTCTCTCTCTCTCTCTCTCTCTTAGGCTGCAAGATAAGTTTCTCTAAGAGCGCCTCTAATAATTGAGTCCAATTCAAGAAAGGTGAACGACCTAGCATAGAATCAATATAGGTCATGAACCTTGTGTTGCTCCAACAACCGAGGTTATTCAACTCTCATCACAGCTAACCTAGAACTCAAAATCACTCTAGTTCAATTACGTAGAGAAGCGAGTAGGACACCTCTTGATAAATATATCAAACACATTTTTTCCTCCAAATAAATAACACTCCTACAGATAGAATGGGGGAAATGATATGATAATTGTGAAACACCCATAAAGTGAGTCATAAGATCAGTTGCTCGTGTACCAAAAGTCTAAGGGCCTCGTCTAGGATGGGGAGAAATATATGATAATAGTGAAACACCCATATAGTGAGCCATAAGATCAGCTGGTTGTGTCCTAAAAGTTTAAAGGCCTCGATCTAGAATTTTCTATCTACTGTGTTCAGAGTAGTAAATCCAAAATAATTTTAAGATGAAAATAAAGAATATCTGAGGCCACATAATTCATATGTGTCCTAAGAAATTTAATCTCTTCAATGTACCAGTTGTTGTGAATTATGTCCTCCAAGAATAAAATAGATATACTTGTTAAAGAAGTAGCGACACCTCAAACTTCAGCGGACTCAAAAGTAGCAAATAAATTAGATAAACACTCGATTTTGTAACAAAACATATATAGAAGAAAAAATATCAATGAAAACTAAGGAAACACCTCACTATTTAAAGCTAGTAATTTGTGTTGAATAGGTGTGAATTCATATTTTCAGAACGGACTCATCTTTTCCGAACAAATATGACGTTTGTTAGGAGGAAGTGTCTGTTTAAATGGAATATGTTATTTCCAATCGAGATGAATGTAACACAACCCTCCTTGAGAAGATTAAGATAGTAGGGACGGATGACAAGATATTTGAGTAGGAAATTAGCTATAAATGGAGGCCTGTTTTCTGCTTATATAAGTGCCTCTGATAAGACACCAACGCCAACTTCAATTCAAAAACATGTACAAGGAACTACAAAGCAGCAAGTGCAGGGACAATAGGAAAAGGTACCAAACATAGGAAATGTACAAGCTAAAAATCATATGACAAAGGAAGTATAGCAAAACAAAGATCAGGCTAAGAAAAATAATGATGTACCAACGCAACTAGATAAAATTGAGATTTTGGGGATATAGACTCAAAGTTCACAGATCTCACCTGACGGATGGAAACGGGTAAAAAACAAGTCAACAGTAAAAAAACAAAAAGAAGTGGAGGTATATGTAGACGAGACTAACAATGGCAATAACCCACTTCATGACAATACCTACAAACTATCATCCTGAAAAGTTGAAGGCAAAGGCCAAAGGAGTGGGGGAATAATGATTAAGGATATCGACCCATCAAAATTATGTAGATAAATATAGCCACTTGAAATATAAGGGAACTGAATAAGTTGTAAGAAAAAATATTTCACTTAGATGATGATTAGGGAAATAAATCCATTTTAGCTATCATTGAACCAATTATAAGGGACTCAAGATGTGGCTAACACTCCAGAACCATTATTGGTCCCACGCGAACCCTTGGCTTGGCTTACTTATTCAGCGGAAGACTCTAAGCATAATTACAACGATCAGCACTTACTCAATTGTTTAATAAAATAAATAGAATGTTGAAATGTCAATATTCAACTTGGACAAAATGGCAACTCCAATAATCCTAACAATGAAATACTGAAACGTGTCCTCAGGAATGCAAGAAGGCTCACCAACTGGCTCTGAGTGCTCAACTGGGTCAACGAGGAGCTGGATGATGATCATAGTTACATGTGTCTGCATCATAAGAAGATGCATGACAAATAGCATCAGTACATTGTATGTACGAGTATATGAGTTGAAATGTTAAACACAATGTAGGCTTTAAAAGAATCTGAAAGGAACACTTACTTGGGTTTACTCAACTCCTAATTAGCTTAACTTAGTATAAAGCAATAAAGTATATACAATATGTTGAAAGCTTGTAAAAAACAGTGGAAACAACTTAGTTTTTAAAGAAAAGACAATAAAAAATTCAATTTTACTCATATAATAAAGAAATATAGTTTTTGTGGGAGATTATCTAACTGATAACACCACTATAAGCCTAAGTGGTGATACAACATCTTTCCCACGCTGTCGAAACTGTCCTATGCTTAATCAACATATATGACGCCTTAACTAAGTAAATCCACCAATCTATGCTAAAAACACACTTAAGGGTTCGTCTAAAAAGTATGATAATTTACTACCCATGATGGCTACAAGGTTTATGGAGACTTGAGTTATATAAAGTCGTATCTCCATATACGTGTTCAATACTACTCCCAAAATATACTTAGCTGATATATTTTTAAAACAAACTTCTTTCTTTGGTTTGAGATGATTACTCAAAAACTTAGTTTAAAAGCTCTCTTCGAATCAATGTCCCCTTCTTACTCAGATGTGAAAACATTTTAAAACTTTTTTGGGAATACATAGTCCCCATATACTTCTATGAAGAAATAAACTTCAATCTTTACTTTTTACTCTTTACTCAACTTGAACTTTAAGTCTTAATACAAAGTTAAAACGTTTGTGAAAGACTTTTGAAAACTTTTTTAAAAAAAATTTATCTTGACTTGTTTTTTAGCTTTTAGACTTGACTCTTTAACTTTCCTTGAATTGAAGTATACACTAAAGGTTCATGATATCATTTTTATAGATGATTTCATTATGTTTAGACGTACCTTAGAGTGTTGGAATCAACTAAAAAGCACAGGTACATTACTTAGGAACTAGAACGAAAAGATGGGGGCGAATGAAAAAAATTGACGTCCCAGGCGCTCTGAGAGGTGCGGGGGGCACCAGCCCTTGAAATTTAGAGACTGACTTGGGGAGCTCTGGATGGAGCGGCGCCCCATAGGTCAAAATTTAGTGAGCCTCCTTCAGGATTTGAGAGGGGAGACATCCCAGGACCTATCCAAGGTGCTCCCCGACTTTTCTTCTTCGTTTTTCAACGTATCTTAGGGTTTAAACGAAGTAGAAAAAGACCAAAATACCCCTGGAAATTTTTTTGTCGGACCAAAAAACGACCTGAACTGATGAACAATGGTTCAATCGACGATCCGTAGTTTAGGTATGCTCAACAGGCCTTTACTAAAACGGGCATAACTTTTTACTCGGAGGTTGGATTTTAACAAACTCGGTGGCTATGGAAAGATAATTCAATTTCTATCATTTCATAGGTAATGGGACATATAATTTATTTTGTGCTAAGATATATGACCATTTGAAGTGACCCAACAACATTTCCATTCTAATTGACTGCTAACTTTCACCTACGGACCGTAGATCGAACAATGGACCGTGCTGGTTATCTGTAGTTCATGTCAGAGGCTGGGTAACTTGATTTTCAATCCACAGACATAGATCACAGACCGTAGTCTAACTTATGGACCGTAGATATGTCTGTAATCGACAATTAGTCAATTGACAAATGACGGATGCACAGTACAGGCTGTAGATCATACTACGGTCCATCAATGGTAATCGTTGATTGCACCTGCAGATTTATGAAAAGTTGATTTCTTGTTTGTTTTGGATACGGGGTGCTACAATCAATAGGCCACATGGAGCCAAACCTTATTGGTTGTTGAACCACCTTGCTAAAAATAAAGACTTTATATAGATAGTTAGTACAGTTTGGGATAAAGAAATGCAAGGCTAATCTATGATAAGAGTATGGTCCAAGTTTAAATCTGTCAAGGATTCCATGACGATCATGCAGCTTAAAGGGTATTTAAATGAGGGAGAAAATATGAAGCAAGTGAGGAAACAACATATGGAGGTAAAGAACAAATGAGAAAGCCTACCCACTTGCCTGAGTTATTTGAAAATGAAAAATACTACATATTTACGAGAGTATACTGACAAATTCTAGATCGCAATGTCTGAAGTTGGGGCCATATATCTCTTGAATTTGTTCAAATTAGTAGGAGTACTACTATGAAACACTTATATGAAAGGTATGAAATATATGTAACACCAAACTATGAAGGGATAACACCTACAGGCTATAAGCATATATGATCTGGTAAAAATTGTAACAGAACATATAAGAAACTAACAACAATGTTCTCAAAGCTGAAGAAATTAAATAAAATTGTATTTTTGGTAACATATTATCACCAACTCTCTACCTCCTTCCATTCGCAAAGCTGAGGCGGGTGAAAAAAAATCATGCAAGTTGATCAGTTCGCCCTTTAGAAATAGGCTAAGAAAGTCATCGGTTTGAATCCGGACAGGCCCTGAAGCGAAGGACGGGAACGAGCGGAATCAATGTGTTCCAATTTCTGGCCTTGCACCGACCATCCAATGGACCATGGACTAAACGGCCACTACCTGAAAGGACTATGTCCAGGGGCCCCATATGCATTAAAAAAATATCAAAAACACTACCATCATATCTTATTATAAGTGGGAAGCTCAAAAGTGTAAAGTTCAAATACCATTTTACCCCTATATACTATATACCTTTTTTTTAAAAATTATATATTATTAGTTATTATATATTAAATATAAATATTATGGAATGATAAAAGTCTACTTTCCTTTTTAATGAAATAGTAAAATATCTAAAGAATTTTAAAAGTCAATTTATATATTAAATATAAATATTATTGGATGCTAGAAATTTACTTTTTTTTAACGAAATAGTAACGCCTGAGGAATTTGAAAAGGAAGTTTTCCATTAAAAACATAATAATTATAATAATAATAATAATAATAATAATAATAATAATATAATAATAATAATATATATTATTAAAAGTGAGAAGAAATTTGGGAAAAAGTTAAATTGTTGTTCTTCCACTATATTAGATTAAAATGTTATAAAATATAAAACTTATTAAATATTATATCAATAATTAAGAATATCATATTAAGTTTTTTACAATAATATAATTAATATGTATTTAAGTATTATAATACGGATGGTTAATTTCTTTGGTACTACCACTTATTTCAATATTCTAGAATGACTTGTTATTTTCTCATAGCAATTTAATGTTTTAAAGTTCTTTTCAACTTCTAATAAGAAGTTTACAGAATTTTATAAATAGTCAAATAAGTGAATATGCTAGACTAGATCCATTGATGTTCTCTACCTCCCCTTCTTCTTCTAAATTCATCTTCAATGTTATTGGTAAGGATTCCATTGATATTTCTCATATGTCGGCTCTCTTAACTATCTATTAAATTATTATTATGTTTGATTATGATTATTCTTGGTGGCTAATAATTCTATCACGACATACATAGTTTCTTTATTTATAAATTGCACACAAAATGTTAGTCCACTAGACTTTCTTATGAAAAATTTAATTTATTGGTTATTCTTTCTTATTCAGATTAATATATTGATTTGTTTAACATTTTTCATTTTGTATGCATATGATGACATGTATATTTTATTGTATTTTTTAAAAAAAGTTAATTGTGTTGATATTACACATATTTCAACACATAAGTTAGAACTATATAAAATTTATATAATAATAAAGGTCAAACGTGCAAGGCACGTTCTCAGAACTAGTACTAGTCAAAATGTATGATTAATTTGTTCTTAATTAGTGCTAGCAAGATAATAGTTATTTTAAAAACATGGTGTAGTCGCTCCAGAGGTTTCTATCTATTTTATTATATTATTTTACTTTACATTGGTCGTAGTCACCATGTAAGCACTAGCAGTGATTGTTCAATTAGTAAACCTTATGTGAAAATCATTTCACCGTCTAATCAAGAGATAAGCACAATGTGGGACGATTCTCGTGTATTATGATACCTTTTGCTTTTTTTTCTTGTGATGGGATTTGTAGAACATCATTTGGTTGTCAAGAGGTTATGTCCTTTTCCTTGATAGGCTAAACACACATAATTAATTATCATAATAAAAGTTGAGGGTGACGTAGAATGCAAAGTGTATGCAGGTTCTTAATAATAGAGCAAAAGATAGAGAAAAATACACATACGCCATGAACACATTTAGGTGTGTAAGATACATCAATCCCAGCATTATCATCAATGTTAAATGAAGTTTGTCCTGGTATAACAAACTCCTTCTTTACCCGGAGTTCACCAAATTTTGTAAAATAACATAATCCGTTTATGTTAAGTAGGTGTTTTCGGGCATGCCTCTACCACCACTAATTTTTCCGTCCTCATTCAGTATAACATCCATTCATAAAGAAAAATTATAAACAAATATAAGCTTGTAAGATGTATAATTTCTAATTAAATACCATTGATGTTTTTTTTTTCTGTTCTTTGTCAAGCATTATCTTCTCAATAGAACCATGTTCGTCCTTTTTCTTTTTTTTTTCAGTCATCTTCTACATCAGATTATTCGTTATGATTCATCTTCTTACATTCCTCCTTTTCTTTTCTTTTCTTCTCATCTCAAATTCATACGAAAGATATTGGAGAACTTTACCGAATTATGTATCTAAATTTATAAATTTAGATATATAATTCGGTAGACTTAATTCTACGATATCTTTCGCATGAAACTGGGATGAAAAAGAAATAAAAGGACCATAAGAAGATGAATAAAAAATTTGATGTAGACGATGACGGGAAAAAGGGAAAGGACTATGACTCTGTTAAGAAGACAATACTTGACAAAGAAGAGAAAAAAGAAACCAATGGTAACTAATTTGAAACTATGCATCTTAAAGACTTATATTCGTTTTAGATTATTTTTTTTTTGTGTGCATGACTTATGTTATTATTGAATGAGAAGGGAAAGAATAGAGGTGGTAGATACATACCCTAAAACACCTACTTGACATAAATATATTATGCTATTTTGTACAAAATTTAGGGAACCCCAGGTAAAGATGAAAGTTTCTAAACCTGAAGTAACTACATATAACGTTGATTACAACGTTTGGGATTAATGTATCTTGTGGTTGTAAAAGTGTTCATGTACATAAGTGGTACCATTAATGTTGATTATGTCAAATCTTGTAATCATCTTATAGATCATTTACTAAGACCCTTAACAAGAGAAACGGTCTGGATACATCGAAGGGAAAGATTGAATCTTGTAAATCCATTAGTCATATGTTAGGAACCAAACTTGGGGACTAGAGATCTTGTAATCAGGTTCAACAAGAAAAACGAATCATACGATGACTTATTGTGAAATTCACTAATTCATTTTCCTTCCTATGATGTGAGTACATTATTTCATGTAGTGAATCGTGTGAAATTTTTAATATTATTGGTTAATAGTATTAATTAACCTAATTATGGGGTAAAAAGATGCTACTCTTTGATGATGTTCTTTCCTGCCGTTGGTGGGCATTGATTGTGCCTTACTCCTATCTGTTGTTTCATTAGAGAATCACCAAAGTATGTTGAGCTGCTACATTTCTTTTCTGTCTGTTGAGGACTTATGATAATTTCATTTTGCTCTTTACTGCTTCATTACTTTGTATATGTTAGTGGTCATTGACTTATGGCCAAAGGGGAAGCGATAAGCTTTCTATAGTTAGTGAGTCAATAACATAAATTCTCGAATATATAGAAGTGGAAGATAAGTTTACTAGGGGAATTATTATCCCCAATCTTGTTGAGTTCAGGTTTCAGATATATCTCATTTGCAGCATCATTCGATTTACCAACAACAGAAATTGTGGAGATAGCCAGATATATGAAAGGCCTATGGAATTGAATATAATCTGAAAACCATGAAGTGCCTCTGTTTGCATAAAAAATAATATATGCATGCTCAGTCAAATAAAATCTTCTTGAACAAAAAAAAAACTTCTGAAAAAATCAAACAAAATATCAAGTTAGATGTCGTAAACTCAAAACGTTTAGAATAGTAGGTATGGAATAAAATAATAGAATTTCCTTATCTTTTTGAGAAACGTTTTGTGTTTAGACAACTAACTTGATATTTTGTTTGATTTTCTCAAAAGTTTTTTTGTTCGAGTAGATGTTGTTTGGCAGAGCATGCATATATTATGTTTTATGCAAAGAGAGGCACTTCGTGGTTTTCAGATTACATTCAAATCCACATGTCTTTTGTATATCTGGCTATCTCCAGAACTTTTGTTATTGGTGAATGGAATGATGTTGCAGGTGATACATCTCTGAAACCTGAACTCAACTAGATTGAGGATATTTATTCCCCTGGTAAACTCATGGTCTACTTCTATTTATTTGAGAATCAATGTTATTGCCTTACTAAATATAGAAAGTTTACTGCTCCCCTTTTGGACACTCATCTACCTATTTACTGCTTCATTATCTTCCTATTCATTGGAAGCAAGAATTCCTCACATATATATAATAATTGTTTTCCATTAATTTGTTTTGAGTACAAGAAAATAGAGAGTGAATAATAGTTTCTAAAAAGAGAGTTCCTATTAGTGGAAGGAGGTGCTCTTTTTGTGGAGCTTTGGATCAACTCTTATCCAGAGTTTGTTGAGTTATACTTTGTGATTGGGTTGTTGTATCCTATAATACACAAGTCAGGAAAACTAATTTCTATTTGGGCTGGTGAAAAGATTTGTGATAATGAACTTGAATCTCCTTAAGTAGAACGAGATATCCGTATCTCAACATGAAGATAATATTTTCTTCATTTTTATTTTAAATTGTAATCTTGTTTCACCAAAATATTTAATTCAATCAAAGGTTGAAGTTTCAGATAAGAGGAAAAGTGCACAATTGTCAGCATGATATATAGAGGAACACTTGAGAATAAGATTATTATACAAACTTGGATCAAATGTGAAGAGATCAATAAATTAGACCGAAAAGGGTCTAAAATGCCCACCAACTATTCGAATTGGTACAAATTACCCTTCATTCAGCTTTCGGCTTCCAAATACCTTGATGTCAACCTTTTAGTTTAGAAATACCCTTGATATTAACTCTCTAGCTCATATTTGCCTTATTTTTAACAGCCCCCCTAAAATTAAACAATTAAATATTTATTTATTATGTTGTGTAATCTGATTGATCCTAATTCAAACCCCTTTCAAATAAGTAATAAAAATCACATATAATTCATATTTTAATATGATATGCTTGAAAATAATATTCAAAAAATTGTTTATTTCATGATATTTTTCCATTAGCATATTTTAAATCAATGCACAATTTGTTAAAGCCACTCATAACTTGATTCATCTAAAATGTGAATATGAGTGTTCATATAAAAATATTATTTTTATTAACATAAATTTTTCTATTAATCATTTAATTGTCCTTTTCATTCCCTTCGTAAGTTTTTTTTAAATCTTTTGTTCTTAATTCGGATATCTGAGACTCAAACTTAAACTGAACTAACATGTTTATATTCTTTTGATTTATATTATTACCATGATGGGGTGGTTGGGGAAAAGAGAAAAGATTTTTTTATTCATTCATTATGAATTTTCGATACACACAAAAGAAAAAATGATATTAAATTATCTTCTATGGAACCATTATTTCTACATGAACATCTCGTAATTTTCCTCTTTTTTTCTCCATTGTTTTGTCATAAGTTAAAAAAATAATAATGGTGGACAAGATTCAAGAAGAAAGAAAAAGTAGAACAGAGAGGAGGTAGAAGGGGGAGGGGAAAGAGGGGGGAGGGGGAGGTGATTTAACTATGGAATCCAAAATTAGGTCAATAATATTAGATCAATATTAAGTAATTTTTAATTATTTTAACAGAAATACCCTTAAAACTTTGGGATTTGATACAATATTGCCCTCCCGTCCACCTTTTAAGTGTAGCCGTTGAAAATAAGCGCATTTTTTAGCTAAAAGGTTGACGTTGGAGCTATTCGGGGGCCGAAAAATAGATAGAAAATATGTAGCAATTAAAATAGTCGATAGTCATTTTAGAAGGAGCAAAAGGTAAACAGAAGAGTAATCATATACTGAATACTAGAATTATGATCCTTGCAAGTCTATATCTTGAAGTTTTTTTTATCATCAAGAATTTGTTAGATATTTTAAGTTTAAGAACACATGCGTGTGTTTTTCTCTTTTCCTTTCATTATGATTGTAAATAAAAAAAATCACCAAGGTAAGTTTTTCTTGTACCCATTGTTGTGTATTTTTTTTCTTTGATATCAAGTTCAATTTTGATCAAATGATCTTTCAACATCAAATAGTCATTTTCATTATGTTTGGCCAATTTTTCAGAGGAAAAAATGTTTATTTATTTATTTTCAATAAATTATTTATTTTTAAAACTTGAGGTGTTTGATTACGCTTTTGGGAGAAAATAATTTTTTTTAAAAGAGAAGCAGAAGCAAGTTTTCCATAAGATTGTACATTTTTCCTTGAATGGACTAGTCTTTATTTTTTATTCATTCAAATAAAATGGTCTTTAATCTTATCGATTAACAATCAAACTTACGCCTAATGAAGCTTAAGTTTTTTAGAAATAGAAGGCATGGTTGGGCATAACTTGTGAAATATTAAAACATGAGAATATAAATTTGCCCTACCACAAAAGTTATTTGTTATGAGAGGAAAATATTACAGAGTAACACTAAATAGGAGCGAAGGTACAAACGCCCGATGTTTTTCAAAAGCTAGAGAAAAGATTCCCCCGAATATACTTTTTTGGAAAACACTTTTGAGAAAATATACTTAGAAATATTTTTTAAAAGTTTGATCGAACACTTATTATTGTTCAAAATTACTTTGTAATCTAATAAGTAAAACATAAATTCCTTCTCAAAAAGAAAATATTTCAAAATAAGCAAATTTTAGAAGTTTGACAAACAAAGCATTAAAAGTTTGCACTTAAAACATAAACTTTTGAGTTTTGAAGATTGGTAAGGTCACAATAGTTATATAATGGAAAACGGGAAAAATGTCAACATATGCATGGAAAATAGCTACAGTTTAAAATGTAAGAGTTAGTGTTTCAATTAATTTTGAAACAAATTCATCCGTTGGAAAAGTTTTGAAATGACAAAATACATGAATGTGAGTTGTAACATTTATTTGCTTTAATTCTACGGCATAAACATTTTGCAAGATACTTTTGAAAATTCTACGTTTTGGATTTTTGGAATATAAGTTTTTCTTTTAATTCATGAACCTATAATAAACAGAATTTATTTCAAGTCTTTTTCTTACAAAAACATTTGTCCTATAGATTGAGTTTCTTTTGGTTGAAAATATATAGCACTCAAGAAAAATTCACTTTCCCTTGAAAACGCTTTTGAAATATTAATCAAAAGGTTAAAACACTAAATCAAAATAGAAGAGCGACATTCTTGAATGCTACTTGTTTTGTGTCTTAGTTGAACCCCGAAGATAGAGTTTTTATTTATTCTTCCGATTGCTCGTGGGAGAGACTCCAATTATCTTCAAAAAGCGTACCAATGTGCCTCTAAGCCAAGCAAGTTTTGTTTTGGATTCCTTATATTTTTATCATTCTTGTTCATTTGTTCTAACATAAAAAAAAGTTGCAAAAAATCACTATATGTTGTTATTATAGTAACTCTCTCTCTCTCTCTCTCTCTCTCTCTCTCTCTCTCTCTCTCTCTCTCTCTCTCTCTCTCTCTCTCTCTCTCTCTCTCTCTCTCTCTCTCTCTCTCTCTCTCCTACCAATATGAAAAAATCTATTCAAATATAATGTATCATGTATCAATTGTATTCAGTCAAATATAGGTGAGTTTTGTACATTATATCAATCAAAATTGAAAAACTGTATTTGCATTTTTTGTATCAATTGTATTTGTATTCATTAGAATACAATATGCATTCATCCTCTCTATCTAATGTTTTATATATCAACTGTAATTAATCACGGAGAGGATGAATCAGTTGTATTCGTTATATTTCAAATACATTGATACATAATACATAATAGTTATGCATTAAAAATATACTGAATACAATGCAAAATAAATATAAAATACAATCTTTTGTCATTCTCTATCGATATCCCTTGCCTCTCACCCCTAATGTGTATTCATTTTAAGACAAATCAGTTTGTATTTGTATTTTTTTCTCCCAAAATCCGCGCAAATATAAAAATACAAATGCATATCAAATCAAAATATTGTTGTGAATTGTATTAAGTGAAACAATAGTTATGGAGTCCTATTTAAGGTCTAATATTTGTTGTTTCTTAAAGCTCCCCGTATATTAAGGATATTTTGATCTATAGATTGAGAGACAAATTTGAATCATTTCTAACAGGTTATAGACAATTTTTATTAATGAGTGGAAGGAGGAGCAAATTTTATCTTAACTATAACACCCCAATAAATTTTCAAACTAAGACTCAAACCATTCTTCATTGTAAGTAGGATTTTATTGAGGAATTTAGAATTTCTTGAGTGATAGTTCACTAGATGTAGCACCTTATGTTTCAAGAAGAACTAAAGAGAGTTCATTTAAGTGTTTCCTAAGTTCTTCTAAGATTAGGGTCGATTTCAAATAACCATCACTCTCAATACTGGATGTGTTAGGTGTGCTATGAGATGTAAAATTAAGGATATCTGAATTATCTTTCCAACGCCACCGAGTTTGCTAAGTTTCGAGGTAGGATGAGTGAGATATGTCCTTTTCAAGTCAGGTTCTCCAGTTAAGGAAAGTTACCCAAAAATAGTAAGCGGTATTTTGGTCTTTGCCTTAACAAATAAAATTTAATCATTTTTAGTAAGTCTTATGGGTTTAATCCTATTAAGTTCAGTTTTACAATCCTATTATACGCCTAGGGTTTAGTTGAGCGTTCAAGAAGTGAAAAGAAGAGAAAAGAGGAGAGGATCAAAGCATTTGTAAAGGTTCTTGAGTTTTGTTGCAGATTTTCACCATGGGTTTGATCCCTAAGAGGTATGAAAGCTTCAATGGTGTTAGGTCTTTCAACCACACAACAATCAAGTTATTTTCAGAGCAATTTTAATCTTGAAGTTGAAATATTAGAGTTATTGAGAAGTGTTCTTGAAGTTCATTCTAAATCTTGTTGTGTTGGAGATTTGATGATATCTTGAGATGAAAGTGAGTGTTTTGAGGGTTGTATCAAGTATATTGGAGTGTACTTACTTTAAGTAATTGAATACAAATGATCGAGGAATAAACCATTCGATTCCAGACAAGTTAGGGTGAGAAAACGAGCAAAATAGTTCATCGGATGTTCTGGGTTGGGGCCTAGGGCGTCGCTCCAGATAGTGCATCCTAAATTATAATCTGTAGTTTAGGGCTGAAGACCCGCGCCATTCATTGCGCCAGGGTCGCATGCTCCATCCAGTTTGCAGTCAAATGCTCCAGTTGAGTTCTTTTAAAGTGTACCTTTACTCCCTATCAATTCTAACTACCATAAGCTACTTCTAAGAACCTAAAAAATCATTCATAACATTGAGTTAATAATTCAAATTCAATGTAGATCTAAGAGTTAAGTTGTGAGAATTCTTTCGAACATTCTCATAAAGTCCCTATGAGCCCTTTTGAGGAGTCTTCTATAACTTCCAGTAACTTGTTTCAAGACTTGAACAAGTAAGCGATATAATGAGAAGAGTCGTATAAAAGAGTTCTACTTTTTCATGTAGACCCTCCAGTCGAGTAGTTCATGCTAATAATCCAGCATGAAACCTTATGGGTTAAGCATTATTGAAATGAGTAGTATCATTAAAGCTCTTGAGTTATGAATTTTTCTATTTTGAGTATTGAGTTCTATGTGGTTATTGAAAACCTTGAATTGAGTTTCTCAAGTTCATTATTCGGCATGAACCCTATTTTGAGAAGTCTTTTACAACTTTTTTCTAAACTTGTTTTAAGACTTGAGCACTTGAGTTGAGAAAGAGTATAGTCGAGTTAATTTTCTTTAAAATGATATATGGAGACTAAGTATTTGCAAGAATAAATGTTTTCACATTTAAAAAGGATGAAACTGAGATTTCCAACGAGTTTTGAGCAATTGAGTAACATTTCTTAGAGAAAGATTTTGAGTAATAATCTCAAACCACCAAAAGAGTTATGTTTTAAAACATATGAGTTAAGTATATCTTGGAAGTTGTATTGAGCACCAATATGGGGAGAAGTTCAGATAACTCAAGTCTCTACAAACCATGTAGCCAACGTGGGTAGAAAGGATCATTTTTTTAGATGATTCCTTAATGCTTTATATCATAGACTAGTGGATCCACTTAATTGACAGGTCTTATACCCTAGCAAAGTATATGATGGTTCTGGCAGCATGAGTGAGACGTTGTATCATCACAAAACTAATAGTGATGGTTGTTAGTTAGAGAAACTCTTTCATAGTTATATTATTTTTTATTATACACAAATTGAGTTGTTATTATGTTTTTCAATACATTGAGTTGTTATCTACTATTTTAAAAGCTTACCATATATTGCATCTTTTATTGTTGGTTTATTCTTGAATATCTTGAGTTAATTGTGTTTCTTTGAGTTGAGTACCTTATATTTGACTTGAGCCCCATTTCACCGATTTGAGTATATTATCCTTGAGTAAGTTTGAATTTCTTTGAGTAAGTTTAAATAGTTTTGATTATCCTTGAGTATTCCTTCAGGTGAGTAAGTTTGAGAAGAGATAAGCATGTTTCTTTGATACTAGTTCAAGCTTATGTTTATGTTTTAGATTTCCCCTTACATGCTCGTACATTCCATGTACAGAGCCATTTGGCTTGCATCATGAAATGATGCAGATACAGGTATTTAGGGTCATCAATAGGAGTTTCGTTGATACCACATGGAGTTCAAGTTATCTATGGTGAGACTCCTTTATTTCGGAGGGTTCCACTTGTTCTTTCACTTATATCAGTTTTAGGACGTTGTGGGTCTTGTCCCGACTTCCATGTTTGTAATTTAGAGGCTTCATAGATAGGCAGTAAAGTTTCAGAAGTTTGTTCATTTATTTTGTTAAATGTTTTAAAAACTTAAGTTGCTTATTTTATGGTGATTCGAATATATTATTCTTATTCTGAGTTGTTCATTTGGATTAAAGATTTGCAAAGTGGAGTTTATTGAATTTTATTCATTTTTAAGCTTTGTACGCTTGAGTTAGTTTTTTGCTTGTAGTCAGCTAGGAAGTAGGTTATCTTGGGTATAAGCAACGGTCTTCGAGTGTCGACCATGTCCAGGGTGTAGACTTGGGTCGTGAAAAACTTGGTATTAGAGCACAGAGTTCAAGATTCCTAGGGTGTCTATGAAGATGTGTCAAGTAGGATCTTGTTCATAATTGTGAGGGCCCCACTTTAATATATGAGGGACCACAGACACTTAAGAAAAGTTTCCCTTCTTTCATACTCTAAATTGTTCAATAGAGCTAAGTCATAGAAATTTATTCACACTCATGTGCTCCCCATATTCATTCGACTACCCATCATGCTAGAGGTGGTTGAAAATTAAATCCCGAGATCCTTATGGATGGGTTATTCTTAGAAAAAATATTGAGTAAGTCATGAGACTCCATAGGGGCTTGAGAGAAGCCCATGCATTAGTAAGTGTCCAGTTTTTTAAGAATGCACCCATTTCATATGAATCGTGCATTTGAGCTAAAAGTGAGTCATACTTTTTTCCTTAAACCTTGTTTCAGATGAGATCCTTGTGAGGAGGTATCTTTAGATCTTGGGTAAGATTATCACCCGAAAAAGTAGCATGAGTTAGGAGATCATGAGCAGTAGTAGTGAAAGAGCCCATAGTTAGAGGAATGTATGTGGAGGTTTAGTAATCTATGTAAGGGAGATGGTGTTTAGACAAGCTATGTTACTATATTCATGCACCTAGTAATCCACTAATGAAGAATTTTACCTTATGGGTAGACTAAGAAGTGATGAGTTGTGAAGATTCCATCATAGGAGGTAGAGTGTGTTGTAGCTAGAAAAGAGTTTGTGATGAACTGTCATTGTGTAGGTAATAACCAAGTGTAAGTGTTAAATTAGAGAACATGAGTATTCAAAAGGTGATAGATCTATGTTAGGCTTATGATTATGAGGGAAAGTCGATAGTATTCAAAGTATTATATAACGAATTAGGCATTGACATATAGTGAATGAGTGAATAGTACTCAAGTTGTGAAGGTAAATGTGATAGTAAATTGTAAGTATGAATACTAAGAGGTAAGGATTGTCTATTTGACGTAAGCTTCTAATGGACGAGTGTGTTTGAATTTGTATCTAGTAGTTGTAAGTTATCAAGCAAGCAATCTTATTGATATTGTAAGACCCCAAAATGAGTTAGGGTGTCTAGAGACTAACGTTTGTGTCTTCATGTTTTGAAGTGCTAAAATGGGTTCTAAGTTTTTAATGAAGAAGTGTCTAAAGATTTAGGTGATTCGAAAGTCAAACGTCAAGGGACGACCAAGACATTCGACGACTAGTCACCAAGAGGCCTTAGATGTTTTTTTGTGCTTAAATGTGTGTATTTGGACTATGAAGTCTTTATATGAGTAATAATGATTCTTATTGTCAGTATGTTAAGCTTCATGAAGTTTAGAGGTTAAACGTCTAAGACGTTTGAAAGTTAGCCCTTGAGACGTGCATGTGTGACTTGAGCATGCCTATCATGTTTGGATGTGTTGCGAGTGTTTGTTTTAGGTGAAACTAATTTGGAAGGTCCTCGACCTGTTAAGGTGTATATTTACGTTGGGAACGTCCGGGTACGACTCCCCAAGGGCCCCATAAAAGGCCCTCAAGGAGGACCCAAAGTCTGCCAAGACACTGCCTTGGCAGTGTCTACCTACAACCCTCAATCGACGGCCAATAGGTTCACCTACGCTCCGTCGAAGGTGAGGCGTTGATTGGGACTTATCCTGGTGAAATCTCAAGGCAGTTGTCAATCCCCAAACCCAAACGATGGCCTGCAGTATGGTCCGTCGATGGACCTACTGGGCATCGTTTGATGGTCATCGATGCAGGCTGCAAGTAACTTCCATGCACGCTGGTTCATTATAGGTGAATTGGAAATTCACCCCACGTCCTAACCTTAACCTAGTTGGTTTATTTGGTTATTTTTGGGTGTATTAAGTGGGTTAAAAACGTGACCACCCCATTCACAATCCATATTTCAAAAATTAGACTTCCCTCTCCTAAAATATTCTCTCTAGAGACCTCCATTGGAGATGAAGCTCAAGAACAGCTTGTGAACTTGGATTCCCATGGATTCTTCATCAATTTTTGGTGGTTTTCTTCTGCATTGAGGTATGGTGATCCTTCATCCTAAGTCAATCTTTCTTCTAAGGAGTCTCTTCCAATGTTTTCAATGCAAGTTCATGATCAAATCTCCAATCTTCCAATCTAGCCATGGGTTC
Source organism: Solanum peruvianum (assembly GCA_027705065.1). Classification (NCBI taxonomy): domain Eukaryota; kingdom Viridiplantae; phylum Streptophyta; class Magnoliopsida; order Solanales; family Solanaceae; genus Solanum; species Solanum peruvianum. Next base: position 6,823,573 of record JAKWJD010001761.1, on the reverse strand, counting down.
TTTCTCAAAATGTTTTCAAAATCTTTCTCGTGATGAATTGATGATAATGTATTGAATGTAAAGTGAATTTCAATCTAATTGCATGATGAACCCATGTTCCCATCCAAATCTTAATTTAGCCTATTTGTGGGCATTATGATCTTCATTCTATGTTAAGTGAATTATGATTCTAGCATGTTCAATTGTCTATTGCTACTATTTTCTATTCATTTTATGGTGATTTTTTTATGAGTGATCAATTATGATCAAGGCTTAAAAGTTTGGCTACTCATATACCTTCTATAGTTGATGAAGTAGTGTACATAATTTGGCTTTGATTTTATGATAATTAATTCATGATTTCGTATATAGTTATTGTACTTTATATAATGCCTAGGATGTACATAGATTATGAATTATATTTAATGGATCCAATTTGGATCAAGGGTTGAAGATTAGGTAGTATTGATTCATATTCTCCTATCTTCTAAAGATTGCTAATGTAGTTCAATGTATCTCGATTCTAGGGCAATTTAAGTATGATTTATTTTAGTTTGTTATTACATGTATATTTTTGATGAATTATGATTGATGATCAAGGCAAGGGAAATTGGTGAGTGATCTTTGTCTCTCTACTTTCTATTGAATTGGTAATGTAGTGTATTTGCTAGTAGCATGATCTTGTAGTGGGTTATGCATGATTTAGTCCATGTTAATGTACATTTATCTACTTCCATATATGTGAATTGTTAATGAAAAATGAATATTGATCAATGGTTATCAAGATTTTAATGGATTGGTAAGCATTGTTTTACTCATCTACTTTTCTATAGAATTGTTGATGATGAAGCCTTGTATGGCATTGTCTGGTATGTTACACTTATTGTGGCGTTTTTTACTTTATTTTCATTATATATGTTTTGATTATGGCCCTGAAGTCAACTTGATGTTATATGAGTGTGGGTATGATGATCACACTATGTGAATCTATGCCTAGTTTACTATTATAGCTATGATCTAGATTGTATTGCTAATGTTATGAGCATGTGAATGGCTATGTTAGGGATAGGTTAGGTTCTGCAATTGATGACTTGTGATGGTTGATTTCCCCTACCTATGTACCCCTATATGAATCTGTTATTAGCTAAGATTAAGAGTCTTAAGTGTAATATGGTTAGCTTGTCTCCTATGCTAAATTGTGTTGTGTGGTCTATGCTTGAAGGTGCATTGTGGTCCTAAGAGGGTGACTGCCTCAATGTGTTTTGCTAGTCATTATCTGATCATGTTGACCAATGTACACACACTCACACATTATGCAATGCTTACAAGTAGTATAGGTTCAGGTGTCTAATGAAAGGGATTCTCATATGCACTCATGTCTACTAATATGCATGTAAAGTATATGTATCTATGAAGTATGTGATGTATCATTAACTAGGATGACTTGATAGGTGTACTAGTATGGTCAAGGGTATGGGACCTTGTCTATGTATTGCACATGTGTGCCTTGATAGGATAGTTCCTAGGTTTGGTTTTCTATGTACATAAATGTGAATGCATGATTATGTTAATGTATGAACATGTGTGATCTTAATGTGTTATGTGAAACTCACATATATGTAACACGCACACATGTATGATGATTTAGTCAATGGAGGGGCCTTGAATGATATTCTCAAGTGTACCCTAAACTAGATGGTGCTTTACATATTCTATGTCCATGTGAAAGGACTTCTCACATGATTTAGGTTGATGAACTCTCATCTATGACCTATAAGCTAAGCATATGATGGGTTAACTCTACTAAGCCTAATTTTATAAAGTAATGTTAATAAAGGTTTTTCAATAAAGGAAACTTATCTTAGCATCGAGTGAACTTGAAGTTGTTGAAGTTGAGGGGTGTCCCTTCCTATTGTAGGAAGGTGGGTCACCATAGTCCTCACGAGGTGGTTAGCCTCATAGCGCAAAGGGTATAGAGTGATATTTTCATAAAGTGGATAACTAAAATGCATCAATAGTCATAAAGAGGGAAGCCACATATACCTCCAAGTTCAATAAACTATACTTGCCACATAGGATCTAGCAAGTGATATCACTTAGTATGCTAGCATGTGTTAATGTTCTACTTTGGCTAAGTAGAGCACCTTCCATTGGTGTAAGGCTCTACAACACCAAATTCCACATTAGCACCCATGGTCTTAGTGTCGGTTAAGGCTATTGTTTCGCTAAAGTACAATGGACAATGGAAGTAAAGAACTAGACCTAACAAGGATAACCTAAGGGTAGTTGCTTAGTGTAGGTGCTGGTATGGGACTTCACCTATGCATTGCACAAGTAACTCTTGAAGGGAGTTCTAGGAAGGTGTCCTAATGTATGTGTATATGTTTATGTCTCTATGCATGACATTTTAGTCTTGTCTACTTGTGGTGATGATATGCATGTTATGAGTCCTAATGGGTTTATATGATGAGGTCTCTCCTTATGTGTATAATGTTGGTCTTATTGTCTACGTGAATAAAGGTCCTATTTGGGTTACACGTAGTTGACTAAAGTCTTATGTTAAGTGTAATCTGAAGTATGTTCCTTGTTATATGAAATAATCTCATGAATGTATGTGTTGAATTGAAAGGTTGTGAGTATGGTTTCCTTGTGGCCTTAAGGTGAAGGAGTACCCTGCAAAATGAAATAGCTCACTGTAAAGTGAAAATGAGCTTACTGTAAAGTAGTCCTAAATTACCTTAAATGTAATGTGTGATTTTATATGATGTATGATCATTGAATATGCCTATATTAAGTATAAAAATTGAATAATGCTCAATGTATCAAGTTTTATGAAGTTTTCACAAAAAGACATGATGCATAATTTCAAGGAAAATGTCCCTTTTAAATACATGTTTTTGCATGGTTACCATACTTAGTGCATTCTTGTACTAACTCCATTCTTCTCTACTTTTTACACAAAGTGTAATGGATGCTTAAAGTAGGTCTCTAAGGTGAAGGGCTTGATATGTGATTCCTAATCTCAATGAAAGGAATTCTTAAGTTCAAGGATTTCCTATGTCAAGTTTCTATAAAGTCTTGTAATTGTTTAGTTTATAAATTTATGTTAAAAGGGTCGTTTCCCTATTATACTCTAATGTTGTTGAGTCTAGGATGGCAAAAAGAGACTGGATGCTAACTATGTACTTATGATATTTTTATATTAATGGAAGTGATGTTCTAGCATATGAGGTGCTATGAGAGTTTTAATTTTTTTTTCTAAATTTACCTATGACAATGCGATGAATGATAATTGTGGGCTTGTATAAGACCTCCAAGAGGTCAAGTACGCCATGTTACTTCTAGGGGTGCTCCCCTGTCATGACAAACGTGGTATCAGAGCATGAGGTTTATGAAAATGGTTTTAGGGTCCAAAGTCTCATATTGCCACGTCTAGTAGAGTCTCGATCATCAGTGGTGAGTCGAGACACTTTTATGAGCGAGAGGCTATAGGACGATAGAGTTTCCCTTCTTCACTATTCTCATGTCATGCCATAAAACTTAACTCTATAAGATCTCTCTCTTATGTTTTCTTGTCCGGTGGTCTTTTAGATGTGATTGTTTGGATGAGATGATATCTCTATGCTTGAGGGAGAAAAGGTGAGTTTTGATGTTTATCTTGGTTTTATGGTTTGATGAATATGTGTGAAGGTGAACCTTGGTTTAAGTTGATGTGATGTAATTTATGGATATATATGTGAATTATGAGAAATGATATGTTAGGTGAAGATTTATGTTATGATATGGTTAAAGCATGTTAGAAGTGTTACAGTTGAATTGAGCTTCCTTTTGGATTATAAGTTGCTTGATGACTATAATCCTAATATACAGTTACACTTCGTTTGGTCATTGTTACCCATTGTTTATAATTTATTGTACTATACTCTATTGTAATGTATTGTCTAGTAGATACAATGTTTGGCTAGTCTGTATTATTTGTTGTTGTTTGAAAACATTTTAATTGTTTGATTTGATTGTATCGTACTATATTGTAATTTATAAATTTACTAAAATATCCTTAGTTATTCTAAAGTAGGAGATTTGACTAGATTTAAATAATTAAGGTAAAGGGTAAAATAGTATTTTCAAATATTATGTAAAGATATAATTAGAAAAAGAAATTAAGTAACAATGTGAATACACCACATTGGTTGTTCCATAAAATAGGGGTTTTCATTGTTACGTAACAACAAAATTTAGAAATACATTTTAAGTAACAATCAAAATAAACATTGTAGGTATAATATAACGATACAATACAAATTGTTACAATGATCCAAACATAGTGTTAGGGTTTTAGTTGAAAGTTCAAGAAGAGAGAAGAGGAGAGGATCAAAACGTTCATCAAGGTTCTTAAGTTTTGTTGCGGATTTTCGCCATGGGTTTGATCCCTAAGAGGTATGTAAGTTTCCATGGTGTTGGATTTGTTCACCCACACGTCAATCATGTTATTCTCAGCGTAATTTCATTCTTAAAGTTGAAAGATTAGAGTTCTTGATGAGTTCTTGAGAAGTTTTCTTGAAGTTCATCCTAAATCTTGTTGTGTTGGATTTTGATGATTTCTTGAGATGAAAATGAGTGTTTTGAGGGTTGTATTGAGTAGATTAGATTGTACTCATGTTAATTAATCGAATCCAAATGATTGGAGAAGAAATCATTCGATTCTAGGCGAATTAGGATGAGAATTTTTTTTGAAAGTTTTGAATTCGTGCATTTCATAATAAATAAGAGTAAAATGATAAACTTACTTTATCAATAAATATTTTATTAATAGGTGTGTTAATTTAAAAGTAGATAAACAATTTGAAACAGCGGGAGCACCAAACAACTCCTTATTGCATGACTTCATGTGACATGATGCACAAGTACTACTAGTTGAACATCAACATGATGACAGAGATATTTTGGAGATCAATTAATTAAACCTAAGCCATTAATGTGTCATACAACTGCCTAAGAGGAAAAGAAGGAATTTCCACGTGACTTATCATTGTTTGGCTTTATTATTTTGTAGAAAACGCGTTAAACATTGATTTCAATCAATTTTATTTGGTGGATGATGGAATGGAAACTCATTCAATCTTTATCTATTATATAAATTAAAAATATTTGTATGCGTGTATTAGAATTATATAATAAATTAAAGTCAGAAATAAATAAATAAGCTTACTGATAGAATATATGCATTCACTAGCATTTATTATATTAGGTCCCTCGACAGAATAACGGTGTGAAAAAAAAAAAAACAAAGATTTTTAGGTGAAAAATCTCATTGCTTAAAGAATGAGAGAATCACAATATGTTCTCACAGAATTTTCAGTTCAACTTCATTTTACTCAACATAGAGGTAAGATTTAGATTACAGACTCCAATAATCCAGGAATTATCTTACAATTCCTTTCTCCCTTGTTGTAACAAATCTGTTACCAAACAAGAACTAATTCACACATATGTTAGCCCACTACACTTGCTAAATCTAACGGATATAAATTTTACGATGCAAACATAGCTAACTCTAGCTAAATTTTGGAATGACACACAAGAACAGCTTGACACTCATCTAACTCCTTTATAATCGTCACTTAAAAAAATATATAATCGTCACTTAAAAAAAATTCAAAGTGATGAAATCAGATCCAACTATACGAATTAATCATTTCAGATGAAAACTATGCACAAAATTCAAAAGTTATTAAGTCTCATAATACATAGTTCATCCAGAGTGTCTGAATATCTTAATTAATCACGCATTAAACGTGTATTTTATACTTGATCTATATAGACGTACCAGTAAAAAAGATAAAAATAGAAAGAAAAATCACCCAATCATCCAAGAAAAAAATATGATGTTACATGCCCATAGATATCAGTAACTTTAAACCGCTAGACCAGCGGTATACTTAATTCCCGTAGGAGGTAACCATGAGTTCCCCAAAAGGAACTGAGCGACGGTAAAATTACTAGCCTGTGATGAATCATTGAGCAGATGAAAACCAGGCCAATTAACTCTACCGCCCAAACCAGCGCCAGGCCCATAATTTTGGTACTCCGCGTAATACAATGTGTCAAGTGATGTATTTCCGTTCCATTCTAACCAACCTTGAGGTCTAATTACATTACTCATGTACGATTGCATGATCACTGTTCGCGAATACGTCTTCCATGGTCTTCCAAGATACGTATACGTAGAATTGAGTGAAGTTAATAGATCCGGTTCACCAGATATGTTACAAAATTGAATTGTGAAACCTGTTGTTTCAGCAATTTCTTTTCGACCTTGTGCTGTAATTGTGTTTTTCTGTTGTGACAATCCTTTTCGTGCTAATATTTGACAGTTTTGAAAAATAGCTGTACCGTCTCCAAAAATGAAATCGACTGTGCCAGTAATTGTACAGTCTCTGTAGAATTGACGCATTGAATGGGCGTAGAGAGTGTCTTGGTAACCCCTCACCGCGCAGCGGAACAAGACCGATAAATCTGAGTCCGAACGAAATGCTACTGCTTGGTGCTTTTCGGGTCCTGACGTGTTCTCAAATGTTATGTCTCGGGCTATAAATCCTTGACCTTTTACCGCTGCATTGCGTTAAGTGACAGAATCAAAAGTTTAACTAAAGACATAATAAATATATTTTGTTATTTAACAAATTTTTGTAATTAAGAAAATTCAAACTCAAACTCGATTTTAAAGAAAAGGACATATGCATATGATAAAAAGGAACACCGACATTTTAATTAGGTACGCAACTTTGGATGAATAAAATCATTTTTGAAATTTGCATTTGTCTTATTATAGTAATAATAGTTGGTAAGAGTTAGATATATAATAACAATTTAAAGATTAAATTTATGAATTATTTTATGGTAGTTTTATCTTCCTTTCTTTTTTAACTACAAATTATTTCACCAGATTCTGTTACAACCAAAACCCCTATTTTTACTTTTTTTTTCATTTTAGATTTATTTTGTTTTTAATAAATCCTAAAAAAAATCATAATATACCCTTATTTAAATTATATTTCAAGTTTAAATAATATTTATATATAATGATTTAAATTCTAAATATTATTTTTAAAAGTTATGATCAAACACAACGACAAGTCCAACTTTAAAAATTTCAGATAAATAATTTCCTTTTTTTAGTTGTAACATCAACTCAAGCTTTTATTTTGACTAAATATATAGTAAAAAAAATTAATTTTAATTAGTAAAAATATTTAGAATATAACAAAATAGTCATCAATTTTATGATATTAAATGTATGATATTAAAAAGTTTAAATAAAGAATTTATTATAATAAATTACATAATTATTTTTTAAAATTGAAAAAGTAACAAATTTGCAGACATACCTTTATGGGCCATGTTTAAAAAAGCAGAAAAACAGTGATACTTTTATAAATATTATTATTATTATCATGCGTCCTATCAAATATTAAATAAAAGTGGGGGGATGTTTTGAAATATTGAGTACATAACTCCACGTGAATTATGATAATAATAATAATATGACAATAAATGAAAATGAAAACTTACCAAAGGTTGCAGATCTATATGTGGTCCATCCATCAATAAAATTTCTATTCCCAGAAATAATAGTAACATCAATTCCATCACCAATCATCATAATATTCCATTTTTTCTTGCTAATCTCCACATACTCTTTATAAATTCCCTTCTTAATATATATCACAAATCTTTTTGTACTCAATTGTGGTGCTGCGTCTATTGCATCTTTAATTCGTGTAAAATTACCAGTTCCGTCAAGAGCCACTACAACGTCTGTAACTACTCCTTTAGTCGAATTTGATGCTTGCAATAACCTTCTATCTTTTCGTTTAATCCACGAAGGGAATGAGTTGTTGTCTTCTTCATTTGACGTTAATTTTCTTTCTCGGGAGAATTGCCACGGCTTCCCACGTTTGGCTTTGGCCTCCGAGGGGAAGACGTTTTTCTTCGAGACGGGGCGGACCATAAGAAGAATGTTGCGGACTAATGATGAGACTTGGTTGAGATTACCCGCAACCAAATTCTTGACTAGTCCATTTGTGCCCTCGAATCCTTCGATGCATGTATCTTGATTAATTAATGCTCCACTTAAATAATTCTTCAAATCTGCACTTAGATTACCTGTACTGTTGTTTTTCCCTGTCCCATCGTACCACAAGTGTCGTTAAAAATGTACTAATGTTTATGTTTTGAAAATAAGTAATTACTAGCAAAAAAGGTTTAATTTACATTTTTACTATGCGAGTAAATATTGAGATATCCCATGAAACGACACACATATACTACTACAATAGGTTAGATAGTTAATTAATGATTTGACATTTTTTTATCCTAAAGATGAACCCAACAAATTTGAAAATCATGTACATGTTAGAGTAGATCTCCAATTATTCTTTTGATATGATAAAAGATGTAAAAGATCTGAAAAGTATATATATACATTTTCTTTTGGGCAAATTGGTAGCATATGGTACGATAATTAGACTGGATAAATTTTCATAAGAAATTTCCTCAAAATATCATTTTTATTTCTTTTAGAACAAGAATATTATTCAACTATTTTTGTTTTCCTCAATTGGGACTACTAGACTTAATTTTGAAGTGGTGATTTTAACATGAATTTTTCTCTATGGTCAATGATTTAAAACATGACTTAACGACTTTAAACAAGAATTTCAACTGAACATTAATTTTCTCTAGTTGCCCCTATTAATTATTATGGTATGACGATTGTGAAATGATTTTTGGTTACTACACCATGACTTATGATATGTGGATACTATGTTCCACTGATTTATCATGATTGCTAAATTTGTGTCTGGATTACTCATTGGGAGGATGATATTCAGCTAAAAAGTATATATTTTGAGTACATTATGGCTTTAATTGAATCCAAACCTTTATCTTGGCTTTAATTGAATCCAAATCTTAGGGCCGTTTGGATGGGCTTAATAAAAGCAGCTTTAAAAAAGTACTTTTGAAAGTGCTGAAACTTATTTTTAAAATAAACAGTTATGTGTTTGGATAAAAGTGCTGAAAATAAAAAAAAAAAGTTGTTGATGTGTTTGGCAAATAAGTGCTGATAAGTAGCTTTTCAAATCAAAATGTCTGAAATACCCTTAAAAACTGTTAACATAATAAAAGTTAATTAATTTATATTTTACAGTCATAAATATTTTGCTATCATTCACAATTTCTTTCTAATCACAAATTATTTATAAGAGGAATATAAACTTATTATAGATTTTAAAGATATTTAATTTGAATAGATCAAAGAACGATTTAAGATTTATTTTAGTTTCATCCATATGTAATAACAATTATCTATCATTCACATATTTTTTTATTATCACAAATTATTTATAAGAGGAATGTAAATTTTTATTTAAGTTATATGTGCCAAGCGTGAGAAGGAAAAATGGAAAAATGGAAGAAAATGTGAGGATAAGGATGGGTAATTTGGGGATTATATAAAAATATTAAGGGCAAAAGGGTAAAAGTAAAGTCAACTTAAAACAGCTTATAAGCTAAAAAAAAAACACCCCTATCCCAACTTTTAACTTTTGGCTTAAAATAAATTTTTTTTAGCTTAAAATAAGCTGTTTTGAGTATTGCCAAACAGTCAAATAAGTCAAAAACCAGCTTTTAAGTCAGTTTTACCAGCTTAAAAGCTGAGCCAAACAGGCCCTTAGTCTGGCAGGTAAGATAGTTCCTCTAGCTTGTGTCAGTATACAAGTGTACTTTTACTCCTCATAAATATATTCTTAATCATATCCTAGTTTTTGTTGATTTCTAGTCACTCATGAACCCCAGCGGACCCTTACTAATTCCTCCCCACCCATGTGCCTCCGATAACAACTTCCTATCCATCCTAAATTATATAAATACTCGATATAAACAACTTTTACTAGGGGGAGTTTCAAACCTAAGGTTCAATAAAAAGAAGAAATAATAATTAAGGCGTGAAACTAAAAAAAAGTAATAATATAATATATTTTTGACCATTAATTTTTTTTAAAATATACTTATAATAGAACTTAATAAATGCCCTCTATGAGAAAAACTAATTCAAAACTAATTCAAAAGAGCATAAAACTGAGGATTGGAGCTAAAAACTTTCTATACATGGGAGGTTTTCCAAGTCCCAACTCAGAACAGTCAAAACTAGTACTCCCTCAGTCTTTTATTTATTTATTAAATATTTTATAGTTTCACTTTTTCAGTTGTCATTTTTACAAATAAAAAATAATAATTTTTTTAATTAATTCTCAATTTATTAACGTTGAGTATGTATTTAAATAACACAATAAATAAATTCGTCTGAAATTTATCTATTAATAAAAGAAAATAATATTATTATTTTATAATAGATGTGTCAGTTAAAAATTTAACAAATAAATACAAATAGAAGGAGTAGTAAACTTTTAGTACATCAATAAAGCGTAAAACAGGCCAAAAAGATAAAAGTAACAAAGACAGACACCTAATTGCAAATTAAAGTTTTAAAGCAAGCATCTCAAAAAGAGCACAAAAAATTAAGTGCATTAACCTTTTCCTAAAGTGTATAACACTCATAAAAAATGAACAAATTAAAGATGCTCGTATCCAATATTCACATTGAAGTCTGCTAAATTTATATTTCTATTAAAAAGTCTCACATTAAGGGTGAAACCTTTGATTAAGAACGAAAAAGTATTTAATACTCAAGTAATATAGATAGATAGATAGATACCTTTGGGATTCTGAGTAGCAGTAAGAGTCCAAGTAAGTTCATCTGCTGAGAGATCCAAGAGATCAAGACAATCAGAAATGGCATTCGAAAGTCGAAAATCGCCAAAAAAGCTAGCAAATTTTGACACCAAAGAAGTGACTTCACGAACAATGTTGATGGTAGACTTAACAGAACCCAAAAACTCAGATGTTGGCACTTGCAAACATTCTGATTGAAAAAAATTGTCATCAACAGCATAGCTTATCAAAGGACAAGTAGTAGTTAGACATAAAAGTACCAAAATCAGTACTTTACAGAATAAATTACCCATAATAATTAACGTCCTACACTTAATTAATTTTTATTAATGAGCATGCATATGCATGTAGTTTAATTTTGGCTTGGGAGACTTGTGGATAAAAATTATTTGGTTGATAATAATGAATTAATTAATAAATATATAGAAAGGGGGGGAGTGGAAAATTTATTGTTGTTGTTAGGGGGCAGGTGAGAGCATTGATGAAGATTGGGGGCTGATGGAAGAGATATATATATATAAGTAGAAGGGAACATGCATGGGTTTAAGACACTCACCTCTTGTGTTGACCTATTAGTATATTTCATCAATTCCTTTTATCTCGAGGCGGAATTAGGTATAGATTTATGGGTTTGAACGAATTGAATTATTTTGTATAGTTTTATATTTGTATTAGAAAATTAAACAAATATATATACGTATTAATTAACTTGTGAACCTACTAATACAATAATTGATTGACAACTCAGTATTTAAAAAGCGCGGTGAAAATGATTTTACAATCATATTGTGGGTTCGAACGCCACTAGCTATCAACCAAAAATTCTTTTTTTTTTAAATGAAGAATGTTTTGTAATATCTATTTGTTCATTATATTAAAAATAGTACGTTATCCAATAATTTTTATCCTGTTTAAAAAATCAAGAAATAATTTATCATTTTCTATCTATTTTACCTTTGTTATTAGTGTAAATTAGGTATATAGCATTTTTTATAGTAATATTCTCAAGTTATAGCACTAGAGTTTGAATTTCATTGTATAACATTTAATATCTCAAGTTATAGCATTTTTAAAAAATATATAATGTTAATTTTAAATTATTAAAAAGAGTTGTTAAAATAAAAAATAAATTAAAAAAACGGACAAGTTAATAATGGAAAAATGAGATCTTTTATTAAATAAATTAAATATAATTATTAATTACTGTTAATAAATTAGCACGTTTTAAGGGATTTTAAATTTTTTTAGATTAGTTAGTTGCCTTAATTCTCTCAAATTAGTTTAAATAATATTAATTTTTGATTTAATTCCTTGAAAAGCTCTACCAAATTGGCATGAACGTACATGTCATTTTGTTTTCCAAAATTTCACAATCTTTTTGAGATTTGCAGATTTTATTTTCATTTTTTATTAGTAGTTGAATAAATTTTGGCGTTGAAAACAATCGGATTTGATTTGATGGAGAACAATGTGTCGATATTAATAAAACATGGTGGAAAGTGGAATTCATCATATTAATTTTGTTATGATTTGTTGTTTTAATTATGAATTGTTGGTTTTAATTATATTTATTGTTTTGTACATGTATAAAATTGTTCGATTTTTTTTTATTATTGTTAGATCTAAAATATAGTTTGTATGTTCTTTTTTTGGATAAACAATCAAGTTACGTATGACATTTTGAAAAACGATAAGTAAATATAAATGTGTTTGAGTTGTAATTAAATTGAAAATTCGCGTGTTAGTTGATTTGTGAAGAAAATAGAAAAACGTACATTTATTAACTAGACAAATAATAATTAGATATAATTCTTTGTACAGGTGAAGTATTACAAATGTATGAATAATGTCTGAAAATTATATAAAATTTGTATTTAATGGTAAAACCTGCTCAGATAATATTCAAAAAGTAAGAAGATATAATTCTGTGTACTGGTGAAGAATGAAAATTAAATTAATTGTGTATGAAATTTATAAGAAACTTGTATTAATTATGTATGAAAATCTATATTTTGTTAAACTTACAATATATATTCCTGTTGAAATTATAATATATATTTTGTATTAATTTTGTATAGAAACTATATTCTTTTTGTTTAATTGAAATAGTGTATATGTCAGTGAATGATATATTAAATGTGTATGAAGTTTGTATGAATTATTTTGATAGGTACAGAAACAATGATGTACATTGTTATAAATGTTTTTTTATTGAATAATATCCTGTACAAAAACAATGTTGTCGTAATGTTAAATCTGTGTTATTGAGGCATTACATTGTTATAAATGTTTTTTTATTGAATAATATTAATATTCATACAAATGTCATACAGTATTCATACAATTTTCATACATTATTCATATCAGTAATGTACATACAATTTGTTTGTGTTTGTATTTTGAAAAATATTTTTTATAATTTGTCATAATTCATATATTTTTCATATATCATTACTATGTACTATATATCAAATTTTAATATGACATTCATAATTCATATAATTTTCATACATGATTCATACAGTTTCATATATGTTAAAGTGAGACACATTTAGTAATAATCAGTAATAATTTATACAAAACCATCCGTAGTCAAAATTAAAATAAAAACAGAAACAAATTGTATGTATATTAGTGGTATGAATAATATATGTAAGATGGTGATACACATTTATTAATGTATAATTGTATGATATAATTCATACATTTTTCATACAGTATTCATACCAGTAATATAATTCATACTATGTACTACATATCAAATTTTAATATGACATTCATAATTCATATAATGTATGTAAGATTGTGATACACATTTATTAATGTATAATTGTATGATATAATTCATACATTTTTCATACAGTATTCATACCAGTAATATAATTAATATAAGTGAGACACATTTAGTAATAATCAGTAATAATTTATATAAAACCATCAAAGTATTCATAATAAAAAAAAAACTGGAAAAATACATAAATTGTTCATAAGTTAAAAAAAAAAAAAAATCTTTCAAATAAATTATCTATGTGCCATGAAGATTTCTACTTCCTGATATGGAATTTGGAGTAGGATAATTGGTGGTGTCCATAACTTGTTCTTTATGAGTTCGAGGTCCACCCTTTTTGCTAGCAACTGTTCCTGTAACTTCACTTTCACTGATTGCGCCTTCATCATTCTTTGATTTCCCATAATGCCAAAGTAATGTTGCATATCTTTGACGATGATATGTTGAATCAACATCAATATGTGACATATCAAAAACTCCATTGCTCATGTATTCGGCAAATAGAGATGTGTATAAACCACAATCACTGTAAACAAATTGTAAAAAAAAATTGTAATGAATATTAGCAATTTCAATTTAAAATGAATAAAAAATAATGTAAGAAATATACATACTTTGAACTTTCTTCTTGTTGAGGAACATGTGTAACATTCTTGATACTTAGAGGTTCAGAGTGAGACTTCTGTTGATAATCAGGGAGATTATTCGCATACAAATCAAGCCTTTTGCCATAAAAACCTAAAAAGGTCAATAAATCCGCAAACACATTCATGTTAATACATGAAGACAGATGTGTTTGTGTCTTCTTCTCCTAACAAAATTGTAAAAATTAAATACATTAATCATACACATATTCATACACATGTAATACAAAACTAATTCATATACATATTATACAAAACATAATCAAAATATAAAGTATAACTAATTATGAATATTACTAGTAAACAATACACAAAAACTTGCCAAAAAAAAAATTCATACACATTTTATATATACAGTGAATCATACAGTGAATCATACAAAATTCATACATTAATCATACACATTTTATATATACAGTGAATCATACAGTGAATCATACTAAATTCATACAGTGAATCATACAAAATTCATACAGTGAATCATACACAATTCATACAGTTATCATAAAATTTTAACCTATATAATTTTCTAATTATATAATATAATGAAAAAATATATAATATAATGAAAACAGTACCCAAAAACTTGATAAAAAAAATTCATACATATGTTATATATACAGTGAATCATACAGTGAAGCATACAGTGAAGCATACAGTGAAGCATACAAAATTCATATAGTGGATCATACACAATTTATACATTTATCATACACAATTCATACGGTGAATCATACATAAAAAAAAACAATATTTATTTAAACAGAAATTTCATATATGGAATCATAAACAATTATTACATTATTTATTTTACACAAAAATTGTATTTTAGCTATTTTATACCCAAATAAAAGAAAAAAAAATAACAGAACATAAAAAAATATTAAAAAATTAACTTTACTAACCTTTGAACTTTTTTTGTGTTTATCTGTTTCTTCTTCTTCTGCTCTTGATTTTTTGGATTTTGATTTTATCAAATCTTCCACAAAATCAGATTCAGACTCTGATGATTCCTCGATTTGTTTTCCTTTCCTTTTCTTTCCTCTTTCTTTAGCCGTTTTCTCAGATTCATCTTCTTTTTTCTTTTCTTTCCCTTTTCTCTTCTTCTCATCTTCCTTTGGATTTTGTGTTTGTGATAAAATTTTAAAAGATGGAGCATGAAAGTCGTCCGAACTTGCTTCTTCATTCAATCTTCTACTTTTTCTTGGGGTTTCTTTGCTTCTTTTAGACATTGTACGGTTTGTTTATCTCAATATTTAAAGATTTGAGTGCTAAAAATTAAGATTTGAATGGAATCATTTGAGAATTCTTGAAGAATAGTGTTAAGAGAGATGAATTTTGAGAGAGGAATTAGGCGTGCTAAAATGGTGAAAGCGTGTGAAAATGTTGAAAGGTTTTGAGAGGCGTGTGATTGTAATGATTTTGAAAATAAATGGGGAAGAACAAAAATTTTGGGGAATAAATTTTTTTTTTAAAATAATGTTTTACAGTTTTAAAACTGTAATTTTTTAAATTTTGATAAAAACCCTATAATTTTGTAGTTATCTTAAAAAAGGTAACTAAATAATATTTAATTTAAATAACTTTAATAAGAGTTCTGTTTAAAAAAGGTAACTTAAAATAATAAGTGTAATTAATTACATTGGTTTAAATATGGTAATTGAATTATTAAAATAAGTTAATTAATTTTTAAAAAAATTAATGAGAATAATATAATATTTCTTAATATGCTATAACTTGATAATAATATGCTATAAGTAGTTTAATATGAAAAAGTTTGTTTATAACTTGATATTTAACATCTTAAATGTGTGTGTAGTGTTATTTTTACTTGTTATTAATTACTAGTTAATATTTGATACATTCACTAAAACCTTAAATTTAATACATTCAAAAGGTTAATATAATAATATTATGCTATTATTTATTATTTCTTAAGGTGTAATGTCAATAATGAACAAACTATTGGATAGATTGAAATAAAATTCAAGTAAGAAAATAAGCTTTTTGAAATGTATGGCTTAAAACATTCCATAATTATTCGCATGGATATAAATCATGTAACTAAGAGTAAAGTTAAAAAAGTTAAAGTTAATTATTTTCAATTATAAAAAGTAATACGGTCTAAAAAATGTGTAACATCAATTGAGACTCTTTCTGTTTATTTTATTTGTCATTTATAATATATCAAAAAAAATATTATTTTACTATATTTTTTTAAAAAAATTCAAGATTTACATATTCTTTACATTAATTATTTATTTCGTAAATTATTTTTTCAGAGTATAATATCAAACGTCAATTAATAAAAATTAATAAATGTGTCAAAGAACACAAGGGCGAAGGGTGTCGGTGACATTGCACCTTAGATGATATTTTAGGACGGTGGTAGGACAACTTTCATTTGATGCTGAAACGTAACCACTGCCTTCCATTTGTACGTCCCCTTAATGTTTCGACAATTAGGGTGTATCATGTGCTTAAAAATGTGTTTTTGAAAAATAAATAGATATAAATGAAAAAAATATTATTTTCAAAATATTTATATATAATCTATAAATATAAATTTGCGTTATGGATGAGGGGGTGTGAGGATAGGTGTCACGTTCCGCCACTTTGTCCGATAAATTTTACACTAGAAGCCCTAAGATACTTGAAAAGTCGTAGAATACCTTGAAATTCTCTAGATTAGAAGAAAGTTCTAAAAGATAAACTAGACATTTTCTTGAAAAGCTTTAGAATTTCCGAAAATTAGTAGCATAACATGTAGGCTTCGGGAAGCCTTAGAGTGGCATATTTGAGGTGCTTAGTCGTAGTTTTTACATGGAGAGGGTAGAAGTAAGGGAACAGAGAAGTAAGGGTAGTGTTACTTTTTATTATGTGTTGGTTCGGGTATACCAATGATGCTTATTAGTATGTGTTGTTTGCATTAATATTAATTTTAATATATCACTTGACATAGTCTGGTTGTAGAATTAATAATACTTAATAAGTTCAAAAGACAATGATCTCAAACAATTTCCATGTCTCTTTTCCTTATTCTCTTGTAAAAACTGTATTTTCTTAGTTATTGTTGTTGTTGTACTTATTTAGATTAGTTCTTTGGAGGTGTTAGTATCTTTCTTGTGAAATAACTTTGGCAGTCTTGAATCATTTTCACCATATATGAATGCTATTTTCGTAAAAAAAAATAATCAAAAAGTTTCTTGTGAAATAACTTTGGCAGTCTTGAATCATTTTCACCATATATGAAAGCTATTATTGTAAAAGAAAAAATTCAAAAGATTATCCAATGCATGCATGTTATTTTTGTTACATCAAATCAAACACGACATATGAATAATATGAGTACAACTAATATAAATATAACTATTATTACTATACCAAAAATAATTTTTAATGACAATAGCTTAATTATCATTGAATATATTTAACGGCATTTAGCACTCTTTGTATATCTTCTTTAGCTTTTAGCAATATTGAATCCAATAATAATTAATTAATATCAATAAAAAATTTAATATTCTTTATTAATATGTATATTTATTACCGTTAAACAATATTTTTATTATAATACATAAGCATTACTAATATAATTAATTTAACATATATATTTTAATACACTCTATCAAACAATTCCGAAAATAAAAAAATATTAGCCATACAAACATACTTTTGAGGGTTTCCACATATGTAGTCTATTCCGCGTATTTCCACATATCCAAAAAAAAAAAACGCGGAAATCTTAGTAATGCTTGCCAGGCTGCCCTATTAATTCTTATAGCTACAAAGTACAAACCAACTTTGAATAAATACTTTGTTAGCTTTACTTCATGTCTCACCTCTTTTTCAACATTATTCTTTTCATTCTTTTTTTAGTACTTTATTCGTTTAAAAAAAGATATTTTTCCTTTTTAATAGTATTTTAATTAATTTTCTATGTGAAATATTTAAAATAATTAATTTTATATATTTGACATAAATTTAATTTAAAACTATAAAATTTAAAAATAATATTCTATATTTTTTAAATTCTTTATTAAATTAAACTAAATCACTCTTTTTTTAAAACGAGAGAATAATACGTTTAATCCCAAAAGTTATATAAAGAAAGGAAATGGTGCTTTTCTAAAGTGTTTAAAGCCCATGCATGTTCTTGATTTGGTATATACGTTAGCAGTGTGATCTGAGGTTGGGACCCATTTGGTGAATAACTAATAATGCCACTATTAAAAAAAAATATATATAGATTGATTTGATAGAGTGTTTTTTTAGTTAAAAAAAAGTTTTTTTGTGCTCATAAATTAAAATTATTGTAAATATATTTTTAAAAAATTCAATTTTGTGATTATATAATTGTACCATATAAAAAATTAAAAATTAAAAATTAAAATATTACTAAGAAAAATTAATTTTTTAAGTGATCGATAAAAAAAACTAAGTTATTCTTATTTGAACTAGTGGAGTACAACTTTTGGATGACTAGTTAACTAGCCATTTAATTTGTATACTTCGATTCATTTTACTTATTTATCACCTACTTCCTCCTTTTCAATTACGTAAGACATTTTTTAAAATATTTTTTTGTTTAAAAATGTCACTTTTTTTTTATATAATTAGAATATAATTTAATATTAAATTTCTTTTTCTCTCTAATAATAAATACACAAATAGATAAGAAGTGTTTCATATCACAATTTAAAAAAAAAATACTTTTTTTTTTAAATCTGATATCAAATCAAATAATGCCACATAAATTGAGACAAAATAATATTAATTATGGAAAATCACCCAAACAACTATAAGACCTTATCTATATCTATATAATAAAAATATTAATATAAGTTGGTTGATCAAAATATCCTTTAAATATTGTATGACTTTTATAACCTTAAATAAGCTCTAATCCTATTTCTTATTGGACATATGAAATTGGACATATGAAAATATCCTTTAAATATTGATGACTTTAATATCCTTAATGAACTCTAATTCTATTTCTTATTGATCATTTGTGGGGATCCTACTATGATTATTTTTCCTAATCTGGCTGGAAATTATAAAGGAAAAAATATAACTAAGAATGTTTTTCTGGCACAAGATACCTAGGGATATCTATCTTAGAAGCAACAAAACAATGTTGTGGTTAATTTTGATATGGCTTAAGGCATAGGACATGGTTTCATGGAATTTTTGTGACAAAAGCATTAAGTTAGTAGATTATTATCTAATAATTGTTAGGTATATAGCAAGAAAAAAATGGAGGGAAAACGGAATTAAAGGTGGGAATATGAAGATTTATCTCTTATGTTTTAGTAAAAAGTAATTCACCCTCATTGGTGGCAGAAAGAAAATGTTAATTTTATATAAAGAAACATTTCTACTAGTTCATAAAAGGTTTGAAAGAGTAATCTCGTTGCGTCTAGTCGTTGTTTGCTCTGCTTCGAGATTATTTCTTGGATAAAGTTTTTTTAACTATTTTTTTAATTAATGGCCAACCTGAAACAACACAACCAAATCTAATCTGCGCGACCTTGGTTACAATGTCTTTTTCATTTTATTTAAATTTTTCACCATTTAAAATTCCTATTTTGAAGGTTACAAACTTTGATATATGGTTATACATTAGTGATTGTTCTAAAAGGCTGCAAATTTTTAGAAACAATGTTTTTGGTTGTAAATACATGTGACTCCTCAGTCTTATCACTTACGTAATTTTAGAATTTTTTTGCACAATTAAATTCGTGTCTTTTGCTCATGTTGAGTGGCATTGCCACCATTGTTTTCGTATCAACGGAAAAGGGCCTAAAATACTCTTCAAGTATAGAAAATGGAACAAAAATACCCTCCATCCACATTTAGACTCAAATATACCCTTCCATCCACCTATATGGACCTATATTACATTTTTACTTAACAGATCCCTTATGAGTAATAATTAATCTTTTCATCAATAATGTGACAATCTTTAATTGATTGGAATTTAAATCAAGCAAAGACAATAATTGTTGGAAAAATGCGAACAAACACAAAAATATTTATGGTAAAAGTAATGGAAATAAAATGGGAAAATAATGACACCAAAATTTTTACGTGGAAACCTTTTAAATAAGAAAAAAAGCATGTGTTAAGAGGAGCAACTGATATCACTATATTAAGGAATTTTACACTGTGTAGTCACGAATAAAATACTTAAAGTGACTACTACACACTCAAAAGGAACAACATTCTTTTGGTTTCCACCTAACTAAAATATCACTCACACTCTATTTTTCTTCACAGACTATTTTTCTTGTATAGTTTATGGAATACCTCACTTTGCTTTCAAAATAGTTTTTTCTTTCTAACTTGGTGTGTTTAACAAATGAGCAAGAATGCTCTATTTATAGAAAAAATTTACAACTAATGATTGTCACGACCCAAAACCGAGCCGCGACTGGCACCCACACTTACCCTCCTATGTGAGCGAACCAACCAATATAAACCTTAACATTTCAATGTATATCAACAGAAAGTAATGCGGAAAACTTAACTCATTAATTAAAACCCATTCAATAACTATTAAAATTCAACATCTATTATTCCCCAAAATCTGGAAGTCATCACCACAAGAACATCTATGATCAAATTACTAAACTAAGAGTATTCTAAGAAGCTAAAACAAGTAAAAGCTAGTCCATGCCGGAACTTCAAGGCATCAAGACATGAAGAAGAAGATCCAGTCCAAGCTAGAAGCATTATCTCACCCTGAAGATCCGATGTGACGAAGACTGGCTAGAATTGCGGTTGAGTTGAAGACGACGACATGTTTGCTGCACTCCACAAATAACAAAGAAGAAAACATAAAAGTAGGGGGTCAGTACAAAACACGGGTACTGAGTAGATATCATCGGCCAACTCAAAATAGAAAACAGTATATACCAAGTAATATCATAAAATCAACTATGATACTCAACATGTAGCAACAACAAGTACTTTAATCGTTAATAAGTATTGCCAAGTTCACACATGAGGACTCAAGCCTCAATACCATACTCATTTGGGAATTATGTTCATTAGATTGAGTATATTAACATCTTTCAAGATTCATTATCTTTATTCCTCTTGTGTCGGTACGTGACACTCCGATCCCCTGCTACTATGTGTCGGAACGTGACACTCCGATCCCCTAAATCTACGTGTCGGTTCGTGACACCCGATCCCCTAAATCTACGTGTCGGTTCGTGACACCCGGTCCCCCTAAATCTACGTGTCGGTTCGTGACACCTGATCCCCTAAATCTACGTGTCGGTTCGTGACACCCGATCCCTTAATTCTATGTGTCGGAACGTGACACTCCGATCCCCTAATCTCATTCTATCAATTCATCAAGCATTCTCTTATACCAAGGCATCATCGTTCTCATTACTTTAGTTTATCAAGCCTTCTCTCATACCAAGGCATCATCATTAACAAAGAGATTAGGGTTTTGCAAGATTTTGGGATTCAATAACTTCATCATGCTTATATAATCACAATTATATAATCACATTCATGCAAGCATACAATTAAGCACATAGCAGGGTGTACAATACTATCAATACATATCATTCGCTATTAAGAGTTTACTACGAATAGTATAAAATAACCATAACCTACCTCCACCGAAGATTAGTGATCAAGCAAGCAAATTCCCCAAAGCTTTGTGTTTCTCCTCTTCTTTTCGTTCGATCCTCTCTCTCTCTCTCTCTCTCTCTCTCTTGTTCTTTCTATTTTTCTTATTCAAACCCTCTTTCTTTTACCCTAATTAGCATATAATTAAGAATAAAAGATGACAATAATAGCCCACTAATTAATTCAAGGTTACCTCTTTTAACCCCCAAGTAATTAGACTTATTAACATTAACCCACTAACTTTATAATTAAGGCAGGAATAGTCAAAAACGTCCCTTAAAACATTTAAAGAAATCCGACCCAGACTGGGATTACGCAACCTGTGACGGCCCGTCGTGCCTGTGACGGCCCGTCGTGCCTGCGACGGTCCGTCCTGGAGGTCGTCGCAAAGTTTAGAGACTCAATTTCCACCAAAGAGTCTGTGACGGTCCGTCCTGCCATTCCGTTACGAAGTTCAGAGAGTCGATTTCAGTACCCAATTTCAGAATTTCTAAGTGTTTTGAAACGAGACCCTGCGACGGTCCGTCGTGCCATGACGGTCCGTCGTGGGGTCTGTCGTCTCAACCAATTTTTCCCAGAAATAAAATCTGCTGCTCAAAACGACTAAACAGGTCGTTACAATGATGTCACCAATGACATCATGAAAATACTTAAGTTTCAAACTTTGCAACTTAAGTAGTTATCTTGATAAGATTTAATTGGTATGTTGTTGTACCAAATTAAGACTTTGAAAAAAGATATGGGGCTGGAACCCCACAAATATCCCCCTCCAGTCTCATTCACTGGGAGGAGGTATCTCCAACATCTTTAGAGAGAGCTCATACCACAAGTTCTTTGCATAACTTGAACTTGTCTTTCAGTACCATCTTAGTTAATATATTTGCAAGATTTTCACTTGTGTGAATTCTTTTTAACGTGAAGTGATTCATTCTCCACTTGTTCACAAATCCAATGATATTTGACATCGATGTATTTTGTCTTTGCATGGTACATGGAGTTCATGCTCAACTCTATTGCACTTTAGCTGTCACAATAGACAATATACTTCATCTAAATCAAACGAAGCTCTTGAAGAAATCACTTGAGCCATATCATCTCCTTGCCAACTTTAGTGGACGCAATATACTCAGCTTCAGTTGTAGATAGTGCAACACACTTCTGCAACTTCGACTGCCATGATATAGCTTTCCCTGATAAAGTAAATAAATATCCAGTAGTAGATTCTTTGTTATCAAGGTCACCTGCCATATCCGAATCTGTACAGCCTTTCAATATTGGATTTGATACTCCAAAACACAAGCATTTATTTGATCTTCCTCTAAGATACTTGATTATCCACTTCACAACTTTCCAATGCTCTTTTCCCGGATTATCGAAAAATCTGCTGACAACACCAACTGCATGAGCATTATCAGGTCTAGTGGATACATTGCATACAGTAGACTTCCAACGACGGAAGAATATGAAACTTTGGACATGTTCTTTTTTTCCTCCCTAGTTGTAGTACACATCTTCTTGCTCAATTTCATATGACCAGCTAGAGGTGTGCTAATAGGCTTAAAATCCATCATATTGAAGCGCTCTTGTACACATTCAATGTTCCTTTCATCTCTGAGATGAGTAATTCTCATGCCCAAAATTTATTTGGCATGATCCAAGTCTTTCATACAAAAAGATTTAAACAACTCTTTCTTCAACTTGTCAATCTTGGAAGTATTCTTGCCCACAATCAACATATCACCACATACAACAAAAAGATGATAAAATCATTGTCAGAATTTTTTTGTACAAATACACAATGATATGAAGAAGTCTTCTTATAGCCGTGCTCCTCCATAACATATTCAAACTTCTTGTACCACTGTCGAGGATCTTGTTTTAGTCCATACAGATTTTTTTTTGATTTTGCACACAAAATTTTCTTTACCTTCTACTTTGAAGCCCTCAGGTTTTTCATATAAGTCTCTTCTTCTAGGTCACCGTGAAGGAAATCCGTCTTCACATCCATCTGCTAAATCTCTAAATTAAGACTAGCAGCCAAATCTAAAACTATGCGAATCGAGGACATTTTCACAACATGAGAAAATATTTCGTCAAAGTCAATACCCTTCCTTTGACCAAATCCCTTAACAACCAATCTAGCTTTGTACCTGGGATTCAAGTTGTATTCTTCAACTTTAACTTTGAACACCCACTTTCTCTTCAAAGGTCTCATGCCTTTGGGCAATTTTACTAACTCATAAGTGTGGTTCTCATGCAGAGACTTCATCTCGTCTTGTATGGCTTCAATCCATTGATCATTGTACTCATCTTTCATGACCTCCTCATAATATTCACGTTCTCCCTGTCAATGAGTAACACAGACTTATTGGGTGAATAACGGGAGGAAGAAAACCGCTATCTTGTGGACCTCTGAAGTGGAATATTTAATTCGTCCACAACTTCATTAGCAATAAGATCATCAATAACAATATCATTGTTATTATCAACATCAACATGTCAATTCGATAAATAATTTTGGACTTCACCATGATTATCAAACCCAACAACATCATGCACACTTGTGTGAGAAACTATATCATGATGAACTATATCATCAAAACTTGAAGATTCTAGCTTCTCCACTTTGTTAATATCTTCAATTGTTTGATTCTCCATGAAAATAATATTACGGCTTCTCACAAGTTTTTTTTCAATTAGATCATATAGCTTGTAATCGAATTCATCAAGGCCATATCCAATGAAGATGCATTGTCTTGTCTTAGCATATAAATTTGACCTCTCATTTTTTGGCACATGTACAAAAGCTTTGCAACCAGATACTCAAATGGTCATAGGAAACATCTTGTCCATACCAAACACTATTTGGTACATCACTTTGCAAAGCAACAACAGGAGATATATTAATAATATGTGCAACGGTCAATAAAGCCTCATCTCAAAAAGAGTTTGGCGACTTTGCTTCAGAAAGTAAACATCTAACACTTTCCATCAAGGTCATGTTCATCTTCTCAGCCAAACCATTAAGCTGAGGAGTCTTGAGAGGAATATGTTGGTGTCTAATACCTGGATGCTTGTAGTATCCGTCAAATGGTTCACAATATTCACCATCATTATCAGTACGAATACATTTCAGTTTATTTCCAGTTTCTTTTTCAACTGAAGCCTGAAACTGCTAGAAGACACCTAACACTTGGTCTTTAGTCTTCAACACATAGACCCAAAGTTTTATCGATCAATCATCAATGAAAGTGACAAAGTAGAGTGCACCACCCAATGTCTTTGTCTTCATTGGACCACATAAATTAGAGTGCACCAACTCAAGCAAAACTAGTTTAGCTCCAACACTAGTTTCCAAACAAATTGTACCAATACCAACCACCCTAGAAACATTCTCATTACCCATACTCAAGGTTTCACAATCACAAGGAGTATAGGAAGAGAAAAAATCCTTCCTTGATGTCACATGAGATACGACACCAGTGTCTACAACCCAGATTGACTCATCACAAACAATATTTACCATATTCGCATTAAGGACAGTAACAAGATCTTTGGTGGTAACGGTGGCTAGGAAATTTTCATTGTTATCTTCTTTTGTTTCCTCTTTGTTTTTGTTTTTCCCTCTTCAACTTCTTGTAGAACTTCTTTGTGTGCTCTTTCATGCCACAATGATAGCACTCAATATCCTTAAATCTGCCTCTGGATTTGCTCCTATTTTGTTCTCTATACTAAGAACCACGAGTTTTGTTTCTCCCCTTGGGGCCAGTTATTAGGACATCCCACGAAGAAGAACCTTGAATTTTTCTTCTCATCTCTTTGCTCAAGACACTACTCTTGGAGCAGTCCATAGAGATCACATCATCCGAAATAGAATATGACAATGAAGTTCTAAATGTTTTCCAAAAGTCTAGTAGGGAACCAAGTAGATGCAAGCCTTGAAATTCTTCATCAAAGTTGATGCTCATAGCAGATAACTGATTCATGATCCCCTGAAAATTATTCAGATGGTCTGTCATCGGAGAACCATCATGATACTTTAAACTCAACATCTGATTTATTAAGAATATTTTGTTGTTTCCAGTTTTCCGAGCATACAAACTTTCAAGATGCTCCTATAGGATTCGAGCATATGTCTTCCCAGAAATATGGCTAAACACATTATCGTCGACCCATTGCCTAATAAATCCAAAAACCTGTATGTGCAACAGATCCACCTTTCATCTATTTTATTATCCAGGCTTTACAAGGTAATGATTTGTAAGAATTCTTAACATAAAACAGATCTTCCATTTTTTCCTCTAAATGAAATAATTAACACCATTCAAAATAACCATTTTACTCGTGTTGGCTTCCATCATTTTCCCTAAAAAATATAGTTATCGCAAATCAAAGTAAATATTTTCTGATGTGGAAGTTCAGACAATGCTGCAACCACTAAGTATACTCAGATAAAACCTTCGCTCCGATACCAGATTGTTGAAAAAATGCGGATAAATACAAAAATATATATGGTAAAAGATGGAAATAAAATGGAAAAATAGTGACACCAAAAATTTTACGTGAAAACCCTTCTAAATAAAGGAAAAACCACGGGTCAAGAGGAACAACTAATATCACTATAGTAAGGAATTTTACATTGTATAGTCATGAATAAAATACTTAAAGTGACTACTACACACTCAAAAGGAACAACACTCTTTTGGTTTCCACCTTACTAAAATATCACTCGTACTCTATTTTTCTCCATAGACTATTTTTCTTGTATAGTCTATGGAATACCTCACTTTGCTCTCAAAATAGTTTGTTCTCTCTAACTTGGTGTGTTCTACAAATGAGCAAGAATGCTCTATTTATAGAAGAAATTTACAACTAATGATGTCACCAATGACATCATGAATATATATAAGTTTCAAACTTTGCAACTTAAGTAGTTATCTTGATAAGATTTAGTTGGTATGTAATTGTAACAAATTAAGACTTTGAAAAAAGATATGGGGTTGGAACCCCACAATAATTTCTCCAAATCAATTTCGAATCCAGCTAAACTATACGCGACACACTTAAAATTTTACTGACCCATATTTTAAAAAATAAGAAGAATCACTGTGTAGCGGTGAGTTGCTTTTTTTTTTTTTTGCTCCGTACACTAAATTTCTTTTCATATTAGAATCTGCAGATAACGAAAATCGATATCAATCTCATTTCTTCATCAAGTATGTAATCTCTTGCTATGGCTAAAAAGATTTTTTTTCTTTTTGATATTCTATTTCATGATTTTTCTTTGAGAATTTGCCAAATTATGTCTATTTAAGAAATATAATTGTGTTGGTTTTGCTTTTTTGTGTTGTTACTGTTTTATATGAATTACAAAAAAGCAAGAAGTGAAATACTTTTTGAACTCTAGGGTTTCGAATTTTGAGAAATTTATCGCTTTGAGTTTATGTTTCCCAGAGATTAGAGATTTGCTGGACTTTTTCATAGTGTTTCAAAATATGGTGTAAGATTATATTGACACTTAATCTTGTATTTCACTTCTTCCCTCTAGAAATGTTTCTAGGGAATTTTCGGAAGTTTCATATTGTGTATGGTCTATGTGCCTCTTTTTTTGACTGAGATTAAAAGTAACTTGAGCAAGTTGTTGATTGAAGTTTGATTATTTAAAACATGGGTCAATAGAGTTTTAAGTGGACGGGCTTGAATTTGGATGGATCTGGGTTTCATTTAAGAGAAATTATTATTTTGGTTCATTTTAATTTCAACTAATTAAAGACTGTCACATCATTAATGAAAAAATTAATTATTACTCAAAAGAAATCTGTTAAGTAAAAAGATAATATAGGTTCATATAGCTGGATGGAAGGGTATTTTTGAACCGAAAGGTGGATTAAGGGTATTTTTGTTCCATTTTCCATACTTAAAGGGCATTTTTAAGCACTTCTCCATTGTATCAATATACCAGTTGTTTTATTTAAAAGAAAATATATGTTTATTGTTTTAAGACTTGTTTTAGAGGCGCCACTTAATTTTAGGAAAATCAAGAAACCTTTGTTTTTCAAAAAGACTTAAACAGTAAATCTAGTGAAAACTTTTAAGGGGGTTCGGAGGTTCCTATTTGTATTTTAGGAAGGTTTTTACAACACCTAAAATACTCGCTTACTTGTGATTATTCGATAACTAATTTGTTTGACTAAAACTTAACTTAATCTTGAATTTGGAAATTTATTTGGAATTTTTAGAAACATCATCCTACTATCTACGTGAGATTTTTACTTTCAAAATTTATATTTTTTAATCTATTTAGACTTGATTGATTTGACTTAATTTGTTAAAACGGGATATCGTCTTGCAAGAATTTGAAATTTTTCCAAACTTAAAACTAACAGCAGATATCGACAAGCAAAGAGACGGTAAAGTAAAAGGAGAGAAAGAGAGAGAGAGAGAGTTGGGTCCAAATTATATTTCTATCCACCTAGATCGGCATTTGAACCCTTTCGTTTTTGGACTTAGGCCCATTTGATGTATATCTGTCCTAAATTAAACGAGATAATAATAATGAAAAAAAAAAAAAAAAAACTACAAGGGCTTAGGCCTCAAAATAACAAAATACAAAATTGATATAATAAAATAAGATGAAGGAGGCTTCTTGGCCCAACTTCTTCAACTCTTAAATTTGCTTTGGCCTATTTCGAATTAGTCCAAACTTCGGGATCTATTCATCATCTTCTCTATTGCTAGTGAGGCTGACTCAGGGGTAAAAGTTTGAGCCTTGGTGGCTCAAACATAGGATGCAAGGAGGGAGATGGGGTCCAAATGGACTCGAGCGGAGTTCACAAGATAAAAAAAAATACATTAGCAAATTTGAATTGCAGTGACCAAAGAAATAAACATACTTTATGGACTATAACATTTACTCAATCAAACAAACAAACCAAACAAAAAAAAGAATCACATCCAAACCAATGCATCGGAATCTTGAAAACACAGGCGATAGGTTTGTTATAAAGAGAGAATAAATAAACATAACACATAGGTTAATATTTCCTCCACTATTTCCCAATAAACTAACATGATATGTTTTCCAACAATGAAAAGAATAACAACAAGCTTCACGCAGTAGGACAAGTATTTCAAGGCATGGATAAAATAGTGAAATGGAGAATATATGTCATTACGCTTAAGATGCAACAAAGACTACACCAAAGTAATATAAAATCCACTTGTAGAATAAAATTAAACATTTTAAACAAGAGCAAAGCTATAGGCAAATATTAAAATATGTCACTGTTCTTACTAGAAAAATTAGGCGCGAAAGGAAAGAGAGGGATTGTTATATCCCCCTCTTTTTTTTTTTTTTAAAAAAAGAAAATCTTCCACAAGTTCAATAAATAAATAACAATGAGTACAAAAAAACAACAACACAGCAACAGAACATGCCATAAGGTTTGGCACAATTTTCATACAATGAGATATAGTTTAATTTTCCTCATAAATCACTTATAAAACACATCAATACACTAAGAAATAAGAATATAAAAGAAATAGACAAGATTTGTCAAACCTTTAAATTCTAAATAGTAGCATGGTAGTTGCAGAAACTTCTTGACTAGAACATCAAAAAAGTGAGGTCGAGTGACTATGGATATTAACTTATACTTAGCTCGTATCAAAGAGAAAGCCACACAGTATTGATACACTGATTCGCCACGGATAGAGTTAAACTAAAATAAATAAACATTTTTTCAGGGCTAGTTTAAACAACACAAAGGAACAACATCATTCAGAAATAGCAAGATAAATGAAAGAAGAGATATCATTGTTAGCAAGTTTAATATCACAAAAAGGAAAGCCAAGCAGCGGAAATAACAAGAACGGACTGGAAAATCCCGCCAAATTATACATCTACGTCGACCCAAACAGAAGCTACAAAAATTGAGATTTTTACCTTTTTAGAGGCGGTGACTGGGACAAAACGAGCAGAGAACTGAGGCGATTCCTCCACCACAATGTGAATTCCGACAACTGCGGTGAGATTGCCACAAAACAGAACCGAAGGAATATCACATCAATCGTTCACTATTAACTCTAATTTTTATCCTCTATCTCTCAGCTAAGCTACTCTTTTCAAAGTTAAAAGATATATCTCCTAACCTTTTGCACTGTTCTTTCCAGCCTTTACTAACTCAAAATTTTTTTCTTTTTTTCTCCACCTCCTTCCTATAGTGAATACTAAGAAGTATATATAGCTTGAAAATTAGGGTACAACTTAGGGAGAGGCGGGCTGATTTCAGGTAAAACCAAAGACCCATTTCGAATTCTTGTTCATAATTCAAACAACTTTTTGCATAAAAGGGGAAATACACATTTTTCTAAGATTTTGACCCATTCCGAAAGAGGTAAGGGCGAATCGACGACTAGGACTGATCCTATATTCCTTTGAGCGCAACATGGACTCATCCGGAGGTCAGAAGGAGGCAAAACGCGTGCCTTGCCGGTGCTTTCTGCTGTCGCAACCGTACGAGGACAGGGACGACTATCACGCGCGATTGAGCTTCTGGGTTTGTTCACTGTTTTACACGCGTGAAGAAATCGGGTCAGGTCTCTTTTTGTGTGGTATGCTGCTGTATTGTTGATGGATTCTCTTTTTGTGAAGGTAAAAGGGTTGGGCCGGGTCGAGGGAGAAGGTGGGCTAGAAATCAGTGAAAAATGGAAATTAAAGGGTTAGACAAATTGAGTTTAATTTAGAGAATCGGGCCAAACTATGAACAAGACAAATTAACATTTGATTAATTTACGAGCTTATTAATTTAACAAGATAAAATAGTTAACTTAATTATAAACTAATGACTCAAAAATGAAAACTAACAATTTAGATAAAATCAATTTGATAGATTAAGTAAAACAAAAGTCATTTTAAGACGATTTTCGAATATTTTATACAACATACTAATTATATAAAACATATAAAAATATGTCATTTCAAAAATGTAAAATCGACTAAAATTACTTTAAAATGAGTTGGAAACGTTTGAATCTTATAAAGTCAACTATTTCAACTCATTTAGAATTTAAGAAACTCGTGAATTAATTCTTATCGGGGAGGGTCAAAATTGGGTGTCAACAGTTGTCCCTCATTTTACTTGGATTGATGCAAGAAAATCGAGGAAAATAAAGTTGACTAATTCAATTTTGACCGACCACATTTCGTCTTTAGGATAGGGATTTGGTACGGACTTTAGGAATTATGGCAGAACCTCGAAAATAGGTTTCCTACATATCTCAGGCTATATAAGAATTTAGGCTACTTTTAGTTCGGTATGCTTGAATTAACGCATGATTTTGAAAAAAATTGAAAGTCATATCGATATTGAATTATGAAGGGACCGAAATGATTGAGAATAAGATTTAAGAGCGAATGTTGGAGTACACGTGAGTTTTCAGCATTGAGATCGCCTACATATCCTTGAACCTTAGGAATTAGGCTATTTGTAGTTCGACTTGATCGGCAAAGGAAATATATTGTGCTAGATAACCTTTGGTTCTGCAAGAGTGACAAATAAATTGAGTATGAAAAAGAGGCTTGTAACCTCTTAGCCATGAAGGTGGAGTTTTTCACATCCACTAGTAAGAACTTACATAGACATAATTTTCAAAGATCTTGGTGTATCGTCATTTTGATTGAAAAGTTGCTTTCGATGAAAACCAAAATTTCCAGATGCGAAACTGAAACCGAGGAAACTAAAGAAAAATCAACATGCCTTCTTATAGGGGTGTGATTTGATTGTGGTGGAAGTTGCTCCTCTGCTCACATCCTAAGAGTTTGACATTTATCTTTGGACTATGTCCCAGTTCGCTGCTAACAAAAAGTTTCACATTGTGTTGCATCCTTGTTGATACTGTCCGCACATGTTGTTTGATTTAATTATTCATCATCTTGGATGCTCTCGACAAAGACTGAAACAACTTGTTAGTAGAAAAAGTAACTGAAAAAGTGGTAATATCTCTTATGATTCTTTTCAGTCACTCATGATGTGAAAGATGTCACATAAATATGTTCAGTATATGCCGCTTTTGAACATAATATGTCCATTACAACTCATGATTTGTTGAGGATTTGGATATGTCATTGCTTGTTTTTTGCATAGCAAACTCCGGTGATCTCTGGGATGACCTAGACGACTCAATGTTTATCCAACTGTAACGAGGTGGATGACTCGATGATTATCCAACGTAACGAGGTGGATGGCTAGGTGATTTTCTTCTAAAAAGGTTCCACGTTGTGTTGCATCTTTTCTTTGATGTCATCTGCACTTGTGGCTTGATTTTGAGAATTCATCCTCTTGGATGATCTCGACAAAGAATGAAATAACTTGTTAGCAGAAACTGTAATTTAAATAGAGAAGTCATATGCCTTACCGCACTCGACAAACGTCATCCTTTGCCGGTTTTGATGCGGTAGATGACGACTTTATATGATGTGAAAAATGATGCTTCATTAATAGAAATATAATGAACAATTGGTAGGATGATGACGATCCATTGGTAGGATAATGCTGCTACATGATAGGATGATGGTGCTTCGTTGATAGGATGACGATTCTTTATTGATGATCCATTGATAGGATGATGATGATGATGATGATGTTGATGATCCATTGATAGGATGATGAGATGGTGATGCTTCGTTGATGATCCATTGGTAGGATGATGTTGATCCATTGGCAGGATGATGTCAATCCATTGATAGGATGATCAGATGATGATGCTTCGTTGATGATCCATTGGTAGGATGATGTTGATGCTCTATTGATAGGATGATGATTCTTCATTGATGATCCATTCATAGGATGATGATGATGATCCATTGGCAGGCGGATGTTGATGCACGATTGATAGGATGATAGTTCTTCATCAATGATCCATTGATAGGTTGATGGTATTCCATAAATAAAATGAAAATGACATCCATATGGATGGTGGTTACTATCTCATTTGATGATATTGTAGAAATGTCCCTCTGGGTGTTCATATTATCTCATTTGATAGTATTATAGAAATGTCCCTCTATGAGGGTCTCACATTACCACGCCTGATATCGACGCAATTTGTGAATTTTCTTCAAATGTTCTTGATGCTAAAAATGTAGTTGGATGTCATTGTAGATGCTTCAACATGTTGAGAGTGATGCTTTCACTTGTTCCTATTTGATCATTTGCACTCAATTGTAGCTCATGCTTTGTTGGAAATTTGAACTAGGTAATGTTACTCTTATTCTAAACTTTTTTTTTCCTGAAAAACTTCAATGACTTTTCTGCATCCACATAAAAATTGTCAATTTTAGGGAGCTCCTCACTCTTTTGACTTCTCCATATTCATTGAATAGATAAATATGATGATCTTGAGACAAACTTATGGACCTGCATCTATAGAAAAATTCTTAGTTTCTAAAATAAACTGATTTATGTCGAGTTCTTCAAACGCTTGCTCCTTGTCTTGCTACCTTCGATTAATCACTCTAATATCTTGCTTCTCGATAGACATAAGGTGAAATTATACGAAATGTTTGACATATCAAAAGCCTAAATTTTTATTTATTTATTTATTTATTTTCAAAAATCAACTTTAAAAAAGTCACTGTCAAATGTCATGTCATGCATAGCTTAAACAAACGTCATTGGTTGGAAACTTCGATGTATCCGACAACTTGTTTTGGAGAATTTTAAAATCCTTAAAGATTGGAAAATTTCTAACACGATCCCTCTGAAATCTGTTATAATCGAAAGATTTTGCACTTGACTCTGAAATCCAAAGGTGTTGGAGATTGTTGCAGTCGACTGTAAACTTTAGAGATCATTTGAAGTTAGCCTTAAATTTCTAATCACGCTTGAGATGTACTAAAAAATTTTAGTGATGCTTGAAGAAATTTTTGATGTTATCATCAAAAATTTCTATCCCAGTTAGAAGTCTTGGGCTATCTCGAATTGTTGATGAATGAATCCTGGAGTTTTTTAGCCCTCTCAAAAATTCTGCCCCAGTTTCTATTGTAAAAAAAATAGAAATCTTACGGGAGACATGACCGATCCGTTGTGGCGCCTACATATCCCGTTGAGGCAGGAATCAGGTCAAACATAGTTCCTCTTCAAGGGTTAACAAAAATAAGAAATTTACAAACAAACAGATTGAGAATGACGTAGGCCGCCTATGTATCTCATTCTTGAGAATTCAGGTCGAACGTAGTTCAAATACAAAGGGAAATATTAAAAATATATCAAGGGGTGACCGAATCCCACACAGGACGCCTACATATCTCATTCTTGAGAATTCAGGTCTGACGTATTTCATTACAATAGATAATTTTCTAACTAAAGAGCACAACATAATTACAAACAAATGATGCATTACAGGGAAAGAAATTAAAGAAACTCTGAATCTTCAAATAGAACAACTCTTGAATCATCTGAGTTGATTGACAACTCTAGATGAATGTCTATGCTCCATCATGACATGTTTGAACAAATGTGTCGATATATCTTCTAGCAATAGTTGAGTCCTATTTACGATCTTCTCTCAGATGGACACTGATTCTGATTTATTTGACATAGTCATCCTTTTTTGTAGATTTACAGTTTTTGTCCCTTCCAGATTCGACTTACCTTGAGTCTTAAATTGTTTCAAATTTTTGACAAGTCCTTTTAATATCACGACCTCATTGTCATACTCTTATAACTCATCTTCATCTATCTCATCAAGTTCATTTAGCTTGTGACATGACGTGATATTGACTTTTTAAAAATATTTATATATTTGTTTTACCGCGGCAAAGACAAAGACAGTTAGATAGCAGAATTAAAAAAAGTAAATTAAATTTTCGCAATAGGAGAGACTTTCGTTGAAAGTAAGGAAATACGGGCTTTGGCCATGACCATGAGTCATTTTGCCTTTTTCAAAATATTACGAGGGAATTTAAAACATTATTAGGTAAAACAACACAAAAGGTGGTTTCGAGCCTCATTCGAACCACCACTGATTTTGAAAACAGTATAAGATTCATCTTTGTCGATCAAGTTGTGTGAGAGATAAAGAGCGGAGTGGAAGTCCAATTAAGAACTTGCTCCATCGTCTTGGAGTCTTGTACGCGTGGTGTCTCGATCATCTTCTTGGGTACAACGTCACCTTCTTCAAAAAGATTCTCTATTCCTTCTCCAAGACTGTCATCATGGGCATATTTCCCTATCACAAAGGGCTGACATAAATTAGGCAAAGACTTTAGTGGAACATGAATAATACCCTTCTTGTTATGACCCTCTCAGGCAAAAACTTTATGGGGTGTCATGCTCGTAAAATTGTGTTTCTCGATTTTGCTCGGAGAAGCTACAACTTTCTCAAGGTTGTCACTTGCAGCCAGAACTATTGCCTTTACCATGCACAACTCATCCTCCGTCTCCATCATATTGATAGTGGTGCCTTCATAGTTCGTCAGAGGATTATTGTTGACGTTAGGTGCAACAGTCTTGACAACATTATGGTCAATTAAGTCATAGATCTTGTGTTTTAAATTGTTACACTCAATTGCTCAAATAACTTCGTCTGACTTTCCATGAGCAGCGTAAAATTCCACGTAGATTTTTTCTTGAATCTTGTACAAGGAGGATCATAATGACCTTGTTGAGGCAAAGACATTTGACGATAACTTGGGTTTTTTTGACAAGTAGGTGCTTGAGATTTTGGGTCAATCATGTTAATAGTGACTCCTCCACGATTTGACAGAGAATTACCATTGGCATTAGAAGTGATAGTTTGAAGAGTGACAATTCTTTGATCAATCGAGTCTTGAATTTTATGTTTCATGTTTGATGCAATCTTCAGTGCTGTCGCGCCTCATTTTTCATCAAAATGGATTTTGTGCATGACCTAACAACTTTTTTGGGATTTTGAGTTTAAGGAGTCGCCACCTAACGAATTAAGGCGCGTTAGGGCACCTATCTAACCTAACTAAGTCTAGCTAAGGTCAACGAGCCAGAGATCAAGGTAAGAGTTCAAATTACCTCGAAGGGAAGGTGTTAGGCATCCCTTGAGGTCCACAAATGTGGGTCCGGGGCGTATCTAATGCAATCTATGTGGGGGTTACAAGTAGCAATCAAGGTCACTTCATTATTATTTATTAATATGCTTGCTAAGTGATGATATAATATTAATCAATTAAAAATATTTTTTTATTATTTTATTTAATTTAAATATGCAAGGCTAGGTGATAGCAATTAATAAATAATTAAACTCATTTTTTAAATTTAAATTAGCATACGAGACCATATGTTATAACAAATCGAAAAAATAGCTCATATTATTATTTTAATTAATTATTAAAGCATGCTAAAAAGGTGAAACAAATAATAAACACAACTAAAGCTAATCAATTAAATAAAGATAAGTGAGGAGACAAAAATAGACAAATAGATAAGCCAATAAATTTCTTATTTATTTTAAGCTACCCCAAATAAATTACTAAACAATTAAGATTACTTCAATTATTTATTATCTGAGCATACGATCTATGTGATTAATAAATATTGACCAAATATTAAGAAATTAATAAAGAGATAAACAAGAAGACATAATATGAACAAATAGATATAAAAATAATTCAATTTAATTTATTATGCCGCATCAAACAAGAATAAGATGTGCGAAAATAATGTTTTGAAAAATTGAGCAAATTTTGGATAGAATTTTTATTAAAGAATGTTTGTTTCTTTATAGGGATGATGCCACTATATTGTTAATCGCACTCCTGCACCATAAAAACAATTTTGTTTTGAGGTCGGTCTTAGAAAAATAATAAAAGTTTATATTTTAAAGATGATTTAAAAACGATTTAGTTTGCATATAGGCACATAAATATTTACATATAAATACACATAATCCCCTTTGAAAATCATGGGTAGGTGGTACTCCCGGGGACGCGTCGACTTAATTTAAATATATTGGAATTAGACCTCATAATTTCTTTGACTTTCCCACTAACGATATATATATATATATATATATATATATATATATATATATATATATATATATATATATATATATATATATATATATATATATATATATATATATATTAAAACTAATGTCATAATCAATCCAGAGTTTGAAAGTCGGATTGACCAATGCCTAAAACAACATGTTGTAAATCTTTGTAAAAAGAAAAAAACTAATAGAGCATTAATGTAGTCAATAAAATAAATGCAAAGATTTTACTATGAAATGTATTTAAAAGTCGAGCAATTTGTTAAATGCGACCAAAACTTTTCTTTTTATTATTATAATTATTTTAAATAAACAACATAATGCATCACAAGTGAGGAAATCTTCAAGAGGACAAATAAGATTACTAATTAATAATATTAGCTAATTTAAAAGGGGGCAAAAATATGCACAACAAATTTTATTTTAATTATGGATATGCTAAAAATATATTTACAAACCTATAAACATGATTTCTAGGTGTTCATAATGGAGCAACACATATTGGCATGATTTTGTTACTCCAAATGATATGGAAAAAAAAACATTTTAATCCTTAGGCATGATTTCTACGTGATAAGACAATGCTGAAAAATTATGACATATTTTTAACATCTAACTGATGAGCCTACTAAATTATTAGGATTTGATTTTAACATTCAAAAATTATTGGAATCTAGTTATTTTAAAACTCATTAACAAACAAAGAGTTAAGCATGTTGAAAATTGGTTAGATTACAACAAATATAAACAAGAAATCTAGGTGATTAAAAGATTTAAAATCGCATAATACCTATAGGCATGATTTCTAACTTTGAAAATTACGGTAAACAAGTAGCATATACATCCCCTCCCCTTAGGTGATCCCCCGAATATTTTATTTTTTATATATTTTTTAAATATTGAGGGTTAGAGTTAGACAGTTATAAATTATTACAATGTAACAATTATACATAAGAACATAAGCCAAATGAAATCGTCTTCTCTAATCTTCCTTCTCTTGGCGACTCTTCTAAATCTTGAATCTTATATTCAAACCTGCTAAAAGGGCAATGTGACACAGATATATAATAATAAAAATAATAATCATAGTATAAAATATTCATAATAACCGTTTGCTTTCACATAAACAACACGCCAAAATAGATAAAGAATCATCATTTCACACATAAAGGGGAAGGGTAATGAAACTAACTCGGATGCTTCCTTATTGTTTCATTTTTAAATACACTACAACATTCATAATTATGCAAAAATCAAATTTAAACTAATAGAAGGAACTTACAAATTATGCAGAATTATATGTCGGTAATGAATGAATAAGTAAGGTTTTTGATCCACAACCGCAAGACAACAATACCCCAAAGAATGGTGTAAAGTCTTACTAAAGTTCTTAATTCTCTTTCAAGAATAGAGAGTAATGAAAGAACTTAGTCTAATGAGAGAACTTGTTATAAAAAGTGAGTCTGAGTTGAGTTAGTTTATGTTGAGAGAATGAGAGGAATATTTAGATAGCAAAGAGGGGGGAACAAATAAGGAAGAAAAATATTTTTAAGGAATCACTTAATATTCCCTTTTCCTTATTTGAAAGGAGAGCCAAATCGGAAAATTTTAAAAATATATCATTACCAAATATAAATAAGTAAGAAATAAAAATAGGGTAAAAAAATATATTCCTTAAATAAAGAAGAATCAAAATCCAATTTTATTTTAATTTATTTTTAGTTCAATCAAATATAGGTTTTCCTAAAATATAACAAGCAAGAATCAATTCAACTTAAATTAAGCCAATTATGATCAATTAACAGTAGCCAATAAATAATGAGGAAAACTTGCCTTACCAAGAGACACAAAATCGTTCCAAATTAGCAAAATTCCATAAAATAACCTTAGTATTGATTAACCAATATTGATTAACCAAAAGGGGAAGAAGAGAGAGAGGGGGGGGGGGGGGGCGCTGCCAAAGAGAGGGGAAGAGAGAGAATAGATTCTAGGATTTGTCTTTTGAGTTAAAGAGGAGGAAGGTAAAGATTTGATCTTAATTGTTGATTTAATAAGAGAGGAACAGTTAGGATTCAATCTAGAATTTAATTTTAAGGATGGACGAACAAGATTAAAAGCTGAAAAATATATTTAATGGGATTTCAAATAGTCAAAATTGCAATAGAAATTGGCTAGAATTGAAATGAAAGAGTGGTTACTATAAAAGTAAAATTTGAATTGGAGTGGCTAGAATTGAAAGAAATTAAGATATTATAGGCTAGAATTTAAATAATTTTGAGAAAAATTTAGGAAATGCCATCCAATTAAAATACTACAAATTTTATAATATAATTAAAAAATCACTTAAGTTTTAAAACATTTGAAATTTATTAATAATTTAAAATGTTTATAATATTTACAATAATTATGTAAAGCAAAAATATATAATATTCATGCAAAATCGGTTAAAATTCTAAACTTTAAATAAATTTTAAAATACGTATGTAATCGAAGAGCATTCCTAAAAATGATTAAAGGTCTGTCAAAATTGGGTGTCAACAAGTGCTATGTCCAGCATCTCCCGAATGGTAACCGCAATGAAGATTAGACCTGTAAAGTACGGAATTGACATTGACATTTTTCGGATCAATTGTTCGTATCAGACCAGTCACTTTTAATCTCTCAAAGAGTTGAGTTCGACTTTCAACCAAAAGAGTAAAGACTCGAGAAGACTTCTTTAAAATCTCCTGACAAGAAGGGTTGTAATTATTTCGTGAAGATAGAGGTACTTGACGGTAACTAGGAGGATTTTGGCGAGTAGGTATTGATGTTTGGAAATTTGGATATTGTGGGGCTTGGTAGATATGAAGGGAATTTGGATAATTTGGCAATACAACTTGGTAACTTGATTGAGCATTTGGGTAATTTGGAAGTGGAGCTTTGTAATTTGATTGAGCATTTAGGTAATTTAGAAATGGAGTTTGGTAATTTGGATGATTTGATGGTGGAGATTTGTAACTTTGTCAGATGTAGTAAGGATTTTGTGGAGTTAAAGGATAGGTTTTGGATGGTAAAGGTTTTTGAACATTAACACCAACATGTCTCTTTGATTTGTGGCTTAATTCAAATGAGACCAAAGATACATCTTCTCTTTTCCTCCTTAATGGTCCTGGTGATGCATCTCGGGGAGTCATTCTGATGATTTTTCCGGTCCTAAGACCATCTTCAATAGTTTCACCAATTTCGACCATCGTACCGAACTTCCCTCCTAAAATGAGTAACATCCTGTTGTAGTACTCAGGCTCTTGAATGTGCACGAAGACTTCAATAATTTATATCTCGGTCATGGGAGGCCTAACCCTTGTGGCCTCTCTTCTCCAACGGTAGGCATACTAGCGATAACTTTCAGTAGAATTCTATTTGATTTTCTCCAAAGAGTATCGATCGGGAATGAATTCTACACTATAACAAAACCTTTTAATAGTCTTTAGCCAAAGCGTTCCAACTTGGTCAGCGTTTGATTTCTTCAAAAATAAACCATTTTAAAGCTTCTTCTTTCAGACTTCGACTAGAGAGTCGCATCAACAAAGCCTCATCTTTCCCAACTCCAATGAGTTGATCACAATAAGCCCTCAAATGAGTCAAAGGATTCTCAACTCCACTAAATGTATCAAACTTTGGTACTTTAGAACCTTCTGGAAGATCCAAATGTGGATGATGACACAAATCTTCATAATTGAACCCTACAATGTGTGGAGTGTGTTGAAAATCCATCATTGCATCTTTATAGGTTGATTTGGTTTTGTCAACCTATAACAACTAACTTGATATTTTATTTGATTTTTTCATAGATTTTTTTGTTTAAGAAGATGTTGTTTTGGCAGAGCAGACATATATTGTGTTTTATGCAAAGAGAAGCACTCCGTGATTTTAAGATTATATTCAAATCCATAGGCACTTTCTGGCTATCCGCACTACTTATGTTGTTTGTGAATCAAATGATGCTACAAATGAGACATCTATGGAGCCTGAAATCACCAAGATAAAATAACGATTCCCCTAGTAAAATCATCTTCTAATTCTGTTTATTCAAGAATCCATATTATCGCCTTACTAAATATAGAAAGCTTATCACTCCCTTTTGGACCATAAGTCAGTGGACACATTTTGTTGTTTTGCTAGTGATAGAATTCGCACTACATCCTTTGGTTGACGAAAGGTCCCATCATCTTCCTTGGAAAGCTACAAACACTTAATTGATTCACATAGTAAAAACTGAGGGTGACATGGTATGCAAAGTGTATGTAGGTTACTTAATTATAGAGAAAAAGATGGAGAAAAATACACCTACTTCATGGTCACTTTAGGTCCATAAGATACACCAATCCCAACATTGACATCAACATTATATGTAGTTGCTTCAAGCTTAACAACTTTCATCTTTACCCGGAGTTCCCCAAATTTTGTAAATAATCACAATATATTTATGTTAAGTAGGTGTTTTAATAATTCTACCACCTCTATTATTTCCCTTCTCATTCAACAATAACATAAGTCATTAAGAGAGAAAAATCGGAAACTAATATAAGCATGTAAGAGGCATAGTTTCAAATTAATTACCACTGATTTCTTTTTTCTCTTCTTTGTCAAGTATTGTCTTCTCAACATTGTCGTAAACTGTTACCTTTTTCCCATCATTGTCTACATCAAATGTTTTATTATGGTCCTTTTCTTTGTTATGGTCCTTTTCTTTCTTTCTCATTCCAGTTTCATGCCGAAGATATTGTAGAATTACTCAAAAAACTAAGTCTACCAAATTATATATCTAAATTTATAAATTTAGATACATAATTCGTTGAACTTGTTTTTTTTTTTGTATAATTCTCTAGTATCTTTCGCATGAAACTGAGGTGAGAAGGAAAAAAGGAGGAATGTAAGAAGATGAAGTAGAACCAAAAATCTAATATAGACGATGAAGGGAAAAAGAAAAAGGACCAACATGGTTCTATTGAGAAGACAATACTTGATAAAGAACAGAAAAAAAGACATCAATGATAATTAATTAGAAATTATACATCTTTGAAGCTTATATTAGTTTTTATTTTTCTTTGCGGAGGATGTATTTTATACTGAATGAGGAGGGAAAATTAGTGGTGGTATAGGCATACCCTAAAACACTTACTTAAGATAAATATATTATGCTATTATACAAAAATTTATGAACTCCATGTAAAGATGGAAGTTGTCATACCTAGAGCAACTACATTTACCATTGATGATAATGCTGGGTTTGGTGTATCTTCTAGATCTAAAAGTGTTCATGAAGTAAGCGTAATTTTATCCATGTGATACTCTATTTTCAAGAACATGCATACACTAGGCATAGTACACCACCCTCACCTTTTATTATGAGAATCAATTATGTGTATGTAGCCTATCAAAGAAACTGACAGAACCTCTTGTAAACCAAATGATGTTGTGCAAATCCCGTTACAAGATAAAAAAAATATCATATATTCATTAATACATTTTGTACTAAATCATACTTTGCCTACATCCTCATCAAATGTAGGGTTCATGTATTTGAGTTTCAAAACTTGAAG
This sequence comes from Solanum peruvianum, assembly GCA_027705065.1. Taxonomy (NCBI): domain Eukaryota; kingdom Viridiplantae; phylum Streptophyta; class Magnoliopsida; order Solanales; family Solanaceae; genus Solanum; species Solanum peruvianum. The sequence continues at coordinate 6,781,106 of JAKWJD010001761.1, read as the reverse complement.
CTAGTTTTCTAAGGAACAAAGGAGTGAAGATTTGGTGATTCTTCATAGCTTCGTGGACAAAATCCATTATTTCCTTTATGTCTTCTATCATGTTGAGACTATTATATGGGTTATGTCCCAAGAGTTGTATTCTAAAGTTGTATTAGATGGTTTGAGACAAAAGTGTAGTAAAAGACTTCGATTGTATGGATAAAAGTTTTAAATTTTTTGTACTTATATATTTTCTAATGTTATTATATGCTAAGGGATTGTGTGAGACCCCTTCAGGGTCAAGTACGCCATGTTACACCTACGATGTACCCTTGGGTCGTGATAAACTTGGTATCAGAGCATAAGGTTTAATGTGACAATAGGATTGTCTCAAACCACGTCTAATAGGGTTTCGTTCATAAATGTGAAAAGCACCACATTTATGAATAAGACTATTGGATGTTTAGGAAATCTTACTTCTTCATTCTCTAAGTCGTGCCATAGAGTTTATCTTTAGTAGGTCCTTCTTCTAAACCGCCGCAACTTCAAAGATGGAAGGAGGTAGAGAGTTGGTAACAAGATGTTACCAAATACAGTTTCATTTACTTTCTTCAACTTTGGGAACTTTGTTGTTAGTTCCTTATCTATTTTGTGACAATTTTTTATGAGATCATATATGTTTATAGGTTTTATCTCTTTATAGTTTTGTGTTACATATATTGCATAACTTTGAGATTATAAGTGTTTCATAGAAGTACCCCTAATACGAAAAAATTCAAAAGTTAGATTCCCCCAACCTCAGCCATTGCACTCTAGAATTTTGTGTCAGTATACTCTCCTCAATATTTACTTATTTTTCCAGTGGTTCTTTGCATTATTTTTCATTTTCAAATAACTCGAGCAATTGGTTAGGCCTTCTCATTTGTTCTTATCTCCATTAGTTGTTAGTTTATTTTCTTCATATTTTCTCCCTCATTTGAATACTCTTTAGATTTCATGATCTTCATGAAATCCTTGATAGATTTCAATTTGGACCCTACTCTGATCACAGGTTGACCTTGCATTTCTAATCCCAAGCAACACTAACTATCTAGAGAAAGTCTTTATGTTTAGGAAGGTGGTTTTGAATCCTAAATGTTTGTCTCCATGTGTCCTAATGATTGTGTAAGGTTGATGTACAAAGGAGTGTGATCGGATATGAAGGGATCCATGATCACAACCTCAAGGTGAGGTCACTTAGTCATCCACAAGGTTGACAAATGATATATCAATTTCTATGAACATGACTATTTTTCCATGTAAATAATCTTCCCACAATCATGTTCTATCAAACTATTGTCCATGAGAAGATTTGAGAAATCTTATGTTTCTCTGTCATGTATATGAACCCTTCTTATTATATCTTCTATATATAGCACAACACTCAAGTCCCCCATTATCATCCAGGAGTTTGGCCAACTAGAATCAAACATTTTTAGACGATCTTATAGATTCCTCCTACGCTCTATATTATGTAGTCCATAAATGACATTGATGTCAAAACTAGTATCCAACACAAATTCATTATTTGAGCAATGTATGAATTGAGAATAAGTCCCCAATACAACTACATCAACCTAAAGAGCATTGCAAAATATCAATATTTTCCCCCTACTAGCATGGTCATAACTGTGGCGCCACCTCCGGTGGACAACACCTCCCTTAGAATATGTTTGATGGTAGTAAAAATGGATTTCTTTCCCTAATCATCATATTAGTGAACTTTTTTTCTTACTGCTCAACCAATCCCCTTATATTTCAAGTGACTATCTTCATCTATGGAATTTGTAAGGGTCGATCTCCTTAATCAGTATTCCCTTGTTTTATTTGCCTTTGCCTTCAATTTTTCGGATGGTAGTTTGTAGGTATTGTCATAGAGTGGATTATAACCTTTGTTATCATCTTCAGTAGATACCTTCACTCCTCTTTTTTTACTGTTGACTTTCTTTGTACTTGCTTCCACCATTTAGGTGAGATATTTTAACTTTGAGTATCTATCTCCAAAATCTTAATTTTATCCGGCTGTATTGGCACACCATTGTTTTTCTTAGCCTAAGCTTTATGTTGCTAAACTTTCTTGGCCATATGACTTTTAGCTGATACATTTCCTTTATTTGGTCCCTTTGCATAGTGTTCCTGCACTTGCTGCTTTGTAATTCCTCTTACCTATTTTTGAGTTTTGAATTGACATTGGTGCCTTATTCGGAGGCACTCATACCAGAACACATGCCTCCCTTTATAGGTGATTACCTCTTTTTATAACTGATTGGCTGGTCTCCTTTGTTGTTTCATATGCTGATATCATGTTGTATTCATTAACGTCAATTCCACAAACGACTAGCTCTTTGGCTTTATAGTTTTTTTCTATCTTCTTTCTGTGAGTTTCATCATATTCTCTTTTGGTCTTAGGAACCACTTGAGTTATCTATACTTTTTGGACATCCATAGAGGGAACATAAGGGCCATCGATAATTATGTCCCATAGTTCACTATCTTCTTTCATAATGTAGTCATGCATTTTAGTCTTCCACCGGTATTACTGTCCATTAAAATGTGGGGAACGAGTTGTAGACTGTCCTTCTTCTAAGATTGGTGGGTCTGCCATCTTTGTAGGATCCTTTCCTAATGTTAAATAGATAGAAAATTCAGCTCTAATAACTATTGGAGAAATGTGCTAATCCACCGTGTGATAAGGGACCAGGTTGATAATACAATAGTAAAGTATTAAAAGAGACTAAACTATAAAGTAAAAATAGCCCAAGAATTTTACGTGGAAACTTCCTTGCTCAAAGGAGAAAAAACGTGAATCACACGGCGTTTTTCAAATGTTTTAACTATTTACAAGCAACAAGTTGATACAAACTTCAAATACACATACAAAGATTAGACTCTTAGCATCACAAACTGAAATAACCCTATTACAAGAAAAGCCAAACCAATACATCTATTCCCCACTTTATTAACTAACTTTAATAAATATAGACTTCAATCAGACACAACACCATTAGCTCTAACAGTGTTCATGTGTTAACTTACAACTAACGTAAAGTGTTTCTTTACAGATTAGAAATAGATCTTACAAGTTTACCACATCACAAACATTTCCTAACAAATAGCCAAAAGAAGCACTTGATAACTCTATAATGTCCCTTGAGGTGTGTGTTTAAGGCTTGAGTTCTTCAAATACAAAGTTCACATTTTATTTGCGTTGAATTGCTTAACTAGGTTGCTTCATGTTAATGATGATTTATTATCCGCTGAACAAAACATCCTACTGTTCTCTGATTGGTTGAGTACACTTGTCTCGTTGCTTGCGCTTACCAATCGCATTAGAAGTGACAAATTTTATAGTTGTTTACCGATTGACTTCAAATAACTGATCAACTATGGGACCAGGTTGCATGTTTGTGAGCATCATCAATATTTCAAATACTAACATTTAGCAATGCCGGGAATTCTTAGGTTAAACTTGAGAGGTACATTGTGTCATTATAAAAGGCTCAACCGTTGGTTGAATGCGTGTATTTTTATTAGGCCTATGTTTGTAATACTGGTGCTGAGACTTCCACATTGGGGTAAGTTATAGTACTGATAGAGTTCTCATAGGCTTGTGGGGTAAGTTATAGTACTGAGAGAGTTCTCATAGGACTTATGATAGATCTTCCAAGTGTTCAAGGAACTTTAGAACTTTAACAAGTATATGGGAACCATAAATTGAAGTAATTCTATTCATCAATTAACACTTCAATGTATTAACAACTTAATAAAGATTAAAAAGTAATTATAGTTTCACTCAAATATGAATCCAAATATTAGAAACAATATCCATCATTTAAACCATAAAAATAGGGCATACCTCAAAAGAAAAGTGACTAAGAAATCTTACATATTCTTGCAACATCCATTAATAGTTGGATCAATATTTGCACATACCATTGTTTCTGAATAAATTTCCTTTTAAGACCACATCAAAAAGTGAAAATAGGTAAAACAAAAGACCAAAAAATATTTATACAAAATGAAAAGAAGGGAAAATAAATTCCCCAAACTATAGATCTGAAACATTTTTAATGACAAATGAGTTTCTCAATTAAATAAAAAGAAGAGGAAGCTTTTCGAGGAAAAGAAAATCACAATGGAAAATAAACCACATAACTATAAAGCTATATTGAAGTGTTTATTTATAATACATATGAGAATTAATTCATAATACACGTTTATTTAGAAGTGTAGGCCATTAACATAAATGAAACTGGTCAAGCATCCTACATGAAAATTAAAAAAGATTAAATTTTTTCTCTATACATGCTTAAAAATGTCTCCCAAGTGATAGAAATTGAAGAAAATGGTGAATTGAATATATTACCATGAAATAATATTACAGGGAGTAATAAATCTACAAAAACATAAGACCACTATTTTTGAAAACAGTCTTCGCTGGTCGATTTATATAGAGGATACATAAAAGAGAAAAAAATTATTGCAAGTCAATAAATAGATGAAAATGATCTAAAGAAGTAAATCATGTTGTTTTAGATTTTTAGAAAGAAAATAATTACTTTTTTAACAAAAAAACATATTTGATAAATAAAAAGTTGGTTCGGCTTAATTAATTTCTATGCGTCTAGATTATATACTGAAATACTATAATTTTGCATTGACATGACATCATCAGTGACGTAATCCATGACGTAACCAGAATTTTTTTGTAGGGTGTTCCAACTCTGTATAAGTAAATACTTTAATGCTATGTAAAAGGTTTGAAGTAATATAGTTATCCTCATAGTCGTCGTTTTTTTTCTTCTTGTTTTGCTTTGTTTTGGCCTTCTGGCAATTTCAATATTTATTTTATGACTTGTAGAGATGGAAGACACAATTCTCGAGGTGTTCTGACTAGTTTATGAGGAATAGTTCCTATTTTTAGAGTTTTGAATTGTGAATATTGACCCAAGTCAAATATTTTGGTTAACGAGATCCAATTTGAATTTTGGTGATTCCATGAAATCTTGGGATGATTTATATTTTAGTTAAATACTTTACATTAATCTTGAGGTATCCGAGAGTTAATTTCTAGTTTTTTCCTGAAGCTTAGAGTTGACCCCAATAAACATTTGGTTATTGGTGATTTGATTATTCCAATAAGCTAGAGTTGTATGTTTGGTCTTTTTCAGGAGGTTCCATATATATTCCTCTTCTATGTGCTTAAGGGGATTAGGGTTGGTTGCTTTATGTAGCTACACTCCTGAGACTTATTGTTTTCTTCACGAAGGATGCACTATGCATTAGGGTTTGCTTCTATGAGGATAATCCCCATAAAAAACCTCGTACCTGTGAGGTTTCTTCCACTTCTATATAATTTTTCCTGCTTTGCGAGCTCACAAGTGTAAATATTCTTTGATTTTTCGAAAATACGTAGCTGAACAATATTTTTGTTCCCCAATATAATTTCATAGATTATAACTTGATTTTTGGACTTTGAGAGTTTCGTTTAGGTTATTTCAAAGAGGATTATCATGATTTGATTAGGATTTTAAAATGTAACCTAATATTTTTCAACTTACCTAATGATTCATCATTAATCCTATCTTATGGGGGAAGACTTCACCTGATTAATAGTGTCTTATCAGCCATGTAAGGATTCTAGTCACAAATCTTCCTAATGCCAATTGTTTTTACAAAAAATAGTATCTATGTGAAAAAGGTTTCTATGGATTGGTGAAGTACAATATAAAGGGAAAGCACTCATATTTTCGGAAATAATTTGTTGGCCAAAAGGATGCTTGAAGACTCAATATCACTGATATATATGTGTGGTACGAAGCAACTTTATTAAAACATATTTGGAACCGCTACAAGAAAAATGTAAAATTATGGATTTTGTGGGTTCATACCTTTCATATAAAGGGTAGGAAATCATGGGAGGTGGAAGTCAAGCAAGCCTCGTGGATTGTAAAGAAAATTCTCAAGGCAGTACAATGGCTTGAAGAGGGTTTACAAGTACCTGAAATCATGGAGGCAGAAGAGTTCAACATTAAATAAATGTATAAGAAAGTGAAAAGATGAGTACAACAAGGTCTCATGGAGAAGATTGACTTGAAACAATTTAGGCAATCCTAAATGGGTACATGTACTATATGTGACTATACACCAAAGACATACTAAGCAACTTGGGAATTATTGATGAAGTTGTATATTCATTATGCAAGGTAGAAACTGAAATACATCGTCAGCACATGTTTTTCACCTATTGACACTCAAAATATATATGGCATAAGATGCTTAGTTGGTTACTCATGTAGCACTGGATGGTATGCGGAGCTTGAATGGGCAACGAGCCATGTTACTAGAAAATCAAAGGCAGATGTATAAAAAATATCACTAGCAGCAACACTATATCATATATGGCAGGAGAGGAACCATAGGTATATTTCCAACATAAGAAGAGGACCACATACATGATGAACCAACTAATTATCCAAGATATACATCATAGAGATAGCATGATACCTAGGATAACATGATATATATGCATTCTTAATTTCTATCCTTAGAATAGTATACAAGTATGAATAATATTTAGAAGTACTAGGGCTCTGAATTTGGAACATGCCCATATCCAGAGTTCCAAATTGTATGGATTGAAACATATGGTAACAAGATTTACAGGTACACAAAAAATATAATTGGATTGGGGAAATGTAGTTTAAGTCCCTAAGGTAAATTAGATGTAATTTCTTTATTTGAGAATTAATTAATGATTGAATTTAGCTGATTTTGGTGCATGAACTTTTCACACGATGGCTAATCTAATTCTGAAATCAATTTTTAATTTTAGAACTTAGGGTCTCAGTGTAGCCTTTGTGAGTTGGTTTCCGACTAGAGTTTTTATATATAGTTTTTCATATACCTCAAGACTCTAGAAGGAGTTTCATGGTCAAATTCAACAAAAATTTCATTTTGAACTCCAAACACCCCCATCGAGTTTCACATATACAAAAAGAAAAGAGTAAGGTTAACATTACTTGGGAGTGGATAAAAAATTAGGTCGATTTACCTTTCCGAGCTGATATATCTCCTCCTTTTCCATAGATGAAGAATGTTAGTGACTCGAAGATGAAGCAAAAGCAAACAAAGGGTGAAGGGTTCCAGAAACATGGAAGCGGCAGAGTAAAGGAGAGTGAGAAATGGAGAGCTTTCTTTAAAAACCCTATTTTAGGGAATGGCAAGTCCTTGGTCCTCAAGACCGAGTTATCATTTTATTTAATTATTTGGGATATTTGGCATTTCGTCTTAGTTGGGCTATTTTTTGGCTTGTTTGTGTATGAAACTTCTTTAAAAGAAATAAATGGACCATTGTCCATAAAATTTATAATAAAATAAAAATATGGGTGTTGATATATTCGTACACTCATATCAAGTATATTTTTAATAAAATAGGAGAGTTCCAAGGATATTAAAAAGAAAAGTAATATTTTAACATTTAATAGCACATATACTTGACTTTCAAGGTAGATTAGGATTTACTCTCTTATACTTTGTGTCACGACCTGGGCCCACGCCTTGGACATAACTGGCACTCAAGGACCATTTCTGATCCCCAAGCAATCCCTTAGCTTGGCTACATGACTTACATGACACTAAATAATACACGGAAGCTTTAATATAGGTGAATGCTTAGACATTTAAAAAAAATCATAAAATAATATCTTACAAATACTTAACATGAGTCATAAGTTAAATAAAACATTTTGAGAAAATCTGTCTATAAAGCCTCTAACAATATTAGATAGAAGTTGAGAAAAGACCCACGAAACGGCTAGTACTACTAAGATGAATGAAAATGAAGTATCCTGTAAGGAGACCTCACAAAAACTGTTTTTTAGTGAATAATGATCTCAACAAAACATCTAATGATGATCCCGAGCAGTTGTATCTGCATCATAAGACGATGTAGGTTGAATGACGTCAACACATTGAATGTATTAGTAAGAGAAAAGATTAGAGTAAAAAATAAACTGACTTGAATGATTGAAAGTAACACAACTGGATCAATACATGAATATGATATGAAAATCATTTAAACTTTATAACATAATATACAATGAAAACAACATGAAATAATATAATTTACCTGTGGGGAGTTTCTTCTAACTATAACGACTACTATGAACCTAGCAAATAGAGAACGTTTCGCCGCACATTGTAATGGTCATCCTATACTTTGTTGGGTATATGATGATATCGTGACTATGGATCCATCTAATTGGACTTCTTAGAGGCAGTGAGGAACTGGATGAAGAATCAATGATATCCTATCATGAGGTGACTATGTATTTTTATGGGACTTCTGAATCATAAGAGACTCTAATCCACATCGTTGATCGATACTACTCCCAAAAAATTTGATATAACTTTATGCTCAATTTACTCATTACAAGGAATGTACTCCTTACTTGATTGAAATACTTTTCAAAACATGAGACATGTTTACATTCTTGAAAATATGCACTTATGAACTTATATTTCAAGTCAAATAATCAACATAGGTACATGAGTATGTATGTAATATAAATAACATTTGAAACTCTTAAGTGTTTATGAAAATTAACCTTTAAACTTTTCTCAAAGCTCATCTTGAAACACAATAATTAACTTTCACGGATGCTTCATACTTATAACTCAATTCATAGGGTTCATGCGGAATAATGGACATGAATAACTCAACTAGAGGACCTCAATAACCATTTAAAACTCATGAATACAACTATTCTCAAGACTTGGTTTGAAACTATAATCAATTTCAAAAGAAGTCTCAAGTTTGAATCAAAGGAATCTCTTGAATTTCCTCTTAACTTTACTATAATTTGAAATGCGAACTTAAGAGATAATATTAGGATATAGGATCTATGAATGACTAATGAAGGCTTATATAGTTAGTAATAATAAGAGATCGATGACACAAAATCGAAAAGCACCGGCGCGACGCAGAGAATGATTTATTTTTTTGTTGCAAAAATAAGTTCTGAGAAAGAGCATTTTGTATCCTCTCCGCGTCCTCTCTGCTACGCGGCGAGGGGATGATTATCCGGGTGCTGAAACTTCTAAACTCTTCTGCAACGCAGACCAAGGCACAATATTTTTCCCGATCTTTTCTTTCTCTCCCAAACTCGATTCAATAACCAATGCAATTCCATTGCCAATTTCATGAATTATATAAACCCAAATTAGTTTTTAACGAAGACACACAAAATTCACCAAGACAACATTCATTCCCAAAACCCTCACCCCAAGAACTCAACAAGACTCCATTATTAAATAATGAGGCTCAAATCTCAAGAACTTCATCAAGAATCTTAATTAATCAACATTAAGAATGAATTAATAGAAGAACTACATGATTGACGTGAGGCTGAACTAGTCCATCACTATGGAAAACATCACATACCTTGAAGAACAATGTTCTTGAAGAATCTTGGAGGAAAAAATCTTGGAAGATGAACCTTAGCCTTAACGTTTCTTGAAGTTCTTGAGCATAGAAATTTTGGAGTGAATGAGAGGGTTTTTACTTTTCGAAACGTTTAAGATAATTTAGATGACTTCCTAAGGATTTTTTTAGGACTAAAATACACTTAGAAAATAAACTAAATAAGTTTGAAGTCTAAAAATATTTTTCCCGCGGAAAGTGAGGTCCGTATTCACTCCGTAACACAGAGCCATCGCAGAGCTGCTGCTAGATTTGGAGCATCACTAGTAAATTAGTTATAACTTTTTACTCAGAGTAATGATTGAGGAAAACTTGATGGAATTGGAAATTAGAGTAAAAAATCTTTAATTTGATAGGTCATGTACCATCTAACTCTTTATGTGCTAAAAGATATGGTCGTTTGAAGTTTTCCAGGAACTTAAGAAAAATGATGGGTGACTTGAATGAAATTCTCTTTAATTCTTTTTGAAACTAGAGGTGTTACATATAGTGACCTTAACACTTAAGAAAATTTAAAATCACTCGGAAAATTTATGTTCACAATGAAGAAGGGAGAAGTCTTGACTTGAAAATTTTGCAATGTTACAAAGACTCAAGTCTTGAATTGACTATTTCATTGAATTCGGGCAAGTGATTTCTAAAGCATTGTAAATCTAGTTAATTTATGAATTTCCCTTCATTATGTATGTTGGGAAGTAACGGAAATTAGGTGAAGTTGATCACTGTTCAACTTATTTAATCTAAATGAATAAAAAGGGTAGAATAAAAGGCAAAGTGTTGATCATGTTACTTGTGAATTTGGCTTGTTGAGAGTCCTAATGTGATGATTGATGAAATTATTGTGGACTTGAATTGCTTGAGTTAATGGAAATGAACTCAACAATCAGTAACACTTGTTGAAAAACACCTCGACATCAATAATATTTGCCGGAAATGATGTCACGACCCAAAAATGGGTGTGATGGCACTCGTCTTATCCCACCAAGACAAGTCAGCCTAAAACTCAATATCTAACAAAGTGCGGAAGTAAATGACAATCCAACAACAATTTCTATTATGAAACCAAGTCATATTAATTTAATCCCCAAAACCAGGTTGTCACGTGCACAAGCCTCTAATGTAAATATTAGAATTGAAACAAAATAGAAGTCTAAAATGAAGTTGTCTTTCAAGTAAAAACAAAGTCATAAACTGGAGTAGGAAAGTTCGCTGAGATGACAAGCAGCTACCTCACAATCCTCCACAAGATGCCTCGGAAACGAAAAGAATGACAGGTATCACAAAGATCCAGGCTCGTATCCTACAAAAGTTTGTAGAAGCAAGGGGTGAGTACCAAACCACGCGGTACCCAACAAGCAAACCTCTAAACACAAGTTAAGTGAACAAAATACGGGCACTTCTTACACCATATCTAAACCTCCACGCTATAGTCTAATAGTTATATCGTTTACCAAACACACAACTCAATAACCACACTCTATCAGTTTACACATTCTCAATAACAACTCAATATTCAACAGTCACAAGCTTCACAGAGAAACACTCACAAGATCAACAAAACACGTGTTCAAGTTCATCAATAATAAAATGTGTAATGCCATGAGATGCAATGTCAAGTATAGTGATGCATGTCTTCCCTAACGATACACACCCGCTGTCTCTCAGTCCGGGACCCATGGGGGACATATCTGTCCATGCATCTGTCGCGGCGCACGACACGACCCTCGATAATAGTAACCTTCGCGGCGCGCGATACGTCCCTCGGAATATGATATCCATCGCGGCGCGCGATACGACCCTCGAAATGGTACATCCTCTTACCACAACCATGTCTCAGATACAATGCAAATGACATGCTCAAATGAAAATGAGGAGATAACCATTTTGATAACAAAGTACAATTTACAACCAGGAATACAACACCAACAAATAAGCGACAAGTATCCAAGTCATTCTCAACACCACACAAAGAAATACACGAATTTCATACGCTTAACAAGGGTTTAGAGATCCACTTGCCTCAAATAGTAGAACAATCACTTCGGAACTTGAGTCTTCCCTTTTTGTTGAACTTCCAACTCAAAACAATCTATTCAAATAAGTAACCACGATAAGATTTTTGAAACTAACAATACCTATATGTCTATCTTAGACCCGAAACTCACTCAAGTGCGTAACAAAGTTCCCAAATCTTGATTCCGGTCAATAGGTCAAATCTTATATTTTCTAAATTTCAAGTATGACATTAAGTTATAACTTTTCCAAATAATACAATCATACAAATCTTCTATAATATAATATACCAATATTTAACACCTTGACTCACTACATTAAAATTTCTATATATATTAAAAATTGTAAAAATTTAAACTAAAGCCCTAATAAATTTTTTTTTTTTTTTTACGGACGACCACTGCATTCAAAATATAAATGAATGCCTTTAGTTATTATGATGATTACATAGCCATCAATTGGCCATAATAATAATAAAAAATACACGAAAGTCCATTTGTGCCAATTCTAAGTCACTGCTAACAAAAATATAATATATATAATATATATAAATTGAATTCTAAATGTTGTTACCTTCTTACCTTTTCCTCTCATTATTATAATAATTATAACAACTATTTGAATTTCAATTGCATAAAGAAGAATTACTTTTGTTACCTGATCGTGAAGTGGGTGTCTCCCCGCCAGCCGCCACTCGATGCAGGTTAATTTCTTTCCCTTTTTCTCTTATCTCCTTTTTGTTTTTAATTAAAGTAATTAGGTATTTAAGTGGTAAATTTTACTAACTTAATTTTATTATATGGAACAAATGGTATAAGATCTTAAATAAAAGATACTTTAGTCCATTAACTATCAATTAAGTCAATTGTCCACAAATAATTAACTAAAGTCAATGAATAGTTCAAAATTATCAAAAATGACCTCTGGGGTCATTACATTATCCACCACTAAAAATCATGTTCGTCCTCGAACACAAAGTGAAAGAAAGTACCTGAAGCTTCAAAAAGATTAGGATATCTGGCACGCATGTCAGACTCAGTCTCCCAAGTTGCCTCTCCCACTGATCGGTGCTTCCATTGCACCTTCACTGAAGCAATCTCCTTGGTCCTAAGCTTTCGAACCTGCCTATCCAAAATAGCTATAGGTTCCTCCTCAAATGTCAAGTCTGGACCCAACTCCACAGAATCAAGTGAAATCACATGAGATTCATCCGGAATATACTTCCGAAGCATAGAGACATGGAAAACAGGATGAACTGCCGACAAACTAGGTGGCAAGGCCAACTTATAGGCCACCTCTCCCACTCGGCTCAAAATCTCAAAAGGTCCAATGAACCTAGGGCTAAGCTTGCCCTTCTTTCCAAACCTCATCACACCCTTCATGGGTGATACTGGAGCCAAACATGATCACCCTCCATAACACTAAGGCTCTAACTCTCCGATCTGCATAACTCTTCTGTCGACTCTGGGATGTCAACAGTCTATACTGAATCATACGGACTTGTTCCATAGCATCTCTAAGCAAGTCTGTATCCAAAGAGTCCAACTCCGCCGAATCAAACCAACCAATAGGAGATCTACACCGTCTACCATACAATGCCTCAAATGGGGCCATTTGGATACTAGAGTGATAACTGTTATTATAGGCGAACTCCGCTAAGGGTAAATGTCGATCCCATCTTGCACCAAAATCGATCACACACGCTCGAAGCATATCTTCCAATACCTGAATGGTCCGCTCAGATTGACCATCTGTCTGAGGGTGAAATGCCGTACTCATATCTAACTGAGTACCCAGACCATGTTGTAATGCCTTCCAGAAGTGAGAAGTAAATAGTGAACCTCGATCTGATATGATAGAAACAGGAACTCCATGTAGTCGCACAATCTGACTGATATATAGTTCGGCTAACTTTTCTGCTGTATACTTTACTCGAACCGGGATGAAGTGGGCAGACTTGGTCAGCCTATCAACAACAACCCAAATAGAGTCATAACCACCCACTGTGGTAGGCAAACCCACAACAAAGTCCATAGTAATCCGCTCCCACTTCCAAGTAGGAATAGGCATCCTCTGAGATACACCCCCGGGCCGCTGGTGCTCACACTTGACCTGCTGGCAAGTCAAACACCTTGAAACAAAGTCTGAAATATCTCTCTTCATCCCACACCACCAGTAATGCTGACTCAGATCATGATACATCTTCGCCGCTCCCGGATGGATGGAATACCGAGTACAATGGGCCTCCTCAAGAATCAATCTAATCAAATCGCCTGTCCTGGGCACACAAATTCTGCCTCCGATCCGCAAGACACCATCAGAATCAAGGACAGCCTCCTTAGCTTCCCCTCTCAATACTTTGTCTCGAATGAGACATAATTTTTCATCATCAAATTGGTGTGCATGGATTTGCTCGACTAAAGATGACCGAGCCTCAATAAAAGCAATCATCCCATCACTCTCTTCTGAAATCTGCAAGCGGACAAGACTATTAGCTAATATCTGCACATCTCTAGCCAATGGTCTCTCCTCAATACTAAGCGCTGCAAGACTCCCCATGCTAGGAGTCTTCCTACTCAGAGCATCGGCCACAACATTGGCCTTTCCTGGATGATACAGAATGGTCACATCATAGTCCTTCAGCAACTCAAGCCATCTTCGTTGCCTCAAGTTCAAATCCCTCTGGCTAAAGATATACTGAAGACTCCGATGATCAGTGAAGATCTCACAATGAAATCCATACAAATAATGACGCCATAACTTAAGTACAAATACCACAGCCGCTAACTCCAGATCATGAGTAGGGTAGTTCTTCTCATGGGACTTCAATTGCCTAGAAGCATAAGCAATCACTTTCCCCTTCTGCATCAACACACCACCCAATCCAACTCCTGAAGCATCACAATACACAGTAAAGTCTACACCTTCCTCAGGTAGAGTCAACACAGGAGCAGAAGTCAACAAAGTCTTGAGCTTTTGAAAGCTCTCCTCACACTCATCAGACCACTGAAAACTCACATCATGTCGAGTCAATCTAGTCAATGGAGCTGCAATAGTAGAGAAACTTTGAACAAATCGTCGATAATAGCCTGCCAATCCCACAAAACTCCTAATCTCAGTAGGTGAAGTAGGTCGCGTCCAGCCTCTAACTGCCTCAATCTTGGCTGGATCTACTCTAATACCCTCCTTGGACACCACGTGTCCCAAGAATGTCACAGAAGTAAGCCAGAACTCACACTTTGAGAACTTGGCATACAACTTCTCTTCTCTCAACCTCTGAAGTACAATCCTCAGGTGTCGTACATGGTCCTCCTCAGTCTTAGAGTAAACCAAGATGTCATCGATGAAAACAATCACAAAAGAATCAAGGTATGGTCGAAACACCCCATTCATCAACTCCATGAATGCTGCAGGGGCATTAGTCAATCCGAAGGACATCACTAGAAACTCATAATGCCCATACCGGGTCCGAAAAGCTGTCTTAGGGATATCTGATGCCCTAATCTTCAACTGATGATACCCAGACCTCAAATCAATCTTAGAGAACAATGATGCTCCCTGTAATTGATCAAATAAGTCATCAATACGCGGAAGAGGATACTTATTCTTCACTGTTACTTTGTTCAACTGTCTGTAATCAATACACATCCTCATAGTCCCATCCTTTTTCTTCACAAACAATACAGGGGCACCCCAAGGTGATACACTAGGGCGAATAAAACCCTTACTCAATAAATCTTGCAACTGATCCTTCAATTCTTTCAACTCTGCTGGGGCCATACGATATGGAGGGATAGAAATAGGTTTAGTGCCTGGTTCCAAATCAATAGCAAAATCGATATCCCTATCGGGAGGAACACCTGGAAGATCAGAAGGAAATACATCGAGAAACTCCTGGACCACGGGAACAGAGTCCATTGGAGGTGGTTCAACACTAGTATCCCGAATAAAAGCTAAGTAAGAAAAACACCCCCTCTCCACCAGTTTCTGAGCACGGATAAAAGAGATGACCTTGCTAGGATAAGAACCACTAACACTCTTCCACTCAACCCTCGGAACACCAGGCATTGCTAAAGTCACAGTCTTAGCATTACAATCAAGGACAGCATGATAAGGAGAAAGCCAATCCATACCCAAGATAACATCAAAGTCCACCATCCCCAGAATGATTAAGTCTACCCAAGTGTCATACCCAGCCAAAGAAACAAGACAGGATCGATACACTCGATCCACCACTAAGGGCTTACCCACGGGTGTAGAAACACGAATAGGTACAGTCATGCTATCACATATCATATCAAATTTAGCAGCAAAATACGTAGACACATAAGAGAATGTAGAACCTGGATCAAACAACACAGACGCAGGTCGATGGCATATTGGGATGATACCTCTAATAACAGCATCGGAGGTCTCCGCCTCAGGTCTCCCAGGGAAAGCATAGCACTGGCCTCCTCGTCCACCTCCATCCTGGGTGGTACCTCTACCCCCGCTCTGCTGAGCTGCAACACCACTACTGGAAACTCTATCACCTCTACCTGACTGAACTCTGCCACGACCTCTACCCTGTGGTGCTGGTGGTCTAGTCTGGAATGAAGAATTAGGTCGAGGCCCACCACGACCCCTTTGAGAAGTACACTGCCGCATTAGATGATCGGGATCTCCACAAGTAAAACAAAATCTCTGACCTGGGAACTGTTGTGTGGACCCTGAAAACCCACTATAATTTCCTCGCCCTGTAGGTCGCTGCTGTGAACCGTACGAGCTCTGACCCGAGCTATAAGAACCCTTAGATGTCTGGCCACCCTCAAATGTCGGCATAGATGCATGAATAGGTCCCCGCTGCTGAAAAGAACCACTCACTCTCTGTGACCCCCTACCTCCAGATGAGGCACCATGAAACTGTCCTGATATACGGGCTCTTTTAGGGTCCCCAAACTCCTCTCTCTCCATCAATTCTGCCTCTTTGGCGGCGCTCACAATGGACTGAAAAGAAGCCCCCTCCCTAGATGCCCGAAACACAGCTGACCTGATAGAGAAAGTCAATCCCCTCACAAATCTGCGGATCCTCTCTGTCTCATTTGGAATAATGGCCAACGCATGCCTAGACAACTGGCAAAAACGCGCCTCATACTCTGTAACCGATAAACCATCCTGTCTCAGACTCTCAAACCTCAAGCGACTCTCCTCTCTCACGCTCCATGGGACAAAACGATCTTGGAATGCACTAGCAAACTGCTCCCAAGTCACTGGAGGAGATCCAACTGGCAAACATCCCGAATAAGTCCTCCACCAGTCTCTCGCTGGTCCACGAAGCTGGAGTGTAGCATATCGAACCCCATGTGACTCAGCTAACCCAACCACCTCTAGTAACTCTCGGCAGGTAGTTAGAAACTCATGTGCGTCCTCGCTTTTCCCACCCTGAAACTGAGGTGGGTCCATCTTTCGAAATATCTCATACCTACGTTGCTCATCCTCTGTCAGAACAACCATCGATGCAACTTGACCCCCAATTGCTGGTGCAATATCATTCTGAACCGCGGGATCTACTGGTAGTTGCCCCACCGCATCCTGAACAACCGGAGCTTGTTGCTGCTCTTGGGTCTGAGCCCCCTCTCTAGTACGAGAGTCATGTGGTGTGGTAGTTGCACCACCACCCTGAGAAAAGCCCTCTAGCACACTTAACACCCTCAATAGCGTATCTTGAAGCAAAGGTGTGACTACGGGATCTGGAGGAACCTGGTCCTCTATGTCATCAATCTGAGGTTCGGTAGAGACCTCTCTAGCACGACCTCTCACTGGTGCTGCTCCACGTCCACGACCTCTGGCTACTGTCGCACTACTAGCACGACCTCTAGCTCGAGATCTACCCCTACATCTAGCTGGGGCCTCAACAACTGCCTCGGGAAGTGCCTCCCCTCTACCACCAGTAACATTAGTTCTAGTTCTCGTCATCTGTCAAAAGAGTATACAACAACTCAGTACTAAATAAGGTGACTACGCACGATGAAAAAGAATGAACAAAAAGATGTTTTCCTAGTAATCCTTGTAGCCTCTCAAAGATAAGTACAGACGTCTCCGTACTGATCCTTGAGACTCTACGTAGACTCGGCTTGTATACACGTGAGACCTATGAACCTGGGGCTTTGATACCATTTTGTCACGACCCAAAAATGGGTGTGATGGCACTCGTCTTATCCCACCAAGACAAGTCAGCCTAAAACTCAATATCTAACAAAGTGCGGAAGTAAATGACAATCCAACAACAATTTCTATTATGAAACCAAGTCATATTAATTTAATCCCCAAAACCAGGTTGTCACGTGCACAAGCCTCTAATGTAAATATTAGAATTGAAACAAAATAGAAGTCTAAAATGAAGTTGTCTTTCAAGTAAAAACAAAGTCATAAACTGGAGTAGGAAAGTTCGCTGAGATGGCAAGCAGCTACCTCACAATCCTCCACAAGATGCCTCGGAAACGAAAAGAATGACAGGTATCACGAAGATCCAGGCTCGTATCCTACAAAAGTTTGTAGAAGCAAGGGGTGAGTACCAAACCACGCGGTACCCAACAAGCAAACCTCTAAACACAAGTTAAGTGAACAAAATACGGGCACTTCTTACACCATATCTAAACCTCCACGCTATAGTCTAATAGTTATATCGTTTACCAAACACACAACTCAATAACCACACTCTATCAGTTTACACATTCTCAATAACAACTCAATATTCAACAGTCACAAGCTTCACAGAGAAACACTCACAAGATCAACAAAACACGTGTTCAAGTTCATCAATAATAAAATGTGTAATGCCATGAGATGCAATGTCAAGTATAGTGATGCATGTCTTCCCTAACGATACACACCCGCTGTCTCTCAGTCCGGGACCCATGGGGGACATATCTGTCCATGCATCTGTCGCGGCGCACGACACGACCCTCGATAATAGTAACCTTCGCGGCGCGCGATACGTCCCTCGAAATATGATATCCATCGCGGCGCGCGATACGACCCTCGAAATGGTACATCCTCTTACCACAACCATGTCTCAGATACAATGCAAATGACATGCTCAAATGAAAATGAGGAGATAACCATTTTGATAACAAAGTACAATTTACAACCAGGAATACAACACCAACAAATAAGCGACAAGTATCCAAGTCATTCTCAACACCACACAAAGAAATACACGAATTTCATACGCTTAACAAGGGTTTAGAGATCCACTTGCCTCAAATAGTAGAACAATCACTTCGGAACTTGAGTCTTCCCTTTTTGTTGAACTTCCAACTCAAAACAATCTATTCAAATAAGTAACCACGATAAGATTTTTGAAACTAACAATACCTATATGTCTATCTTAGACCCGAAACTCACTCAAGTGCGTAACAAAGTTCCCAAATCTTGATTCCGGTCAATAGGTCAAATCTTATATTTTCTAAATTTCAAGTATGACATTAAGTTATAACTTTTCCAAATAATACAATCATACAAATCTTCTATAATATAATATACCAATATTTAACACCTTGACTCACTACATTAAAATTTCTATATATATTAAAAATTGTAAAAATTTAAACTAAAGCCCTAATAAATTTTTTTTTTTTTTTTTACGGACGACCACTGCATTCAAAATATAAATGAATGCCTTTAGTTATTATGATGATTACATAGCCATCAATTGGCCATAATAATAAAAAATGCACGAAAGTCCATTTGTGCCAATTCTAAGTCACTGCAAACAAAAATATAATATATATAAATTAAATTCTAAATGTTGTTACCTTCTTACCTTTTCCTCTCATTATTATAATAATTATAACAACTATTTGAATTTCAATTGCATAAAGAAGAATTACTTTTGTTACCTGATCGTGAAGTGGGTGTCTCCCCTCCAGCCGCCACTCGATGCAGGTTAATTTCTTTCCCTTTTTCTCTTATCTCCTTTTTGTTTTAAATTAAAGTAATTAGGTATTTAAGTGGTAAATTTTACTAACTTAATTTTATTATATGGAACAAATGGTATAAGATCTTAAATAAAAGATACTTTAGTCCATTAACTATCAATTAAGTCAATTGTCCACAAATAATTAACTAAAGTCAATGAATAGTTCAAAATTATCAAAAATGACCTCTGGGGTCATTACAAATGACCTCGACATCAATAACACTTGCCAAAAAAAAATCTCAGCATCAATAATACTTGTCGAAAATGACCTCTGCATCAATAACCATCACATGTCTCATCACAATGCACAGAAGTCAATGCAAATAAGTAATCTCACCATAAGACAGAGACAGTGATATTGATATCGAGGCCATTATCAGTGAGTCAATTATCTATGAGCGGTTCTCATGAGTTTCAATTTACATTGTGCATGAAAACCCTGATATTTGGTCTGCCTTATACTTGATTAATGTGCTTTGATGAACTCAATACTTTTGATTGATTTACTTGACACTTGCGATTATCATGTGTTACTTGATGATTGTTGGACTGTGACTATTGGATAGTTACTATTGAATTATGATTATGAGGACTTATGAACTGTGTATTGTGAACTATTAGGTTGGATTAATTTCTATGTAGTTTGTAGTTTGAGGAGGTTCAGTTGGGATGAAAAGAGTACTCATTTCTAGTTAGTTTTGCCTTGCACATTTGGTTACTTTTTGAGTATTTTGTTGGTTGGTACTCACTCCTCGCTTTTACACTTTTGTAGGTTCCGAGCCCAGCTCTGTATGATTGCTCTTTTTCTATATCTGAGGCTTGTTGAAGGACTTTGAGAGGTAGTTTCTTGTCATCCCTTTTTTCCTTTATGTTATACTTTGTTCTATTTGAGAAACAAAGACATTGAGGCTTATAATTATCTTTCATCTTCGCGCTTTTTACTTTAGTGACTTGTACTTGTGACAATCGGGTTTTGGGATTCTGGGGCTACTATCGAATGAATACGTTTTATCTTTTATCTTTATTGCTTTATTTTCCGCATGTCTTTCGTTTCGTTGGGTTGAGGCTGACTTGTCTTTGTGGGAGTAGACGAGTGTCATCATGTCCATTTTTGAGTCGTGACATACATGGGTAATTACAAGTTGATTCCTTTTAATTTCTTCTTTTTATTTTTTTGTTTTTATTTATTTTTAGTTCTATTATTTTAAATTATTTTTTATTTTTATTATTCTAAAAATATATCTATTTATTTTATATTATTGTATTTCATTTCCTTTTCATTCTCAACCTTTACTTCTTGTGATTCCATGAGATTTTTCGTATTATCTATTTTATTTATTTGTTCTATATGTTTTTTTCATTAGAATGTTTCTGTTAATATTCTAATATTTAAATTGAAGGAAAATTAATTTTATAATGAGGCTATAGATTTACGTTTTTCTTTTCTTTTTAATTAGATTTATATACGTTATGTACGTTGAAAATTGACATAAGAGTAGTACGTTAAATTTATTTTTGGATTTAGATCTTATGTTATATTTTCAATTTCATACGTTTTAGAAGTAGTAACTTTGATATTTCATTTTGCAAGTCATTAATATTTTAGTTAGACTTGATAGATTATTTTTTTGTCAAATATTTTCATAATTAATAATGTTATATTTATAATATTAATCTTTTGTAAACATTTATTTTATGATGTTCGAAGAGATCTTGTACTTTTAATTTTTATTATTATTTTAATTAATATATATTATTTGGAAAACATAATCAATTAAATTTTTTACAATATTAGTTAAGAACATACATTTTTTGATTCATATATTTAAAAAAGATAAAATATATATCTTAAATATTTAATTCAATATCATTTATCAGGCCTCTTAGTTGTCTAATATAAGATTTTAATTTTCTATGATTTATTTTTATTCTTAAAATTAATAGAACCTTATGATTGCAATTGTGCACCAAACATTACATTTATAATTACACTATAACAAACAAACAAGTTAACGTAATTACTGAAATGTGTAATTACTAGGCTGGTAATTATTACCCTTATAATTACACAAATTCCAATTAGTTGGTGATTTTCCAAACATACCCTAATAGTGTTGATGTGGTGTTGGACACAAAATTCATAATTCAATTGAAATATACAATGATTTGAGAAATAAGATTTTTCTTTTTCTAAAAATAATAATAAATAAATAAATATATCATTTTCTTATCAAGAATTTCCAAATAAGACTTACACGATAGTTTGTAGCCCTCTATGCTGCAGACCGCATGTAACACCTCAGAAAATTTTTTGAACCAAGACTCGAACCATTCTTCGTAGTGAGTGAGATTTTTTCAAGGAATTAAAAATTTCTTAAGTGTGAAGGTCACTAGATATAACATCTTGAGTTTCAAAAGGAACTAAATTGGAAAGAGAAAAATCTAAAATTTCGCAAGTTATGCTTAAGTTATGAGTTTTGGGTCAAATTAAGAAGGTCATAACTTTTAGTACTGGATGAGTTAGTCTTATATGCGAGCCTTCTTGACCCTTCAAAAATCCTCTAGAACCTCCATTTTCAGCCACTAATTAGTCAAGTATTGACGGAGCCACAATTTTCATTAGAAGGTGGCTTCTTGGGCTTGAACTCACAACCTCAAGAAATCTTTGCAACCCCTTCATCACTAGAATAAACTTTCAACCTGTTTTTAAAGGTGTCAATACTTGTATAGATATTTATAGAATCAAAATTTTAGTTATATATACCATGTAATTTTCTGATGAAGGGGTATAACTTGACACCCCCTAGGCAATGGTGGCTCCGACCCTGAGTCATCAAGTTGCTCAAAAGACAAAGTCAATGATGCATCTACTTGATTTTTTCTTAGTTGAGCTTAACTACATTGGGTCTTGACAGATTAAAATGTTTAGTCTTTTTCATTTTTTTTTTCTCTTACTTTGGGCATCTCCAACTCTTTCCTCTATTTTTTAATCTCCATATATAAAGTTTTCTATTTTTTTAGATAACGAACTTCAACTCAATTCTCTAAAAAAAGATTTTTTTCTCTCTCCTCAATATTATATTATTATTTCTATTTCATTCTTATTTTCTTATTTCATAATATAAATCATTTTTTCTTTTTGCAAATAATCACTTTATAATTTTTATGTAATACAATTTTTTTTTTCAAATTCTTCATTTAATATAAAATTATATTTTATTCTAAATAACATAAATTGAGATAAATATTATATATAATACATATTAGGGAACAATTCAAATAAAATTAAAATCATTAACGAAATATAATTGCATCATAAATATTGTATTATCGTAAAATTTATTTTTTAAATTTTACATAAATACTCAACTTTCAAGACCATTATGTTGCTCTCATAAATGTTTATTAATGTATTACGGAGTTCAAAAAGAAAAATTTTTGTCCTTAATTTTTATGTGTAGCTAAAACTTATTTAAATTAACAATTTCATCTTGTATTCAATTATTTCGTGTACTAATTTACAATTTCCATATTTCATTTTGAACTATTGCATAAAAAAATTTCATGCTCTTTAGAACGTGTAGTTTATAGTTTGTCACTATAACATAAAAAGTAGATTATTTAAATTATCATGTAAATTTTGTGCATACTTCATAATGAAAACAATTATAATCTAAATTGCATTTTCAAAATGACAAATAAATAAATAAAATTAGAAAAATTGTTACTTCAGAATGAAAGATATATACTTATCAATAATGTTTTAGATGTTTTATTACTTAGAAAATAAGTACAAATATTAGAGACTTAACTAATAAACTTATATAATATAAATAATATAAATAACATTAAGTTATATATTTAAAGTAACCATTTCTTGTAAAAATAAAATAGAAAAAATATCAATTTGGACAGAAATAGTAAATTGTTAAATGTTATATTACATTAGAAAATAATTACAAATGATAAACACTCAATCAGTAATATAATAGAAATAATATTATAATAATCAAAAAGTAAAATAGAGAGGGAATAGTAGTTCTCTAAATTTGGAGAACTACTATTCACTTCTCTATAATTGAAGAAGAAAGAGTGAAATAGAGAGTGGTTGGAGAACTCTTTCTCTAATTTACTCTCCAAATATAGAGAATAGAGAGTAAAATAGAGATGGGTTGGAAATGATCTTAGTTTGGGCTTCAAATCAGTATATTAACGTAGGCCTAAATTTGATCCATTAGCGTTGAACCCTCTAGCTAGATTCATATAGCTCATGTAGGTAATGCACCTAATAGCTTAATTAAGTCAAACAATCTCTGTTTTAAATCTTAATATTTTGTTTATTTAATTTAACACTTAATAATCACCTTACTATCTTGAATTTAAATAATTTTGTCAAAGATAACTTGATAGTATACGTGGCGAAACGTGTGGCGCATCACAACACCTTCCAATCTAATTCAAATCATCACTGCTCATATAAACGACTTAATCCCTCACCTATACGATAAGGCTATATGAAGTGTCATATGAATCGAACCAACATATGCATAATACATAGTGTCACACTTAACTTGAGTATCAAGGCCTTTTTAAAATATAAAGACTAATTGATGAAGTGTGTGTCACAATATATGTTGAAAGAAGCGGGTTCTAAGTTATTGCAGGACAAGTACTTGTTACCACTATCGTTAGTATCTCTATCGTCCACCATAATTATAATTTCGATCGCCACCGGATATTACCACCTCAATGACCACTATTAACTACTATCGTCAGCCAATAGACCTTTAAGTAGTATGCACAACCATCGTCCAACACCACCACCACCAACTTCTCTATTCGGCACTCATAATTATCATCGTTAATTATTGTTATCACCAGCAAAAATATAACTTCTTCAAATATATTATTGATATAATATTAGATTAACTAGTATTTATTTAAATATTATCTTTATTAGTTTTAATAATGATAGATTTTATATATTCTAATGAAAAAAACAAACAATAGTAGCTATTTAATTTCATATTTTAATATATACAACATCTTAATATTTAGATGCATACTCAAATTCATACATCTTAATTTGTATATACATCATAATGTTTTGATGAATATTTATATTCATACGTATTAATAAATAAAATAAATCTAAATATATTTGTTAAGAGATTCATAAAAACTGTAAAAGAAATATAAAATGGCTGGTAGTAGAGGTAGTAGCTCAGCTCATTTCAACTAAATCCATTTTAGCCCATAGACATTGGTTGATTTATAGTTAAAAATGACTCATGAAAAAATTTGCCAAAATATTTCCAAAAAGCTATTTATTTTATTTGATATGTTATACATAATTATAATATAAAAAAATAATTTTATTAGGTAATAATTATAAAAAAAAATTAAATAATTAAAATTTGATATAAATAAAATGGTTGAATTACTATCCGCATTTTGGCCTTAAGTAATTTTTTAACCGGAAAATGGCTTAAAATATCCTCAAAGTATAAATAGTACAAAATTACCCTCCATCCACCTATTGGCTCCAAAATGCCCTTCTCATCCACCTATTAGCTTCAAATATATTCTTGTCATCCACCTTTGGGTTCAAAATTGAATTAACGATTTTAAAATTAAATTGTTTAAATATTTTTTAATATACTTGGCGATCAACTATTGTCTATAATTTAATTTATTAATATATTTTTTAAACCAACCAACTACCCACTCATTACTAACTAAACCCCACCCAATTAATAAACCAATTAGAATATTAAAATCGTCATAAACACTACTAAAACACGACGAAATTATAGATTCCTGAAAATGACATAAAAAACTATTCGAGTTCGAATCGAAGCCCCAATTAAATTTAGCTTGAGCCGCTTATTTAGGGGGACACTTTCAATAGGATTCTCTTTCAATTTCGAATTTGAAATTTATGATTAAAGGTAAATAAGTAGTACATTCCGAATTATTCATTTACATTTTTAGATATAATTTTATAAATATTTATGATTTGTTTTAAAACCTTTAATATATTATTTTTTAAAAAAAGTTATCTATGAAGTAACATCACATAATTGAGATGAAAAAATAATTAAGATGAACATAGTCTAACTTGTAAGTTTATCGGTAATTTTTATTTAGACACTTGAATGTATGATAATTTACTTTTATAGATATTTTTGCCTCAAATTTTTAAAAACAGTCATTGGCAGTAGCTTTTCTATTGTTGCATAAGCAATGTGACGAGTTTATTAATTTGGTGGGGTTTAATTAGTAATAAGTGGATAGTGAATTAATTTATAAATTATACTAATAAGTTAAATTATAACAAATACTTGAGTGCCACATATTTTTAAAAAATATATAAATAGTTTAAATTGAAAACCGTCAAATAAGTGATTTTTTGAACCCAAAGGTGGATCACAACGGTTTTTTGGAGCCAATAGGTGGGTGGCAAGGGTATTTTGAAGCCAATATAGGTGGATGGAGGGTAATTTTATACCATTTCCAATACTCAGGAATATTTTAGGCTCTTTTCCGTTTTTTAACAAATCAATAAATCTAACATTAACATACAATTCGATCCCTGTTATTTTCTTTAAAATTATTACATCAATATTTTCCTAAATAATTTTTTTTACTCTTTTCAAAGAGACGAAGAAAACTATTTTCTTTTAACAAGATCCACATTTTGTGTACATAATTTGACTTGGATTACTACTAAATTTTATGCTTAAATTGCATTAATGATGCTCATATTCATAAATTATTTATTTTCCATTTTCAAGAAAGATTGTTTGATTTTGTTGTCTGTTTTGCTTAAGCAAATGATCATGTTCATATTCAAAATACTAGGTTTTCTAATACCTTAATTTTGTTATTTCAAACACGACTTTATTATTTTAATCCTCTTAATTTGGATGATTTAATTATGCAACATCTTTAATAATATCCTTATCTTATATTTAATAGAGAATCATTGACAATTCATTCTCTTAAATAATCAAATATTTTCCTATTCCAATTATATACTATTGAATTTTGGAAGTCTCATGTCTAAACCCTAAACTATTAGGTAGCTTAAGCAATTGATTGACTATGTATTATGTTTTATATTCAAATTAAATGAAACAATTGATGAATTGACCACGCAATTTAAAAGATATTCAATAGTAACAATAATATTTTACTATCTACGCTTATCTTCAAGGTGGCATCACTTTCATTTCATTCAATCCGATACTCATATACTGTATTGGTTCTAATTTATGTAATACATTTCATTTTTTAAGAGTTAAATAATTTAAGTTTAATTAAGAATTTACATATGAAATCTTCACTTTTAAAAAAAAATAAAATTTATATATTTGTAAACCGTTGAAGAAGAAGAATATTTAGGTAGCTTAAGCAAATGATTGACTATATATTATGTTTTATATTCAAATTAAATGAAACAATTGATGAATTGACCACGCAATTTAAAAAATATTCAATAGTAACAATAATATTTTACTGTCTAGACTTATCTTCGAGGTGGCATCACTTTCATTTCATTCAATCCGATACTTATATATTGTATTGGTTTTAATTCATATAACACATTTTATTTTATAAAAGTCAAATAGTTTAAGTTTAATTGAGAATTTACATATGAAATTTTCACTTTTTTAAAAAAAATTGAAATTTATATATTTGTAAACTGTTGAAGAAGAAGGAGCTGACGATTGGAACATGTTCACGTCAGTCAGCTGCGTTGAAGTTGTTGTTTTGGCATGTTTCAATCGTCAACTCTCTTCTTCTTCAAGATAAACTACGCAAAATAATGTAAATTACAATAATTGACAATCTAAAATATTTAAAAGATATATGAAAAATTAATTATAAAAAATAAACTTATTTAAATCTCGAAATTTAAAATATGTCACATAAATTAAACTGATGAAATATATTTTGCATTATCGGTTAGGTATCTCATGTTATGTCCGGTAGACAGGGGCGGACCCACATGGTGTCCGCTGGGTGCTCGAGCAACCATTAACTTCATTGCAAAATATATATTTATGAAGAAATCAATAGATATTTGTACAAAATTAACATAGAGCACCTAATGAATAAATCATATAGTTGACCCAATGATTCTAGAATGAGTTTTTAAAACTCTTTTAGTGTTGTTGTACCAAGATTCGAATCTCATTATCCCATATTTTTTACAGAGCACCCACAACCTTAAGATCATAAATTTTTAAAAAATATTCTCTAAAGAATATAGAAAAATGAAATGAAATTAAAGTAGGCAAAACAAGTTTAAAAAGTGGGATACCACATTGATGTCTTCACTGCCTAATACATCTCAGCCCCATACCTCTACCTCCGTTTGCACTTCTATAATATTTGTCTAAATTATTTAAAAAATAAAAAATTAATTGATATTTTATTTTCATAACAAACATAAGAAAATAAGTAAAAAAAACCATCTTTTTTTTTTAAAAAAGAATATTTTTCTTCGTAACAAACACGCCCTAATATGTGTTTCTTTTTGTAAAAAAATATTTTTCTTCGTAACAAACCGACTCCAAAATTATTATTTTTTCAAAAAACAAAAACAAAAATTGTTTTTTTTTTAAATAATAACCCTACTCCCTCCGCCCCCCTCCCGACACCTTCTACCCCTAAATTATTTTTGTGTTTACAAAAAAAGTAATCTATTTTTTCAATTAAGTTTGAAAATTAATCGAATTTTTGAAAATTATCATTGAATTTTTGATAATTAATATTAATTTTTTTCTTTTTTAGCACAATTAAGAATTTTGAGTGAAAGTTAAACTAAGTGATTTATTATGGGTCAATATAGGTAATTTATATTTTATGCATTTTAATCATATTTTTAGAGACTGTTAAAATAATTTGAAGCTTATATTTATCTAATTAAAATATAAGTGATTCAAATTATTAAATATGAATAAATTGAAGTCATATTGTTTGAACTATTAAGTCAATGCCATAAAAACAAACAAACTTTGCTTTATTTCTTTACATCATATTATAATTATAATTAATATATGAGTTGACACGCTACACGACAGATGAAATTAACTACATATTTAATTGGTTGTTCTTTGAATGAAGGCAATCAAGAAGTTGAATGGACACTAAGGTTGTGTTTTATATGGAGAAATATTTTTTAAAACATATTTTTCTATTTTTTATGTTGAGTAGTCAAAACAGAATTCCATAATTGAAGTACAAAAAAAACTAGTTTCATAAATATTATCACACATTAATTATATCTAAGATATTTCATATGCACCTCAACCACAGAGCCATAGCCTTACCACCCTACCCTATGTACGTATATGTTTAAAGTATATAGGAAAAAGAGTCTGATATATCCGTTAACTTTGTCATTTAGAGTTGATATACCTTTCGTTATGAAAGTGATTCATATATACCCTTACTGTTATACAAACGACTCACATATACCTCTGTCGTTACAAATGAGCTCACATATACCCTCTATTTAACGAAAATGAAAAAGTTAGTTTTAAGTTTATATTTTTAATTTTTCATTTTAAAAAAAATTATTTAGGGATATATATGATTATTTTATCAAAGTTCAAGGTATATTTTAATTTTTTTCATACATAAATTATTTTTTGACTTCTTTTATCATAATTATTTGAGTTTCTTATTCTTATTTTTTTTTTCTTTTATTCCTTAGTGTAAACAAAAAATATTTAAAGCTATTTTTTATGTCTATATTGTAATTTAATTTTTATATTCGAAGAAAAAAATTTGGTCATCTACAATAAGTTTTACAAGAATATTAATGAAACATAAATAAATTTGATTATCAAAATAATAATTCTAAATTAGTCTTTGAATAAAAAAAAGAAAAAAAAATATGTTTGATGAGGATTAAATTTACTCATATGGGATTATATTTTTTTTTAAAAAAAATAGTTAGATTAAAATTGTTATTTTTTCATATCCGTTAGAGGAAAAGGGTATATGTGAGTCATTTGTTTATAAGTAGGGATATATATGAGCCACTTTCATAACAAGGGATATATCAGCTCTAAATTACAAAGTTGAGGGGTAAATTAGACTCTTTCCCCAAGTATATATGAGTACTTTTAAATAGATCTTTTACTTACATAACTAATACTAAAATAAATAAATAAAGATTACTTTTTTGTAAAGAAAAAACATTTTTTCTTGGTGAGAGTTTTTAACGTGTCTTTCATATATGATATTAGCGATGTACATGATGGGGTTGGTTCGGATTTTTCAAATATCAAATCAAATCATTTGTATAAAATTTTAAAATTTATAAACCAAATCAATCTAATAAAATCAATTTTTTTCGGATTTTTCAACCTCGGGTTGGTTCGAGTTTTTGAAATACCAAACCAAATCATTGTGTCGAATTTTAAAATAAATCAAACCAAATAATAAATCTCTAATTTTTCAAATTTTTAGATTTTTAGGTAAAGTTTGCATACATACATATAATTAACTTGTGCTTCAAAAATTTCTTTAGTCCAACCAGAATACAATTATTTAAGGTGTTTCTTAAAAAAATAACAAAAAATATGAGATTATTTTGATGACTCAAAAATATTCAATTAAATATAATAATGAAATCAACATTATTATTTTGATTTGGTTTGATTTAATTTTAATTATAATTATCAACATCTATAAAAAATAATCTTTATTGGGTCATTCCGAATTCTAAGTTTTAAACTTGAAATAATATATTAAAAGATAAAACTATTAAATAGTATAAGAAATATTTTAAAATTATATCAAAGTAAATATTTTTATGTATAAAATAAATTTTAAAATAACATATATAATGTCAGGTTGATTTGGTCTCGGGTTGTTTTTTTAGTTAAAACCAAACCAACCCAAATATAATGGGTTTTTTTCTCCAATACCAAACCAAGTAAAACTATAACGACCTGTTTAGTCGTTTTGAGCAGCAGATTTTATTTCTGGAAAACTGGCTGAGACGACGGACCCCACGACGGACCGTCATGGGAACGACGGACCGTCGCAGGGTCTCGTTTCAAAACACTTAGAAATTCTGAAATTGGGTACTGAAATCGATTCTCTGAACTTCGTAACCGAATGGCAGGACGGACCGTCACAAGCGTGACGGACCGTCACAGACTCTTTGGTGGAAATTGAGTCTCTGAACTTTGCGACGACCTGCAGGACGGACCGTCGCAGGCACGACAGGCCGTCACAGGTTGCGTAATCCCAGTCTGGGTCGGATTTCTTTAAGTGTTTTAAGGGACGTTTTTGACTATTCCTGCTTTAATTATAAAGTTAGTAGGTTAATGTTATTAAGTCTAATTACTTGGGGGTTAAAAGAGGTAACCTTAAGTTAATTAGTGGGTTATTATTGCCATCTTTTATTCTTAATTATATGCTAATTAGGGTAAAAGAAAGAGGGGTTTGAATAACAAAAATAGAAAGAACAAAGAGAGGGAGAATCGATCGAGAAGAGAGGAACGAAGAGGATAACAAAGCTTTGGGGAATTTACTTGCTTGATCACGAATCTTCGGTGGAGGTAGGTTATGGTTATTCTATGCTATTCGTATTAGACTCTTAATAGCGAATGATATGTGTTGGTAATGTTATCTCATCTTCTATATGCTTAATTGTATGCTTGCATGAATGTGATTATATAATTGTGATAAAATAAGCATGATGAAGCTATTGAATCCCAAATCTTGAAAAACCTTAATCTCTTTGTTAATGATGATGCCTTGGTAATAAAGAAGGCTTGATAAACTAAAGTAATGAGCTTGATGATGCCTTAGTATAAGAAAAGGCTTGATGAACTAAAGTAATGAGAATGATGATGCCTTGGTATAAGAGAGGGCTTGATGAATTGATAGAATGATATTAGGGGATCGGGTGTCACGAACCGACACGTAGATTTAGGGGGACCGGGTGTCACGAACCGACACGTAGAATTAGGGGATCGGGTGTCACGAATCGACACGTAGATTTAGGGGGACCGGGTGTCACGAACCGACACGTAGAATTAGGGGATCGGGTGTCACGAACCGACACGTAGATTTAGGGGGACCGGGTGTCACGAACCGATACGTAGATTTAGGGGATCGGGTGTCACGAACCGACACGTAGAATTAAGGGATCGGAGTGTCACGTTCTGACACATAGTAGTAGGGGATCGGAGTGTCACGTACCGACACATGAGAAATAAAGATAATGAGGGAGCAGAGTGTCACGTACCGACACAAGAGGATAAAGATAATGAATCTTGAAAGATGCTAATATACTCAATCTAATGAGCCTAATTCCCAAATGAGTATGGTATTGAGGCTTGAGTCCTCATGTGTGAACTTGGCGGTATTTATTAATGATGAAAGTACTTGTTGTGCTACATGTTAAGTATTGTAGTTGATTTTGTAATATTACTTGATATATACTGTTCTCTATTTTGAGTTGGCCGATGATATCTACTCAGTACCCGTGTTTTGTACTGACCCCTACTTTTATGTTTTCTTCCTTGTTATTTGTGGAGTGCAGCAAAAGGACCGTCGTCTTCAACTCAATCGCAATTCTAGCCAGTCTTCGGCACATCGGATCTTCAGGGTGAGCTAATGCTTCTAGCTTGGGCTGGATCTTCTTCCTCATGTCTTGATGCCTTGAAGTTTCGGCATGGACTAGCTTTTACTTGTTTTAGCTTCTTAGAATACTCTTAGTTTAGTAATTTGATCATAGATGTTCTTGCGGTGATGACTTCCAGATTTTGGGGAATAATAGATGTTGAATTTTAGAAGTTAATGAATTGGTTTTTATTAATGAGTTTAAGTCTTCCGCATTACTTCCTGTCGATATGGTATTGAAATGTTAAGGGCTTGATTGGTTGGTTCGCTCACATAGGAGGGTAAGTGTGGGTGCCAGTCGCGGCTCGGTTTTGGGTCGTGACAAACTTGGTATCAGAGCATTAGGTTCGTTGGTCTCATCACACAAGAACAAGTCTAGTAGACTCTTAAGGAACGGTAGGGGGACGCCTTTACTTTCTTTGAGAGGCTATAAGACTTTAGGAAAATTCCATTCTTTCTTTCTTTCTTTCGTGCTACTACTTGAATCCAATTGGTATCTAGGTGATACAAATTGGTATCTGACCATCTTCACTCGATTTCGCAGATGGTTAGAACTAGAGCAACGACTGCGCCAACACCAACACCGGCAAGACAAGAAACGTCTGAGCCAGCCACTGGGGCTGTGGCTCGAGGAAGAGCACTGGCAAGAGGCCGTGGTAGAGGTCGTGGGAGGACGTCCTCTAGAGGAAGAGGACAAGTACCTAGCCCATCTGATGCTAGGGCGGTGACTCCTCCACCAACTGAGGAAGTAGTAAGAGAGGGTGAGGAAGGGGAGAATGAACAAGTGCAAAATGAGGAATTGCCACCCCAACCTACCCCAGAGATGATCAATCAGGTTCTTGCTTATCTTAGCGGGTTATCTGATCAGGGTCAGGCACCTCCAGTGTTTTCTGCACCAACACCTCCGGTTTCAGAGGTACAACATGCAGCCACTATGGCTCCCCGTATGGATGCCTCATTGGAAATAGGCACGTTTCCTCGTCTGACTACAGGGCCTATAATGACAAATGATCAGCATGAACTTTTCAGTAAGTTCTTGAAATTGAAACCTCCAGTCTTCAAGGGTGCTGAATCTGAGGATGCTTATGATTTTCTGGTTGATTGTCATGAGCTACTACACAAGATGGGTATAGTAGAACGGTTTGGTGTGGAGTTCGTGAGTTATCAGTTTCAAGGGAACGCCAAAATGTGGTGGCGGTCACATGTTGAGTGTCAACCAACAGAGGCACCACCTATGACTTGGGCCTCATTCTCTAGCTTATTTATGGAGAAGTATATCCCCCGGACTTTGAGGGATAGGAAAAGGGATGAGTTCTTGAGCCTAGAGCAAGGTAGGATGTCGGTTACTGCATATGAGGGTAAGTTTCCTGAATTATCCAGGTATGCCACCCAACTTTGTTTCAGTCCACAAGAGCGGATTCGCCGCTTTGTGAAGGGGTTGAGGCCAGAATTGCGGATTTCAGCCTTACAGGTAGCAGCTACGGCAAAATCCTTCCAAGAAGTGGTAGACTTCGTGATAGAGGTGGAAGGAGTGAAGCCAGATGACTTCACCATGGCATCGACATCAAGAAGGCTTCGAAAGGGAGGTGAGTTTAATGGTTCTTACTCTAGAGGACAGGGTTCCGGAGGTTACTCAGTTCGACCAATTCAGTCTTCACTACAGACTGTAGTTGGGGGTCCACCTCAGACCGGTCAACACTTCTCTGAGAGACCTATGCTTGACTCTAGAGAGTGTTATGGATGTGGGGAGACTTGACATATTAGAAGGAATTGTCCAAAACAGAGTTATAGACCTCCAATGGTTAGAGGTAGAGGTGGTCATGGTAGAGGTCGTTATTCTGGAGGATGCGGTGGTCGAGGTAATGGTGGTCACCAAAACGGACGGGGTGATAGGCAAACTGGAGCCACTACATCACAACATGGTAGGGGCAACGGGCAAACAAACGCAAGGGCCCATTGTTATGCTTTCCCTGGGAGATCGGAGGCGGAGACATCTGATGCTGTTATCACAGGTAATCTTCTGGTTTGTGATTGCATGGCTTCTGTATTGTTTGATCCTGGATCCACATTTTCTTACGTATCCTCCTCATTTGCTAATGGTCTTAATTTACATTGTGAATTACTTGACATGCCTATTCGTGTTTCTACTCCGGTGGGTGAGTCTGTGATAGTTGAAAAAGTATATAGGTCTTGTTTGGTGAATTTTGTGGGGAGCAATACTTATGTAGACTTGGTTATCTTAGAAATGGTTGATTTTGATGTAATTCTGGGTATGACTTGGCTTTCTCCAAATTTTTCAATCTTGGATTGTAATGCTAAAACTGTGACGTTAGCCAAGCCTGGGACAGATCCGTTAGTGTGGGAGGGTGACTACACTTCCAATCCGGTTCGTATCGTCTCCTTTCTTCGTGCTAACAGAATGGTTAGTAAGGGTTGCTTAGCTTTCTTGTCACACCTCAGGGATGATACTACCCAGGTACCGTCGATTGAGTCGGTTTCGGTAGTTCGTGAGTTTTTGGATGTGTTCCCTGCAGATCTTCCTGGTATGCCACCGGATAGGGATATTGACTTCTGTATTGATCTTGAACCGGGTACTCGCCCCATTTCTATACCCCCTTATAGAATGGCTCCAGCAGAATTAAGGGAGTTAAAGGCCCAACTTCAAGAGTTGTTGAGCAAAGGCTTCATTAGACCAAGTGCATCTCCTTGGGGTGCTCCGGTTTTGTTTGTGAAGAAGAAGGATGGAAGTTTTCGGATGTGCATAGACTACCGGCAGTTGAACAAAGTAACTATTAAGAACAAGTATCCTCTTCCTCGCATTGATGACTTGTTCGATCAGTTACAAGGTGCTTGTGTTTTCTCTAAGATTGACTTGAGATCCGGCTATCATCAATTGAAAATACGGGCAACGGATGTGCCAAAGACTGCCTTTCGAACCAGGTATGGGCATTACGAATTTGTAGTGATGTCTTTTGGTCTTACGAATGTCCCTGCTGCGTTCATGAGCTTGATGAACGGGATTTTTAAGCCATATCTGGATCTCTTTATGATCGTATCTATTGACGATATACTGATATACTCTAAAAGTAAGAAGGATTTGAACTTGAGACAGAGGAGGTGGATGGAACTACTGAAGGACTACGATATCACAATCTTGTATCATCCGAGAAAGGCGAATGTTGTGGCGGATGCTTTAAGTAGAAAGGCGGGAAGCATGGGAAGTCTAGCTCACTTGCAAATTTCTAGACGCCCATTGGCTAGAGAGGTTCAGATTCTAGCTAATGACCTTATGAGGTTAGAAGTAAATGAGAAGGGAGGATTGTTAGCTTGTGTGGAGGCAAGATCTTCCTTCCTTGACAAGATCAAGGGAAAGCAGTTTAATGATGAGAAATTGATCCGGATCCGAGATAAAGTGTTGCAAGGAGAGGCTAAGGAAGCAACAATCGATGAGGAAGGTGTGTTGAGGATTAAGGGAAGGGTATGTGTACCCCGCGTCGATGATTTGATCAACACTATTCTGACAGAGGCTCATAGTTCAAGGTATTCTATACACCCTGGTGCAACCAAGATGTATCGTGACCTAAAGCAACACTTTTGGTGGAGTAGAATGAAGCGAGACATTGTTGATTTTGTTGCCAAATGTCCAAATTGTCAACAAGTAAAGTATGAACACCAGAGGCCCGGAGGAACACTTCAGAGAATGCCCATTCCTGAATGGAAGTGGGAGAGAATTGCAATGGACTTCGTGGTTGGTCTTCCCAAGACAATGGGTAAGTATGACTCCATTTGGGTGATTGTTGATAGGTTAACTAAGTCTACTCATTTCATTCCGGTCAAGGTAACTTACAATGCAGAGAAGTTAGCCAAACTTTACATCTCAAAAATTGTTCGGTTGTGTGGGGTTCCACTCTCCATCATATCAGATAGAGGTACGCAGTTTACTTCTAAGTTTTGGAAAACATTGCATGCTGAATTGGGTACTAGGTTGGATCTGAGTACCGCATTTCACCCTCAGACCGATGGTCAGTCTGAGCGAACGATTCAAGTGTTGGAGGATATGCTTCGTGCATGTGTGATAGAATTTGGTGGTCATTGGGATAACTTCTTACCCTTAGCGGAGTTTTCATACAATAATAGTTATCACTCAAGTATTAACATGGCCCCATTTGAAGCATTGTATGGTAGGAGATGTAGGTCTCCCATTGGGTGGTTTGATGCATTTGAGGTTAGACCTTGGGGTACTGACCTTTTGAGGGATTCATTAGAGAAAGTGAAATCTATTCAAGAAAAGCTTTTAGCGGCGCAAAGTAGGCAAAAGGAATATGCATATCGAAAGGTTAGAGACTTAGAGTTCATGGAGGGTGAACAAGTCTTATTGAAGGTTTCGCCCATGAAAGGGGTGATGCGGTTTGGTAAAAGAGGTAAACTAAGCCCAAGGTATATTGGTCCCTTTGAAGTACTTAAGCGAGTAGGGGAGGTGGCTTATGAGTTAGCCTTGCTTCCAGGGCTGTCCGGAGTGCATCCGGTATTTCATGTGTCTATGTTGAAAAGATATCATGGGGATGGAAACTACATCATTCGTTGGGATTCGGTTCTGCTTGATGAAAATTTGTCTTATGAGGAGGAGCCTGTTGCTATTTTAGATAGAGAAGTTCGCAAGTTGAGGTCAAGGGAGATTGCATCCATCAAGGTGCAATGGAAGAACCGGCCGGTTGAAGAAGCCACTTGGGAGAAGGAGGCCGATATGCAAGAAAGATACCCACATCTGTTTAAAGATTCAGGTACTCCTTATCGCCCTTGTTTTTCTTCTTGTGATCGTTCGAGGACGAACGATGGGTAAATTGGTATCTATTGTAACGACCTGTTTAGTCGTTTTGAGCAGCAGATTTTATTTATGGAAAATTGGCTGAGACGACGGACCCCACGACGGACCGTCATGGGAACGACGGACCGTCGCAGGGTCTCGTTTCAAAACACTTAGAAATTCTGAAATTGGGTACTGAAATCGACTCTCTGAACTTCGTAACGGAATGGCAGGACAGACCGTCACAGGCGTGACGGACCGTCACAGGCGTGACGGACCGTCACAGACTCTTTGGTGGAAATTGAGTCTCTGAACTTTGCGACGACCTGCAGAACGGACCGTCGCAGGCACGACGGGCCGTCACAGGTTGCGTAATCCCAGTCTGGGTCGGATTTCTTTAAGTGTTTTAAGGGATTCCTGCTTTAATTATAAAGTTAGTAGGTTAATGTTAATAAGTCTAATTACTTGGGGGTTAAAAGAGGTAACTTTAAGTTAATTAGTGGGTTATTATTACCATCTTTTATTCTTAATTATATGCTAATTATGGTAAAAGAAAGAGGGGTTTGAATAAGAAAAATAGAAAGAACAAAGAGAGGGAGAATCGATCGAGAAGAGAGGAACGAAGAGGATAACAAAGCTTTGGGGAATTTACTTGCTTGATCACGAATCTTCGGTGGAGGTAGGTTATGGTTATTCTATGCTATTCGTAGTAGACTCTTAATAGCGAATGATATGTGTTGGTAATGTTATCTCATCTTCTATATGCTTAATTGTATGCTTGCATGAATGTGATTATATAATTGTGATAAAATAAGCATGATGAAGCTATTGAATCCCAAATCTTGAAAAATCCTAATCTCTTTGTTAATGATGATGCCTTGGTAATAAAGAAGGCTTGATAAACTAAAGTAATGAGTTTGATGATGCCTTAGTATAAGAAAAGTCTTGATGAACTAAAGTAATGAGAATGATGATGCCTTGGTATAAGAGAGGGCTTGATGAATTGATAGAATGAGATTAGGGGATCGGGTGTCACGAACCGACACGTAGATTTAGGGGGACCGGGTGTCACGAACCGACACGTAGAATAAGGGGATCGGGTGTCACGAACCGACACGTAGATTTAGGGGGATCGGGTGTCACGAACCGACACGTAGAATTAGGGGATCGGGTGTCACGAACCGACACGTAGATTTAGGGGATCGGGTGTCACGAACCGACACGTAGAATTAGGGGATCGGAGTGTCACGTTCCGACACATAGTAGTAGGGGATCGGAGTGTCACGTACCGACACATGAGGAATAAAGATAATGAGGGAGCGGAGTGTCACGTACCGACACAAGAGGATAAGATAATGAATCTTGAAAGATGCTAATATACTCAATCTAATGAACCTAATTCCCAAATGAGTATGGTATTGAGGCTTGAGTCCTCATGTGTGAACTTGGCGGTATTTATTAATGATGAAAGTACTTGTTGTGCTACATGTTAAGTATTGTAGTTGATTTTGTAATACTACTTGATATATACTGTTCTCTATTTTGAGTTGGCCGATGATATCTACTCAGTACCCGTGTTTTGTACTGACCCCTACTTTTATGTTTTCTTCCTTGTTATTTGTGGAGTGCAGCAAAAGGACCGTCGTCTTCAACTCAATCGCAATTCTAGCCAGTCTTCGTCACATCGGATCTTCAGGGTGAGCTAATGCTTCTAGCTTGGACTGGATCTTCTTCCTCATGTCTTGATGCCTTGAAGTTTCGGCATGGACTAGCTTTTACTTGTTTTAGCTTCTTAGAATACTCTTAGTTTAGTAATTTGATCATAGATGTTCTTGCGGTGATGACTTCCAGATTTTGGGGAATAATAGTGTTGAATTTTAGAAGTTAATGAATTGGTTTTTATTAATGAGTTTAAGTCTTCCGCATTACTTCCTGTCGATATGATATTGAAATGTTAAGGGCTAGATTGGTTGGTTCGCTCACATAGGAGGGTAAGTGTGGGTACCAGTCGCGACTCGGTTTTGGGTCGTGATAAAAACCAAACCACTAGTCGGATTTTTTTCGGGTTGACCCGATTTGCTGTTTTGTTTCGATTTTCGATTTGATTTTGTGTACCCCTATCTTATATATGTATTTGGCATGTATATATATATATATATATATATATATATATATATATATATATATATATATATATATATATAGAGAGAGAGAGAGAGAGAGATCAAATTATGTGCAATTTGTTTCAAATGCGTTGAATTAAGCATGATTTGCATGTATACGGGAGATAGTGAGTCTCTCGCTTGTCTTTCTCCTATCTCGTTCGTCTCTCGCCTATGTATCTGTATTTCAGAATGTATCTGATATCAAAGATACATGTATCTAATGAATTTGCACGTAGCTGAGATACATAAACTCTCTTGTTCGCCTCTCTCCCGATGTATTTGAATTTCAAATGTATCTGGTTTAAAATTACATGTTGACTTGAAATCTAGAGGAATGGTGTGTCTAACTTGAAATTTAGTACAAAATTATTAATTAGTGAGATAACATATAATTATTTCAAACTATAGAGTGGATTAGTATTTATTCCATAAAAGGCCTTTTGGGCATCCTTCAATTAAAAACAGAAGAAGCTAATATTGTTTTAACAAGCTAGCTAATCATAATTAAACTGCGTACTTTTACTTGTACATTTATTTCTCTGGAGTCATGTTGCGTAGATTTTGACCAAATATCTTAAAGATTAATTTTTCTCATATTAATATGGAAAATGATTGTAACTTATAATATTTTTTATATAGTTTTTAAAAATTTAAATTTAAAATTTAAATTTAAAATTTAAAATATTAAATTAATCTAATTTAATTTAGCTTTAAAAATTGATCAAATTATCTCTCATGAAGTGACATGTGGCAAATAAAAATTAACCAAACAAGTATATGAGAGAGTCATTCTATTTTTTTTTTCTTTTATTTAGGAAAAGATACGTAGTTAAACATTTTATAATTCTAAAGAGACACAACTTTAAAGTAATTTTGTCTCTTCCCGTTTATTGATAAATCAAATATATAAGGTGGTTACAATATTCTAATGTCAAGTCAATTCTTTTGTGCATACCATTACCGTGTTCTACGTTTAAAGAAAAACACAAAAAAGTATGAAATATTTAACTAATATATCATATTATAATATCCCTTGCTTCATTCCTTAAACTACTCATTTCTTCTTTAAAATAGCTAACAAGTTGCTTAGTTATATTAGAACAATTGACCAAACCATTAAATAAATTGGCAAACCTTGCTATAAATACTTGGCTTAATCTCTAAATAGTTTCAACACACTTCAAAGAAAATAGAAATTAAAGCTCAAAAAATTACATCCAAAGTATAGGAATATGGCTAAGTCATTATTGAACTACACAACCTTCCTTGCTCTCCTTTTATGCTTCCTCCTCATATCATCCAATGGTTTGTACATCTTAATTTGTTTGCCATTTCATTTAATTATTATGTCTTTATACTACTAAAAAACAATGGACTTATCGACAAACTTCGTCGCTGATCAGTCGCTATTTTGAATCTATCGCTAATTCGTTGTTAAATAGGATTAGGGATGAATTTCACTGTTTACCTACAAAATTTGTTCACTAGTATATATATCAAATAGAATTGGGAGGGTTCATCCTAAAATATTTACTAATTCATGTTGTGTGTGTAGGCTAATTATCCCTTTTGCACACGGGATCGTTTCGCAGGGTGTATAAGAATAATGTTAAATAGAATGTATTTGTAATACTTGCATACTTTAGTAGTAATATCTGCATAATTTATGCCAAAAAGTATTTCTTTTGTAGTGTTTGATTTAGTATATATATTAAAAATAAAACGCATTCCATATCATTTCTATGTAAAACAAATGTTATGTTTTTACAAATTTCTCATGTTTTTTTTTTTCGTAAAAAGTCAAAATCAGATGAACAAATTATTGTTGGATGCAGAGATTGAAGTTGTTGAGGGGAAAACTTGCCGATGGCGGAGTAATTTATATCGATCGAGGTTTTGTTTGTCTAGCAAGTATTGTGTAGAACGTTGCAGAGATGAGATTTCAAAGGTAACCAAAGGTCAGTGCATTACAAAAGGCTGGGGTCGTTATTGCTACTGTTGGCGCACAGGGGCCTGCCCTCCTAAGCCTTAAATCAATCAATAACAAAGTTAATGTTATGCATGGTGTGTGTGTATGTTATCAAGAATAAAAAACACTATCAATTCTATCATTAGAATTGTAGTGATTGTGAGGAAATTGTACTTTTATCATTATGATGTTTGTATTGTATTTTCTTCTTTGGTCATGTTCCCTAGTTTTTTTAAAGTCAATTTAAATAAATTGTTTATGGTCATTGTCATTGACTAGACTTCTATATGTAATATATAATTTGCGTTGCACTTAGGCCTTATTTGTTTGCATTTAATAGAGTTTCGAAACTTAATCATTCAGATTTATTTGTTTGCACTTAATAGAAGTTTGAATCTTAATCATTCAGATTCAGTTCATTAAGTGTGTTTGATTTTTCTAATTAGCCAAAATATATGTTAGGCATTGATACTGTGACACCTTATTTATTATTTTTCAACTAGTATTTATCATAGTTAATGAAGTTTTTGATATTATATTGGGCCTATAAAATATTTTTCATTCATGATTTCTTTTTGTGTTATGCTTGATGATTATCATATTCTTATAATATAATGTTTGATTTCATATGCACATTCAGATATTGAAAACAAACAATAATCATTCAATGTTCAGATTTTTGAAGACCGCATCTTTATATTCAAATGTGTATTCAGACCTAGAAACTTAACTCTTTTGATGCAAATCTTAATGTCAAACCTGTATTCAGATTCAAATATTTTAATCTTAATGAAAACAAATGATATTGTATATCCAATGCAAGTAGTAAATAAGGAAGATAATTGCAGTAGGCTGATTATCAACATAAAATTGGTGAAACATGTGTAAGAATAATTTTAATTAGAATATATATTCACTCAATAGTATTTCATTATATCAGAATTGAGTTTACAAATTATTATTGAAAAATCATTCTAAAAATACCACTTATTACTATTTTTTTGCTGGGTAAATGAACTTGAATCGTCATTAATTATTTGCATAATTTTTAATATCCATATATTAGAAGGGACAAACTGTGTACTATTTTGAAACAAAAGTTTTTAGAATTAGAATTGGTGGGGGTGAGCCACGCCAACGCAATAGTGCAACACCAATAATTACAAAAAAAAAAAATTGATTTTAAGCAAAAAAAAAAAAGATTTAAAAAAAACTTAAGAAACACTTAGGGCACACGTTTTTACGCCCAGAACTTATTGTTTTATGCTTAGTGCTTATGCCCTAAATTCTAGGACTTATCAATTTGTGCCCGAAGCGTTTTTGGTATGGCCGCCCTGAGACTTGCCCAAAAAACGTTTTTAAAAACACTGGGTTACAACTCTTTAGATTGTAGAAGTTTAACTAATGATGGTAATAACACTGGTATTTAGTTTCATTTTTTTTCTCTGCCATTTCAGATTGTGATGATATCAGTATACTTTCATTTTTTCCTTAAACAAATATTAATTAAATTTTGATTGATGAAAAATATGATTAAGGGAGCAAGTGTCATTTGTTTGGTGAATCTCACGAAATCATGAATTAAAAAACCTACATGAGGACCCATTTGGTAAAAGGTGATGAAGAGATGTTGGACTCAATCTCTTTTGTTTCTCTTGTTCATGCTTGTGAAAAGAATCCAACTACAAAATGGACTTTCACAAAATTTCAATGAATCACCTTAGTGAAAGTTTAGATATATTAGAGATATAATTAGAAGTCAGACTTGGCAAGGAGAAAATCTATGTTAAGTGAGACTCAGAGTGTGTTTGTATATTCCAATTTTCCCATGTTTGGTTGGGATAAAAGTTTTAGAAAATGTTTTCCAAATCAACTCATTTTCCTCAAAATTAAGAAAAATGACTTCCCTTCAAAAATTAAGGAAAACATTTTCCATAACTTTTCTCCAATTTCAAATTACTTTTTTTTTTTGGGAAAACATCAATTTAAATAAATATTTTCAATTTCAAAATTTTATTTTTTCACCTTATCATTGACCCTATCCCCCCCCCCCCACTGGCCAGCCCCCCCCCAAACCCCAACCCCTCCCCAAAAAATTAATTTTGCTTTTTAAAAATATTTTCAACTTCAAATTTTTATTTTTAAACTCCTACCCCCCCCCCCCCCCCTCCTGGCCAGCCCCCACCCACCCCAATCCCCAAAAAAATTAATTTTGTTTTTTGAAAATATTATCAACTTCAAATTTTTATTATTCCACTCATATCCCCTCCCCTCCCCCTCCCCCTCCCCCGCCCCCACCCCACCCTTTACCACCACCCAAAAAAATAATAATTTTGATTTTGAAAAATATTTTCAATGCCATAAATTATTTTTTACTCTAGTAAAAATAAAAATGTCTCTCAAAAACATTTTTCATTCATAAATAAAACACTAAAAATCATTTCCACAAAATTTTTTCTACTCACCAACCAAACATGAGAAAATAAGTCCAAAATCTACTTGTTTTCCAGGAAAACATTTTCTAGGAAAACATTTTCCTCCATACCAAACACACCCTCATAGTATTATTGTTCTTGATCTCTTTGACCAGTTGGAGATCAGAAGGCTCACAGTAATAATGCAGAGGAGCAGCTGAAGATTAGGAGAAGAGTATTGTTTGATTCGATAGTTGAATGCCAGGAATTTAGTTAATTGTAACAGAGTTTGGCAGAGGTTTTGATGCTTGGGCAAAGTGGACAACCACTTCTTCCTTTTGATCAATGTTGTCCATTTTGCCCAACCTTCAAAATCTCTGCTAAAACTCTGTTTACATCTGAGACATTCAACCACCTAATCAATCGATACTTTTCTCCTAATCTTCACCTGCTCTTTTGTATTTTTGTTAATTCAAGCCTTCTAATTTCTAAGTGGTAAAGGAGATCAAGAGCAATAATACTCATAGCCTTACTCTACATAAATTTTGCCATTACCAAGTCTAAGCTTCAAATATATCTAAAATTTCAATAAGGTGATTAATTAACATTTGTTTGAGTCAA
The DNA here is from genome assembly GCA_027705065.1 of Solanum peruvianum. Classification (NCBI taxonomy): domain Eukaryota; kingdom Viridiplantae; phylum Streptophyta; class Magnoliopsida; order Solanales; family Solanaceae; genus Solanum; species Solanum peruvianum. The sequence goes on along the minus strand of JAKWJD010001761.1, from coordinate 6,737,010 downwards.
TGTAGTATTAAATAATTTTCACTAGGATTAGCGATAGAAACGGAAGAGGTTGAATCTCACAACTCTATATCACTTTCCACCAAATAGGTCCTCATGTAGGTTTTCCAATTTATAATTTCGTAAGATTTGCCAAACAACAGATGATACTTTGCTCCCTGAATCTTAAGTTTCATTATTCAAGATTTGATATATATATATATATATATATATATATATATATATATATATATATATATATATATATATATATATATATATATATATATATATATATATATATATATATATTTGGAGGGTAGGGGGGGATGGAAGTATATTGGTAATGACAACATTAAGTCCTTCAGCCAATGTAATGGCTTGACAACATCTTTTAAGTCCATGAACAATTACTACACTGATCGTATAAGAAATGTGTCTCCTATTTTTTATGAATCTCTTACAATTTTTAGTTAAACAAATCTAATGAAATATCTTTTCTTTATCATTTATATAACGCTAATTCGACTACCTTCTTCCTATAATTAATTTGTTGCAGCAACGCTATACAACCAAATTTAGAGAAATTGACTCAAAAGGCATAAAACAAGAAGTCAATATAGGCGTAGAAATAATTTTGTTGAAAGAGTGGAAACCTAACATATCGAATTCAACATATATCATCATAATTATAAATAGGAGAAAAAAATATAATGAAACGAAGTATTAGAATTATTACCATCCAGTAGTTAAACGTTTGTAGCTATCCAAGAGTTGCAACTGTCTCCTGAAATAGAAGGTTCCAGAATTGAGGTCAGACTAGAACAAGAGAGTCTGAATTCTTTTTTCACACGTAATGTTGCTGATAATTTTAGGATTTTCTACTCTATTTTTGGATCCTGAAATTGATGCAGATAAGATTAGCCCAGCTAGTACATTATACTTTTGTTTTCCTTTCTATGAAAATGCAGTATAGTAATATACAAAAAAAATAATAGAAATTTGACAACTGCAATAATACCTCAATCCCGAATTAGTCGAATATTCTATATAAAATCCCAACATCAATTTTATTCCATCTCTGCCATTTTTTCCAATACTTAATAATTTGTAGCACACCTTCAAACAAGAATCAGAGTGAGTTGAGAAACGAAACAATGAAGAAGTCAGATACTAAAAAATAAACCTTTGAAAGTTGATATCAAACGCAACAACATCAAGGTGGGGAATGTTAATCCCCCATAACTAAAGGGGGAAGAAGCTACAATTGTGGAGCACAAGAGAGAACATCTCCGCAGAGGCGATGATAACAAGGAGAGCACAAATGAGAAAACCCTATCATTTAGGGTTCTTTTATATTCACCTGGTCCGACCACTTTTGGGCCGACCAACTCTTTTTTGGTATATTTATGTGTGGATCTGTTTAGGAGCCCATTTTTATTAAATAATGAGTCCTTATTTAAACTTTAAAAAAGGGATATCGATAGTTTTCAATGTCAATTGTGGTTTTCGGTCCATTTCCACAACTATACTTGATTGGTTTGGTTTTACCCAAAAAAATTGTCAATTCGAGATCAAACCAACCCGACATAATATATATAATTTTTAAAATTATAATTTTTTATACATAAAAATATTTACTTTGTATTATTTTTAAAAGTATTTCTTATACTTTTTCATAATTTTTATCTTTTATCATATTATTTCCAGTTTCTAAGATTTGATTTTGAATAGTCCAATAACGGTTATAGTTCATAGTAATACACTATATATTATTTTAATAGAAGGGGTATTATATATAATAATAATAATGTCTTTATCTTATATTTTGTGTGTGCGCGCACGTGCGCGTTTGCGTGTGCATGTGCGTGCGTGTGAATTTTAGTTGAAAATTCTAAATACTTTTTGAGCGTTTCTTCTAACATGAAAAACATTATATTTTTTTTGTCGTTCTAAGAATATGCAGTATAGTAATAATACATATTAGAAATTTAACAAGTGTAATAATACATCAATTCTGAATTAGTTGGATTTTGCATATAAAAAAATCTCAATATCAATTTTATTCCATCTCCACCATTTTTTCCAATACTTAATAATTTGTAGTACACCTTCAAACAAAAAGAAGAGACAGTTGAGAAACGAGACAATGAAGATGCCAGATGATTAAAAAAATGAACCTTTTTAGTTGATCTCCACATCAACAAGATCAAGATGGAATATGTTGATCCCGCATAACCAAAGGGGGAAGAAGCTACAATTGTGGGGCACAAGAGACAGCATCTCCGCAGAGGCGATGAGAACAATGAGAAGAAGAGGCGGAGAGCACTAATCAGAAAACTCTATCATTTAGGGTTCTTTTATACTCACCTATTCTGACCACTTCAAGGCCGACCAACTCTTTTTTTTGTATATTTATGTGTGGATCCATTTATGAGCCCATTTATATTAAGTAAAATGGACCATGAGTCCATATTTAAACTTAAAAAGAAGGGATATCGTTAGTTTTCAATGTCAGTTGTGGTTTTCGGTCCATTAGCACAACTATACTTGATTGGTTTGATTTTACCCAAAAAAAAATGTCAATTCGAGATCAAACCAACCCGACATTATATATATAATTTTTAAAATTATAATTTTTTATACATAAAAATATTTACTTTGTATTATTTTAAAAAGTATTTCTTATACTTTTTCATAGTTTTTATCTTTTATCATATTATTTCCAGTTTCTAAGCTTTGATTTTGAATAGTTCAATAACGGTTATAGTTCATAGTAATACACTATATATTATTTAAATAGAAGGGGTATTATATATAATAATAATAATGTCTTTATCTTATATTTTGTGTGTGCGCGCACGTGCGCGTTTGCGTGTGCATGTGCGTGCGTGTGAATTTTAGTTGAAAATTCTAAATACTTTTTGAGCGTTTCTTCTAACATGAAAAACATTATATTTTTTTGTCGTTCTAAGAATATGCAGTATAGTAATAATACATATTAGAAATTTAACAAGTGTAATAATACCTCAATTCTGAATTAGTTGGATTTTGCATATAAAAAAATCTCAATATCAATTTTATTCCATCTCCACCATTTTTCCCAATACTTAATAATTTGTAGTACACCTTCAAACAAAAAGAAGAGACAGTTGAGAAACGAGACAATGAAGATGCCAGATGATTAAAAAAATGAAACTTTTTAGTTGATCTCCACATCAACAAGATCAAGATGGAATATGTTGATCCCGCATAACCAAAGGGGGAAGAAGCTACAATTGTGGGGCACAAGAGACAGCATCTCCGCAGAGGCGATGAGAACAATGAGAAGAAGAGGCGGAGAGCACTAATCAGAAAACTTTATCATTTAGGGTTCTTTTATACTCACCTATTCTGACCACTTCAAGGCCGACCAACTCTTTTTTTTGTATATTTATGTGTGAATCCATTTATGAGCCCATTTATATTAAGTAAAATGGACCATGAGTCCATATTTAAACTTAAAAAGAAGGGATATCGTTAGTTTTCAATGTCAGTTGTGGTTTTCGGTCCATTAGCACAACTATACTTGATTGGTTTGGTTTTACCCAAAAAAAAATGTCAATTCGAGATCAAACCAACCCGACATTATATATATAATTTTTAAAATTATAATTTTTTATACATAAAAATATTTACTTTGTATTATTTTAAAAAGTATTTCTTATACTTTTTCATAGTTTTTATCTTTTATCATATTATTTCCAGTTTCTAAGCTTTGATTTTGAATAGTTCAATAACGGTAATAGTTCATAGTAATACACTATATATTATTTAAATAGAAGGGGTATTATATATAATAATAATGTCTTTATCTTATATTTTATGTGTGCGTGCACGTGCGCGTTTGCGTGTGCGTGTGCATGTGCGTGCGTGTGAATTTTAGTTGAAAATTCTAAATACTTTTTTAGGGTTTCTTCTAACATGAAAAACATTATTTTTTTTGTCGTTCTAAGAATATGCAGTATAGTAATAATACATAAATAGAAATTTAACAAGTATAATAATACCTCAATTCTGAATTAGTTGGATTTTGCATATAAAATCTCAATATCAATTTTATTCCATCTCCACCATCTTTCCCAATACTCAATAATTTGTAGTACACCTTCAAACAAAAAGAAGAGTCAGTTGAGAAACGAGACAATGAAGATGCCAGATGACTAAAAAAATGAACCTTTTTAGTTGATCTCCACATCAACAAGATCAAGGTGGAATATGTTGATCTCGCATAATCAAAGAAGGAAGAAGCTACAATTGTGGGGGACAAGAGACAACATCTCCGCAGAGGCGATGAGAACAATGAGAAGAAGAGGCGGAGAGCACTAATCAGAAAACTCTAATATTTAGGGTTCTTTTATACTCACCTAGTCTGACCACCTCAAGGCCGACCAACTTTTTTTGTTGTATTTATGTGTGGATCCATTTATGAGCCCATTTATATTAAGTAAAATGGACCATGAGTCCATATTTAAACTTAAAAAGAAGGGATATCGGTAGTTTTCAATGTCAGTTGTGGTTTTCGGTCCATTTCCACAACTATACTTGATTGGTTTAGTTTTACCCAAGAAAAATGTCAATTCGAGATCAAACCAACCCGACATTATATATATAATTTTTAAAATTATAATTTTTTATACATAAAAATATTTACTTTGTATTATTTTTAAAAGTATTTCTTATACTTTTTCATAGTTTTTATCTTTTATCATATTATTTCCAGTTTCTAAGATTTGATTTTGAATAGTCCAATTACGGTTATAGTTCATAGTAATACACTATATATTATTAAAATAGAAGGGGTATTATACATAATAATAATGTCTTTATCTTATATTTTGTGTGTGCGCGCACGTGCGCGTTTGCGTGTGCGGGCACGTGCGCGTTTGCGTGTGCGTGCGTGTGAATTTTAGTTGAAAATTCTAAATACTTTTTGAGCGTTTATTCTAACATGAAAAACATTATGTTTTTTTTTTGTCGTTCTAAGAATATGCAGTATAGTAATAATACATAAATAGAAATTTAACAAGTATAATAATACCTCAATTCTGAATTAGTTGGATTTTGCATATAAAATCTCAATATCAATTTTATTCCATCTCCACCATTTTTCCCAATACTTAATAATTTGTAGTACACCTTCAAACAAAAAGAAGAGTCAGTTGAGAAATGAGACAATGAAGATGCCAGATGACTAAAAAAATGAACCTTTTTAGTTGATCTCCACATCAACAAGATCAAGGTGGAATATGTTGATCCCGCATAACCAAAGGGGGAAGAAGCTACAATTGTGGGCACAAGAGACAACATCTCCGTAGAGGCGATGAGAACAATGAGAAGAAGAGGCGGAGAGCACTAATCAGAAAACTCTATCATTTAGGGTTCTTTTATACTCGCCTAGTATATGTAGATATGATTGTCCAAGAAATTCTTCCAAGGGTATATACAGATAGTGTGAAAGATATTTTGAATTTTAGCAAGCCATATTTTAATTATGAATTCAAATATCTATAATAGTGACATTATAATAGTGACATCAATATTGTATCCTTTTCTTAATGCAAGAGAAGTAACCAAAGAGGTTAGTTAGTGTATATTTTTTGTCACAATTCAAATCGAGTCGTGAGTGGCACCCACACTCAATCTCCTAAGTGGTCAAATCAATAAATTAAACCCAAACTTATATTTATCATTCAGCTTACAAATACTAATCATAATGCGGAAGCTTAAATTTTATTAGTGTAAGAAACATAAATTAATTATAGTCTACAATATGTCATTCCCAAAACCTGAAAGTCATCACGTCAAGTACATCTAATCTCCACATACTAAGTCTAAGAGTATCAAAGACACTGAAATAAATGAAATAAAATAATTTATATCTGAAAATTAAGGACATCAGGTCATGTCTGAGAGAATCGACACAAGCTTGAATAAATAGCTCATCCTTGAAATTAATATGCTGAGACTGACTAGAGCTTAGGGCGAGTCAAAGTCGCTCGTACACTCGCCACGCTTCATAAAAGAAAAACAAAGAAAAACACAAGTAGGGCTCAGTTGAGTAGATATCATCGACAAACTCATAATAGTAACTAATACGCAATGAATAATAGTATAAAATCAACCATGACAAGTAGAAGGTGATAATTAACAAACAACATGAACAAGTGACAACTGAAGCAAATACGTAATAAATCATAATATCAAGAACAAACACGATGACGCATGCCTCCACACCACACTCGTTTGGGGAATGATTTCTTTGAGATTGAGTACATTAAGTTAATTCAATATATTTTTCATTTGATATTACTGTGTCATAACGTGAAACATCGATCCAATTATACTGTGCCGGAACGTGACACTCAGATCCAATAATACTGTGTCGAAACGTAACACTCCGATTCAATTATATCGTGTCGAAACGTGACACTCTGATTCATAATACCTTGTCGGAATGTGACACTCCAATCCATAATACCGTGTCTGAACGCGACACTCCGATTCATAATATCGTGTCAGAACGTGACACCCCGATCCAATACTATAGTTTATTTATCATTTATTATCACCGCTTTTCACTGAATTAACAATATTTTATCAAGCCTTCTTTATTTTAGGCATCACTTTGATATAGAAGGCTCAAGATTATAAATTTCACGATCTCAGAATTTCAGACTAATCACAAAACACACAACCAAGCCAAAAAATTACACAATCAAGTACATAGAGAACTTTACAATATCATTCGATGCATATAAATCACTACTAAGAGTCTATCTGTCACAGATAATAAACCATAATCTACCTCAACCGAAAAATCGAAGTCAAGAGAGCTATTCTTCCAATTATTTCCCTTTCTGCAATGCCTCCGAATGTTTCCAATCTATCAATTATACATTATTGTAAGTAAATAATTCTATCAATCCCCATATTCCCATGAACACTTTCCTAAATTTCAAGCCAAGGATTAAGATTTAATTTCTCAAAATAACATAACTTTAATGTTTTTTATATAATTCAACACCCAATATTTAATTACTTAACTCAATATATAAATCAAAAATACTCAATATATCAAAAATTGAATCATAGTGTTATAATCAAATAGTTCTTTTAAAAAGAATCAACCCAGTAATTCATGAAACTAGTGACTGTAACTACAAGTTAAAGCCTAATCTATTTTTAACCTTAATCTAATCTAATATGCCTGATCATTAAATTATCATTGTCTATCCTTAATTACTACCTTAATTTATTGTTTCTAATATTTATCCAATCACATACCACTTACCCCTAGTCCCTATAGATAATTATCAACGGTAACAATATGTTACCCTCAACTTAATGAGCCGTCAAAGCAGCAAGTCTCAAATACATCCTTCTTTTCCATACCAAACATATATAATATCAATGACCTCTATGCATATTCACAACATATTGAACTCAATTCAATTTCAACAATCGTTACTCTAGTTATTGGTCATTGACATTTGGTCTCAATTTTCTAATCAAATTCGTGTGGATTCCAAAGAAATAACAATTCACCTCTTTCTTCTTAAACACATAACAATATAATAATCTACTTATATAAGCGATAATTTAATATTGAAAGCTGAGAAATTTTGTTCACCTGAAGCGTTAGTTGTAAATTGATTTTTGTAGTCGAGAATCCACTTTCTCTTTTTTCTTTTACAGATTCCTTACAACTCTAATTATATATAACTAATTATAAAGTGGTGAAATGAATCACAATTAATTTTAATGTTATTTTCTTTAATCACCAACTATATGAATTATTAAAATTACTCCCTTACTTCTATGATTATAGCTACAAATAGTTCAATATACCAATTTAGAATCTATTAAAATAATTTTCTTATACTCAAACGATCAAATGGATCGTTACAACTTTCCTCTCATTGAAATTTCACTTTCAAAACAATCCACCAACCTCTTAAAATTCATTCAAATCTTGCTTTCACTGAAAAATTATAATTTGTCTACAATTTTTTTCTAAAATATTTATATTAAATGTTGAATATTTTTGAATTTTTCATGTGTTTGATTTTTAATTTTAATCATAACTTCTTTATATATCTATATCTATATCTATATCTATATCTATAATTCTATATCTATCTATCTATCTATCTATCTATCTATCTCTATATATATATTAAACACGTGTATCCCATGCAAGTTGTCACATAAAGAAGACAATTGCAGTAGACTAACTGTTAACATAAAATCGGTAAAACATGTGTAAGAATACTTCTAATTATAATATATATTCACTTAATAGTATTTTATTAATTCATAATTGAGTATACAAATTACTATTGAAAATCATTCTACAAAAATTACATGTTATTATGTTCTTGCAAGGTAGCAGTGTTTGTTTATAGAAAAAATAAATAAATTTGGATCTTCTTTAGTTATTTGCATAGTTTTTAAATATATATGTATATATGTTTTCCAAATAAATTCTACTCAGTTTATATTTAAATAGTGTGAAAGATATTTTAGATTTTAGAAAGCCATATATTAATTATGAATTTAAATATCTATAATAATGACACTAAATATTAGTAACTGAGTTTTAAATTATTTTACATATTTAATATATTTGTTAATACAATCAATGAATTTTGATTAAAATTGTTGAATTTATCGTTTAATTAGTGCTATGATTAAATCAATATATCTTGTTTTTATGTAAGAAGAAATTAATGAGGTTTGCTAATTGTATATTTCCTCTAATGAAAAATTAATTTCAAAACAATTCACCAACCTCTTAAACTCAAAATTCATTCGAATCTTGCTTTCACTGAAACATGTAAGTCTTTTTCTAATAATCTTATTGATTCATGTGTTTAGTTTTTTATTTTAAGTATAATCTTGTATATATATACTAGTTTCTGAACACATGTGTTGCACGTGTATTTAATGCAAGTAGTACATATTATATAAATCCTATTAAAAGTATAGTATAATGAATAAAAGAATTAAGTGGAAAAAAAATACAAGTTGAAATAGTTGAATAGTCCACTTATTCAAATGACTTCTTTTGTTGAATAATAGATTAATTTAATTTATCTGAACCTACAAAATTGAAAAACTAAATATAGCTAAGTAGGTAAAATTTATAATGAATTATATTTTGAGAAAACATGTTAAGTATATATGATATGCTTGTAAAATTTATAATGAATTATATTTTGAGAAAACATGTTAAGTATATATGATATTCTTTTATAAACAATGTTTTTGTTGTGTGTTTCACTTTGTTGTTTTGATTCAAAATTTCAACCGTTAGACTATTTTCATGTATTCATTGTATTTATCCACTTATAATTTTGTGATTAGGAAAACCTTAATAAATATAAATCACTAACGTACCAAATATGTATACTTTATTTTATTTATTTATCCATCTTGCTTTATCAAAACTTCAGCAACTTTAAGATATAAAAAATTGAAGTTTCAGAACATTTTAAGCTAAGAAACTACTCAAGATAATGAATGGGCATGACATATAAGAGGACCAAAAAGTCAATCTCTATTACTTCTATGTAAAAACACCAATTTAATTTGGACGATCATAAACATGAATATAAAACGTTGATAATGTATAAATATAAGCTCACAAAAATTTATATTAAGTATGGATATACATTTTTATGAGTGTTCACAAAAAAAAAAGGCTGGAAAATGAATTTACTCATTAAATTTGTAACTTTCATCTACTTTTTCTTATTATTGAGAAAGTTGTATATATTCTTAATTCATAAATTCATAAATTCACTAGAGAACTTGACAACGCTTCGCGCGATTATTAAATAATATATACAGTTTGATCAATCTTATATTTACTTTATTGTCTAACTGTAACATAATTACTTATTTTAATTATATTACGAAAACTCCTTCATTAATTGCTATATCTTTTTTTATATTCTCCAATTAAAATAGTCTCAAAAGTGTGACAAAATAAATAGTTTTACAAATTAATAAATGTATTATAAACTAACTAGCTTAGCAAACCAATATTGATAAACTAAATTAAAAATAAGAACAAGCAAAGAGAGAGGGTAATCTATTACAATCTCTCTCTTATTTCATTGTACGAAGTAATGCACAAATTATTACTCGGCCATTAAGAAGTTATCCACTTGGTCAAGTGATGACATGTCTCAAATATGTGACCTTACATGTCATAATTTAAAATTGAAAGTGATGACATTTTTCAAATTGATCTTTCCACATGGCATTCACCTTAGTTTTACAACACTCTCCCTTAAATGTTCATGTAAAAAAAAAATGTTGAAGGAACAAGAATATACATAAACATTCATAATATGCATTGTTTGCTGCCTCATTAGAAATCTTTCTAGGAAAACTCAATGGGACAAAATCTAGACTAGAAAAAGAGTGCAGTGCGTATGTTACTCCTCCCGATAAAGACCACGATTCAGATGATTAAGTTTTCACATTTCAATCTTGTGTACCATCTTCTCAAGAGTTGAGGCTAGTAAAGATTTAATGAATAAATCTGTCAAATTATCACTTGAACGAATTTGTTGTTTATCAATATCATTGTTCTTCTGAAGATGATATGGTTAAGAATAATTTCGGTGAAATGTTCTATTTCCTTTTATGAAGCATCATCTTAGTTGAGTTACGCATGTAACATTGTCTTCAAAAAGCAGTGTGGGTACCTTGACATCGCACTTCAAACCAAATCTTTTTTTGATGAAATGTATCTAATCTCAAACATACACATTCTCTACTTGCTTCATGAATAGCTATTATCTTAACATGATTTGAAGAAGTAGCGGCAATGGACTGCTTCGTAGATCGCTACAATATAGAGTACCTCTGTATGTAAGCAAATAGTTTGTTTGTCATCATACTTTATATGAATCAGATAAATAACCTGCATCTGCGTGACTAACAAGATCTGCAATATCTGTTGTTAGTATAAAAAAGACTCATATCACTACTCCCCTTTAAAATATCGCAATATATGTTTAATTTCATTTCAATGTCTTCGTGTAGGAAAAAAATTATATCTTGCAAATAAATTAACAGAAAATGCTATGTTAAGTCTTGTAGCATTAGCAAGATACATAAGTGCACCAATTGCACTAAGATAAAGTACGTCAGGACCAAGGGGTTTCTCATTCTCCTCTTGAGGTCAAAACAGATCCTTACTCACCTCAAGTGATCGAACAACCATTGAAATATTCAATGAATGTACATTGTCCATGTAAAACCGTTTTAATTTTTTTTCAATATATGCAGATTGATGGATGAAGATTTTGTTTACTAAGTGATCAATTTGTAGACAAGACAAAGTTTCGTCTTTCTAAGGTCGTTCATCTCAAATTATTTTTTAGATATTCAATTTCCTTTTGAACCTCTTTAGGCTTCCATTGAGCTTTATGTAATCAACATAAACATCAAGAATAACAAACTCTGATATTGTTTTCTTAATCAAGATACAAGGACAAATTACATCGTTTATATAATCTTCTTTTATCAAGTATTTGAGGCGATTATAACACATGCGCCCTAATTGTTTAAAGTCGTATAATGATTTTTGTAATTTCATTAAGCACATTTTTCGAGATTTTAAACGATATGCTTCAGGAATTTTAGATGTATTTTAGAATTTAATGTACAACTAAACTCAGGAGATATCAAAAAGTTATTGCATTCGTAATCGGTGAATATGTTTCTTCATAGTTGACACCGGCTCTTTGATAGAATCCTTGTGCAACAAGACGTCTCTTGTATCTAACAATTTCATCTCTCTCATTTCTTTTCGTATAAAGATTCATTTATAGCCAACTGATTTAACATTATTAGGACTTTGGACTACTGATCCAAAAACCTCATGTTTAGCAAAGTAAATTTAATTTTGATTGAATTGCCTCTTGCCATTTTGGTCAATCACATCTCCGTCTACATTCTTCGATAGACAGAGCTTCAAAATCCTTACTGTCTTGCATAATATTAAGTGCAACGTTTTAAGCAAAAGTATTATTTGCCATAATGTTTGATCGATTCAACTTTACCCCACTATCCGAAGAACTTATTTATAGTTCATTCACTTGAGTCTCAGTGTCATTGATTTCTTCAGAAATCATGATTATTCATTTTTTTTACCAATGTTAAAGCATTATACTTTTTTTGCTAAACCATTTCAAAATTCATATTATATGCTTGTAATCTTTGTTTTGATAAAATTTTTGACATAAATTGTTCCTTGAGAGGTAGGAAAGAGATTCAAATTATTAATAATGTCTTAAGTAATCACTTAGGCAAAATATATACACGGTTCAACTTCACAAGCCAACAAAGTACTCTCCTTATTTCTAGTTGGATTCAACATGTTGCATCAAAGGTACTAGAATATCTTTACCTACATCTAATTGAACACTCATGAGAAGTTTTACCACCTATATTGTGATTTTATACACATTGAAACTCTTCGCAATCTAAAATTGAATAGATGTAACTTGTACCTATCGTCAGGTTTATGATTCTTGAAATCTTTTAGTATAACTAATGTTCAATTCGTATCTTATTATTAGATAATGGTTTAAAGATGTGTAGTTCTCAAGTCTTCGACTATGGAGAGTTGTTCTCTATTGTTGAACTCACAATACAAGGTTCGAACATGTTTAAAGCTCTTTTGATTAGTAGCTATATTGACGTAATTTTGATCACTATTCATAATTCAAGTATTAACATATGAAATTAACAAAATCAAGGTTGTTGATCCAATAAGATTAAAAGATGTGATCATTTTCACTAATATGTTGTAGCCCTTAGTAGTACAAGAAATCAATATCACATCTTATAATGTAAATCAATCAAAAAAATTGATTTTATTTATGTCACCATCATAATGAAATGTGTTAATACTTTGGATTATTAAATACAACTAAAATTATGTCAACACAATCTTTAATCAAAAGAGTTCTAAACTTGGTTCAACCTTTAATTATGAGTTGACCAAAATAAGAACAACCATCCAAAGTCAAAGACTCAAAACAACACAACTCCTTAACACCAATTTAATAAATAAATTACCACTTAAACCTTAGTTAGACTGAAAGATTTCAAGAATTGTTACCAATTGATTCAACCAGATATAGCTCGACCTCTTCTAGGACCTGTGATATAACATGTTAAATTCAACCCTTGAAAAACGAAATGTACTCTGTTGGCTTGTGAAATCGAAAACCTATAGTTGTTTTGACTAAATAATTACCAGAGATATTATCAATAATTAGGATCTCTTTACTACTTCATAAGGAAAATATTCATTTCAACATTTCTATCAAAACAAAAATAAAATAAAAAGAAACATTTAAGACACGATGTAAGGAAAATGTTTAGGCAAGATATGAGAATACAATGTGAGAGACCTATGTATTTATAGGGCGTGAACTGAAGAGATGTTTGGGAGATTCTTAATGCACTCAACAAATTACCTTAATGTGCTGCTTATCTTTGGAAAAAAAATTCAAAGAAATCAGAATATAATCAAATTTAATTTTGAAAAACAATCTATAGTTATAGCTAATATAAAAGGGGAACTTTCATATAAGGCCACTAAAAAATAGTTAATTATTCTTCGGAGTTATAATTTGATAATTACAATTAGTAGTTACATGTTACAGGGAGGAGAGAAGCGAGCGAGACTGGGAGAGAGGAGAGAGGCGAGAGAGAGGGGGCAAAAAGTGGGAGAGAGGTGAATTGTATATGTATATTAGTTAGATAATTGTATATTATACATATGCACTTGGATATATGGCAAGCGAGATTGGGAGAGAGAGGAGAGAGAAGAGAGGCGAGCGAGATTGGAAGAGGGGGGGAGAAAGGCGAGCAATAGAGGGCAGAGAGTGGGAGAGAGGTGAATTGTATATGTATATTGGTTAGATAATTATATATTATGCGTATGCATTTGTATAAAAAGCAAGCGAGATTGGGAGAAAGAGGAGAGAGGCCAGCGAGATTGGGAGAGGAAGGAGAGAGGCGAGCGAGAGAGGGCAGAGAGTGGAAGAGATGTGGATTGTATATGTATATTTGTTTAGATAATTGTATATTATACATATGTATTTTTATATTTTGGCGAATTATACATATACAAATGTGGCTAATTATACAGACTCGAAGTCAGCCACATAATTAATTTATAATGTTAGTCGTGAGTGGTAATTATAAAAAACTATAACTATGATGAGTAATTAAGTAGAATAAGTTTGCTTAAACGCGCAATTTTCCTTTAAACTTTTTTAGAAAATACAAACAAAGAGAAATCATAAAGTGAACTAAAAAAACATTGTTCTTACAATCTTAAGCTAATTATTAAAAAGAAAAAAAAACGAAATCAATATATAATCTTCCGAATTCTTGTCGACATCCATAATTCCCACAAGCTGATCATTATCAATAGCCTTCATTTTATTCTTCATGCCTTCCATTATTAATTTTGATGATCACTCAACTATCAATTGTTTTCACAGAAAGTCACTTAACTTTCATTTTCAACTCAAAAGTCACTCAACTATGATTTCTTTGCACAGAAACTCACTCAACCTATTTAATTATTTTTTTTCATTAAAATCTAGTGACATGGTTGATAATTGAAGAGAGACATGTAAGGTACAGTTTTTTGTTCCTTTCCGAATTGCTTCTAAACACTATCACGCTATCTATTTTATATTTATCCATTTATAACTCTCTTGTTGAAATTGAAATTGTGTTTATAAAAATAAACTAACAACATTATTAAAATTAATGAGATTAAACAAGTCAAATTGGACGGGTCAAGCCCATTTGAGGTCAAAGTAAACTTGGTCAGGACCAAAAACCAATTTCTGTTTCAATTCATTTTAATTACTTCAATTTCAATCCAATCGGTCCATTTGATACCCCTACAAGGCAACATTATACACATTTCTCTTGTATCGTATGGGTGGAGGCAAATGAAATTGTAGATGGACCTTAAGGTGAGGAGTCGTTCACTAAGGATCATTATCTAAATTAGGCAAATGTGTGAAGTTTTTTACTATTACAACTTGCGTTTCCTTCTCTATATATAGCCGTTTGGGTTGTTGAGGCAAGGTGACTTTGAGGTCTTTGGCTATCCCACAAAACTAAATTAGCCATTAGGTTTAATATTTCTCCCTTGATCCCGCGGAGCTTGTAATTGGACATGCGTCTTATCCCTCTAGACTCCGGTAAAAGGGAGTTGGTGTGACTCGTGAGCTAAGGTGAAGACTAGGATTGTAGGGACATGTCCCATGCTTCGCGTAGCCTTGACCTTGAAGCCTTGATTTCATCCGATGTTTTTGATCCATATGTTGGGCCATTAGCCGGGGAATATCATCTCATAAGGTTCATTGATAGAAGAAACTGAGCATGTCTTTGGATTAGGTCTAAAGATTGTATGTTCTATCAAGCACCATGCATGGATATGTTTCTTAATACTATAGTAGGTTTGTAAGTTACTTCTAAGTTTTTCCATTTTAATCCACCCCAATGCCAAGGTCAAAATTTTTTAATGCTTTGTTATTTTAAAAACTTTTTAAAATTTATTTTATAGGTATAAACTTATTTGGTGTTTAGTTTTTTCTCTTGTTGTTTTAGTTCAACCAACATTGACACCCCTAGGAAAATGTTGTTATCTAAGGTTTTCTTTGTATCATTATATTTTTGACATTTGATTCAAGTAATACAAACATGTAGATATATCAAAAAATTCTCTTCCACAAGGCAAAATAAAATAAAATAATATATATATACTTATGTATGTAGTGCGTTAATTAGATAAATAAAATGATAGGCGTGAAAAGAAAAGCGGGAATTGAATGGAATGGAATTTTTTATGGAGTTTTGAATGGAAAGAAAAAACATGGATCACCCATTGTTTAGGAAGTTTTAACTGTCTGGACTCCAAATAACAATTCCTAAAATTTCTCTAATCCAGACTTCTTTTTTTTCCATTTCTTACACTAATAATGGTTGTCAAATTTACACACTCAAGTAACTCTGACCAATTTGTCAAGTTCCACTAAATAAGAGGGAATAAACAGAGAAATAAACAAAAAAAAAAAAAAGAACAAATAAATAAGCTAAACACCAAATAAAACATCATCTTGGTGTAACATCTCTGCCTTGGTTTGGGATCCAGGGCAGAGATCTTTTTAATCTCTGACTCTATTCCGGACTCGAATCCAAAATGGCGTTTCAAGATTTTGATCAAATTTCAGAGCGGAGGAAGCTCGAGAGACAGCAAAAGATGAAGAAGAGGATAATGATTGGTGTTGTATTGCTACTCCTCATTCTCATTGCTGTTGCTGCTTCTGTTGTCTATTTTGTTGTGTTTAAAAACAAGAGCGGTGATTCCTCCTCCGCTAGTAAATCTAATAAGAACGCGTCAACGCCTCCTCCAAAAGAAACTGAAACACCGACTCCTAAGGCTGATGCATCACCTCCTCCACCTGAGGCTGCTGATACAGCACCACCTTCTAATGAAGGTGGTGCTGCTGCCCCTCCACCAAATGTGGACGGAGCTGCAGCACCGGCTGGGGATGCAGCACCTCCTGCACCACCACCTGATGGTGCTGCAGCAGCACCGACTGGGGATGCAGCACCTCCTGCACCATCACCCGAGGGTGGCAACGCAGCAGCAGCCCCAGCCCCTTCACCACAAGGTGAAGGAGCTATGGGAGCAATATGCGCGGCAACAGATTTCAGTCAAAGTTGTGGGGACATTCTATCAAAAGTTGTACAAGCAAATGCCTCTGGTGCTCAACCTACAGATCTTCTCAAGGCAACCGTATCTGCAGCTATCGATGAGATTGCTGCCGGTATTGTAGAACTAGACAAAATTAACAAGGATATCCCAGAGAAGGCCGTTGCTCATGACGATTGTATAGCCCTCCTTGGTGATGCCAAAAAAGACTTGAACGCTTCGATTTACTTGCTTGAAGGTGGCGTTAATGATGTCGCCACAACAACCGCTGAACTTAATAACAAGTTAAGTGCAGCTTTGACATTCCAAAGCATGTGTGTGGATGGATACCCTGAAGCAGACCAGTCCACGGTGCAAAGCGCCTTGAAGAAAACAGAGGAACACACCACCAATTCTCTCGCTGTTGCCTCCGGATTGTCGTCATCATCATCCTCTCAATCAAATAATAGTGCTAAAAGACGTCTTCTAACAACACGATTAGGTGTTCCCGCATGGATTAAACAAGGTGATCGAAGAATGTTGGATGAAGAAGAAGGCAAAGACATGAAGTCTTTTATAAACATGACTGTTGCAAAAGATGGTAGTGGTAATTTTAGTTCCATAAATGAAGCTCTAAAGGCAGTTCCACAAAGCTTTGAAGGAAGGTACAAATATTTACTCCATTTTTTTTTTACAAATTCAATTAATTAATAGTTGGATCTTCCTATTTTCTTATATATAATGATAACAATGCAGGTTCTTTATTTATATTAAAGAAGGAGTTTATGAAGAAAATGTAGTTGTGTCACAAGTCAATCTTACATTTGTTGGAGAGGGATCCCAAAAGAGTATTATCTCCGGCAGCAAAAACATTGTGGACGACCTCACAACATACCAAACCGCAACAGTTGGTAAGTAATAATGAATAATAGATGCAGGATACAAGGTGGAATAAGTAAACTTTGCATAACTAACGTATTACTAATATCTGCATAACTTTAATCAGCTACCATACGACCCTTCAACCATGACCAATGAAATAATCTCTTTGGATCTTTGTTGATGTGGACAATATCATTTGGTGTTATTATACAACGTTTAATTGACGATATAAGAAAATAACCAATGTTACATTATATTGTAAAGTTAATTATATTCTTCTTCTTTCCCCTATGTCTTGTGCAGCTATTTCAGGAGATGGATTTTTTGCATATAAGATGGGATTCCGTAACACAGCGGGTCCTGAAAAATTACAAGCAGTAGCTCTACGAGTCCAAGCTGATCATGCAATATTTATGAATTGTCGTATGGAGGGTCACCAAAGTGTGATCTATGCTCAGGCTTATCGACAATTTTATCGTGGATGTTACATCACAGGCACAGTTGACATCATATCAGGTAACGCGGCTGCTGTGTTCCAAAACTGTCAAATTTACCTAAGGAAACCAATGAATGACCAAAAGAACGTCATTACCGCACAAGGAAGGTTGAGCAAGCGCCAAACTACAGGGACTGTCTTGCAAAGCTGTAGCATTTTCGCAGACGATACACTTGAACCTGAAAAATCAAAGTTCAAGAGTTACTTGGGTCGACCAATGAAGGAATACTCTAGGACGATTGTAATGGAAACGGACATTACTGACGTAATTGATCCAGAAGGATGGGAGGCTACAAACGGGGACTATGCATTAAGCACTCTGTATTTCGGGGAATATAGCAACAGAGGAGCTGGATCTGAAACGGGCTCCAGAGTTAAATGGGCTGGATATCAAGGCACAATAAGTAAGGATATCGCGTTGAATTACACAGTTGAATCCTTCTTACAAGGCCAAACTTGGTTGAAGGATCTCGATGTTCAAGTTCGTTTTAGCCTTTCCAGCTAATCATCTTCTTCGTCATCGTCATCATCTACATCATGTCAAATTAATCTTTCTTCCTCTTAATTCCATGTCAAATTACGATTGTCTTCATCTTAGTTATCTCAATTTAGTCTGTTCTTAATCATGATCTTGTACAAGTAGTGAACATTCTACGAAAATTTTTTCTAAGACGTATTTACGTACGTATGTACGTATATTATAACAAAGAAGCTATATATACTGAATAATTGTAATGAATACTATTCATTATCTAATTTTTACTTGTGCGCGGTAGATTCATATAAGGACTATAAATGAAGGCATTAGAGGAAGGAAATTATTAAAAAAAAAAGTGCTTAGTGCATTTGAAGGAATAATATAAATAGATTGTGTAATTTGTCTCGAATTTTCACTGCTGAACATTTAGTAATACAACAAAAATAACAGGGAATTAACATTCTTGAAAAAATGTTCCAGTTCAAATGATCTCAAAGATCAAACTTCAATATAAACTAAGACTTGAATAGTTATACAAGAAAATTTCCAGATTTCAGACCAACTTGATTGGTAATTAATTGTAAGTATTTTAGAAGGCAAAACTTGATTAAAGCACACCACATTAGGTCATAAGACCACGAAGATATTCGAAAGATAGATAAAAAATAAACTATTGGAATAAAAATGTGGATACACTATACATGCTTAGCTATATCAGTTGATCTTGGAAGCCTAGACCCATAAATGACAACTTTAAACAGTATCAGACTTGAATGCAACACATGAATCACATCGCAAACAAAACACCACAGAGTCAACAAACATCAGGTAGCATATTCAAGAACAAAACTTAAAAGAGTAGCCAAGAAATACCAACACCAGCTGCAAACCCACAAGCTTCGACTAGACCCAATCACAGAATCAAGCAGCAAATCCGGGAAAGGGAGCAACAAAGCAATAACGATTAAGAAAATGACTTACAACTAAAGGAAACAATTAAGAAACAACATCCATCGCATATAGACATCATAAACCCAACAGCAAGCTAAAGCAAACAACCACAGATATGAGGATTTTATAACATACAACACATCGACATAGAAGAAGATACGAAGAGAAACGACACCTGACAACTTCTCAATAACCCAACATCCAGACAATTGCTCAATAATCGTTTCATTTCAATTTGATTTCTACAAGTTTTGATTATCAAGATCCTCACATGATCAGCAGGAGCAAATAGTTTATAAAAAAATAAGTCTATTTAACATTGAAAATTAAAAACATAACAACACTTCACATTATGTTAGTAAAATATCCTCTTAAAAACCCAACAAAAGAAGTGCAAAGCTACTCCAATAATTTTCATTCTTCAACCACGATGATGCAGCTGCATATTTTCTTCATCCAAACTATTCCCTCTGTTTCAAAAATGATGACCTAGTTTAACTTGAAACGGAGTTTAAAAAAAGATAATTTTTTAATCTTGTAGTTCTAAATTAAAGTTATGTCAAATGTATCAAAATTCCCCTTAATTTTGTGGTCTTAAACATGTCAGACGGAAAGTTAAAGTTAAAGTGTTGCCAAAAAAGGAAAGGGGTCATTCTTTTTTAAACAAACTAAAAGAAAAGTAGAGTCATTCTTTTTTAAACGAAGGGAGTAATATATACTCAAAAGGTCACCTAGATATACATTCTAAAAAAAAAGAAAATTATCAGCACGAGAATCACTAACTAGACTTGTAAAATTAACATTGTTAGATAATAAAGAACTGTAAAACGCTATTTCACTAAAGGAAAAGAAAATACCTAAATATCAAAAGAATTGCGCAAAAAGCTAACTCATTAAACTAATCGATACTCAAAGGAGCACCTGGAAAAGAATTATTAGCACATAAATGAGTAATTAGACATTGAATCACTTTTCAACTCAACTTTGTTGGTTAGCAACTAGCATAAAGTTATTTTCAAAGTAGAAAATTAATAGCAAAAAGGGAGAATTAAGAATTAAATTAGTAAATTACCTTTTTCAACTTCTTCAATTTTTTGAACTTCCTCCAAATAATCTTGAACCTTCCATTCTTTAGAAGGTGACCGTATTCATGGTTGAGTGCAAATAAGAGCTTCTACTGTCTTTGGTGATAAAGAACTTCGATATGAATCAAGAATACGATCACTTGTACTGAAAGTTGATTCAGAGTCAACAGTGGAAACGGAAATAGAAAGAACATCCCTTGCCATTTTTGAAATAGTTTGATATCTATTCGATGAAGCTTTCCACCAAGTCAAAAAATTAAAATTGTTTGTCTTTAGTACATTATCCATCAAATATTGATCAAGCTCAGATTTTTTCAATTTTTTCATCATCTTCTAAATGTTTCTCCCATTCATAATGCAATATATCATCAACTTCACCCATCATGTTAGTCTCACATCCAATGTTATCTGTAAAAGTTCCAGTCGAAGAATGATTACAGTGATTATACAAACATTTCAAGACACCTTCAACATTATCTGCCTTTAATTTTCCCAGTAAGGAGCCATATGCTTTGCCAAGAGTAAAATTGACATATCGCATCTTATACCTAGAATCCAACACAATAGCAATAAACAACAACATGTTCAAATTTTCAGGTTTCTCAACATTCTTCCAGTATTTATCAAACTTAACCTTCATCCTTCCAACCATATCAATCGAAATCAGATCTTCACTATAAGAGTACTTCAGTATGGAACTTCGAACATTAAAAAATTCATGGAAGAATAGATTAGAAGTAACATATAAGCTCCCTAAATTTTTTTAAAATATAATGATAGAAGATTTTAAGAAACTTTATAAAACCTTTCACAAGTTGTCAATCATTTGTAGTTGGATGTCCTTTCAATTGACTTCGAAGACAATACTTTCAATAGTTACGATCATCCACGTAAATTCTTGCGAAGTCCTTTTCAAAATTTACAACAGTTTCTAACATCGTAATGTAGAATTCCACCTAGTTTCAACATCAAGACTTAAGAGACCATGAGTGTCTAGGTTAGTCTTCTCAACATATGACTTGAAAGAGGCAAACCTAGAAGCAGAAGACTTTCACTGCATTCATTATGCAAGAAATTGGCTCAATTTGTTCGTCTAATCCTTCTTTTGTTATGACCGAAAATAAGCAGGTGTAAATGCGGAAGCTAGCAAAGCAAACCTCGAAAGACCACGAGTAAGAAGACAATGAGAAATATACCAAAAGACACACAGATTTAACGTGGTTCGGTCAATCGACCTACGTCCACAAAGGAGATGAGCAATCCAATATAAATATGAGAGTACAAAATACAGAGAGAAACAACCTCAACCAATTCACTCGGAATACATGGGAGGTTCACACAAATGATAACGTATCAAGCTTGTGACTCATAAATTCTCCCCCTAACCAAAACTCTCAACGCCCTTAAGACTACATTGTGAATGCTAATAAGTTAGAAGGAACATGTCTCTATTTATAGAGTCCTAAACCTTTTCCTACAAGAAAAGGATTAGTCAATTCAAAACCTTTTCCTAAAAGGAAAACCTATTTATGGTAAGAAATTTAGGGCAAATAAAACCCAACAAATCTCCCCCTTGGCCTGAATTTCTAACAAAATAAATTTGTCCACCTTCTTCACTTAATCTTCAACAGCTTGCTTCTCCTCTCCATAATCTCCTTTGCAAAATTTATGTCTCAACACAGAGAACCTCTCTGAAATAATTTCTCCAACAAAATCTTCAGTACTGTCAAAAAGGTTGCGGCTAGAACTACACCCGCCAAGATGAACACCTATTTCTAACCTGGTTCAATCATCGATTATCGAACCACTGAACCTGACTTCATCATTGAATCTGGATCTGATACCACTTGTTAGGACCGAAAATAAGCAGGTGTAAATGCGGAAGCTAGCAAAGCAAACCTCGAAAGACCACGAGTAAGAAGACAACGAGAAATATACCAAAAGACACACAGATTTAACGTGGTTCGGTTAATCGACCTACGTCCACAAAGGAGATGAGCAATCCACTATAAATATTAGAGTACAAAATACAGAGAGAAACAACCTCAACCAATTCACTCGAAATACATGGGAGGTTCACACAAGTGATAACGTATCAAGCTTTTGACTCATAAATTCTCCCCCTAACCAAAACTCTCAAAGCCCTTAAGACTACATTGTGAATGCTAATTAAGTTAGAAGGAACATGTCTCTATTTATAGAGTCCTAAACCTTTTCCTACAAGAAAAAGATTAGTCAATTCAAAACCTTTTCCTAAAAGGAAAACCTATTTATGGTAAGAAATTTAGGGCAAATAAAACCCAACATCTTTTACAATTATTTTCAAAATATGAGCATTAATACCAAACCAAATGAAGAATGATCATTTTTTTCAACGCCAAATCAATCAAACCAAACCATGAGTCGGTTTTTTTCTCAATTTGACTTGGTTTATCGGTTCGATTTGACTTTATGGTTTGATCTGTATACCCCTAGCTATCACTATC
This sequence comes from Solanum peruvianum, assembly GCA_027705065.1. Classification (NCBI taxonomy): domain Eukaryota; kingdom Viridiplantae; phylum Streptophyta; class Magnoliopsida; order Solanales; family Solanaceae; genus Solanum; species Solanum peruvianum. Next base: position 6,713,861 of record JAKWJD010001761.1, on the reverse strand, counting down.
TCAATAATTTTGTAATAGGAAAGTCTTATGTATGCCGTTTGAACAAATCACAACAATTTAAATTGCATTTTATGAGAATTGACGTAAAATAATATTGATATGTTGATAATCATCATATTGTATCATCATATCATAAAATTACTCACTTCATGAGTGAGAAGCGCCATGTTAAAAAGTTAAATTACGCAAATATCTTTTAAAAGTTGATTGACCATTTTGTCCTTTACCAAATTATTTAATTTCCTCATATCAAATGGAAAAGGGTCAAAATTGTCCTTAAGCTTAAGCAAAATAGACCACTTATACCCATCATTACATTTTGGGACCAAAATGCCCTCATCGTTATCCTAAGAGACCACAAATATTTCCAAGGGTTAAACAACAGCGATGTGGCAAGCCACATGACACTAATCCTACCGCCTAAACTTGCCAAATAAATTTTGATCCAATCAATAATCAAACCATATCCATTCTTAACTAGACCCGTCCGACTAAAATTAAGAGGGAAACATTATCTTTTTCACCTCATTTTCACTATTCAATGCAGCAGACCAACGATAAATTTTATTAAGAACCCGCTATTTGAACCACTGAACATTACGTGCACAAGTCATCAACTTGATTTTTTTCACTTGAATTAGGAGTTTGTTTCTAAATTGAGACCCTTTGATAATGTTCTTAACAAAATTAGCCACTAATCTTCGAAAGTAATAGTTAAAATGAGTATAAATTTAGTGGGTTGGGCCTAGAAAAAATGGGTTTGAGTTATTGATTGGGTCAAAATTTAATAGGTATTTTAGGTGGCGAAATTAGTGCCATGTGGCTTATCACATTAGTACAGTTAACTCTTGACGATATTTGTGATCTTTCAGATATAACAACCGACATTTTTGGTTCAAAATATAATAGGGTATAAGCAATATATTCCGAATAGTTTTAGGGATAATTTTAACCCTTTTGCGCTTATTAAATGATTGATTTGAACAATTTAATTAATAAAATAACCTTTTCATCTTCTTATACTTAGTATCAACCTTTTGTTCTGTTACCTTTACTTTATTTGCTCCTTTTTTTCGCAAATCGACCTCATTTGTTTTCATTATTAAGATAAAGAAGTCTGAATCTGAAAATGTATTTAAATTATTAAGATCTTGTCTCTAAATATAAACACTAAATTATTAAGATTGTTATATATATATATATATATATATATATATATGTATATATATATATAAATTATATTAATTTGTAAACACAATAAATATTACAATTCAAATAAAATAGTATAAGTTAAGTATTACTTTAGCAAAATATTAGAAGAACAACACCAGTCCTTGATAATCATTAAGATATATAATTATAATTTAATATATTGTAAGTTTGATAATATAAATTAAAATAATAAAAATAATTGTTTGAAAACAATGTGGTCATCTTTTTTTTTTAATTTCAAAAACAAATACTTATGAAGTTGTTTTTGCACTTTTGTCAAATAAAAACTTTACAATTAATTTTATTATATTCTTGATAAACAAGTCCCAAGAACAAAAATTTAAAGTTTAAGAAAAATAATTTGGATAAAAATGCACAAATACCCCCTCAACCTATGTCCAAAATCTCAAAGACACACTTATACTTTACTAAGGTTCTATTACCCCCCTCAACTTATTTTATATGTAATTTTCTACCCCTTTTTGGTCTACGTGGCACTATCTTGAAAAAAAAGTCAATCAGCATTGGGCCCATAAAATAGTGTCACGTAGGCCGAAAAGGGGTAAAAAATTGTTAATAAAATAAGTTCAGCTGGGTATAGGACCTTAATATAGTATAAGTGTGTCTGTGAGATTTCGAACATAGGTTGAGGGGGTACTTGCGCATTATCCCGGATAATTAATAAAGTTGGAGCATAAGAGAGGCTTGAATTTTATTTTTTTTTTGAAGAAAAAAAAATATGAAGCACAATTTATTTCGAAAATAAAAGTATCTCTAAAACGGTCTTAATGATATTAAGACTCTATCACAAATCTGATTCATTCTGACACTTTCAAATTCATTAAGAGATTTTTAAGTAAAAAGAAAATTAATAACGATCTAATGTCTGAATCATTCACATCCACACCTCCGTTAAGTGCAAACAAATGAGGCCAACTATATCGTGTGGCCTTTCATTTTATTGTTTTTGTAAATTTATCTTACTCTATATATAAATTGAGAATATCTCTTAAGTAATGAGTTGATTTACAAAAGTATAATGATATTTCTCCTCATTCATTAATAATTTAGCTTATATTAAAAATTCTTGAAGTGCCTAAATACATTACACAATTAAAGTAATAAAACGAAATGACGTTTGTTTCCAAAGAAGTTGTCACGCCTCGAGTATAAATCTTGGACGTGATTGATTAATGTCTCAAGTACACCTCATCCAATTCTAGAAGTAAACTATCGCTAATTAGTATAAAATCCAACGAAGAGTTAGTGTCAAACCCACATGGAGCGGTAATTGTCTATATTCACTTATGAAGTTCTAAAGTGGTCTCTTCGATTGTAGGAATAGAATTTATCGAAAAACATGCAAATAAATCTAAGAGTATGACAATGAATGTCAGATGGGGGAGTTTGAATTGTTAACTATCATTTACAACACAAGCAAAACAGGAAATATCAATATAGAGAGGGATTCTCGAGATGTGATCGATCATAGGCAAATTTGAGTGTATGGATAATCGAAATTACTAACAGCTAAATATCACCGGTTCGCTAGACTATAGATGAAATTGTTTTTTCCCCAACGACTATTACAAATCAGGTGATTATTTTCTAACAGCAACAATCTTAGCAAATAAGAACATCTCACACCTCAATTTATCCATTCTCTTAAGCTAGATGGGTAAAATCGAATTTAAAATTTACTCTTTCGAGCTAAACTCGTATCAACCCGATAATGCAACCATGAATCAGAAGCTTTGGTTCTAAAACTTCTCTCTTAAGCAAGTCTAGAACTCTATACTAGCATTGTATTTGCAACTACAATTCTTAGATTAAAACACAACTCACAATTAAACCCACTTTAATTAAGCCTTAAAATTAGTAAACAAAATTCTTATAAGCTAATTTAACCCATAATCACATTATCACACCCCAAGAATTGGGGTGTTAGCTAAACATCATAAAAAGGTAAAAAACAATTACCAACTCGATTGACCATCAGTTGTGTAAGAGTCTCCAAACCTTTAACATATTTTCCAAGATTTAAATTCAAAGACTCACTTTCAAATCCTCAAAATTAAGCTTATAAATTCTCAAAGCCTACAATAAGAACCCCAAAACTAATTGAAAACTCTAATTCTAAAACTTGGGGATCAAAACTCTCATGAAACTAGGGAACTTCCTTGAAAAATCCAATTTATAGTTGCCTGCATTTTGGCCTGAAAGTCCACTCGGAGTAATAATTGACGCCTCATCGAGTGGATCGGCGATCTGTCGATTGCCCTATTTCATCGCCATTTTGTATTGGCCTTCAACATCTCAGGTCTTGTAATTTTGGGCGATCCAATTTTTTTTCGAGGAACTGATCGGTGATCTGCCGATAGCCATATTTCTTTTGCCGACTTGGTTATTTCGCAGGGATGTCATGCTGAAACTTTGGTGAGCTAAAGAGCCACTCAGCGGTGCGCAAAATGGTCTTGGCGATTACCAGGATCGTTTTTTCTTCACTTTTTCAAATTATTAGTTAATTTTTATCCGGTTATGTCTTTGCCTTGCTCCTTAGCCTTCATAGCTTCAAATCAACGCTTTAACATCAATTTAGAGCATAAATTAGGCATTTGAAGACATTAATACTATCAAAATAAAGCCTAAATAAATTGAAATCTCAAACTCATCAACGCCTTCAACTTAAGCTTTTGTTTGTCCTCAAGTAAAACTCAAAATCAATCAGTTCAACAAAGATGTCTACAAACAGTGTTGCATAAGACTAAATATAAATGCACACAACAAGGTTCATACTACTTATGCAATGATCAATTGTGCACTCGAAGTTTCAAATTGTGTCTCACCATCATCAAGTGTACTCAAACTCAAAATGCTTGCTTCAAATGTAAGTTCAAGCTCAACAAAGGTATTCATATGCCCTCACAATAACGATGATTCCATATTCACACAATATCTCTCAACAATTTAAGCTTCCGAAATCACATACAACTCTCACACTCACAAAGATGAACACATGCATGACTCCACTTATAGGCTTGCCCTTATTTTTCAATCAACATTCGCTTCAGCTCACTCAATATCAAAAAGGTCTTTTTAAGGATTGTAATGAGACTGGGTGCAAAGGACAATTTAGGCTTAGTGGTTTCTACCTTCAACAAGTATGGCTTGAAAATCATTTTCTCCTTCTCTTTCTCATTCAAACATGATCACTTTTACTCCATTATTCGACTAGACATGAATCAACGAATACCCCATTTCTTTTGCTATTTTTACAACTTTATTTCACAACTTTTTCTCTTTTGCAGACTATTTTTTTCTTTCTTATTTTTCATTCCTTTTTCTCTTTTTTTTTTCTTCTTCTTTTTATATGAAGGGGTTCCATTATTTACAACACAATCCATCTCGGGAGGATATTTCACACTTCTTGATTCTCCTTCTTTTGCACCGCACTCCCAACTCAAGATTTTAGCCTAAGTTGATTATTTAAATAAACCATTCTTCATGAAATTACTGGTGAAGGGTTAAAAAAAGGTCACAATTGTTCAAGTTTCTTCCAAGAAAAGGTTAGGATCAAAATGGGGCAAGCAAGGTTCACACTTCTCACAAGGTTGGCCACAAAGAGATATGTTGTCAAATAGGCTCACTCTTCAAAAATATTTGCCTAAGATCATGTCTATTTCTTGCATCACTCAATCAACCGGACCAATGGGAAAAATTCTAGGCGCTATCATGCACAATGTTCAAGGTAGCCTCACCACACAAGGCATTGATACAATTATCAAACAAGACTCCACACTTTCTAGCTAGTGTGCAATGTTCATCATAAGAGACTCACTCGACAACTAGCTACTCATAACGAGATGCTAAAAGTTCACATATTGCCTATGTAATTTCGTTTGCGTCATCGTAGCCGCACATTCTTTTTGTTCAATTAAGAGCACCATCCAAGTCATAAATATTGACCAAAATTGACACTGAAATTTGCACAAGAATAGCCATAATCACACACAAAAGAGGTGGAAAATTCTAAAATTTGGTAAAGAACCATGTTCTATTAAAACAATAGGTCACAAGCTATGAACAACCGCAATACCACAACTAAGATGTATATCTATAAACCAATAACCTCACTATTCACAAAAACATCCCACAAAGAGATAGGTATGGAAATACCTCAGCCTGTCAACAAAATAATACAGTTGTCCTCAAATACAACTAAAAATAGAAATGGTTTAAAAAGAACGGAGAGGGAGGTAGAATTTAATCATCCTACCAGACTAGGCCTGAAATGAAGTCTACATATCAGTCATTCCATCTGTCTGGGCATCAATGCCTAGTGTCTTAGCAGCCTTTGCTAAGCTGGATCCTACCATCAAAGTATCCTGAAGCGATGCCTATTTTTTAGTCTTGAATGTAGCGACCTCCAAGAAAGTCAGGTCCTTATAGACAACATTCTCTTTCTCTCCATGTTGTTCCTCATTTGTCTCAAACTCGAAATCAGTATCAGTGTCATCATATCTAACCTTATCTCCAATTGTTGTAGCGGCAAACATATCTGAATAGTCTGGAATATCTTAGCTCAGGGAATCTGGTATGTCCACAGTGCCAAAGAGGATGGAGAGGTCAGTGGACTTCAGCTCGTCCACATCCTTACGAAGTCCAACAAGATCAACCTTTAAGGTCATCACAACATCAGTCTCTCCCTGTACTATCTGACATATCTCTACTCTTATCGTAAAGACATCAATTGAAGATATGAAAGGTATCAATACAATAATAATGGCTCTCTCGATCATCATAAGAATCACGACCTCTAGCTGAAAGGCACGCATATCGAAGGATTAGACCAGATGCCCTATCTTATATAGCATGGCCTCAATGATAGGGGCTAAGAAGCAGAAGTACGAATAACAGATCTAGGGGGAAGAGGTGCAGTAAAAGTGCCAGGAGTATCAGAAGGAGTTCAGCTGGAAGTAATTAAAGTCCTAGTGGTCGGAGTATGCCCGACTGCCTCTGGAGGTATCAAATCTATGTCAACCTCCGAGGATGTGTCCACCGGAGTTGCTCTCCTCTTGTCTGCCTCGTCCCTCGTGTATTGGGCCTCTATACGCCAAATGTTGGTAGAATAAGTGGGTGTAACCTTGACATCCCTCTTTTCATCTAGTGGAACTCGGGGCCGTTGACACAACTTGGTGATGAATACCAAAATTGAGAGATACGTCTAACTCAGCTTGAACCTCATGACCATCTCTTGCTCTATAATCAACCCCAGATTAATCCTCTACCTAGCAATGATAGACCCAAGGCAGGATGTCTTTGGGTGGATAAAAGTAGACTCATTTCGGGACAGTATGACCGTGCGCTGATAAAACCAAACCAATATCTAGCTGCCTTATTACAGTCTTTTTCTCTATTGGCACATCGGCCTTAATCCCTCTCACGTTGCTGTCAGAGAGAATGGGGCAACCAAACCTTTTAAATTTTCCAGAGTCTTTGTCGTTATCATGTTGTGGTAGTCATTTATAAAGTCTTAGGCATGGTAAAATACAACATTTATATCATCATGGGTGCATTAAACTCTCTTCCATTAGACCATCATAAAGTCCACCGACTTGAAGAAAACTAGCCTTCTTCTTCCAAGAGGCACCAGGCCACTGTAAGTTGAGTAAAACTCTCATACCCAAGTAGGAATGTATGGGACACATGGATTGGTTAAGACCTCAAATCTGTGGAACCTGAGAGTGTCCCACACCGCTGCATATTTGTCCACCATACCATTCGTGGACAAGCTCTTCTCCTCTAATATGGTCATAGATCCCTCGGACTTTAGTCTGTTGAGTGACCGCGGAGGAGGACCCTCTACTGGTGATGCCTGTACTACTGGAAGTACTGGAGGAGGAGAAAGCGGAGAAGAAGGCATTGGAATCCTAGACAAATCCTTCATTGATTTAGAGCGCAGCTCCGCTCTTCGAGCATGTAATAATAGATCATCTTCAGGCTCGGAGATACGATCTTGAGAACCCTGCTAGTCCCCCTTACTACCACTTGTGTCTTGCACTTGCCCTTACCCCCATGTGGAGGTAGTTTCTTGGCTTCAGCCTTGGAAACAGATGCTTCCTCATTTATAACTACTTCTCATGACCACTTTTGGGGCGGCATGTTTCTACCAGTCATATTGGTTCTATTAAGTTGTACCAACAACATAGAAAAACATTAGAAAAATTTGAGAAAAATTATTGAATATAATAAGTTGCATGAAGACTCGCCGAATCACTTTGGTGAGCCAAGTCGAGCTCGCTAAAAGTTCTAGCAAAAAGCATTCAAAAAATCAAAGCTGATTTGCCATGCAGAGGGCGTTTCGGCGATCTTCGATATCAATTGGCGGACTAGAAGTAGCCACCAAAAGTTACAGTGTATTTTAAGGAATTAGACGCGTAGAAGAGTGATCAAAAAACACTTTCGGCGAGTCACCGAGTGAACTCGGTGAGCTCAGGCATATCGCCAAAAGTTACAGAACAACAACTCATGAGCAATTAGAGAAATTAAAGGTGGTCTAAGGGGATTTAAGAAAACCGCTGAACCATTCGACGAGCTCGACTCAGCTCGTCAAATGGAACATGTGCTAGTTTCTTAACCCTTCTTCAAGATCCAACCCACAACCCACGAAATCAAAATTAAACACATACACTATGAAATTCAATCAAGACCCATACTACCCATGCATTCAATGTACTCAAACTTCCCATGATTTGGCCGAAATTGGCCATTTGACGTATTTTGCCCTTAAGAATGATGCAAATCGCTCCATCATTTGGCAAAATATGACATTAAGCACAATCAAGGGTTATTCAGACTTCATCCCGCTAGACCTAACAAAAGTTAAGTAAAATTCAACAATTTAAATTGGATTTGAATAAGCAAAGACACGAGAATCAATCATTTACAAATAACCAGACATAAATCCAATTAATTACGGGCAATCCAACAGTTAAGTAGTGATTAAACAATACTACCTAACAATTATCACAACAATTCACCAAATTCATTTGAGTTCAACCAAAATTAGAGAACGGGGTCCGTAAAACCAACGTTTATGCCAAAATAATTGAAATAATAGGTGGAAAAGTTTCAAAACCAATCTCGAGCAAGGATCCCAAAGAAACAAAAGAAAAAATACGGAAAATATGAGAAATATAGTATCAGGGTAAGAGTATGAAAGTTTAAAATGAGATAATATGAAGGATTTTGAATTTTTAGTTGTTTGGTCGCGCCAGTCGATGGAGTAAGTCGTGCCCGCCGACCCACTCGACGATGCATCGAGTGGTATTTTGGCTCGTTGACTTTTATAGAGCTCTCAGTAATATGGGGGTTGAAATGATGGACAAAGTCGGGCTCGCCAACCTATTCGGTGAGTCGCCGATTAGGCTTTTAGCTTGCCGAGATTTATAGATTTCCCATCAAGATAGGTGGTTCCAACGGCAGTCAAGTTGCCCATTTCCTAACACTTTTCACTTTTCAACCTACAAAATCAACACTCGTCATTCAAAAAAAATGTAAAACATCAAAAACTAGGGTAGCCTCCCAAGAAGTGTCTTATTTAACATCATGGCTTGGACGAAAATACCAATTCAAGCTTCATTTTTGGGGTTTGTCATTGTGTCACTAGGCAACCTTCCTTTTGGCCTTAGGTTTAGGTGAGTCAAGATTTGACCCAATGTGTCTCCAGATTCTTGATAGATACTGAAATGGAGGTGACAATTTGATTACGTGTAGAGACGTCTTCTTTTATTTCTTTCAAAACCTTGTGTGACCCTTCTACCTTATTTAGAACGCGTGAGAGCATGTCTTTCATTCAAACATTCTCCGAGTCAACTATTAGTTCTTTTGGATTTTCACACTTATAAGGTGGTATGTACCTATACTTATCTCTCTCTCTTTATTTCCAAGTGGCGTTACGATCACACCATTCTCTATCATGATCTCTCCATCCATCATCTCTATTCCAACCCGGAATTCCATCCGGCCTTTGATAGTTTTTGACAAAAACCTCCTTCTTGATTTGCAAAGAAGTTCACTTCACCTTGTTTAATGCTTCAAACTGTGCCTCATTGGGATTTGTTCCACCAACAGCCACATATTTACACTTTTAAACCCCTACCCATTACATTTTTTGATAATAAGTCCATGTGGGTCATCATTTTTTACATGTGACAGTCTCTTGCTTGATCATTCTTGATCTGCTCTTTTGTCAATGTAAATGTAAGAGGTGCCACTTGTCCTCACGAGTGTACCATTCTCTATTGATTTTGGTATTGCGATTTTGGAGTTGAGATGAGACATCCTAACGCTGTTGCATTATACCGTTGAGAACAAGTTGATTAAGAATTCATTTGTTCACCGAGTCAAGACTCATTTAAAAGTATTGCAACAATACATCATGAGTCAGCCCATGAGTTGGGCATTGAAGTAACAATTTCTAAACCCTAGCCACGTCTCGTAGATCGGTTCATCTTCCAAGCGTTTGTAACCTTGAACAATATTATTTATGGTCATCATCATTGATGGGGGAAGTACCTCACATAGAAAGTAGCAGTCAACTCAGCCCAAGTGTACTGAAGTTTCTCAGAAGATCAGCCAACCACTTTGTGGCTTCTGCCATCAAAGAGAATGGAAATAATTAAAGACAGATCGATTCTTAAGACATGTTCTTGAATGAAAACTATCCACAAACATCGATGAAATTCCAGATATGCTCATGGGGATTCTCATGAGTAGAGGTATAGATCCGATGCCACCCAATTGGATAGGATCGTTAACATTGTTCAAATTTCATGTATCGTCTTGGTGGACAACTTGGCTACCATTGCTCCCCTTTACACTCATTTATTTGTCATTCCACACAGCTATTAGAAACAACGTAAGTCGATTCAACTATAACACAAAAAGAACACAATTCAAACTTTAATAATATATTTTCAAAAAACACCATTACCTAGAAGCGGCATCATTTTGATTACCATCTCAAGTAGACCTCATCCAATTCTAGGTCTAAATGATAGTTAATTAGTATAAAACCAAACGAAGAGTTAGGGTTGAACCCACAGATAGCAGTATGTTCTAAATTCAGTTGTACAGTTATAAAGTGGTCTATTCGGTTATAGGAATAAAATTTATTGAAAACATGCAAATAAATCTAAGGGTGTGACAACGAATGTCAGATGAGGGAGTTTGGATTGTCAACTATCAGCTACAACACAAGCAAAACAGAGGAAATATTAATATAGAGAGGGAATCCGAGATTTAATCAATTATAGGCAAAATTCATTGTATAGATAATTGAATTACTAATAAATAGCAAAATATCAGCTAGTAGGCTAGACGATAGATGCAATAGTTTTCTCTCGAACAACTATTACAAATCAGGTGATTACTGTTAAACATCAACAAGCTTAGCAAATAAGAAAATCCCACAACTTAGTTCATCCCCTCTCTCGAGCTATATGGATAGAATTAAATTTAGAATTAACTCTTTCGATCTAAACTCATATAAACCCGATAACTATAATCATTAATCGGAAGCTTTGGTTCCAAGACTTCTCTCTCAAGCATGCCCAGAACTGTAAACTAGAATTGCATTTGCAACTACAATTCATATATTAAAACACAACTAACAATTAAACTCAATTTAATTAAGCATTAACATCAGTAAATAACGATACCTATAAGCTAAATTCATCCCATAATCACATGATTAGATCCCCAAGAATTGTGGTTTTAGCTAAACATCATAAAAATGGAAAAACAATTACCAACTCGATCGGCCATTTGTTGGGTAATACTTTTCTAGCTTTTACAATGTTTTCCAAGGGTTAAATATAAAGATCCACTTTCAAATCCTCAAAATTAAGTTAAAAATTCTCTAAATCTACAATAAAAACTCCAAAACTAAGAGAAAACTCTAATTCTAAAACTTGGGGTTTATAACTCTCTAGGAACCAGAGAACTTCCTTTTGTAATCCAATTTATAGTTGCCTGCGTTTTGGTATGAAAGTTCACTCGAGGGAATAATTCACGCCTCACCGAGTTGATGAGTGATCCGCCGATTGCCCTCTTTTATCGCCATTTTTGCATTTGCCTTCAGCATCTCAGGTCATGTAACTTTGAGAGATCTAGTTTGTTGTGGCGGAAATGATCGGTGATCCGCCGACTACCCATTTCTGTGCCCAACTTGGTTCCTCTCTAGGGTTGGCACGCTGGAACTTTGGGCAAGTTTAAGAGCCACTCGGCAATGGTCTGATTTTTCTTGGCGATCACTAGGATCGTTTTTCATCACTTATTCAACTTTTTAGTTTCTTTTTGTCCGATCATGTCTTTGACTTGCTACTTAGCCTTAAAAGTTGCAAATCAACGCTTTAACATTAGTTTAGAGCATAAATTAGGCATTTGAGGACATTTATAGTAACAAAATAAAGCCCAAATGAGTTGAAATCTTGGACTCATTAGTGGTTGGCACTCGAAAATCATTAATGGTCCCAAGTGAGAGGAAGACTAACTCAAACATTTAAACCCTTGAAACATAAGTAAATCATTTAAATTGTAAGAATTGCTTTTTCTTCACTTATTCATCTTTTTAGTTTCTTTTTGTCCGGTCATGTCCTTGTCTTACTTCTTAGCCTTCATAGTTGAAAATCAACGCTTTAACATCAGTTTAGAGAATAAATTAGGAATTTGAGGACACTTATAATATCAAAATAAAGCCCAAATGAGTCAAAATCTTGGACTCATTAGTGGTCGGCACTCAAAAATCATTAATGGTCCCAAGAAAACTCTTAGTGGAACACTAACTCAAGCATTTAAATCCTTGAAACATAAGTAAATCATTAAAATTGTAAAAATGCACAACTCATAATGTATGAAAAATAATCAATGCAATAATAATAGTTTGCAAAACATCTCACTAGAAAAGAAAGTAATGTGAGACTCCTCCACCCTATCTATCTATGAAACCTATATAGGATGTCGGGATAAGACCCACAACACGCCCTAAAATTACTAAACTAGAACGAAAAGTGGAGTCCTCCGAAATGCAAGGAGACCATCAAAAGTTAATTAGGATGCAAAGAGATCTCAATGAAGCGCATCTTGATGATCCTGAACACATGTATCTGCATAATAAAAAGATGCAGGTCGAATGACATCAGTACATTAAATGTTTGAGTATGAAATAAAGCTGAATGAATAAATAACTAAATAGATAAGGCTGGAAGAAACTCAACTCAACACAAAGCAACAATAAGAAGTGAAATATATAAAGCTTTATAAATAAAATATGTTAACTCAAGGATGTATATAAAAATACAATAACTTACTCTTCACTCTTATTTGGGAGATTTTCTGACCGAAAACCATCACTATGAGTTATATGATCATACGACATCTCGCCCATACCGCCAGAACTATCATATACCTTGTTCGGTTATATAATACCTCAACTAAGTGGATCCACTAAAACTTTTTGTACGAAAGCAATAAGGATTAACTAAAAGTTATGATCTTTTATACATGTTGGTTACATGGTTTATGAGGAATGTAAGTTGTTGAACTCAATCTCATATTGGTGCTCAATACTACTCCAAATAAATATATACTCATTTTTCAAACTGTATAAACATACCTTTTCCCAATTTGAGTAACTTCTCAAAATATCCTTTTAAGAGAGGTAATTTCTCTGAAATAACTCTTAACTCATTACTCGTTTAGAAATTAAAGTTTCTCTTTTCTCCATGTAAAAATAATAAATTTGGAAATCAATGTTTCCATTAAATAGTGTGGAACCATAAATTTCAAGAAGGGTGTCCAATTGTTAAAACTGAACCCGTTCTTCTTAGAAAGTGAAAAAAAATTGAGAACGGTGTCCAATTGTTGAAAGTGAACATGCTCTTCTGGGTCGTTACTCTTTCAAGGTTCCTGAAACCACTAGGCTACATCATATTGTTGTGTCAAGGGTGTCTAAAATATATTATTTCACCACTTTGTTTATCATTTTACATGTATAAATGGTATAATTTTCCAACGAAGGGTGTCCTATTGGACACCTTGATCAAATTCTTCTATGTGTTAATTGAATGTAAAAGGGTGTTTAACGCTGAATAAACCCTTAATTAGGCATAAAAAGTTCGGGTTTTAGTCTTAGAAAGAATGGGAGAAGTCCAAAATGCCCTTCATTTAAACTGTTGAAGAGGTATGTGGTTCCGACCTACGGTCTGTGGGAAATCCTACGACCTGTATTGGTCTGTCGTAGAATCACTTAATATGACCTTAAAATCTAAACAATCCATACGATCACTTTTTAGGGTCCGTAGAAACTTCTACAGTCTGTAGGACCCTCCCATAGAGATTAACTCAAACGCTAAAATTTCACTAAGTATGGATCACTTCTACGAGACCCATTTACGACATGTCATTCACCTTACGGTCCTTCTTGTCAATTGTCAATCCATAGAATAGTTACTGGAAACCAAAAATCCTTACCCTTTTTCCATGAGACTAATTTACGGCCTATGGACCAGTCTATGGTCCGTAGACCCTTACGTAGATCCCAATCTAAAATTTGATCAAGTCCAAACCAATCCTACAGACACTTCCCACGACCCGTAGAAGCTTCTATAGTTTGTAAGTATGTCCCATAGAACCAGAACTCAACAACATTTTTCTGTAAAATTTTCCTTTCCAAGTTCCAGACTATTACAGAAGTTCATATTTCAAAATGTCAAGAATTATTGATATTCAAAGAGCAATATTGATAAAGCATATTTTTTTCATGTAACTGATTAGAAATAATGGGTTGTTCGATAGAGTCTATTAATAAAAATAATGCATGCATTAACCCTTTGTATTATTAATATATTGTTATGTACACTTTTTAATTCTATGGATAACTAGTACACCCCACCACTAGATAAGTCTAACCCATAGCCTAGAGTCATAAGCAATGGGCTATCAAGCGAAAGTCAACAACAAGAAGCAAGAACCTTACAACAAAGGTAAGAAAGAGTAATCAACAAAATGCAATACAAGAAACCATCCCCAAGATCTGGCATTTAGTCAGTGCTCGAGCATCATATCTAATCAAAATAAGAGTACAAGGCTTTTTACAAATACGAAATAAGTACAAGTTGTCTCTGAATATAATATAAAGACTAAGTCTAGCAAAAAAAAGACGGAAATTGGCAACTCAAAACACCATGAACTCACCCTAGTCTTCAAACTCCAAGCCAGTCTGCATGACTCCAAATCAACGGCAAGAACTTCTTGCATTTACTGCATTTCATTGTGAGACATCGAGTTCTGATTTTCTTTTTCGGTATAATCAGAAGTATGACTACAAGAACTTTCACTTTTTGGTAAATTAATGTTATCTTGAAAACTTTCATTACGAGGTTTCTCTTGCCTCATTTTTCCTTGTTGGTCAAGTTAAGCTGCCACCTCCTTCATGGATGGCCTTCTCCTAGCATTATAATTTAAGCATCTCTTGGCAATTTTGGCCACAACAAGAATCACATGTTCATCCTCAACTTCTTTTACAATTTCAGGGTCTACAATCTCAATAATACGATTTTCTTTCAATGATAATGTGATTCGAAAAACCAAACCTGGATCTTCTGGTAGGTTTGAAGTGAAAACTCTTTGTCTTGTTAGAAGCTCTGAAAGAATTACACCAAAGGCATAGACATCACATTTACCTGTAAGTTGATCTGAGCGGAAGTATTATGGATCTATGTAACCAAATGTACCCCCTATCAGTGTTGTTAAATGAGTCTTGTCAATAGACAATAATCTCGATAGTCCAAAATCATAAACCACTTCTCTGAAATTATCATCTAGTAATATTTGCTTGAATTTATATCTTGGATTAGATTTCCGACAATTTTGATAGATTCGAGGGTGTCAGACTTAAGTGAGGTCTTGGTTGAGTTTTAGAGGTCTCAAACTTGTGTTAGACTTTTTAGGCATATATTCGTTTCTTACGACTTTCACGAGTTTTGGGTCAAGGAGATCTTGAATTTGTGTTTCGATGGTTCCATTAAGTATAGAAAAATTACATATATGGTTTGTGTGTACGGAGTTTTGAACGAATCTCAAGGGTTCTTTCAATGTGTTGAGTGTGGGATGATATTTTCTGGTGCCGAGTTATGTACCCATCACGTTTCTGATTTGCCTTCCACTTCCATAAAGGCCAAACTTTGGTGGGGTTCGCTCTGCGAACCAGGGCTCACTTTAGCGATGATCGATTAAGAGGAGTTTGGTACGTAAAAAGTGAGACCCCTAGTTTTTGTTGGGTTCGCTTAAGCAACATCTGAGAGGTTTTTTGGCTTGTCATTTCTAATTTAAGCCCCCCCTTTTCCTATTTTTGAGCTTTGTAAAATCCTTGGAGGCAATTTTTGGGAGATTTCTAGTGCTAAATCATTTGGGTAAGCCTTTATGAGCTTAAAACTTCACTTCTCTTTTATCATTTATGGATTTTAACATCAAAACTTGGGGTTTTGATTGGTAAATAACAAGGTATTTCAAGAATTTGAGTTCTAAACTAAAATGGTGATTGTGAAATGATTTTAACTCCTTTTTCGAAATGGTTTTAACCAATGAGTTTCAAATGCCTTGAATTACACTTTCAAGTAAAGATTTTTGAATTCAAACCTCATCTTCAGAATCAAAATGTATGATTTGGGTGTTGTTGATTTCAAAATCTTATTGTGATTACTTGATTAGATTAGATTGTGTAGCTTTGGAGATTGTTCGAAAAGGGAAGGATCAAGACTTGAATTGACTTTTCATTGAATTGAGACAAGTAATCTTTTAAACCTTGTAAAACTAGTAGAATTTATGGTGTGAGATTGCTTATTTGCGTTGATTTTTGTGCATCGTGATGAGAGATATAATGGTTATTAATATTGATTCATTATCGACGAGTGTTATTGATGCTAATGTCATTTTCAATAGGTGTTATTGATGTCGAGGTCATTTTTTATAAGTGTTATTGATGTCGAGGTCATTATCAGTGAGTGTTATTGATGTTGAAGTCATTGTCTAGGTCATTACTAACGAGTTCATGAACTACAAGTGGTTATCCGTGAATCCTGATTGAGGTTGTGCACGATAATCTTGAGATTTGTGTTCGTGTACTTGATAGTCGTACCTTGATGAATTTGATGCTTCTAATTGATCTACTTGACACGTATGTTTTTCACACTTGATACTTATTGTTTATTGATTGTGACTGTTGAACTATGATTGTCAAGTCTTGTAAATCGTGTATCGTAAATTTGTTAGGTTAGGCTGATTTTATGCAGGTTGCAGTTTGAGCAGGTTTGATTGGGATGAAAGGAGTACTCTTATTCTAACTTAGTTTTGTCTTGTTTAGTAGGTTACATGTTGACTACCATGTTGTTTGGTACTCACTCCTTTCTTCTACACTTATGTAGCTTTTGAGACTAGTTTCGTGTGATTGCTTTTCGTCTATTTCTGAGGCTTCCAAAGGACTTTAAGAGGTAGCTATTTGTCATCCTGGCGGATCGTCTTGTTCCTTATTTTATATTTTATTCTATTTGAAAAATAAAGACATTGAGATTTGTAATTATCTTTCAATTTCAAACATTATACGTTAGTGGCTTGTACACGTGACAATTAGGTTTTGGGGTTATATTAGTGGAGAGTCACTGAATGTATATATTTTTAACCCACAGTATGTCAAATAATAGTATAGAAAGATGTCGAACCACAGGGATTGGTTTGTCTATTCTACAGATTTTTCTTGTTTTAATTACTATTTAAGAAAATCAAGAATTGTTGAATGGTGAATTAATTAATTAATAATACAAAAAGTAGATAAAATACTTTAGTTTTCACAATATATTAAAAGGTGTTGGGGATCTTGACTTCACTCAATATTTCTATATAAAGTAAAAAAAATTCTAAATTTATATTTCTCATAAAGTATAAATACCTCTCACGATTATAATTATATATTTTTACTTAAATTAAACAATTATATGCACTCCTCTCGGTTATACAATTTAATTGCCAAAATAGTAATATTTATGAACGAGACATGTGTACTTGAGCTAAAACATATTCTTCTAAGTAAGTCTCTTTCGATTAACTTGCTTGTTATAACTAATTATTCCACTATTCGCCTCTTTCTATTACAAATAAGTGTAGATTAATTATAACATAAAATAGATAGACATTACTACAATATTAACAATATATCAAATACTCCAATTAATAGTATTACTTCTTCCATCCCTCTCGATTACAAAATTAGTAATATGTTAAATGTAGCAATCAATGGAAATATGTTAATAAATAAAATAACATCTAACTATAAAATAAATAAAATGGAAATCTATATCTTAAGTTCACACACATAAAATTTTAGATATAATAACTATTATTATGTCGAAATATCAAGATCCGTCAATTTTCCAAAACAAAAGAAAATTACTCCATAATAGAAATAGTACTACTAGCGAAAATAATTTTCTCCATTAGATAAGATAGAAGAAATGTTCAAAAAAAAATAATTCTACTATTTAATTAAAAACAGGAACTACAATAATTTTCAACATCAAATACTTAAAAAAGTAGTATAAGAAGAACTTAAAGAAATATATGTATTGTTTTGTTACTGACACTCTCTCTACTCTGCTATATCAACTCATTTCTCGTGCAATTTGTAGCAATTCTCTGAAGAAGAAAATCACCATTTTTCTCTCAATTTTTCCACTTTGTAGTTGATAATTTTGACAAAAAAAAAAAAAAAAAAACTGTAGGTCAAATGTATACCAACATTTGACAAACTTTTTCATTTAACTTGTCTTATGCTTGTTTTTCATTTTGGTAGCTATCATGCTACCTTATTTTCCAAAATTTATTTTTCATATTTTCTGGATAATTCCTTCATTTCTATCTTTCTCATTTGTTCTTCTTTTCATTTTTAGCTTGTGGGTTCTACACAAAAATAGAATATGTCCAATTCTTTGTCATATTTGCTCAACTTCCATTCATCTCTTTCATAATTCTTTAATATTTCCATTTGTGTTGGATAATTTCTTGTAAATCAACACTTGTGTTTCTTTTGCCACATATCTACTTAGTTGATGTTTTCTTATTACATTGCAACATTTCCGCAAAGATTAAAAATATTAGTACTAAAATTAAATAACAACTTAGTATACATATGATATTTTTCTCTTATCAATTAGAATGAATAAGTTTTTTGTTCTTCTTTTATTCTTGTGTAACTTTTCGCATTTCTTACGTGTTGTTGGGTTTGAGGTTGACTTGTCTTGATGGAAATAGATAAATGTAATCACATTCCTTTAAAGAGGCAAAATTGAGCCTAAATTTAAAGGGGGTTCAAAGGAAATTGAGCCTAAACTAAAGGGGGCATGAACTGTAATTTTTTTTGGGTGAATGGCTATTTGCTATATTAGTTTGAGTTGGGCTATAAAATTGTGATTATTTTGAGTATTGTGGCCCATTTACGTAGTTTCTCCCTTTTTGAAAAAAATGACATAACATAGCAACTTATAGATTTAAGGGAATTTTATCAAAACAGCAATATGTTAGTTTTTTTGGTGACACAGTAACAATATTTCAATATTTAGTAATACTAGCATGTTTTAATTATTTTAGATTAGGAATACTGTATTTTTTCTTTTAATATGGTATGTATACTTATAAAAAAAAATTACAGAAAAGATGGAAATTAAAACATAAAAAAGGTAAGTGGCATTAATAATCCTTCAGTTACTTTTTAAAAGCTGTATTTTTGTCATATATTAATTTGAACGTTTTTTTTCTTCTTCCCTGTTCTTCATATTTAAAAAAGATTACAAACAAATTTATCTCCTCCATTATTGAATTGGTAAAGAAGCTTTATTATACAAATCGAATTCTGCGTAAAATTGTATTTATAATATTTTTATAAATTGTTTTTGTAATAGTTTAAAGCATACAATTTTTTTTTGGTATACGTGTTCTCATTATCAATATTATATTGTGTACTAAATTATCTGTATTCGTTTTTTATCTTTAATGTATGCGTAAAATTGTATGTTTAAGAAAACAAAATCAGTGCAGTTACTTGTATTCAAGTTAAATTGTATTTATAATATTTTTATAAATTGTTTTTGTAATAGTTTAAAGCATACAATTTTTTTTAGGTATACGTGTTCTCATTATCAATATTATATTGTGTACTAAATTATCTGTATTCGTTTTTTATCTTTAATGTATGCGTAAAATTGTATGTTTAAGAAAATAAAATCAGTGCAGTTACTTGTATTCAAGTTAAATTGTATTTATAATATTTTTATAAATTGTTTTTGTAATAGTTTAAAGCATACAATTTTTTTTTGGTATACGTGTTCTCTCTAAAAGTATTCATATTCTTGAACAATGTCAGAACTTGAACAAAAAAAGCTCAAAAATTCGAAATCGAAAATTAAACAAACCTTTTCACCACGAAATTTGCTTTAGTAATAAGCCTAACTCGAAAATATGCTTGAATCGTTGATCAGAATGGCTTTGATTATGGAAAATTTGAAGAAGGAACATGAAATTTTGGCTGAGAATTTAAAAATTAAAATCAATTTTTACCTTTCTTGGTCTTTACACGACAAGTAAAATCATTAATTTTTTTTTTCATTTAATGTCATTGGACCATATTTTGGTCCAATCAATGTATTTCCATTTATATATTAATTTATTAATACTAAAATACTTTAAAATCTGAAAATATACATATTTTATAAAAATACGTATAATTAATATAACATATTGCTATTTTGTCATTTTCATTAAAATTTTTAAAATGATGTTATTTTGATTAATTATGTTCTTAAAGTTGTCTTAATTGCTAATTTTTCCTAGATTTAATTGGTAATAAATAAGTCAATTTTATTTATTTGGCCGAAAAAAGGTTTTTTGAATATTTATTGGCATTAAACAACCATATTTATTTTTCTTGAAACGGAAAAGGCTCAAAAATACCCCTAAACTATTGAAAATAACTCACATATATCCTTAAACTATATTCTGGCTCAAAAATATTCTTTCGTTAAAGTATTGAGTCATATTTATCTTTACTATTCACACCTCTGTTAATAGTAAGGGTAAATGTGACCCAATACTTTAACGGGAGGGTAATTTTGAGTCAGAATATAATTTAAGGGTATCTGTGAGTTATTTCCGATAATTCATGGGTATTTTTGAGCCTTTTACGTTCTTGAAAAGTGATTCTTTTCTAATTTTCTCTATATTTCTAGACACATCATTACTTGTCAACTGTTTTTATCATCATCAAATTCATAACGGTTGCATACAAAAACATATTTTATGAAAATTATTTTCATTGACCAACCAAACATTAAAAAATGTTTTCTACTTTCCAACTAACGTGAGAAAATAAGTTAGAAATGCACTTATTTTTCCAAGAAAATATTTTCAGAGAAAACTGTTTTTTCATACCAAACACACCCTAAGTATTATTTATTTATTAGTTTTATTTAAACAGCTTGTGAAGCACGATTTCGTTTGCAGTATTTTTGGCGGCTCCTCACGCCTTTGAAATATTTCCTTTTGCCTCCATTCTTCCATTCTCAGTGAGCATCAAGAAAATTAGCAATGGAGCAGCAGCACAGGAATCAGAAGTCGATGCAAGACCAAAATGATGAAATCGAGGATGTTCAACACGGCCCTTTTCCAGTTGAACAACTTCAGGTTTCCCCCTTTTTCTTCTCTTAATTGAGGGGTTAATTCAATCCTCTTTATATATAAAGTGTCTTAAATCTTGGATTGGGGTAGTTGTTTTGGTGATAGTGATTGTTTATGACTTCAGATTCAGTGTAGCTGGGTCTGATCTTGAATCTTGAATTGTACTTCGTAGGTTAAATGTTGAATCTTGAAATGTGGTTCTGGGTTGAATCTTGAATGGTAAAAAACTGAATTTTGTGAAACAGCTTTTTTTCAAGGTTGAATCTTATCTGCCTCGCTTATGGGAAATGTTTTTTTTTTTTGTTTTGGGGTTTTCTATACTGTCCCCTTTTTGGCTTCTTGGAATGGGTTCGCTATCCATAGTGCTCTTGTGGATTATTTCAAGCTAATATTTTTACAGTTATATCTATCTGTCCTTTACTGCCTTAGTTTTGAAGCTAAATGTAGTAGAATGCTTTGTGAAATGGGTTCTCGAAGCGATACCACTGATCTTGAAAACCTGGATGAGTGTTTTTTTGGTATGATGTTTTGATGGAGTCATGGAGCCCCGCGACAAGCCTAAGTTTAGTATTCAAGTGGAGAATGGTAGAGGAGTGACCCATCATTCCTGAGTTCGAATGCTATTGTTGGCAATAAGGGTGTTGCTACAATGGTTTTGCTGCCCGTAATTACAACCAGTTTTCATTAGAAAATTTGTAGGTTACTATCAGAGGGTACAGAACTGAGGGCACCATGAAAAGCTGCTTCTAGAAAGGCACTTGACACAAAATGATTTACATCATGACGCATGATATGTAGGGTCCATAGGTGGGCGTTGATGGTCAGATATTTTAGTGTGCATCTGGGTTATGCGGTTGGCTTATCAGCTTTGCTCCTTACAAGATTTTATCAGTTTAGATCTTTTCTTGAAGAATTTTAAGTCTCGAGTGATTAACATTTACAGTAACTCAGATAAGTACTTATCATAAGTTTCTCATACTGCAGGTTTCAAAAAGATTTACACGAAGTGAAACCTAAACTCTTGAGGATTTTTTAATCTTACTGGTAGTACATAAAAGCAGGACTAGGCATTTCCTAGATTTTTTTCTTGCAATTGTTAATATTTAAGAGGCAATATCTTTGAGTATCTTTTTCCAGTCTAGCTTGTAGTATAGTTGTTTCTGTTGAATGACACCCTGTAATTCTTCCAACTTTTAAAGGAAATGGTCCATTAGTTACTGAGGCATATAGCTTTTTTGTCCTCAAGGCATCAGGGATTGCAGCTCTAGATGTAAAAAAACTCAAGGATGCTGGTCTATGTACAGTTGAATCTGTCGTTTATGCTCCAAGAAAGGAACTTCTGCAGATAAAAGGAATTAGTGAAGCTAAAGTTGACAAGATCATTGAGGCAGGCATGTCTCTCTTCATTTAACTGCCATTGCCAGTGCTGATGTGTTTCCCCTTACCTTCTTTTTTCACCCATTTCTGCAATTTTTTATCAGCAATCGGTACTAAATCTTTTTAATGCTGCATATGAACAGCTTCAAAATTAGTGCCTTTGGGATTCACTAGTGCCAGCCAACTCCATGCTCAGAGGCTTGAAATCATACAGATAACTTCTGGATCAAAAGAACTTGACAAGATATTAGAAGGTAGTTATTTATCTAATTTGTGAACTTCTAGAACCGGAATTTGACCTGGCATCACAACCTCATACTTTTTTTATCACTTGTCAGGAGGAATCGAAACTGGATCTATTACTGAAATTTACGGAGAGTTCCGATGTGGAAAGACTCAGCTGTGTCATACACTATGCGTGACTTGTCAAGTACGATAACATAGACATTTTTTTAATTTTAAAATCCCATAAAGAAAGTGCACAAGATTCATTCAAATATCATTCTTTATCTGTTATCTCAGCTTCCATTAGATCAGGGAGGTGGTGAAGGGAAAGCAATGTACATTGATGCTGAGGGTACTTTCAGACCGCAAAGACTTTTACAAATTGCAGACAGGTCTTCTACTTGTAATCTCAACTCACATGTTTTTCTGGTATTATGAAGTTCAAACTGTTGTCATCAGTGGGGTTAAATGCTGCAGGTATGGATTGAATGGTCCTGATGTTCTGGAGAATGTAGCCTATGCTCGAGCTTATAATACCGATCATCAATCAAGACTTTTGCTTGAGGCAGCTTCAATGATGGTGGAGACCAGGTTAAATTTTCTCCATATTCCACTGCTCATTTTTGAAAAAAATTCTCATGCTTCTCAGTGGCTGTGATACTTTGAGCAAGAAAATGTGCTTAGATTATATCTTTTGGAGAATATTCCAACTCTTGATTGAGTATGTTGAAGGGTTCTAGTTTGAAGCAGCTCTCAATTTGTTTGATTATGGATGTCCATCTTACATCTAATGCATGTTTGGAACTTTGGATACATCTTGGATCTGTTTGTGGTGTGCTCTCACCTGTTTCAAACAAATAAATCTTTGTGAAGTGTTCTAGAATTAAATGAAAAATTTGCTTCCTGAATATAGTGAAAATCTTGAATTTGTGGCTTCCTTAGTTATTTGGGTTCATCTCATCAAAGCATAAAAAAGATCTCCGTTAGAAGTTTAACTTTGAAAACTGTTCTGATCAAGCAGGTTTGCTCTCATGATTGTGGACAGTGCTACTGCTCTTTATAGAACTGACTTCTCTGGGAGAGGAGAGTTGTCTGCCAGGCAGATGCATCTTGCGAAGTTTCTGAGAAGCCTTCAGAAGTTAGCAGATGAGGTATTTAGCATGACCGTCATTTGTGCATATTATCCAAAATGGAGTCTCCTCCTTCCTATTTTTCTCTCTTTGGTGGTGGTTAATGCTTTAGAATTAGATTAGGGGTTCTTGACTTACTTTTTCTATCAATCCTTTACACTTGTAGTTTGGTGTTGCTGTTGTTATTACGAACCAAGTTGTTGCTCAAGTGGATGGTTCTGCTGTATTTGCTGGGCCTCAAATAAAACCCATTGGTGGCAACATCATGGCACATGCTTCTACAACGAGGTACGCATAATAGTACAACTATAACTTGCAGGCGCAGCTTATCTTGATAGCTGACATGTTACTCTCTTCTTCAAATTCTGACAGACTAGCTCTGAGGAAGGGTAGGGCCGAGGAGCGGATTTGTAAAGTAGTCAGTTCGCCATGCTTAGCTGAAGCAGAAGCAAGATTTCAAATTTCTGTTGAAGGAGTTACTGATGTAAAGGACTAAATGTGTGATCAGCACATTGTTTACTACTAGTACTATTTTTTGTATTCTACTTGGTGTACGATTTTGTCATCATTTTGAAGGTTAGTTAACCATAAAAAGAAGTATGTTATATGAAAACACACTGCAGTTTTTGTAGAACAACATTCCTTTCTTCTGCTAAATGTAAATGCTCCTTCTCTTTTTGTGTCTTTTTGGCATCTCATTTTGTATGTTCTAAGATTTATTTAGCACAAGGGAAACTAAAGGACCTTCTGTATGTTCACAAGAGAAACTAAAGAACCTAAAGTAAAAGGAAGAAGGGTGCATTCTATTGTCCAAGATTGTATCTACTTTTTCCTGTTTTACATTTTAAAATTGTGTAAAAGTTTGCTGAGTACATGCTGGGGATAAAAAGAGGGTGCAATGCAATTCACCATGAATAAAAAGGTGTTACTCAATTGTATGATCAAAGCACTGTATCAGGAGTTTCTCGAGAACACTTAACAAGGATGAAGAAGGAAAGGAGGATCTAATAGAGGAATTTGTATAATTTTATATCATGATAGTACAATAAGTTGATTACAAACTATACAATAGTTGAATTGAACTAAACTGAGCTCTTTATAAGCTAATAACAAAATCTGTTACCAACTAATTGCTCTTAAATGGAATTGTAACCACAATTGAATTTGGCTTCTTCTCTTTTAATCGTGTATCGGTACTCCCTTCCAATACAAGATTCTTGTCCCTAAATGATCAAATAATGAGAATCTGGTCTTTAAGGTGGTGGCAAACTCCCAAGCAGCAACAATAGGATGGTATCCTATGACCAACTCAGGAACAGGGCAGTGTGGATTGGCCAAATCAACGACAAGGGGGGTAAAAATATTTGATCTGAGATTTCATGACACTTCTTTAATAGGGATCTTCATTGAACTAGGAAACTATAAGAGAATGCAAGCAACTAGACCTAAGAACCTGAAATGGCTCATAGTACTTAGTAGCCGATTTATGGAATGAATGACGTGCAATAGTCACTTGCTAGTACTTTGAAGTACACTCAATCACCTACTTCATAACGCCTGTAACTCCCGTGAGAATTAGCATGTTGCTTCATCCAGTGTTGAGCACTCAATAGGTGATGTTTAAGTAGTTGTAGCTTAAGATCTCTATTCAGAAGAGTATTATCAACCTTTGCTAGAATAGATTCACCAGGAAGATAATGAAGGTGTAATGGAGGTGATTAGTTTAGATAGATGAGAGACGGGAGGTATTGTACCAATACTTGCCATAGGCAAACAAGAAAGCCAATGGGAAACATCTTCATTGCAATAACATCTACGATATGTCTCAAGGCATCGGTTGAGGACCTCGGTTTGGCCATCAGACTGAGGGTGATAGGTGAATGATAAGTTTAGTTGTACACCTTGTAAGGTGAACAACTCTTGCTAGAAAGAACTCAAAAAGATAACATCTATGTCACATATAATAATATGAGGTAGTTCATGTTGTCTCACTACAACATCCAAGAATACCTTAGCAACTGTCTGGATAGTGTAACGGTGCTTCAATTGAATGAAATGTCCATAGTTGATGAGTCTACCAACCATTAATCGGATGACTTCACATTCATTGGACCAATTACAATGTTTAGATAATGAAGTTATTCTCTAGATCAAGATTTGTCGAGTAGATGTTTTTGCATGGCTTGCCAATCATTTTACGACTAGGATATTGATAAATATCAGCCGGAGATTCTACATGTCTTTTTTTTTCTCTGTATAAGCAAGTTTTTGAATTCAATTTGTTTGGTATACTTTGAAGAAATTATCTTGAATTTACAGTCATTTAAAATTAAAATTCCTCGTTAGAAATTCAATATACAAGAAAATAGGTCGGTGAATGATTACGTTTCTAATAGACCCTAAGTAGTATTATATGAAGAACATATGTACAAGGTGTGGTGATTTGTAACCTAGACCACTATCATTGGGTTGCTACGATAAAGATTGTGAATTGCTATAAAAGGGAGTACAAAGATAGGTTATAAGGTTAATATGGAAAATGATTGCTAGATGGGTTTGAGTTTTGTAGTTCAGACCGGTCATGTATTGGGTTTAAAATTTTTAAATTGACCACTAAAATGAAATCATTTGTCTAAATAAATGGCCCACTATTTGCCATGTCACTGTGTTGTTAATAAAGATAATTTTAAATCTTAAAAAACGTTAAAGATATTTCTGAACCAATAGATAGAAGGATGACATTTTAAAGTTGTTTAGGATACATTAAAGACATTTTAAATTCCTTGTTTAAAAAGCATTAGAAAAATGTACTTTTACTCTACTTAAAGTGGAAAGAATGTCATTCTTTTAAGACTTTTCCTATGGGGACAAAAAATTAAGACCACTACATTTGTGTCACGATCTAATTCACCTGGTTGTGCAGGCACCTACTCTAATAACTAGATAAGAGAATTCTTACCATCCAATTTAAAAACGGTCAATGCAGAAATTAATAAAACATAATCAAACATCTTATTTAATCATGGAAAATACTCCTAACTTGATGAATAACAAAATACTTTGTAATATAACACACTAAACACTCTCCAAGAAACTATTCTAAATTGGTACAAATGCTTTCAAGAGTACAATTTATAAAACAAATAAGACACAACTCTCGACATAAGGAAAATGAGTAGACGCTGTCGGAAATCATCACCATTTTCACTTATGAAACACCATTGAAATCATGCAACTATATTATGTCAAGTGACATAACAAGAGTAGTATCAATACAAATAACATATACTGATAGGTATCATCGGTCAACCCCAACCTATTACATATTCTAAAGTAGACATTCAGAAGGAAATATGTAACATGAAAGTTACATCACATCATATCTACATCCACATGCTTTTACCATCCAGCCATAATGTCCATAAACTAGTACACTTTGATCCAAGCCTATACCTTATTCAGCTGCCAACTATATCAATAAACATTCAATCATCTTGCCACTCAATGATTTCCAAACCTACCCCTTATGCCACTCTCCCAAGCCTACTTGTTATGTCATCCTAAGGCTTTCTAAACCTATATGTATGACACCGTAGGCCTTTTCAAGCCTACCTATTATTTCATCCCAAGCCTACCTTTGATACACTAAGGCTTCACAAGTCTATCTTTGATGCACTTTAAGGCTTCTCAAGCCTACTTATTATGTCACCCTAATGTTTCTAAAACCTTTCTTTAATGTCACTCTATATCAAATCATAACCCAACCCTTCTATCATATAGAGATTCTTGAATACAAGACCACCACTAACCACGTAACCAACCTACTACTCTTTCTCAAGTTCTCATATTAATAATCTGGTCCATTTAGATCGGTACCTGAAACTGACGCCTTAGACCAACTCGACCATCTTGACTCAAATTATCTTTATTAGATATGTTCTATATACTAAACAACTATAATGAGTCCCAACAACTTAAACTATGCACTAGAGCCCAGTCATCAGCCCGACCTAGTAACAATAACTTAGCAAAATAGATAAATAACAGTATAGTATAGACTAGGCTCCTAGTCCTCAAGTTTATATGCACAATAATCTTGAATAACATCAACACAACAAGCCATACCTGATTCATCATATCTTTCAAGTAATTCGGATCATCAAGGATTTGTAAAATACTATCCACATTGTTTAGCATGCAAACATGATCTATACAAGAATTATTCCAATATTTAAACACAAATCCCATTCAGTGGCCTACATGCAACAATCACATTATGAAGAGGTAAATTCAGTTCACTCATGGAACCAACATGTAAATTTTGTTCTCTCCTAGAATCCACACTCAAAGTGTTAGTGTATCAGTGTAGTTATCAAGCCAACCAGGGTTATAAAAAGATACAAGGCATGATATTCGATTCAACGGTTAGTATTCATATTATACGAAGTATTCGATCCAATTATTAGTATTTTTGTATCAACGTGGTACTGAAGCCAACTAGAGTTTGTAATCATTCAGGCGTGGTATCTGGGTCAACCGTTAATATTCATGTATCAGTGTGGTCCTGGACCAATCAACAAACACAAAAAATCATGCACAATATCAAATACATTGAACAATAACGGTTGAAACCACAAGTCACATAAATAGGTTTATTATCCTTCCCTATGATTTCCAACACAAGTGATACTAATAGGCAGTAAATTTCCTACACACATATATATTGGACAACACAAACCATCACATATATAACAATGGCCTAGTACTATGTCTCGTTATGAGTAAACATAAGCCCATTTTTTATTACCACTTAAGTTCTAGAAATGTCTATAATCCAAAAATTTCAGAACACTTGACCTTACATTACCACCAAACTACCTTGACAAGTAAACCTATGGTTAACAATCAAAACTACATAACACACCTTAGTCATTAACTTTTTCCGCCTGATAACAATAAACAACAATTCTTAATCATCCTGATCCTATGTTTGAAGGCCTAAGCATGAAACTTACTGTGAATTTACAAAATACCATGCAATATAAAACATGTCTGACTACTTAGTAAAGATAACCTAGCCTATCTGGGCGTCAAACAACTTCTCTAGAAGTTTGATTGCGAACATTGACTCCTTTTTGTGAAACTTTAACTTGCTTTTGGTAAAAAATAATAGAATAATACAAAATCAATGACAAATGACCTAAATATTTATAGATCATCTCAAAATTTAAAACCCTAATCCGACCTCATGAATTTTCCACAAAAACTAGAATGTTTCCACCTTTAATTACCTAAAACTACCTATTTCATGGTTACATTAGTGAATTGCGGTAAATAAATCGAGAACAACCATTTTTAAGATTAGCCCAAAGTCTTACACCCTAAAATCCTTATAAAACTAAATTTTCCTTACCTTATAATGAATTCAAACCATACTCTAGGGCCACAATTATATTTTTTGGGGTGATTATGAGCGATTTTGAGGGGTTTCCTTACATTTACAACAACTTACTCCGCTATAGCTATCCAATTGAACCCCGAATGATGCTATAACGGCTTGGATCGACTAGTTTGTGTGTGTGGCCTAATAATTTGATGGAAATAGTATTTTTTCGAGCTGAATATAGTTTAAAAGTATATTTAAGTTACTTCGGATAGTTTAAAGAAAGTTTTGAGCCTTCTCCGTTGTCAATAAAATTCTCAATTTTTTTAAGAGGGCAATAAATTATTATTATTATTTATGATTTTTAAATATAAAGTAGAAAAATAAAACAAAATGATCGAAGTAAGACGGATTGAGTTAAAAAGTTTTGGGGGACTTTTAAAAAAAAGTGACATTAAGGTTTCAAAATAAATGGGCGGAGACATAAGTCTTAAATATTGGGTGTAGGTGACAATTATGTGATTAATGATTAAAGATTATGGATTTGACCTCAAGTTTATAAGTTGATAGTATGGTCCATTGAATTAAATGAAGGGTAAAAGGGTAAATTGACTAAAATCTAATTTAACCAATTTTGGTGGGAATTAAAATTGGGGGAAGCCACCAGCTAGCTGTACCAAAGGGGGAAATAAAATATTTTTCCCCCACATCTCGTCGTATTTTTCTTCCTCTTCTTCTTCATTTTCTTCTTCTTTTTCTTCTTCTTCATTCTTGCTTGCTTGCTTGTCTTTCTTCCCGTTCTCTTTATATATTTTTTTCCGTATATTATTGGTCTTGGATGCTAATCCTTGAGCTTTGTTCTTTTCTTCTTCTTGAATCAGATTTAACTAATTTAATCAGTGGATCAGATTTTGTTTGCTATCAATTGAAATTACTTCATAAATAATTAGAGTCACACATTGTTGTTTTGAGATGTAAAATTAATAGTTCTTTGAAATCATTCATCATCATCTGGACACCTGCAATTTTTTCAATAATTTGCATTCACATTTCCAACAAATTGCTATATATTACAACAATTGACTATTGGAACAAATTATAGCGATATGTAGCAACTGAAAAGTTATTTCAATAGCAACAGAATAGACATATGTGCAACATATAACTTACACAAGCTGCAACATATAAGCTAGACATGTAGCAACATATGACTTACATGTCAAAACTGACATGATAGTTATATAATACCCCTGTAAATAATTGTTTCAAGTGTTATATCATACTTTTATTGTTTGATTATGGTTTAAAGTACTAAAATTTTGTCCAATTTGATATTTTTTCATTTCTAAATTGCTCAATTTATCGATTAAGTCATCCTTGAAGTGACATATATGGCAACATATGCACATTCTGTTGGAAAAATTGCAACAAAAATGTCATATGTGGCAACATATGTATATCATAAAATGGTCTTTGATGGGTTAATTCAATTAATTTGTCACCTAATTTAATATATAGTCCTACAATATGTCTAAGTACAAAATTATGGTCTAATACAACAACCTTCATACCACTAGTTCATCATACATATGATAGTCATACAACACCCTTACAAATCGTTGTTTCAAGTGTTATACCATATTTTTATTGTATAATTATGGTTCAAAGTACTAAAATTTGGTCTAATTTGACGTTTTTCCATTTTAAATTGCTCAATTTATTGATTAAACCATCATTGAAACAACATATGTAACAACAGATGCACGTTCTGTTGGAAATATTACAACAAAAATGTCATGTGGCAATATATATATATATATATATATATATATATATATATATATATATATATATCATAAAATCGTCTTTGAAGGGTTAATTCAATTGAATTGTCACCTAATTCAATATGTAACACTAATATATAGTCCTACAACATGTCTAAGTACAAAATTATAGTCTAATATAACAACCTTTCTCAATTCTATCAATTATTTTTACAAATATTATCATATCACTAGTTCATCATACAATGAGCAAGTAACTTCATATGATAGTTATATAACACCCTTGTAAATCGTTGTTTCAAGTGTTATAACATATTTTTATTGTTTAATTATTTGTACAAAGTACTAAAATTTGGTCCAATTTGACATTTTTTTCATTTCTAAATTGTTCAATTTATCGATTAATCCATTCTTGAAGTGACATATGTGGCAACATATGAACGTCCTGTTGAAAAAATTACAACAGACATGTCATATGTGGCAGCATACGTATATCATAAAATGGTCTTTTTGTGGTTAATTCAATTAAATTGTCACCTAATTCACTAATATATAGTCATACAACATGTCTAAGCATAAAAATATGATCTAATAAAACAACTTTCATCAATTTTATCATTTATTTTTACAAAGACTATCATATCATTAGTTCATCATACTATTACCAAGTAATTTCATATGATGGTTATTTAACACCCATGTAAATTATTTTTTCAAGTGTTATAACATATTTTATTGTTTAATTATGGTCTAAAATACTAAAATTTGATCCAATTTGACATTTTTCATTCCTAAATCGCTCAATTTATTGATGAAGTCAACCTTGAAGTGACATATATGACAATATATGCACATTCTGTTGAAAAAATTGCAACAGACATGTCATATGTGGCAACATACACATCCTAAAATGCATTTTTTAATCAGATAATATTCCAAAAAGAATAAAAACACAACCATCCTACAAACAAATAAGTGATAAAACCACTAAAAAAGTCCCGATTTAATACCAATAACTATTAAATTTTATCTTAGGAGATATCAATGATAAGCTAGAAATGATGAGGGCAACGACGCTTTGTTGTAGAAGAAAATCGCAACATGTTACCACTGATGTTGTAGAAAACATAACAATTTGGACTTAAAGAAATAATGGAACGAGAGAAAGGAAAGAGAGAAAAGAAAATGAAAATTAGTAAAAATAAATAAAATTTGAAATATGAAACGAAATGACCTTTTATAGAGAAGAGGAGAGAGGGGAAATGAAGGGAAGATTGTTTTATACATCTTTATTTTATTTTTTAATATTTTTTTTGATAATTTATGGTGTGACATCTGTTGCATACATCCTTTCTGTTGGAGTACATGCAGATATATGTTGCCACAGACAACATTGATAACAATGAAATGTTGCCATATATCTCCTTTCTGTGAAATATTTACCACATATCTTCTATATGTTACATATATTGCCACATATCTTCTTTCTGTGAAATATGTTGCCACATATATCCTTTCTGTTGGGGCACATTTAGATAATTTTGTGGCATTTTTTACAACATAGGTTATATATGTTGCCACATATATCCTTTCTGTTAGGGCACATGTAGATAATTCTGTGGTGTTTTTTACAACATAGGTTATATATGTTGCCATATACACCACATTTCTTCTTTTCCATCATAATTGACATTTCTTTCAACAAAAAAAACCATTCATATTATCAGCAAAAATAAACACTTCACCAATTGTTTTGTACAACTTATCAACAAAAAAAGGTAATTCACAATGATATACATAACCATAAATCTAATCAATGGTGGATATTGTTGTTTCACATCACAATTGACGACTTCGACTTTTTTTCTCTTTCTCTTTCGCTTTCTTTTTCAATTTCTCATTCTCCATCTCTAGGTCCTTCTCCTTCTCCTTCTCCTTCTTGTTTTCCTTGCCTTTTGGGTTTGAGTGTGATACAGAGCAGTAGTCATTGTTTTTTCTTTCACTACTTATAGATAGTGATAGAGAAATAGATTTTTTCAATCTCCTACACTTCAAATATTTGTTGGACAACTGAACAAAACTATATTTCTTAAATCATATGAACAAAATGGCCATAAAAGAACAACAAAAACAACAAAAAATGAATTTTCACTGAATATTAACATTACATATGCATTTTCTCAAAATTATGGCTTTTTGAGTTTGTTAATTTTCTTTCTAAAATAATAAATAATAGGTACTATTACATTATTATTCATTTTTCACATCTATAGAACAATTTATTATTCATAAAAAAAAAGGCTTAGTATTGTTCTAAAATTGTAAAATCTCTAAAAAATGATTTACTCATTTTAATTCGAACACACTCTTCAATTTAGAAAGAGGAGAAAGTCACGACCGCAGATGAGAAGGAAGATAAGATAATTAGAGAAAATATTTATTTTTATAGTCGAATTTTCAAATTTTCTAAAAAGGAAGAAGAAGAGAAGAGAGAACATTGAGAGAGAAAAAAAGAGAAAATCCTATTTTCATATATTTTTTTAAAAAATATAATTTGAATAAAATTATAAAAGTTGAAAAAATAAAATGCTTTTTTATATTTTTATAAAAAACTAAAAAAAATTAAAAATATTAATTTAATCCCAAATTTACTTAATTACATTTTAAAATGAATTTGACCAACTCTTTGGACAATCTGTCAACAAAAACCAAACTAAGAATCCTTTCATTTTATTTTCTCCTGTCTTGGTCTCTGTTGAATTTTGAAGTATAGAAAAGGAACGTCGTTAGTGTAATTTTCATATGAGCGGAAAAGCCAAAGCTAAGCCAGAGGATCATCCTAGATCTCCAACTTCATCGTTCAAATCACCATTTTTTTCAACTTCGAAGTCGAAATTGCTTCCATTGAAGCTCCGAAATCCATATGGTAATGGCCACAATCATCTGTAGTATTGATTGTTTTGGTATCAGTAATTGACTAGTGACTACACAGTCCGTTTCCCCCTCATTTTTCATCAATTCTGTTTTGTTTTGCTTTTTTCACGAACAGAAACAGTTGCAAAGTAGTGGAAGAAGAGAGTGGTGATAATCCTATGGCGGCGACGACAAGGCCGGGTGTTCCCAAGTCCGAAGCTGTTTCCAAAGGCTATAATTTCGCTTCGACTTGGGAACAGGTTCACTCTCTATTTTCTACATTGTTCAGATTTTCTCCAGGTTTACTAGATTTGTTTGAACGCATAACCAAAATTATGTAAATCTCTGATTCTATGACAAATTTTGATGACCGCGTTTTTATCTTATGCACTGATCCTGCTGAAATAATGAATAGTAAAGCGATGATTGGAAAAGGGAATCAAATTACATTGAATTGTTGCTTGATTTCTTGGATTCCTTACAAGCTTAAGAAAATCCAGCAAATCTTTTAACTTTATCTCAGTAATATCTTGGTACTAAGTTTCTCTAACAAATTTTATCACTTACCCAAAAAAAGGAGAAAAAAAAGGGGGATCAAAATTGTTTCTTTGTGCAATAAAGTCCTCAGTTGATTTTAACATGTGTTTGTGGTCTCTTTTCAATGGCAAGGTTTAGCTGCTGTTGATTGTGTCACATATTCTCCATTGAACTATCTTTTGATGTTTTATTTTCATTGTAATGTGACACTGCTTCTATTTTTCCTCGTATAACCACCGGCTAACTAGCTGCTGAAACTTTTACTTTTAGCTTATTCTTGCAATAGCTATTGGAAAATCACCATATCAATAATCACCTCTGAGAGAAATAATGGAGAAAATATTATTGAATTGCACATCTAAATTGTTACATGAAGACCCTATTTATAGACACTACATTGGAAATCTTTTCTAACTAGAATTCCTATTCTAATTCCTATTCTAAGTAAGAAATACTTATTAAACACTCCCCCTCAAGCTGGTGCATACAAATTGTATGCACCTAGCTTGTTACAGATGTAATTAATACGATGACATGTGAGAGACTTAGTGAACATATCTGCAAGCTGATCATTTGACTTCACAAATTTTGTAACAATATATCTTGAGAGTATCTTTTCTCTGAGAAAGTGACAATCAATCTCAATGTGCTTAGTCCTTTCATGAAACACTGGATTTTATGCGATATGAAGAGCCGCTTGATTATCACACTCAAGTTCCATCTGATCAATTTTGCCAAATTTTAGTTCTCCCAGTAACTGTTTGAGCCAAACTAACTCACAAGTTGCTGTCGCCATTGCTCGATATTCTGATTCTGCACTAGATCGAGCAACCGCACTTTGTTTCTTACTCTTTCACGACACCAAATTACCTCCAACTAAAACACAATATCCGGATGTCGAACATCTGTCAGAGGGTAATCCTGCCCAATCAGCGTCTATATATCCAATGATATACTCATGACCTTGATCCTCAAGAGTAGTCCTTTGCCGGGGGCTGACTTTATATGTCGAAGAATACGAACAACTGCTTCACAATGACTATCACAAGTGGAAGTCATTAACTGACTTATAACACTCACGGGAAAAGAGATGTCTGGTCTAGTCACTGTGAGTTAATTCAACTTTCCAACAAGTCGTCTATACCTTTCAGGATTACTAAGTGGCTCCCCCTGTCTTGGAAGAAGTTTAACATTCGGATCCATCGGAGTGTCAATAGGTCTACATCCCATCATTCCTGTCTCCTCAAGAATGTCTAAGGCATACTTGCGTTGAGAGATAACAATGCCTGATCTAGACTGAGCAAGCTCAATAGCTACAAAATACTTCAATCTGCCAAGGTCTTTAGTCTGAAAGTGCTTAAAAAGATGTTGCTTTAAATCGGTGATACCATCTTGATCATTACCGATGATAACAATATCATCAACATAAATAACCAAATAGATACATCGACCTGGTGCAGAATGTCGATAAAACACAGACTGATCAGCTCCATTACGAGTCATGTCAAACTCCTGAATTACTGTGCTGAACTTCCCAAACCAAGCCCGAGGAGACTGTTTCATACCATAGAATGACCTACGCAATCGACATAGGCTACTAGACTCCCCCTGAGCAACAAAACCAGGTGGTTGCTCCATATAGACTTCTTCCTCAAGATCACTATGCAGAAAAGCATTCTTTATGTCCAATTGATAAAGAGTCCAGTGACGAACAACAACCATAGATTAGAAAAAGACGAACAAATGCTATTTTAGCCACAGGAGCAAAAGTGACACTATAATCTAGCCCAAATATCGAGTATACCCTTTGGCGACAAGGCGAGCCTTAAGTCGATCAACCTAACCATCTAGACCAATTTTGACTGCATAAACCCAACGACAACCAACAGTAGATTACATGCAGGAAGGGAGACAAGCTCCCAAGTACCACTCTTATGTAAAGCAGACATCTCATCAACCATAGCCTGCCTCCATCCAGAATGAGAAAGTGCTTCACTTATAGTCTTAGGAATGGAAACAGAGGACAAAGACGACACAAAGGCATAATGGGGTGATGATATACGATGATAACTTAAGAAGGTAAATGTGGGTTAGTATTTCGAGTAGATCGTATACCTTTTTGAAGTGCAAGCGGTGGGCTAGGTAGAGGCAAGTCCGCAGTAGGAGCAAGGTCTGACGCATGACATGAATCATCTGGGACTAGGGTTGGATGTGGATGGCGATGATAAGTTAGTAGTGGTGGCACTGCAACTGGAGATGTAGACGTAACTGTAGATCCCTCAAAGGTTGGCACAGGTAAAATTTAAGGTATGGGTAAGACCATAGAGACATCAGTATGATCAGAAGATGTATAGTAAGGCTGAGACTAAAAAAATGTAACATCAGCAGACATAAGGTATCGATGAAGATCATGTGAATAATAACGATACCCTTTTTGAACTCTAGAGTAACAAAGAAAGACACATTTGAGGGCACGAGGACCTAATTTATCTTTTCCTGGGGCTAAATTATGAACAAAGCATGTGCTCCCAACGATACGAGAGGGGATAGGATAGAGATGTGACTGAGGAAACAGTATGGAATGTGGAACCTGATTTTGAATAGAAAAAGAGGCAAGCCACCGATTCTATAGTATTTATGAGTTCACCTAAGCTCATGTCTCACAGAATCGGACAATTTCTTGTTGACATCTAAGCCCCACGGATATGAATTGAATTTTTCACTTTCCACAAGGTAAAAATCTCTATTGCTAATTTGGTATTCGTTGTCCTCATTTGATAATAAAAAAATCATTAATGAAATAGAGAATAGTCAATGAAACAGTCGAGTCATCATCTATGGATATTTTAGCTAAAAACAATGCATGCAGATGGCTCTTTGGAACTGTGACTTTTTTCGAAAAATAACTACTCAAAAAGCTACATCTAGAATCAGGAACATTGATAGGAGTGTCATCACTAACACAATTTAAGCCGGCAACTATCCCAAATTCTCCAAGACCAAAAAATAACTTTTTGTTCTTTATATCAACAGCAAACACATCATCCGGTGTGTTTTTTAACTCTCTATTTATAAGGCAATGAATAACTTGTAGTTGTGTGCTTGCTTTTGGAAGGTCAAGAAAGTAACCAAAACATGTATTCCTGAACAACTCAAGTTGTTTATCAAGATAATTTGATTTGGTCAATGACACAATGATTAGTGTAAGACGACCACCTACTCGCAATATACACAACATTCGGATGTTTCCAGAATTTACGATCCTGCATATGCATTAAATATGAATTAAAAATGCATTATTCCATACTAAAATTGAATTAAAGATGAATTTCACATACTAAGTGTGAAAGCAAGGTAGTAATCAGTTGAATTAAAGATGAATTACAACAATGACCACTTATGATTCCAAATCCAGACACAACTTATGAACTTCAACGCAAGCAGCCTAAACAATGACCTAGTTGTCATACAGTTAAACTCTATTTTTCTATTGAAAAATCAACTTCCAAAGCAACTTAAACCTACATTTTCACGTTATCCATTGGAACAAAACGTTTGAGCGTAAGGAGAAAGTTCAGACAGAACATGAAACAATGTTATTCCAAATATATATGTATTGTCTCATTTACATATCTTTTCCATATGTTTTTCAAATTAACACAAACAAGTGTTACCAACCATTTGACAAGCTCCCGCTAATTCTAGACAAAACAATAGACAAAGAGGAGATATTTTTCAATTAGGTAAAACAAAAATATTTGGTCAACTATTTCCTTTTGGGGTTTCCAGTTTAGTAACTTTAAGCATTAATGAAAATGATAGACTCTCTCCTTGGCAAATCCCTATGTATTTCACTGAAAGTACAAATTTGAAATCTTTATATGGTAGTAATGCTAGTATTGTTAGTGTTATTCTTGATATCCTTAATTATTTTTCTAACAAACAGAATTTAAGATTGTCTTATAATAATCATATTGGTTCTTTGCTGCTTTTTGGGGGGTTCTGAAATTATGAATCTTTCGATAAATAATCAAGTTAAAGGATTATCATGTAATATTGATGTGACTGGAAGTATCAAACAATTGTAAAGTACAATAATACTATCCACCTATCACATGAAAGCAAGACTAACTTGCAGTATCAACATTGTACAAATTACACATTACATCAAAACAGAAACCAACAAACCTAGGGGCAATGCATATTTTGCTTCCTAGAAAGGTTCTCCAAGAAACATCTACACACTTGAAAACAAGCTTACATGACCTTCAACGTCAATAACCTTAATTAATTGGCTTCAACTCATATCGTGTTCATGCTTCCTCGAAAAGTTTAAGGGGGAAACTAAGGCAGGGAGAGGAGAGCATGTTTGATTTGTTATCCTAAATGAACTGCAACACCAACACATCGTACATTCACAAGGCAATTCATTCTCATGAAGAAACCCAAATTTCTACTTCCTAAAACAATAGGAGGCTGAAAAAACTACCCTTCTCTGTAACATTTACACAAATTTTTTTATAATGTCATTTATACTATTCAATATTACCATATCAAAATGAACTAGGGACCCAAACTTGTATCTAGTAACTAAATTATGTATAGAACATGGTTCATTGGTGTCATTTCTAACAGTGTGATCTTTGTATTCAGCCAACTGCCAAGGCATATAGACATTGCTCTAGTATTGTTTGTTACAGAATACACATGTAATGCTTAGTACCTGAATTCAGACTTGACACAGGTTGGACTTCATTTGAGAGTTTGTTTAATAATAAAATACTATGAGTTTGATATATAACATCCTAATATATTTAATACACTAGGACACTCAAATCTCAAGCTAGTTAAAGTCAGCACTTGGAGCAAAACCTGCTTTATTTACTTCCTGTCATACTAAAGTTGAATTAAAGATTAATTTCACATACTACATCTCAATAACAAGGCAGTAATCAGCATACAATCATTGCTAAACAACAAATATTAAGAAAAACACATAAACATAGATTCAAAATACTAGCACATATCGGATATGTACTCTCTGGTAGAATGATATTTTTGGGCAATCGATTTCGTGTTTTTCCATTCTTTACTGGCTTCTTCTTCTCTCGTCCATCTTTATTTTTTAATTTATTTGACTGAAATTGAGGAGGTAAATCCTCAAAATCGTAATCACTGTGCACGAATTTTTTCGGCGTAGATGTCAAATCAACACATTTTTTTTATTTCTTCACATTTTTCACCTCTTTGACTCGTTTTTTACTTTGTTAGCTTCTTGTTCTTCTCTACATTGTTCTGTTCACCCGATACTTGTGAGATTCTCAAACTAAAATTTGGACTGTCATTAACTTCATCCATAGCAGTAGGGGATGGAACTTGACCCTTCTTTTGATTTTTTCTATTAACTTTCATATTCGAAGTATCAACCTCACTAAGTAGCCACGGACTTCTTCTAGATTTTCCTTTACCTTCTTCCATTAGAATTTGTATAGAAAAATGGGAAAGAAAGAACAAGAAAGCCTAACTTTTCGGACAAACGACCAGAAAGAAAATCGAGAGAGAGAGGATATAAGTGAATACATTTTTGCTATAGTTTAAAAATTGTATGAAAAAGGAATAAATATGTTTTAAAATTATTTTAAGTTAGTATGGCTAAAAATTGACAAAAATGATAATAAATTAAAAATATACTTAAAATTGGTAATGATAAAATAAAAGACCTTTATTTATGTAATTTTTTCAATCTTAATCATTTAGATTCAGCCCATTAAATTATTAAGTTCATTTGTTTTATTTTTTAAAGAACCTCTCTGAACGAATCAGATATGTAGGAGTCTATTAACAATTTTCAGACTCATTTAATAAGTTATCAAATAATTAATCTTCGCTTTTCTGCTTTGGATGTACCTTTTAACCTCATAACTGAAAACTTTTGTCCTCTCTTTTCTCAATTTAACACCATTTTTTCCCTCTAACCGCTAAATCTTCATAAATCCTTTTAAGTATTTCTTTTTAAATCAATAATTTTCTTATATTGACGTGTGTCAAAAAGACTGATTGCAATAATATTTTTGATATATTATTGTTTATGAATGATTTTTGGGGCAATAATTTTTATGTTCTCGTATTTTATTTTATTTTTTGTGAATGAAAAATACTACTTCAAATCATTTTCATTAAATTTTTAGGACTTCTTTTTAAAACAAAAGTGATATATTCTGTTAAATGAACTTTTTATAATATATTACTTATATAATGTTCAATTTCACATGCACATTCAGATGTTGAAAACAAACAACACAAATTATTTAATGTCCAGATTTAGAGACTACGAAATTCAGATTCAGACTTCTTAATCTTAATAGAAATTAATAAGGCCCTTACTCTCTCGAGTTGCCAGGAAAAATTCGACATTTAAACTACAGAAATTTCGGTGCTAAATATTCTGCAAGTTGAAAGCACATAATAATTTGATCAACCTATACCGTATGCAAAATAGGAAGGAGGCAAAGAATCGCGACAAGTACAACTCATTAATAGGTACCTGAAAATCAAAATGTCGCGAGTGCAGCTTATTTGAAACCATCCGATTGTCGGACTTACGAGATCAAATTATATTGATCTTTACTGCTACCACGGCAGCCCTTGTCAAAAGAGTCAATTCTCATGTAAACACATGAATATACCAAGAGCTTCCATTGAGCATCAGAATGTGGGATAACAAGAAACGAAAACCGACTATTGTCTGTACAACTGGCGGAACGCCCAGAAAATAACAAATTCTTTGTATGGAAATAACTCTGTAGTACTACTGCTTTGAAAAAACAAAAGTAATCCTCTAATGATAAAGCAACTACCCAACATTCCTGCACAAAATACACAAAACTTGATGGCATAAGAAAGGATGTATAAAATTATACCAAGACCGGCCGGGGCAATTTTTCTGCACTGATACTTGGGGTATCACTTCATGTAGGCCACTCATCTGGCACCATCAGAAAGTATGTAGACATTGCTTTCCTGAATCTTATTTTGTATTGCTTTGGAGAAATCACCGTTGGGGCTGCATTCTTCGGCCCACCTAGAATACCTGAAGCCTTTACCCAAGTCTCGAGATGCTTGTCCCACGTATACTGTCTCATGAAATCAATAATACCAAGCACCAGTTCCTGCTTCTTCTCATCCACCCCAACTAGTAATGAGTAATCCATCACATCTATTGACTGCAAAACCATAACTCTCTATTAATATAGCAGAGCAGGGACTGAAACATAAGTTGCGTCTAATACTTGTGTTTGAAGAGCATGAAGTCCCACTTTGGACACTTCAACGTATACTTGGTGGTGGTTAACATCGACTAACAAAAAAGTTTGGAGAACCTACTAACAAATGAGAGAACTAGTGCAGTGACAAGGTCAAGTGCATCTTGCAAAAGAAAGGAGAAACAATTAGAAAACAAAGAAAAGATACAGGGTGTGGCAAAGGGAGAAAAGGGGGACGGGTCCAGCAATCATCTATAATCTTTATTGAAGAGAGGAAATAATAAACTAGTAACCCCAGCTAGAACGAAGAAATACAGAACTCTTTATAGAACACAATTTAACGAAGTGACTAGTCATATCGGTGCTGTTTCAAAGCTTACCGCTAGAAATGAAGTATCATTCCATACAGCTCTCTGCAGCAGCCGCTTAGCCTGCGTTCCCACAAAAATCGGAGAAGTTGGCATTGCTTCAATCAAGTTCTGATCAAGTAAAACTTTGTTACTTCCACTTGAATCTGGATTATAGCGTGATCGAGACGACCCTTTGAGGTCATACAGTCTAGTGATGTTGCGCTTAAAAAGAAGATTTTCCATAACAAGCACATCCATTCTTGATTCTTTCCCACCTTTGAGATGCTTTGATGTAACCTAACAAACATCCAACAATGCAGTTAAAAATTGGAGAGCATATAAATTTCAGGGCATCATCTTTTGTAAAGAAAATATTTCAAGGGCAGTGCAAAGTGCAGAAGCTAGATCCATCTTATGAACCAATTTATACTACTTTTTTGGGTGACCTCCTAGTTTTATTTAGGGTACAGCTAGGAGCACCTCTGAAGCACAGGACTGACTATATTGGAAAATTAGCTCAATCAAGAAAAATAAGTGACTTTAAAATGGGAGGCTTAACAATGATAATCTTACACATTCTTCAAATATTTTGACAATAAGAAGTTGCAATAGAAGG
This sequence comes from Solanum peruvianum, assembly GCA_027705065.1. Lineage (NCBI taxonomy): Eukaryota > Viridiplantae > Streptophyta > Magnoliopsida > Solanales > Solanaceae > Solanum > Solanum peruvianum. Next base: position 6,671,290 of record JAKWJD010001761.1, on the reverse strand, counting down.
CCACATGGAGATAATAACCCACAGACACAACTTTGTTACTGTTAGAACAAAAATACTCAAGAAACTGATTTGAAAAAATAAAAATAGAGTGAACTTATGAAGTTCCTTGTGTATATTAATCCGCAGAAAGTCTGAATTTATACAAAGAAAAACATAAACATTAAAACTAAAATAAGAACATGTGTCACTAACTACCATAAAAGGGGGTCACTAACTTCAGAAAGTTGAGCAACTAAAGTTGACTAAGTCTAGCTAGAAAATAGGAAGCACTAAATTGAAATTAGTAAAAAACGGTAAAAATAATAATAAGCTGAAAAAATGCCAATTGTCTAACACTCCTCCTTGGCATTTTTGTGGCAAACACCAATTCTTTGCCTCGGATCTTCAAACCTTTCCTTTGGCAATGACTTGGTGAAATGTCAGCTAGCTAGTTCTCAGATGAACAATGAACAAGCAACACTTCATTAGATTGTTAGACTTCTCTAATAAAATGAAACTTGATCTTGATATGTTTAGTTCGACCATAAAACACTGAATTTTTTTAGATTGAAACTGCTGAACTGTTGTCACACATGATCTTGGTAGCTTCTATTTGTTCATGGCCTAAGTCCTTCATCATCTTCCTTAGCCAGATAACTTGATTCACAGCAGATGCAGCAGCTATGTACTCAGCTTCTGCTGTTGATTGAGCTGTAGTTTCTTGTTTTCTAGAGCTCCAACTAAAACTTGTCCCCAAACAGAAAAGATATCCAGATGTGCTTCTGGAATCATCAACTCCACCACCCCAATCACTATCAGAGTACCCGATCAGGTTCATAGTTACTTCGGCAGATGTTGGGAAAAAAATTCCAAACTTGCTGGTTCCTTTAATATACCTTAACACTCTTTTAGCAGTTGTGAGGTGTGTGTCTCTAGGCGAATGCATGAACCTAGAGAGCAAACTAACAACAAATAGAATGTCAGGCCTGCTTGCGGTTAGATATAGAAGACTGCCAATTAAGCTTCTATACATACTATAATCCTCTTTTTCGGAATCCTCATCCTTGCCAAGCTTCACACCAATAGATATTGGAGTACTCATAGGTTTGCAGTCTTGCATTTTGAACCTGTTTAGAATATCCGAAATGTATTTCTGCTGGCATATAAAAATTCCATCACTGGACTGCAACACTTCCATGCCGAGAAAGTACTTCATGACTCCAAGATCAGTCATTCCAAAGATTTTCTCCATTTCATCCTTGAACCTTTGGATTAGTTCAATTTGGCTTCCTGTCACAAGCATGTCATCCACATAAATTGAGACAATTAAGGACTCACCTGCAGCATTGACTTTCACATACAAAGTAGCTTCACTTGACTTCTACTAAAGCCAAGTTGGATGAGATGATTGTCCATCCTCTCATACCATGCCCTTGGGGCTTGTTTTAGGCCATAGAAAGCCTTTGTTAAGAGATAAACTTGATCCTCTTTTCCAGGAGTTGAGCAAGCAAACCTTGCTACAAGAGCAAATGTTTCCTGGTAATCCACACCATATTGTTGTGTGTATCCCTTCACCACCAATCAAGCCTTATGTTTGCAAATTGTTCCATCAGGATTGAGTTTTGTCTTGAAAATCCATTTTACACCAATTACCTTGCGATTCTTAGGTTTGTCAACAAGCTGTCAGGTTCCATTCTTCTCGATCATGTCTAGTTCTTCTTGCATAGCTCTTCTCCATGCCTGAGAGTCTTGTGCTTCAGCATAGCTTGTTGGTTCAGAGCTAACCAAGTTACACCGCTGATAGACATCTTTTAAGGATCGAGTTCCCCTCACTGGTACATCATCCACTAGTTCATCTTCTGAAAGTTGAGGCTGCTCTATTGAAAAATGAATCAGAATAAGAGGTCTTCTGATTTTTCCAATCCCAACCAGCTGCTTCATCAAACTTCACTTCTCGGCTGAGAATTAGTTTGTCTGATTTCAAACAGAGAATTCTGTAACCTTTGGATGAACTATAGCCCATAAATATGCCTTTATGAGCCTTGTTATCCAGCTTACTCCTTGTTGTTTCTGGAACTCGATAATAACATATACACCCAAAGATTCTGAGATGGTGTATTGATGGTTTGTTCCCACACCAAGCTTCATATGGAGTCATGTCCTGCAAGGCCTTAGTAGGCAATCTGTTCAGCAAATATACAGAGATATTGACTGCCTCAGCCCAAAACTGATTTGGGATCTTTCTTTCGAGCAAAAGACATATGGCCATCTCCATTACTGTCCTGTTCTTCCTTTCTCACACGCCATTTAGTTGTGGAGTGTATGGTAATGTCAATTGGCGTTCAATACCTGTGCTATTACAAAACTCCACAAATTGAGAAGAAGTGTATTCTCCTCCATTGTCAGACCTTAAAGCCTTAATACTAAGATTACATTGATTTTCTACTAAAGATTTAAATTGTTTAAAAACACCAAAGACTTCACTCTTCAGTCTTATGAAATAAACCCAACACATTCTGTTGTAGTCATCAATAAAGAGGATAAAGTATCTGTTACCACTCAACGAATCTGTTTTCATTGGGCCGCAAACATCCATATGAATGAGCTGAAGTTTCTGGTTAGCTCTTCGTACTTGATTTGCTTGAAATGGCAATTTTGTTTACTTTCCCTGTTGGCAAGTTTCACAAACTTGAGCATTAGAAGGAAATTCAGGCATATTTTCCACAAGCTCCTTTTTTTTCATCTCGGCGATGCTTCTCAGATTGAAGTGACCAAACCTAGGTTTGTACATGTTTGTGAAGTAATAGTGTAAGCCTGCTCAGTTATTTTCTCCCAATCAACTGAAAACATTATGTTGCTCATCTTGACATAAAATAACACTCCAGAAGGGTCAGAAACAACACATTCACGATTCTTAAAATACAGAGAATAATTATTTTCAAGCATCTGTCCAACACTCAACAAATTTTGACTCATATCAGGTGTGTACAAAACATCAGAAATAGTTTTGATACCTGATATTGTTGAGATAGACACTGTACCTCTGCCTTTGACTTCTAGTGCCTCACTGTTTCCCTCTTTTACTTTAGATTTGTAAGTATCATCTAGGAATTTGAACAGTTCAACATTGTTGCACAAGTGATGTGTGCAACCACTGTCAAGAAGCCATGAATCAGAGGATTCACTGATTGAAAAGTATGAAACTGCAAATAGTTGCTCTTCATATGCATCGTCAGCTTCTGCTACTTGTGCTTGCAAAGCACCAGAGGCCTTTGCTCTTGATTTGCAAACCTTGGATACGTGTCCGGTCTGCTTACAGTTGCCACATATAGCATCGACTCTCCACCAACAATACTTCTCCAGATGTGTATTTCATTTACAATGTTTGCAAGGAGGGAACTTCTGCTTCACATCTCCACTATTGTTTCCTCAATCATGCTTGCCCTTATTCTTTTGGTGGAATTGTTGCTTTCCTTTTTGCTTTTGTACAGAGAAAGCTCCTTCAATGAACTTTTCCCGTCTCATAGTCCTCCTTTGCTCTTGAGCTTGAAGAGCACTCATTAGTTCACCTAATGGAAGTTTGCTCAGGTCCTTGGATTCTTCAAGAGAGGAAATCTTAGATTCAAATCTCTCAGGAAGAGTCACAAGAACTTTCTCCACAATTCGTTTGTCTGTAAATTCTTCACCAAAAAGTCTAATGTTATTAACAATTAAGGATATTCGATCAGCATACTTACTGATAGTTTCATCCTCCTCCATATTCAAGGACTCAAACTCTCTTTTTAGATTCAACACTTGCATTTGACGTGTTCTATCGCTGCCTTGATATTCTTCTTTCAACCTATCCCAAGCCTCTTTTGCAGTTTTGCAAGCCATGATTCTGTAGAACACAGTATCTGCCACAGTATTCTGCACAAGCGACTTGGCTTTAGATTTCTTTGCCTTCTCTTCGTTGTTGGATTTGATCTGAGCCAAGGTAGGATTTGCTGGTAGAGCAGCAAGTGGTTTATCTTCCGTCACAGTTTCCCAAAGTTCATAGGCTTCCAAAAAAGCTTGCATCTTCACAGACCCGATTTGGTAATTTTCACCAGTGAAAGTGAATGGTGGATTTAAAGGTAGGTTGTTGGATGCCATTTGTGTTGTAGGTTAAAACTTTTTTTTTTGTCTTGTGAGATCAACTAGAGGCTCTGATGCCACTGTCAGAACAAAAATACTCAAGAAACTGATTTGAAAAAATAAAAATAGAGTGAACTTATGAAATTCCTTGTGTATATTAATCTGCCGAAAGTCTAAATTTATACAAAGAAAAAACATAAACATTAAAACTAAAATAAGAACATGTGCCACTAACTACCATAAAAGGGGGCCACTAACAGCCATAATGGGGCCACTAACTTCAGAAAGTTGAGCAACTAAAGTTGACTAAGTCTAGCTAGAAAATAGGAAGCACTAAATTGAAATAAGTAAAAAACAGAAAAAATAATAATAAGCTGAAAAAATGTCAATTGTCTAACAGTTACAACCCCAGACTGCTTCACCAGAATAATAGTGCTCCACTGCACATGGATATCAGAAAGCTGAAAATACTGATTATAACAATGACTTTGGTTACTTAGAAATGATATACAGCATACCTGGTAGATCCCCAGAATCTTTGCCAAGCAAGTTGGGCTCCCACTAGCTATTGAGTCAGATAAATACTTAAAGTAAGCTGGTGCAAACTTGATAAACGACTCCAACTCTGTCTTTGTTACCTGCTTGATGATAAATCGGTCGTCCAAGGTTTTGGCAAAGAAAACATTGCTCTTCCCACCCTGAGCACCCCATTTTTTGCATCGGCTAAGGGAACGTATGAAGTCTGATTCATGGGGGCAACAAGACTTTCTCAAGGTCTCGAATTGCTTCGCATAATAGCAGGTGACTGTGTACTTAACCTTTCCAGGAGGGCCATCATCTGAGAAAGATATTCGGGCATGCAAAGCATTAATATATGCTGGTGGATCCATGTTTGAGCTGCGAGAACTATAACCCGATGACATGCTTTCATTGGTAGATCCACAACTTCTTGGAGATTCCGAAACTACTCCATCCACAGAGTGAAGCGGAAGTAGATTTAATGAATCCAGAAATGACAAAGAAGCTGAAAACTTGTGATTTTCTTTCAGGTTTTGAGATTCATCTGACATTTGATTGCGGTAATCTGGTGAGACAAGTGCATATGAGATGATACTTGTCGGCTCATCATCATAAACTGGAATAACAATGTCATTTTCACCAACAGCTGTAAGAAGCCTGGCACCACCTTGATGTAGCAATTCGCTAAACGACAAGATATAAACAGGATTATGCTCATTCAATTTAGCAACATATTGTGGATTTGCTGTGATATTCTTGTTGAACGAACGATAGAAATTTGAGAAATGTGCCGTTGCCCAGATCAGGTAATCTGTGTTGTCAGACTTAGCAGATAAATGAGGTATTTCAGCCCCATTTTTGTCACACAGAGACCTTTCGACATCTGTATTTGCTGAAACTCCAGTCAAAGCAGTAGAATCTACAACGAACGAACCTGGAAATGCACTGCTATGCTCTTTAATAGCCAGGTGGCTTTCACCAGTCCATGCAGCATCAAGAGTGTCGGATAAACTTCCCACAGACGGGAACTTTGCATCTGAAAGAACACGTCTGACATTTTTTCCAGGTTCCAGTACATTACCATCTCCTGTATTTCTTATAGCACAGAAAATCTCGCAGTCTTTCCCGTGAGTTAGGTTCTCATCAGTAGTCAATCTTTCGTGAACCCCATCAGGAATCTGACCATGTCTTCCTTCAATAGATGTTATTTCAGTCTTCACATTCTGAAGAGCTGAATCATAGCTCCCCAAACTTTTTCCAGGTCTCAAAATTGCAGTTCTTTCAGGAAGTTCCTTACTAGAGCTGAGGGGTTTCTCCTTCAGTTGTGTCAAACTGCCCGGAGTTCGGGAATTTTTACCATGAGAACTGGAAAGATGTATCAAACGTCTGTCCCATAGATAAGCATGAAAAACCAACTGCCTTCTCAGTTGATTTATCTCAAGGATGTCAACTGTAGGCTGACCAACTTTGATCTCCCTGCTAAGTGCCTTGCGTAATAATCCCTAGAACAATGAAAACATCAGTAAGAAATAAGTCATTTGGAGATACATTGCTACCTTACCCAAAAGAAAATGAAAAGGGTGAACAGAGGAAATAAAAGAACCTCCCCTAAATAAGGCTTTAAAGGATATGGGGAGGACCTTTTTGGGGGTTAGTGCGTGCCCACATGCTAAAAATTAAACTTTTGAACTATTCCATATTAGGAGGGCCCGTAAGAAACTGATTATCTTCTGCTGTGACTAGAGAGGGGATGGTGTTGAGCAACCACTCATCCCCAGGGGTGCAGTTGTTGTTCAGAAGGAAACTTGAGGTCATGCCTTAAATGAAAAATTACCACCAAACAGACTTTTAATTAGAAGAAATAGATGTATTTTGAGTTATGGTGCCCTTTACACTGAAGTTCCCAACAGCTGTACATCTACTGAGAGAAACAGCAGCAATTGAAGTGCAGCTCTGAGGAACAGTCCTCCAGTTGAGGGAGTTCCTAATTGCCCCAGAGGAAGGTGGTAAGGTTGAGGACCTAGACCTAACAGTTATATGGGGTATGGTCTCAATTACTCAAAGATTAAGACGCTTTCTTCCTGAGGAGACCCATCAAAAGGAAGGATTCTATATTACACATTTATAATGGAAGAAACCCAACTTCTGGTTTGATGACTAGTCAAACCAAAGACCCTTTCTCTGTTAGAACCAAAAGGACCTAGGATACATGTTCATCTTGGGACTGTAGTCTCTCTTCAATCAGTTGTTTTCCTCTGTTGACTCCTCTCATATTCTTTTTTTTACTGCTAATTCTTACAGCGAACCCTGATCATTTCTTTCTTCTCAAACTTGCTGCTGCATTGATTTTCAGATATCTTAGAATGATGGAACATGCCTCTGAATTTTCTGACAAATCATACTGAAACTCTCAAGTTGTTTTAAAAAGTTAAAAGGTTTGGAACATGTTATCCACACCAAAGAAGAGAGATATTACTTTGGAAATCATCTCTCAAACAGTTGAACTTCAAACAGGTCACTAATCGCTACATTTTAAATAGACCAGATTGACAAATTTGTTCATACATCACTGACAATGCAGACGCTATGACTTAGTATCTCAACAACAGGAAAGAAAAAACAAGTAAGAAACCACCTCAAACTCAGTTTTCTCCTTCTCTAATATTTCTTCCATCTCTGTGATCTGCTCACTTATCTTGGGTGCTTTCAAGCTGCTATCAACAGAGAATTTTTCCAACTTGACATGAAGAACTTTGGACACCTCAGCAAACAACGCATTAGCCCTTCTGCGCACCTTCTCTTGCAGGAGACAAGCACATCAGGAAAAAAGCAAAACATAGAAGTATCAAAACTAACGCAAGAATTTAATCCAACTGTACCTCATCACCTTCTTTCTGAATCCACTCCTGATTATCATAGCTAAATTCGAGTTTAGGAGGTGGGAGAAAGACAGAATAAACATGAACAGGAGCATATCGAAAACAAGCTACCATTTTCCCAAACCTGTGGCAACAACCAAAGATGAGGTGCAGAAAAGCATTGTTTGAGCAACAAGAAAGGGAAATAAATACTTTGTGGGACCATCACATGAATAAATCTAAGAAAGATTAGAACGGAACACCTGCTACACATGCACCATAACCAGAATCGAGCACAAGATAACACAACACCGACTGAGAATATTAACCCAGAATATGGGAAAGTCACCATTGAAAAACTACAAATGGAACAGTAACAAAAATGACAAGAAAACCATACACCTGTAAGATTTTCCTGATATTCCTTTCCTTCTTTTATATCCCTCTCTTCTTAGTTACTCCTCTTTCTAGGAATCTAATGGTCGTAGACCACCTTCTAGTGACTATGTTGAAGAATTTTTCCCCCTTGAGTTCTCCAGTGATAGGGTTCAAGCGATAGGAAAATATCCAGTTTCTCTAAGCCTTTCCGCTATGTGATGCAACTTATCCTGATATAAGCCTTTTATGCAATGTGATGCAACTTATCCATTTTGTCAAGATTTCTGGAAGCATTCTCTTGTTGTAGTGTTCTCTCTTATTAACAGAAGTTCCCTTTTACTAGCAGGGACTCCATATCTATACTGATAAAATGATGTATTCAACAGACTGCAATAAGAAGTAGCATCACAAGCTCTCTCATAGAGCAATACAAGAAGTTCAAATTGTAAATTCTAGGTCACAGAAACATTCGGAACAAGCAAAAATAAATCAGTAAACCCAATATATAAAAACATATAAAAGTGGGAAAAACAGCACATGGGAGGTACTGAAACCACATTTTACAAGTGTACTCGAGAAACAAAACTGATCTACCGCTATGTAGAACCTAACAATAACAACACCACACAGTGAAATCCCACAAGTGGTGTCTGGGGAGAGTAGAGTGTACCCAGACACTAACCCTACCTAATGGAGGTAAGAATACTGTTCCTGAAGGACCCTCGGCTCGAGTAAAACATATCCGAATAATGAAAAAGGGAAAACAACAGTGGAGAAACAAAGCAACTAATAAGGAAACAGTAACAACCACAAAATAATGGGATAACCTAAACACAATCAACAAGTGATGGTGGAACCAAAAGCAAGACGCTATAAGAAAACGGCTAAACACCTAAAAAAAAGACGACACTCCATACCTACTAGCCTTATGTACCCGACCTCCACACCCTCCTATCTAAGGTCATCCTCGGTAATCTGGAGTTGCACCATGTCCTGTCTAATCACCTCTCCCCATAATTTTTCGGTCTACCTCTCTCTCCTCATACTCACTATGACCAACCTCTTACACCTTTTCATTGGGAATCTACACATCTCCTCACCATCTTGGTCTTGCTTCGCATCTTGTCCACCATAGAGGCCACTCCCACCTTGTCAAGAATAACCTCATTTCTAATTTTATCTCTCCTAGTGTGCCCAACACCCATCTCAAACCTCATTCCCGAGACTTGCATCTTCTATACATCGGGTTCTAGACTGGCCAACACTCTGCCCATACAATAACGCCAGTCTAACCACTACTTCTTAAAACTTGCCTTTAAGTTTAGGTGGTACCTTCTAAACACACAAGACTCAAGAGGGCCAAGCCTCCACTTCATCCAACTTTGGAGATCATTTAATAAATCTTTCTACCTTAAATGCAATATCACACCAACCAGCATTATAAACTGTTTCCGGGATACTAATGACAGATCTCCCACCACCATTTAAGGATAAGATATTCATATATCTCCCTCGTTCATTAGATTTTCTGGTGCAAAAAATGTTCTGGGCCCTGGTCTATGGTTTTCCATCTCCTTACCACATTCTTCTGATCTGTCAAGGACTCTTTAAGGACAGAGCATATTCATTCCATGATCTTACTGCTAACGCAGGACTTCTCATTATAACAGCTTCTCTTCACCCATACAAACCAAATGGTGTTCCAGCAGTCCATCTAGTAATGTCGGAGGATTTAAAACCAGCATTAAAGTAAATAATATTATCCCCCATCTCTGAAAATGAAGAAAGAAAAGGTTGAAAGCTATCACAGAAGGTGATGACTTAAGTTTAGAAGAAAAAGAAAGGTTTTCCCAGTTGAAAACCACTGGAAAAGACGTTTTACACTCCTAAGAAGTAGGGGAGAGAGTTTTTGGGAGACCTGCCTTGAAGCATTCAGTAAATCTTAATATAAAACAGTCAGGATAGTTGATACATGCTGATGAGCAACATCATCATAGTATTCATGCAAACAACTAAAAGCTGAGGATCCATGCAATATTAAGAACCTCAACGGCTCAACCAGACAAAACACTGGTAAACAAAATGATCACACCTATGACCTAATGTCAATGAGGAGTTTGTCATTAGTAGCTGTTATCAGCAAGTCTATATTAATCAATTCAAGTTAGAAAATTTTCACATGAAGTGGGGTTAGGCGCCGACTTTAACAACTTAGAAGGTAATGTTTCCACAAGTTTATGTGAAACTGTCTATTTGAAATAACGTACTTGCTTACAGATACCAACTTTAACCATTATACAGGAAATGCGTCTGAGGCTTTTATGATAATTTTACTAATGCAACGGGTTTCTGTCTCTCTACATACTTTACATGATATTGGGTAGCTGATTAAAGAAAAAGAGCACTCATCCAAATAGGTGAAAGCATTGCAATCCCAGTGTAGAAAGATGATGCGTACAAATGCCTTACTGGAAACAGCATACCCATAGAACCGGAGACAGTCCCGGTGAAGAAGATGACCACAACTTGCAACCCTGCTCGCTGCTGCATGATTTGAAAAACTGAGTTCCAAAAATTTCCCAAATGACAACCCCCAAGCAGCATTAGACATTACTACCCTCCTGGTTGGAGGAGGGAAACCATTGTCCCGAGGACATCGCAGACATCTGTGCCACATCCATATCTTTCCTTCCCGTTCTCCTGGCAAGATACATTCAGGTAGCTTCTTTACAGAAATTGTGAGGCTGCCTTGCCGATGAGTATAGCAACGAACATGTGCTTCTGGAGGCATTTCACATGAGGGACACCTAAAATTCTGGTGAATGCATTACATATATCAGAAAAAAGACAAGAATAAACCATGCATGCATAGAATATATCCACTGCAACTTTAAAAGAGGAAGAGAGACATTACCTCATCAAACAACCGGTCCCGTAAAAACCGTCCCAAAGGCATATCGGTAATCCCATAGAATTTTATTCGAGAAATATGAGGTGGCTCACAAACAGTTCCTTTCCAAACACAGCGTGTTGAAAGGCACACTACAATAATCAGTTGGTCGGAAGGTGAGGAAGGATAATCTTGCTGTAGTGACCCTAACTCCTCGAAGTAACTATTATCAAATTCTGGTAGCACCAATTCTGAAGATAAGTGTACCGTGCGAAAACCTCCCACAACATGAGAAAAGCTACCAGTATCCCTCAAGGAATTGCTAGGAAAATTAAGTATATAATCATTTCTTGCATCTTCACCTCTGTCTAGTGGAGATGCTTCATGAGGGTCATTTGGAGCCATTTCATTCCTCCCATCAGCTTGATCTGAGAACTGAAGCCTTGAATGATGCGAGGAATCAGGACAATCAGAAAAGTCGACATTATTTGAGGCAGTTGTAGCACTAGGTAATGAGTTATAACACTCGGGAAAACTTGACTGTTCAACAAGCATTGGAGCACTGTTGGATGGTGATGTAATACCAGACAACGGTTTGGTTGAGGAATGAGATGGTGTGCCAGGGGAATGGTGATCGTGCGGTCTCTGGGCTACTGGTACGGAGAAACCAGGAATGACAGAAATGGATCTTTGCATAGTTGATGGCTTATCAGGCAATGCAACTTTAAGTGGGGACTTCAAAGGGAGCTCTGGCAAGGAAGCACCTTCATCTGCAAGAAAAGATGTCTCCAGAGCCAGGTGATAAGCAGCAAAAACTCCATATTGGATAACACGTTTTATTTTCTTCAAATCGTCCCCATTGGCACCCTTGAGCAAAATCTGAGAACCCACACAATCAAAAAGAGGTCAACTTCCACGCTTTCGAGGTTTGCACCAGGAGACTGGTCAAGAACAGACAATAGGTGCACAATTCTTGTTTCACATTTTCTAGCATCATAAGCATAAATATTACCTATAAGCAATAGAGGACATGTGCAATGCCTAAGTCAAATAATTCTAACTCAAATAATTTACATACTCATACCACTTGATTATAAAGAAGTAGAAATCATATTCACATCCATATCCTACCAATGAGTATGTGCTGCCAAAGGATCAGTCTTTCTTATTTTCTTAAATTTTTCAACTATGAACAATTTTGGTTACTCCTTGTTAAGTCAACAAAAACAGAAATATTATCATGCCCGCCATAAAGAGATAGGATATACAACCAAAACCAATAGAATGTAATTTTCCACATACTTCAAATTTATTTCATCTTCCAGCTAATAACATACAAGCCATCAAACATGCAACTTACAGTACAGCCAAAAGGCTTTGGGCATCCTTCGAAAAACATCAAGGTCTTTTTCAGTTTCTTTCCAGCTTGCCCAGCACTACCATGCTCTTCCACAAACTTATCAACATGGAATGAATCACAGTACCCTAACTTCGGCGTTGTAAGATTATCAATTGAAGGGACTACTTGTGCACCTGTACAACGGGCAATACGCTCTAAAAGCGGCCGCTTCACATTGAGAACTAGAGATATGTTTTTCGCAAGCAGGTATTCCTGCGCAAATCGAGATACTGATTTCTCTACTAACAAAATGTTTGGATGATGAGCATCAATCTTTGCAACAGCCATCTTCAGATGGTCCATTTCCTAGAAGAAAGAATGATCCAAGTAAAAGTGATGAACCAAACAGTGTTAATCCAAATAAAACTGATAACCCAAATAACGCAATGTTCCTTTATTAGAAAGTCTTCTCTCCCTGGTCAAAACCAAGATAACAAGAAACTAGAGCATTATAAAACAAGAAACCAATGACATACTGTAGATATTTGCTTCAGTCACTGCAGCATCTTTTATCATAATAAATTGCTTAGTTTTAGGATGAACATACTTTTGAATCTTTAATTTCCATTAGATTTTTTTAGTTGAGTTATTTTAGTGTTTTTAAATTTTTGCTATACATATTTTCTGCTTATGTTTAAAATTATTGAGAGAGATTTAAAATTATTCCTCCAATCTTTTTGCTGCACCATCTTTTAAAAACCAATAGTAATCAGAGTTTCACTAGTCCCAAGGGATCTGTGAGTTCATCTAAAGAACCATTTTCAATCCGCTTTTAACCAATACTAATTTTCAACCTATTTTTCAAACATGTCAAGCTGCAATATCTCTTTGAATGCCCCACAAACTTTCACAGGTGAAATCTATCAGATTTAGTCAGTGAAGATCAAATCTTATTTTCTTAGTGGATCAAAATTGTTTATGGACTATGGTCAAAGTATACAATGTGGGTTGACCGAACCCCACTCGTATCCTGCACCCACACCCGTCACATGTCGATAACAAAAATGAAGAGTCCGCGCAACTTAGGTTGAAATTTGCTTCAGTTACTGAAGCATTTTTTTAATTTAGCATAATAAGTTGCTTAGTTTTAGAATGAATCTACTTTTCTTAATTTTAAATTTCTAGTAGATTGGTTTAGTTTGTTTGTGGTTTTTTTGAATTTTCATTATGCATATTTTTGACAATTATGTTTTCAAGTTGTCTATTTAAAGCCCTCCATGCTTGATAAAATTATTCAAAGACATTTTGTAATTATTCTTCCAAATTCTTTTGCTGCACAATCTTTTTAAAATCATACACATACTCCAATAAGAATGACGGGCACCGTAGCACCTAACTATCATTTTAATTTATCCCTTGAAAAAACTATTTCTCCCCCAGTCTCTAATGTCTTATCTAGTGAATACTTAGAAAGGACATTGTATAAGTCATCAGAAGAACCAGTCTACTATTTTGATGAAGGACAAGCAAAACCAGAACAAACTGATAACAGAAACAGAATAAAAAGAACTTGTAATACCAGAAATTTAAAGAATAACATGAACTACAATGCACATACAAGAGACCTCCCTTCTTGAGCCTATCTCATTTGCATCACTACATAGACTCAGTGACCAGCTTTCCCCTGTGACCTACATCCTCTTATTTACATGCCTTCCTCATCCCCCCCCCCCCCCAACACAAAAAAAAAAACAATCCTTACTACCCTTCTACTGTGACCCAACTTCCCCGTATCATATTTTTTTATGCTGCAGCAGGTACAGTTGCAACATCTCAATAAAGATGATTAAGCTGATCGACAACAGGTATGCCAACAAAATTCAAATTTTGGTGTAAACTAAGTTTAACTAGAGTATGAGGAGGGAACTTTCTGAGTTACCTTCATCAAGGGATGTAACTCATAGCCCATTACTTGTTCAGTACTAGCTGGAAAGGAACTAATATATATTTTTTTCTTCTTTCTGTCTAATTTTGGCAAGATCAAAAAGTAGATGATGTATGAAGTATAACCCTCCACTTTTACCTTTACTTCTAGTTTATTTGCTAAGCGAACAAGGGAAATACCTCTTATCTTTCCACTCTGTCCCCCTCCACCAATTGTTCCTCCTCCTAGCCAAAAAAAAGAGAGAGAGAGAGAGAGAGAGAGAGAGAGAGAGAGAGAGAGAGGGAGAGGAGAGAGAGGAGAGACCAACGAGATTTAAAAATTTCCCAAATTGGAGGTACTACCCAGCAAATAAATGTATAGGAAAAGGATCCTAGAATTCAAGAAGATCCCCAAAGCAATAGCAATGATAGTGTACATATTAGCTCCCCAGCTTCTTTTAAATAGTTCAGTTCTGAATCTTAAAGGAAATGATTCTGTATCACGGTTCAGCCATTATCTTTTCTTTTGGATGATTATGGTGTCCAGAATAGCTTTTGTGCACCACGACTAATTCCACGGGATACTCGTCACCTCCCACCTGCAAGACACCTTATGGCTCTCAACCACTTCATTGACCACTAAGTCAAACCCTTGGGTACATTCAGCCATTATCTTATCCATGTATTTCAATCATTAATTTTGTAATTTCGTAATCATGCTATGTATAAGATCTAAAGCCAATTCAAGGCTTTTATATGAGGAAAAGGCTCCTACAGTTTTATTAAGTAGATATGGTGTGATGTCATGTACATGGAAAAATAACTAACAAGATGGTCCATTTAGCATAAATGCTTCATCTCTACACAAACTTAAAAAAGGTCTAGTGAAGGATAAACAGTGATATGGAGATATCCTCTCTTTCTAATAACCGTGATGTCCACGCCAACGTGCACAAACCTCAACTAATTCCACGGAATGCCTGTCCGCTCCCTCCAGCAACAGGGAAGAAACAATCATGTGTTCAAGGTCCCAAAGATCCTGCAGTCTGGGGGCCAGATAGCATTTCCGCATCCTATCAAGTAACTAAAAATATCAGTAAAGAATTGGATTGAGTGAAGACCTGCTGCAATAAAGTGTCAAAACTTGACAAGTGATTAGCCACCCTTTGATATTCCAGTGCTCCTCCAAGAATTAGGAGTCTAGGCTTTTTGAATTTTGAGTTCATTCGTCGGTGCGCCACATTTTTCTTACAAACAACGCCTTTAACCACCATACTAGTAAATAGCATAAAGGAGAACTTTATCAGTATAAGGAAAATAAACTACCAAAACTTGCATAGTATGACCAATGATTTAATGGAAAAATGAAGCACAACAATGGCAGAAAACAAGAAAAGAATTATTCAACAGGACTGCCGAATCCTGATGGAAAAATTAACATATGGCACCAATTCAAACACCTCATTTAGAATCTATGCATGCATAAAAATAAGCAACTTGAAAGTTTGACTCCTGCATCGCAAAGCCTGCAGTTATTTGGTTGATAATGAGAAGCAATTTCAGCGCAATATAGGAGTCTGATCAAAGACAAATAGGAAGTCCATAACGAAAAATAAATAAGCATCAAGTTAGAAAGCAGGGAGAACAATATATTAAGCTGCAACGTTGCAAAACAAGAAAATTTTGTTTGCATATGAGGTGTTGAAATTAGTTTTTCTATGTAATTCTTTTATAGAGAAGATGAAAAGAAGGTATATCAGAGTTTGGGTTAGGTCACAATAGAGAGCCATATAGTCGGGTGTAGAAAACCTTTCTCTACGATGTCCACTTGCAATGCATTTAATCTTCACATATCCACAAGGATCCATTTCTCCATTCTGACTCATGTCAGGCTTTAGGAGTGTGGCAGCTTCCCAGGATAAAGATGTGACTATCTCTGACCAACTCTCATTATTATCCTCCTCAGCTGGAGGAATATGTTCAACTTGCAAAAGCTGCACAATCAAAGATTTAAAATGTCCATCAACCACATTTTTCATTGCCTTCCTATGCTCCGCGGTTGACCTATTATGGTACTCTCCACCAGCTAAGTTCCATGATGAATCCATATAACCCCATTCCCCTGGCGCTTCTGCACTACAATCATCATCCTCATCAAATGAAAGAGATTCTCTATCATCCTCTTCTGTTTCTGGCTCTGGTGGCAACCAGAGTAAATAACTACTCTCAAAATCAACAGGTGCATTATCTGTGTCATTCACATCATAAGGAGGAGGCCCTTCATGCTCGACACGATTGATACAAATATCTATTTCTTTTGCAAGTTCTTTCATCCCTTCTGAGTTCTTCCATTCACAGTTCTCTGTCAGTGATGAGGAATTTACACTACTTGATTCAATCTCAGCAGGTCGATCATTGTTTGGTCCACAGATATCATTCATCTCCTTGTAGTTGAAAGCACCATAATAGACATCTGTTGCAGTAGAGTGTCTTGGCTCAGAATGTGATCCACACACACCGTAATCATCATCTTCATCATCACTCCTGCCATAACAATGCTAAGACAGCTAAATGAAACATACACTGGAAAGAAGATATTAGTGTAATAACAATACATTGAAGCAAGCAAAATAAAGGTCTGATTCAAGTGTCTCATCTATCTTTCATGACAATACTATATACATGATTGGCCCATACATATATCCAACCTGCCACTCAGCACCACAAAAAGTAGAGCTCTCTTTTCCTGGAAAGCACAGAGTTTAATGAACAACATAAACCTTGCTCAGGATCCAAATATGCCGTTAGTTATAGGTTCCTAGTACTTGGATAATATAAGGCTGGGTTATTATACCTTTGTATTATCATTTTGGTGCTAAGTGTAGCCTTGAGTTTATATAACCTCTTTATGACAAGATCCAAATTGAGAATAACAGAATTAAGTATTTTTAGCAAGAACACTCTACACCTAGAGATAACAAATAAATCACCTTTTTCTTGTTCGAGGAGACTTTACATAGACTACAATACACGGCACATGAACTGGCATATGCACAAGGAAGCTCGCTCAACCTCATATGAGCTCAAATTTGGGTCATTTATTAATAAACATACAGATCGGACAAGCTATTGTACATGGCTTGGGGTACATTACCGTTGATTGATTATACAGATTTTCTTGCTAGATTATAGTTAGAACAGGAATAGGAATAGGACTTGTATAGTATCCTATGTGGAAAAGGATTGTAACGTAGTGTCTATTAATAGGGCACAATTTATTATGTAACAACACAATTCAATAACATTTTCCTCCTTCATTTCTCACGAAGTATCAGAGCATTGGTGATAAAACATCTAGGATAAGAAAATACAGTCATCGTGCGCTAATTTGTTTCCTCTGCTTTTCCTTCAGTGTTGTGCAAAAACCAACAACACCACGCAATCCGTCATTGATCGGCAAACAAACCCCAGTTAGATTTTCCAACATGTGAGCCAACCCTACACCACAAGCCGCCAGAAGCTAAGGTTCCAGCAAGCGAGTAATGATAGGGGAGCGCATGATGAGCTCACTTCGTGAGTCATCCCTGCCTTTGAATAGACCAGTTGTGGAAAGAGTAGAAGAAGATGTTAAAGAGTTGGAGCTTGGGTTCTTTCGGTGATCTCCTGCTAACAGGCATATTCCACAATCTAAGGTAAGAATTTAGGAAGTTTTAAGTCGATTATACTTGATTAATGCTAGCCTAACATCTACAAACATTTGGATTTTTTGTCAAGAAATCTCAATCTCCCCAAGAATTCTTCAAAGTAGAGATTTTCAAGATTTGTCTTCAAGAGGTACTTCCACCACCCAATTTTCACTTGTATATAAATGAGTATGTTGAAGATGATTGTTAGTAGAAACCATAGCAAGATTGGAGTAATAGTTGAACCTTAAAAGTGGATATTGTCGAACATGGTCGAGTAGTTGGGAAGTAGATGAATACTTGGGGGTTACAAAATGAATACTTTAGTAACTAGAGTGACACTAATAACCCATTTTTTTAATGCTAAGGATGGAACTCATGGAGTTGGATTACAATTTTATTAGGAGATGGATGTTTTTTTTAATGAAGTTATTAGGAGAGGGATGTTTGGCATAACTAGTAAAGTTGTTTTCATGTGGTCAGGAGGGAGGTCACTTGTTTGAGACGTAGAAACACCCTTTTACAGAAATGCAAGGTAAGGTTGCATAAAGAGGACCCTCATGGTCCAGCTCCTTCCTGGAACCTGCGCATTATTAGAGATTGGTGCAGACCAAAATTGCATCATTGAAAGGATTATCCCTTCCAAGTATATTAAAAAAAGCACTTCACGATAATTATCCGCAACAAGAAAAAGACTTAAAATAAATTATAAGCTCCACATATGAAAGGATGGAATTTGTTTAATTAATGTTTTGTAATAACAAGAAGATATAAATGAAGAAATAATATTAGGGATCCCCTTTACAATCCAAATGAAACCATATATTGCCGAATGGATGGCATTCACACCACTATATTAGGAAAAAGATAGAAAAGACGGAAAAGTGTAGAGTGGCATTTTCAAATGACGTGATTTTCAGATGTCCTCTACTTATATAAGTTGAAAGCCTTAAGTAGGCCTTAGAAGTGTTAGACTAATCTTAACTTGTTCATATTATCTATTTTACACGTGTGCAAATACTAATGCACACCATTTATTTTACATGTAGCTGATAATTATTACACATAGTAGCTTGTTGAACACGAATCATTCTCGTGTATATCTTGCTAATTTTCATCCATATTTTGACTTGCCTTGAAAATAGAATTTTGTCTTTTAGTGTTTTGAAGATTTTTGTGCCTTTGGCCATTTGTGGCTTGTCTTGTTGATGCATAGTTGTGTGTAGATTCCCTTGGAGTCCACCTTTTTGCTTGTTAATTGTTGAATATTTGTTGAGGAGTGTTGGCACTTTCCTCCTTTTGATTAAGATGTACATATCTTCATAGCTTTGCTCACTAATGAGTTAGGATTCGGTATCTAATAATTCCATTATCTTGTCATGATCGGTATCTTTATTGAGACTTGATAAGGTTTCCTCAAGCCTTTTTTAATTCTTCCTTTGAAAGGTCGGATTTTCTCCGTGATGAAGAGTTGGAACTAACTTATCATCATGGTCTATTTGTGACCATCCTTTAATTCTGATGGTCTTGCTCAAGTACTTGATCCTTCCAAACTCATATATAAGAGATTCTTCTTGATAAAAAGAATTTACACCATTTAATATTTTCGAGCAGTGTAGAGATATTTTGCTTTACTTGAATTTTTTCAAATTACATTACAAGCTTGGTGACAATACTAGTGTATTTACACTAAATTGGATCCACCATTCGTAAAACCATCGGAGAATTACTACATTTCTCATTTCTTCAAAATATTTAACAAACCAAGCCTGGTTGTTTGGCCCAAATTCATAAAATTGTACCAAATCGTCTTGCAATCATAGAATCCGACATGAATGCGGCAATGAAAGCGAAGGGTCCGCACAACTTAAGTCTCCTCATCAAAAGGGGCAGCTCGAACCCCGGTGCACTACTGCCCATCCCCTATCTATTCATTGGGCTTTGCACACTCTCTCTGGGGTCGAAATACCTAAATACCTGGACCTCAGGTTAGAAGGCATGCGGCGAGGGAATAAACGCTTTGGGAGATTGAGATTTTTTTTCATTGAAAACAAAGAAGGCCGATGATGGGCCTACGGTGCGTCATTTATTTTTATAGAACGAAGAACTAGAAATGGTCCTGGGTCGTACCATTTTTTCAACTGTCCGCTGCAAAATCTGGTCTAGAACTACAATGTCTCCGCTATGCAGCGCTATGAAAGAGAAAAATAATTTTGCCTCACTAAGCCTTTTCACCTATTCTCTTCCGTCGGTCTTAACTGAGCCACCAAAACATAGATGGTCCAAGAAAGGCAGTCTAATCTATATTTGTAGAACGAACAAAGATATTTTAAAAAAGAAACTCATGTCATGCGAAGGGTCCGGGAAGTACAGGACCACAACGATCTTTTGTATGCCACCTTACCCTGCGCGGTTGTTTACATTACCCAAAGAAGAATAAAGAGAAATTATTCCATCAAATTAACAACATTTTCCTATAACAGTTTTGCAGGTATTATTACCAATCATGGCTCTTAAAAAGGATATGAAGGTTTCGAAGTACTAGACCTTTTAAAACCATGTTATACCAATCAAAATTATGTAGAGACGGAAGATCCGCTAAAAACTCGAAGGTATGATGCTTTCATATTAATCGATATTGATTCAGTAAAAATAGATCACAATTAGCACAAAAAAATGATCCAGACGTATTCAATTTTCAAGATTTACCATCAAGAGAATACTAAGCCCTTTTTGGATGATTTGTAAATCATCTACATACCCCATTCTCGCATCAATATCTAATCCAGGAGTGGCAAATGGTGCCAAATTGGGTGGATTGGATCGGATTGAATATGAACTGAGCTAAAATGGATTGGATCACAATTCACCCATGAAACAAGAAAAACCAAATGAATAACTGAAAATGCAAGAGGACAGACAACTCATAAGCGACGTCACCAACCGTTCGCAAAATCTTAAAGGTCCATCTATATACACAAGGCTAAGCTTGCCCCACCTCTCAAATCTCAGCATGCCCTTCATTGGGAACACTCGAAGGAATGCTCAATCACCAACTCTGAATCTCAGAGGTTGTCGTCTACGGTGAACATAACTCTTATGACTGCATTGAGATTACCTGAGCCTATCCTGAATTACTCGAACTCTATCCAAAGCCTCCTGAACCAAATCAGTACCACACGACCTAGGCTCTGAAGAGTCAAATCAACCAACTGAAGAGCGACAACACCTACCATATAAGGCCTCGAATAGGGCCATATGAAATAGTAGAGTGGTAGTTGTTTTTGTACACAAACACTGCCAAAGACAAGAAATATGACCTCCAAATCCAATACACATGCCGCAACATATTCTTCAAAACTTAAATAGCACACTGTGACTGCACATTGATCTGCGGGTAAAAAGTTGTGCTAAGATCAACACGAGTACCCAACTCCTTCTAAAAGGTCCTCCAAAAGCTGGAAATGAATAGAGATCCCCTATCTAAATAAAACATAATACTACATCGTGAAGACAAACTACCTCTTGAATATAGTTTTGAGCTAACCTATCGGCACTAAAAAAACTGAATACGAAGGAAGTGTTCTACTTGATCAATAAGTTAACGATGACCCAAACGCTATCAACACCTCTAGAAGTTTGAGGCAACCACATAACAAAGTCCATAGAGATACGCTCTCACTTCCACTGTGAAATAGGCAACCTCTTGAAACACATTGCTAGACCTTCACCTGTTGAGGGCTAGTAAGACTTGGTAAAGATAATTACAAGCCGATCACTGGACTTCACAAATTTTGAAATGTCTCTGAGGGTTTCTTTTCTTTGAAAAAGTGACAACCAGTCTCAATGTGCTTGGTCCTCTCATTTAATACCAAATTTGATGTGATATTAAGGGCTTTTTGGTTATCACACACAAGGATCTCAACAACTATTTATCCGAACTATAGCTCATAAGTTGCTACAACCATTGCTTGATATCACCAAATCAAGCAACTACACTCTGTTTCTCACTCTTCCATGAAACCAATTTAACTCTTACCAAAACATAATATTTGAACGCAAAATGTCTATCAAAGGGTGTCCCAATCAGCGTCGGAATATCCAATGACATGCTCATGGCCTCGATTCTGCTTGATCCTTATAGTAGTCCCTTGCCTAGAGCTAACTTCATATATGGAATAATACAAATAATTGCATCGCAATGACTATAATTGGGGGGGGAGTCATACACTTACAACATCGTAAGAAAAGAGAGTCAGGTCTAGTCACTATGTGATAATTCAACTAGATCGCTAAATTGCTCCCCCCCCCAAAAAAAATCCTGGCAAGAGCTTAGCATTCGGTTCCATAAGAGTGCCAATGGGTCTAGAACCTATCATTTTGGACTCTTCAAAAATGTCTAAGGCATGCTCGCGTTGCCAAATAACAAGTCTCATTTGGACTGATCAACCTCGATAGCTATAAAATACTCCATTCAGCCGAGGTCTGTAGTCAGGAAATGTTGAAAGAGATGTTGCTTCAAATTAGTGATATCATCCTGATTATGGCCGATGATAATGATAAGGTCAACATAAACCACCAAATAAACATAGCTTTGGTGCAGAATGTCAATAAGACGCCGAGTGATCAACTCCAATACAAGTCATGCCAAAGTCATTAATTATTGTATTGAACTTTCCAAACCAAGCTTGTGAAGACTATTTTAGATCATAGTGTGATATGTGTAATTGTCATACAAGGCTATTTAACTCTGCTACACTTCTTTTGCAAGATCACCATAGAGAATACCATTCTTAACGTCCAACTAATGAAGAGACCAAGGGAGAAAAGAAGTCATACACAAAAGGATGAACAAATGCTATTTTAGCCATTGGAGGGATTACCGATGAGAATTTGGAATAGAGAGAAAACACTGCTAGAAAACTCAAATCTACTGAAAATAGTGTAGAGATTGTCGAAGAATGCTCTAAATTTGAAATGATATATATGGACCATCCCATTATTAAGAAACGAGTAAATATTCAACAAGAAAGTCGCCCAAAAACTAGTCATAATAGGATCACACGCCAGCGCATGGTACTAATGTGGTCGCTAGCACCGTAAATCTAGTTGCGCATGAGGGATATACAACACGTAACAATGGATGGGCTTTGGTTGCCAGATGTTGCTAAACCTTGTGGTGGTGGTGGATTTTCCACAACAACAATGTAAACGAAGAACGTTGTGAATAGTCACCGCAATTTGCAACACGACTTAGTAACTTCTATGCTAGTCTTCATAATTACTCCACTTTCCTTCCTTGCTTCGATTCAACCTCTCGAGTACATCCCTACCGCTGAGTGCCCGAGTTAAAGCAACTCTGCATTATTTTTGCAGATGACGCAAATATTGAGTTAAATCCGATGCAGCGCTTTGCGCGTCCAATGAAGTTAAACTAGTAGAAGAAGAGAAGAAAGAAGTGAAATTTTGCATAAATTGAAGATCGTAGTCCCTTGGACTTAGCCTCTTAACGATTGGGTTCTAGTGGCGAGCTCTTTAGTCGTTCGGATTTGGTAAAAGTGGTGGCATGCACGAGATAACAAGGGACTTTAAGAAGGACATGGTAGAGATGATAACCGTCACGTGTGCCAAGCGGGATCCACCATCGGTTGGGTTTGAGAGTCGTGTGATGGCCTGGGTGACTACCCATCACGGTTCAAAGAGCACTTTTAGACTACATTAGTGAATGTTAGCCCCCCCCCAATCACGCAAGAAGGAAGCAGCTCTTCCCACGGCGGAGTCATCATTGACTGAAGATGCACAATGATACTTTTCGAAATAGAGGCTCACGCGCCCGACACGTGATGTAGATCTCAACGAAGAAGGTTACTTCGACAAGGCGCGTGTAAAGTTTTCTATTGGTGAAATTTTGTGGTTTATAGTCTATGGTGGTGTTGGTTTTCGCACAACACAGACGGATATTGGGTTGACCCAAAACAGCCCTAGAAAGTTGCCATAATCTGACACACAGTCGTTATTTTGACCTAATTTTCTTTCACTGGGTGTTTTCACCAATACTCAAATACCTCACAATTTGTTATCATCAAGAACCTCTGGTGTGGATGTAGATTTGGAACTTTAGAATGGACTTCACCGCTTCTATTTTAAATGGAAAGAGGAAGCCCTGGACGTACCCTTAGTTTCGTCTCTTCATCTAGTCTAAAACGAAAAATAGAAAAAAGAAAAAGAAGCCAATTTTTTTTCTATGGACCCCTTCCACATGTGAGAAATATAAGTGAAAAATATTATATCTACATTATTACACTAAGCCCCATTTATTGACAATACATTACAATCCTTATCGAAGAGGATTCTATATTCTATTCATGTTCTTATTCTAATTCTAACAATCACATCTAATGATCAACTAAGACATAATATATGGTGTTCCATGTGTGGATATAGCAACATGCAAAATACGTTTGGACCATATATTAAGCAACATTGCAGCATAAATGCAATTCAATGCGTCAGCAAACCAGCAAGACCGGCATAAAGGAAATGAAATCTCGTTTATACATTCTATTAGTATGTACTTATGAAACTAATTATGGATACCTGTAGCAAGAGATAAAATGACTGAATTCTGGATTCCCCATAGATGTTGCTTGATCTTGCTGGAGAGCTGCCTGACCCAACTGAGCTGATTGAGATGCACTTTGACATGAGCTGCATGGTACATATTGATATGGTCCTGTGGGGTAAACAGTTGAACTACCGCTACTACCACTATTACAAGTACAGCCAGACTGGCTGCTGGCCAAACTTGTTGTGGAAAGAGATGGACTGAGTCCCGGACAAGGAAGGTTCATCCTACTATCAACCGTAGCTAACCCCAGCTGCCATTTCTTAAAACAGAAGCTACATACTCTAATCCTGTCTCCATCTTCCTGGCCGGCCTTGGGCTCCTCATTTGAGACAGGAATAGAGTTCGATGCACATTTTGCACAGAAAACTCGGCCACAGAGACGGCAATGATGTCGACGGTTAAACACAGTAAACTGAGAGTCACACTCATAGCACACCCTACAGCTCTGGTCGGGCATCCAGAAATCTCTGGACACACTCACCTGCGCCTCTGTCTTTCTCGGCATCCATGATTTTACTACGTCAACTATCTCAGATAGCTTCTTATTTTCAGGCGTGTCCATGAAAGCAACTTCCAGACTATCATGCTCATCATTACCTAATAATCATCTGCCACAGCTCATGCTACTACCAATATATATCAGTCTCCAATCTACACTGCATAGAGAAAAGAGAACTCAAACATTCGTCTCAATATTTCAGCACATTCAGATTATCATACTTATCACCACCTATTAATCATCTTCTACAGACTCTACAACTGTTAATTCATATATTCTTCAAAAAGTAAAGAATTGATTGTCAAGCTTTATTTAGGATATCTCACAGCAATGTTTCGTTAGCCTAAGACTATTTTCTTCGGACATTAGCGAAGACTGCTTTTAATATGAAACAAACCAGTCACAACTAAAATAGGGAAAAGATAATAAAACACCCAAGTCATAGAAGAATATCAATCAATAAGCTACAACTCAATCAAACAAATTTACAAAAAAAAAAAAAATTAATACAGTACAAATTATATTTTCTCCATCCCAATCCTCACTGTATAAGTTCAAAGAATTGATTTTAACTCAAACCATTTTCAAGATTTAGCAAACTAATCATTCCCACTGCAAATGCAATCATCAAACAAAACAAATAACAAATTACACTCCTTCCATAATAACATTATATGTAAAATAACTACGAAGTAGTAAGAGTACATTTGTTAGAAAAAACCAAACAAGTGAAACTTCCGACGAACCCACCACCGGCCACCGCTTCTCCGGCACGCCACCGCCTTCTGTTTTCCTTTGGATTTTTTTTATTTATTTATTTTTTCTGTTATATTATTATAGAGAGAAAACGGATAGCAAGAAAATGATTTAAGTGAATCATTTTTTTGATAAATAATAATTGAGTAAAAAAGAGAGTCACGGAAATAATGTTATGACGACAAAAAGATAGTTGGGACACAAAAAGAGAGTGATGATTTGGGGGTGTGCATGCATTTCTTTCAACCTTCATCTTGCCACGTGGTCATTACAAATTTTATAAAGTTTCGTAATCTAATTATAAATACACATTTACTTAACTATCAAACTTAGATATATTTTCGATTTGATACGTAACATAACAAGTAATCTCAATTTAATATAAAAGTATGAGTCTCTTAATAAAAGGTCGAGGGAACTATCAAAAATATCTTTCGAATTTGATGAAAATAATTTAAGGGGTGTATTTCACTCACATTTTATAAGATCGAGGACACATTTAAATTAAGATAGTCAAGTAAATGAATGTTTTTAAAGCTATTTATAGTTCGAGAATAAAACTAAAAATTTACGCGAAATTCTAAAATGTTCTCAATGCGTTTCTTATTATTATGTTGTATAATATTATATTAATACTAATATAGTCTAATATTTAAACAATTCATATTATTCTTTATTATTAAAAAATGTTAAGAATCAATAATTTAAATGATAAATATATAATATAAATAGGATGCAACGTAGAGTAAGAAATGCTATGAAAAGGTAAGACATAAGATAAATAAGATATTGAATAAATTAAAAATAATGTTGATATAAGAAAAAATATTAAGAAAATGACATGATTACATCAAATCAATCAATATATAATAAAAAATATTTTACAATTATTTAGCGATAAATTTAAATAAATATAGCACAATAAAATTTAAATATTAATTAAAATAAATTTCGTATGTACTTAAATTAACAATGCTATACACTACAATATGTAATAACTACCCTAACATGTATATTATACAACAGAAAAAAAATTACATTCTATATTTATTAGGAGAAAATTTTCACGTCACATAATTCAGTAATATTATATTCCATTTAGCCATATTTATGTATGAGCATATTTATATATTGGGAAAGACGATATATAAATTTTCAAATTACCATAAATGGTATACGAATATTTTTATTATATTTTTGGGATGTTGGTATTTCTATTCTTTAAAACTAGAGCATATATATCTTTTATACTAATGAACGGACAGACACATTTTATAATCTTATATATCGACTCGACATTTATTAAATATTGATTCAACGAATAAGATCGTGTGACATGTCCCTATTTAGTCTTCTGTTAGAGTGAATGACGTATATGCTCTAGTTTCTTAACAACATGAATACTAATGTCCCAAAAGTATGAAGAAGGATATCTACATATCAGTTACGTCAATTCAGGAGCTTAATTGTTTTAATTTCCTTTTATATATTATTATATACGTTTGTACAAGTACTTTAACACGTTGGTTGTGGTTGATACGGTGATTAGTATTATTCAATAATTTCTTGCTTTATTATCTGTTTAACAATTCATTTAATACTTTTTATAATCAAAACAAATACTATGATATAATATGTGAAGATGAAAAGTAGAATGTCAGAGGTGGAGAAAATAAGAATGAAAATGAGATGTGTTAGTATGAGAGAATAATATCAATAGAATGTCACTTATATAACTTGTTTATAATATATTCATTAGGAAAGTCATTTTTCTTATTATATCTGTATGAAACTTTTTTCCTCATATAAAACATGTTTTAAAAATTTAATTAATTCATAAATGGTTTTTCCTTCCACACTAAATACAGTAGTCATGTATAATGTTTTTCTCAAATATAATATGATCTAATATTATATTTGAATTATGTAGTGTAATATTTTATGTTGTTATATCCTTAGAATTTCCCTAAAAGAGTTGAATATATGGTTTTTCATTACATGAAAAAAGTGTGAGGAGAGAGAAATATAATAAAAATAATAAAAATCAAATTAGTTTTTGGAGAAGAGGAAATACATTATTATATTATTTAATTATAATATTTTTTTAAGAAGATACTTAAACTTTGAAAAGATTTTAATATTCTCTTATTCTTTTTTAAGGTTAATTAATTACCCTAATAATCCTATGTGGCACACAAAGTGTGCTGGTGGGAACTGGGGAGTGAGATAAACAAAAATTTATATTTATTTTAGCATTTATTTAGTTAGAAATATAATTTTTCTTACTCTATTTGATTTATTGTATTTTTTATGAGAAAAAAAAATTAATTGAGAGAGAATCTCCGGTATAATGCTTAATGAAATAGAAAATACTCATTTGAATTATAGAAAGATTTTCAGTTATTGCAAATACAAGACATTTTGATTTGAGTAAAAATTACACCAAAAAAAAAAAGAGTAATCAGGGGAGAGAATAGAAGAAATTTTTCTCCTACAAATTTATTTAGCTATTGTTGAGATGTGTTATTAATGTTATGACAGTGGCGGCGCGAGAGAATTGTCGCCGCAGGTGAAAAGAATGTCTGTTGTTGAGTTATTTTTGGAGAAGAAGAAAATATAAATTATTTATTTATTTTAAAAAATGAATAAAAAATATAACAGAAAATAAAATTTTAAAATTAACTTAATTGACACATGATAATTATTGATTGGTGCGTGTATGCACTTTCTTTTTTATACTTGGGCTTAATCGAAAAATGAGATACTATTATCATTTTTAAATTGTTTAAGGAGATATTAGGACCTTTATAAAATTTGAGTGATTTTTTATAAAAAAATATTATAGTTAAAGGGGATAATAATGTATTCTGAGAGAGAATGAGAAGTCGAGTGGACATGATATAATATGATATAATATTAGAAAACTTGATTCAGTAATTTTAATTGGAGTATGATAAGTTAATAATTATATTTAGTTTAACTTTTAAATATTCATATAATGATTTATAATTTTGACTTTTCAAAAATATATCACATATAAAGATATTCAAAGTGAAATATAAAAAACTTCATTGTTAATCAATTATATAAAAAAAAAAACATTAATCGAAATAAAAAAGGAAAAAAACAATAAAGTACTAGCCAACATTCATACATCATATAAATTATTAATTTCTTATGAGAAAATACATAAAAATCCCCCTATATTTGGTAGGAAGACTCACTTTAGCACTTTAATTTTATAGATAATTATTTGCTCTCTAATCTTTTTTTTCAAGTGAATTAAAATACACCCAAATCGCTGACATGACAAGTCAAAAAAAAAAGGAAAAAAAAAGAGATGCGTAAAGATAAAAAATTAAGAAAAAAAAATGAGTGGATCCCAATTATTTTCATTTTATCCAATAATTTTTTTTGTTCATCTTCTTCATACCCTACCACCCCCAACCTTTAGTACCACCACCCCCACCCCCACCTCCCGTCCTTTCATCTTCCTCACACCCAATCCACCCCACCCGCCCTCAGCCACCATTTGCACTACCCTTTCTTCTTCTTCGACACCCCCAACCCCTACCCCCAACGAATCCCTACTCCTACCCTTTATTTGTCTTTCAATCTCGATACTTCACACTTTTTTTCTTCTTCTTTTTCTTTGTTATACTTTTCATATTTTTTCTCCTTCTTCAAGACGTCCCATCCCACCCTCATTTCCTATATTTTTTATCAATAAATTCAATAAATGTGATGAAACAAGAAAAAATTGGAAAGTCATCAATTAGTTCTTGCTTCAAATTAATATTAGTCTTTATGGTAAGGTTTGAATGGGATGAATTTGAAGCTCTTTTCAATGAAACTCTACAAATTTTCCATTTCAAATTAAATTTTTAATTGTTATTATTTATTTGTTTTAATTTTGTGTCTTAAAAATTGAGTGTTCTTGTGAGAATGGTTTTGAGAATTTGAATCTCTTTCAATTGATTTTTTTAAAGATTATTTTTCTTATATTTATTCTTATTTTTGAGATTTTTTTTACTTTCTAAAATTATGAGTAAATAAAAAGAAACAAAAAAGAATTAAAAATCAAAATTTAAATATGTTGAATGGGATGTTGATGTGGCAATGACGTGACACTGATGTGACGCTGAGGTATCAATGACATGACGCGTGTAGAATGCATTTGGCATTGTGAGACTGGTATTATTATATTAGGGTGTATTTTAATTCACTTGAAAAGAGATTAGAGAGTAAATAATTACCCGTAAAGTTAAAATGTTAAAGTGAGTTTTCCTACCAAATTCAGGGGGATTATATGTATTTTCTGATTTCTTACCAATGCTATTTTATACATTTTAATCAAGTATTTTATTAGTAAAAAAAAACTTAAAATACATGCCAAGTATCATATCGAAATGACAATACTAAAAATTTCAATCCAATATAATATGTCAATTTCTATCATGTTTTATTAACACACTGAAAGATGTTAACTTATCCGTCATTATCAAATATATCAATAAGTTCTTAGAGTTCTTAAAAGGGAATAATAAAATATCATTCAAGGTGGTTCTTCATAGAAGTATTATTTTGAAAAAAGAATAATCAAAACTAACTAAGAGGATTCTGTTTATAGAAGTCCTCATTTAACATCTCAAGAATAATTTGCCACAATTTAAATATGGGCAACTTTTAAAAGGATATCTTCAATGTCCGTATTTAAGAATTGTTTTTGAAAATTTATAAATTCAAAAAATAATATTTTAAAAATAAGACGAGAGTATTATTCAAATGGAAAACACTAAGCATTTCTCACTTCTAACCTTAAGATTGTGAGTTTGAGTCATTAAGTGAGCAAAAAGGTGAAAACTCCTACAAGAGTGAACATTCTTGAAAAATAAATATTTAGCTACATTTATTACAATTATTATTACTATTACAGTCATTATTATTATTATTATCATTATTATTATTATGATGATGATGATGAGCACAAATGCGAAGTACTCCGTCGCATATGAGTTCATGTGAGTTGGCATTTGGCGAGTTCTATATCAAGTAACATGATTGTTTTTTTTTCTTCACAAAGTTTATCCACTTATTCAAAAATTTTGAAAATTAATCAATTTTTTAAGAAATTTTCGACTCTAATATATTTCTGCACTATATTTTTCAAATTTTAGATACTACAATAAATATTATATATTTAATGTCTTTTTCTCTCCTAAATTATTGTGATACATATCTCTTAAAAATCTTGCTATTAAATTTGTTGTTTTCTTTTGTAATTATTCGTCTTTAAAAAGATAATGTGGGTCAATACTACCAAAAATAAAAAATATAAAAATGAAAGAATTCTTGCCGTCCAATTCAACATCAATTTTGCACTTCGCTTTCAATTTTTAATCATCCAAATTTATCCAACTTGGCAAGTCCTTGATTGTCCCTTGAGCAATCAATCATCCCTCATCTTTTTTTTTTTTTAATTTCTTTTTATAAAAAAAAGGGCCTAAAAAAATAATAATTTGGGGATAAGTGATATTATATTTCTTAACAAGCACATGTACTCCCCCTCAATTAATATGATCTTTCTAAATCAAATAAAAAGATCACTCATTTGTTAAATGGTGTATACTGTGTTTAAAAAAAAAGATGTTAAAAAGTCCAAATTACTTAAAGTCAGCTCCAAGTATTATTTACTCGACTTTAGGGAGAGGTGATTAAACATTATATAACACACGGTCTTAAATAGGATGTTATAAATGACACATATTATGATAGGAAATTAGTTAGTGAGCATTGACATTTTGTTATGACATAATACATATATTAGATCTTAAACTTGACTTTAAATTTTAATTTTGACCTCCAATTTTCATAATGCACAAACAAACATTTTAACTATCCAACTTTTAAATAAATAAACACATGAGTCCTACATGTCACAATACACGTAGGACACCACGTAGGACAAAAAATGACATGTAGGTTATGTGTGTCTATTTGTTCAACTTTATATAAATTTACGTGTTTATTTGTGCACATCCAAAGTTGAAGAGCATAAATATAATTTGAAGCCAAGTTAAAAAGTATATTTATGTATTATGCCTTTTGTTATTGTTATATCTGGTTATGACTATTCTTTTAGAATAATTTATCAGAAGGCCTATAGTATTTTACCATGATTATCTTCATTTCTATTATTTCTTTGTCTAAACTACTTTTGGCTATTTTTTCTTCAGCCAAACATCTCTATCTCCAAGGTGATAGTAAAACACTTTACCTTCCTCATACCCTTCTTCGTGGGATTATACTGGATTTATTACTCACATCTGACTCAGACTTGTCTTAAGCTGTCTACCTACAATTTCAGCAGCTTGATGTTTATATTTTATAAATCGTAGAATAAGAAGAAGAAAAATCAATTTTAGTACTTACAAATGCTGAAATACCAAGTATAGTCTTATTTGATAAAATACCCACCCTGATAATTAACCCCAAATAATCCAGAATTATAACTGTATATCACAAATACTATTTATGTACAAGTGTAGATGTTTATATCCAAGGAAATAAAAATATTATCCTGTTTCAAAAGCAAATTGATTTACCCTGTTAAACCAAATACTGTACATTTCTCATTGTATGAAACAAGAGACGCTGAAAGAGCTTAAAACATCCCACCATCTTAATCGTTGAGGACTCCCTTCAGTCGTAGTGGAAAGCTTTCGTATAGGTCTTTGAGGGCTGCATATAAGGGTTCTCCAGCCTTGGGTCTTTCTACAGTTCCAAGAAGAATGTCAGCTGTAGTGAGGTAAGGATCTCCATAGAATTGGAGATTAGTATCCATCCGAGTTGTAACGACATTCCCCTCAAGTGAGACTCCCACAAATGCACCTGAAACATACAAATCAAACCCCAAGTGATTTAAGCAGGGGGAAGATTACATGTTTGGCCGCTCAACAAGGAATATACATGTATTATACATTTGTCGGCTTTTTTTTTTCTGGCAGGCGGCTATTTAAGTTAATTTCCCATTAAGAGGCAACCACAGTACTGCTGATAAGTGATAACATTCACTCTTGAAAGAAATGCAATAACATTACCTTTACTGCAACTGTAAGTATAGCATATGCCAGAACCTTTCTCTCCAGCTCGCAGATCTGCCTCCACAACTCTTCCAACTGGACCAGCTGCAGCACTACAACCAGCACCAAGAGAAAAATGCATGCGGCTGCAAAATGTCTTCACGGCCTTAGAGTCATGTAACACAATAATGAAGTCCGTCAACTCACCTCCAATCTGTAGAAAGGCGAAAATCAACCTTTTAGAGTAAGGACGAGGAAGACAAATTTAAACAAAAAACACAAAAAGACGATTCAATAAATATGTGCTTGACTATTCAGCTAATTAGGAGAAAAAAGTTTAATTCAATTGAATCAACCAAATTCTTAGTTCAGGAAGAACCAAACGATGTTTGTCAGTTAAGATAAAACAATGTTTGTCAATTAAGATAAAACAATGTTTGTCAATTAAGGTCAAACAAAATGTTATGAGATGTCCATGAACCTTCGTTGCTCCTCTACAACAGAAAAGACCTTCAGAGACCCAAGACCCAAGCTTTGCCAAAACAGAAAATGAATCTGATTAAGGACAAAATGTAATCACTCAATTCAACTGAATTCCTATCATAACTCTTCTATACTATCTGAATTGATGAAAACTGAAGGAGTGTCATTAGCAAAGACCATTAATTTAAAGCATACCTGTGCACCCCATCCCAAACCGGCTGATAGTATAGCAGATGGTGCAGACCATGAACCATCAGACCTTCGTGCAACCACCAGGCCAGAGCCAAATTTATAAGTAAGAAGCATCCCGGCTTTGGCGACCGTTAATATTGCCAGACCTTTAGCTCCTTTTAAAACTGCACCGGGTATGGACCTCTCAGGATTCAACCGAGCAACCTGTGCATTACAAGATTTAATTAGCATTACAAGGTAGAAGTTGCACATTGGGGTCCTCAAATAATTCAGAGAAGAATCTGAAGATTCTGATTGCAGAAGCATATTCTAACACTACCATTTTTGTTCTAACCTTAAAGGAAGAGGGACGATGGAATGTCAAGATATGCTCTGAGTGTGTGAGTGAAGAGAGAGCATTCACAATGAAACTAAAAAAAGATCATCACTATTCAAGTTTTTTTTTTTTTTTTTAATTTTGCACCTCTAATATATGACTCATTTTTTAACTTGCACCTTGTTCTCTATTTTTAATAATGATTACCCACCTAACTTGTCTTAGCCCATTTTTATTTGTCTTGGCAGTGGATGAATTGACGCGGCACATCCAAGGCGAGGTTCCATATTGTATGCTATGTGCAAATGACATAGTATTGATGGATGAGACATGCATTTGTGTTAACAATAGGCTAGAGGTTTGGAGGCATATAACCTGGAGCCTAAATGTTTCAGGTTGAGCAGGACTAAGATAAAATAGTAGGAATAGAAGTTCAATGACATAACTCACGAGGAAGATGCGGAAGTAAGGATTGATACACAAGTAATCCCAAAGAGAGGAAGTTTCAGGTATATTGGGTCAATAATCCATGGAAATGGGGCGATAACCATATTACAATCATATTGGAGTGGGATGGATGAAATGGAAGCTTGCATTTGGTGTTCTTGTCCGATGAGAATGTACGACCAAGACTTAAAAGGTAAGTTTTCAAGAGTGGCTGCTAGGCAAGCTATGTCTTATGGGTCGGAGCGTCGGCTGATG
This sequence comes from Solanum peruvianum, assembly GCA_027705065.1. Taxonomy (NCBI): domain Eukaryota; kingdom Viridiplantae; phylum Streptophyta; class Magnoliopsida; order Solanales; family Solanaceae; genus Solanum; species Solanum peruvianum. The sequence goes on along the minus strand of JAKWJD010001761.1, from coordinate 6,636,947 downwards.
AAGAACTAGCACGTTCAGAAGATAAAGTAACAAAATGAGGATGTTGAGATGGTTGTGTGAACATACTATGAAAAATATGGTTAGAAACAAAGATATTTAGGAAAAGGTGGGAGTGACCTCCATGGTGGACAAGATAAGGGAAGCAAGGTTAAGACAATTCCGACATGTAAAGAGGAGGTTCACAGATACCTCAATGAGGAGGTGTTAAGAGGTTGACTATGGTGCGTCTGCGAACAAGTAGAGGCAAGCCAAAAAAGTATTGAAAGAGGTGACTAGACTGGACATGGTACACCGTACACCTGTATCTTACTGAGGACATGACCCTAGGTAGGAGGATATGGAGGCCGAGGGTTAAGGTTAGTAGGTAGTCAAGTGCTCTCTAGTAACACCCACTTCCCCACTACCAAGTAATTACTTGGCCAAACAAACATGTCAAACTGTGTCATCACACCTAATTACACTCAAATCCAATTCCCATATGAATTTCCAAACGTGCGCTTAAACTAAATACGGAGTAGATCATGCAATGATTGGAAGATATGTTGCACTATATCTCTGAATACTGAATGATCGAGAACTAATGTCGAGAAAAGGTACAAATTCATGCAAAGAAAAACATCCGCAAAGTAACATTGAACAATACCCTAAATCTATATAGCAAAAGAAATAATAAGCATCAGCTAACTCGATTATTTTTATTTTATTGATAACCATGAACTAACTCAATTATTCATAATAATCATTTTAAAAAAGGGAACTGCAGTAAATCCTACAACATCTTGTTGAACATCACGCATGCCATTGGATGTGATTCTCCTTTCACCCTTAGGTTTCAATTATGTTCTTTTTTCAATAAAAGAAAGGAAGAAAATATTAGGTCAAATCCATTTTTGGATCACCTTTTTCGGGGTTAATATGACCACAAAAAGTTTCTTAACCCTTCATTGAATGAACTCTTTTATGGATTTGCAAAACCACAAATAGATTAGGCGCAAATTACAAAAAAAATAAGAGGACAGGGTGCAGGTTAAAAGCTGATACATAGATAAGGCATGGAAAATACAAAAACTTACAATATTCACCTCAACAGTAACAAAAGGCAGAGAGTTGATTCTTGAGATAAAAGTCAGCAAAAGCAAAAAATAAAACGCCTAAGTAGTAAAGAGAATGGACCTGTGCATACGTCCTCAAAGTGTTTGATGACTTGTATATCTCATACTCCATGGATAAACCCACAGGAAGGTTCAACCAACCTCTTGTAGAAGTCCAATCCATAACATCATGCTTTGCAACCTGCACAGCGTTGCTGATGGTGTTGATGAGCACGCCTTGCACTGGGTCAAGCCTATCATAGCAGGTATCACACACTCTCTGGGGGTTCTTCTCCCTAAACTTCATGGGCAACAGGCACTTCCCTTTTGTGCATGTCCTACAAAAAACTCCTCCACAAAACCGACAATGATGTCTTCCACGAGTAAATGCTGTGAAAGGCGCAGTACATTGCATACAAATAGTTGTTGAACTGTCAGGAAGCCACTCTGGAGGCTCAGATTCCAACACATCCTTGTAAGCACTGTAGTTAAATGCACTTGGCTCAACTAGCGGTGGAGCACTTGGTATGTAAACGGATGAATGCAAGAAAGTATCTCCATTCTTACCAGATCCAAGAAATGAAACATTAGAACTAGGTAACTGCGGAACTGTATTTGAAACCTGAACTTTATTCTGCCCAGTAACAATAGCAACTAGTCCACTCAAGACATTTCTTAAATTGACCTCAGGAGGCCCACTTTGCGGCACAAAATTATATGGGACATTACCAGAACCATAGCTCCGATCCAATACATCATCAGATTCGATCAGTGGGTACCCATGTGGATAACTGTTACCTGCAGCATGGGAATCTTCTGGGACTCTACCCCATGAATCCTCATCAACTTCATCTTCAACAAATTGAAATTTTGCATTGTCTTTTTCCAAATTAGCAAGCGAAGAATACACAACTTTTCCTTCAAATTTCACCATGTATCCAGCACAATCAGTATAACATACGAACAACAGATGGGCTGCAAACAGGTAATAAGACACCAGTCAAAAGAAAATTTAACAAATAGTAACCACTTTAAAGATTTCCATTCATCCTAAAATGCTTATCCTGCTCTACATTAAAGGTTTTAAATTTTAAATACCACAAAAAAAAGTCTTGTTAGACCCAATTTAACTCTTCTTCTTTTTTTAACTCATCACACAATTTTATCCTCTATTCTATTCATTATACATTTTCCCGAAAAAAGTATATAACCAGATGTGTTTCTAAAAATTCTCTTAATAACTGTAGCAAGCAGAAAGCCTACAAGAAAATATGGAGGAAACTAATCCAATATACAATCAAACCAACCCCAAACTAAAAGGATTCAGCTCCAATTCCAGTACTGGAATATAAATGAGCATATTCGCCAACGGAGAATTCCTTTCAGCCAGGAATGAGAACTTAAACATTGCTGAGAATTTTAAAAATGAAAAATTAAGCCACAGAACCAAAAAATACCAAAAAGCATGCAATTTTATAACAACACATACCGAATTAAAGAGAAAATAACAACCAAATAACAAACCGCAATAAAAAAAAATTGGAGAAACAAAAAATAGGGTTTTAAGGCGAGAACATACTCGTTACCTAAAAACACATCAATTTACACAATCCAATCAAAATTCTAGACGAAACAATCAATATTCCAGTTTCAATTATCTCGATACCTAGGGTTACCTAAAATATCCAAAAAAAAAAAATTAAAAATCGTACATACATAGACAGAGACAACCTGAAGATTGAAGAGAACATAATCAAAGTTGATGGAAGAAATAAGAGACAAAAAAAGGAATAAACTTACCGTATTTTGTTTGTTTGATGATCGGTGATCGGAGGAATGAAGAAAGGCGATAAGAGGTTTGTGGTTTTGTGGGTTCTCTGTTTGCTTCGGAAACCGGGTAAACAAGCGTCTGTTTGGGTCTATTTCTTTTTTAAAAAATTATATATTAGTATTTGTAGTTTCGTAAGGTCCATTGAAGTGCACACAAAGAGATTTATGTACAACTAAATCCGGCATAAATTAATACTCATATTTAGGAATGTGTATCGGTTGATTATGTTTTATTTTAAAGTATATTGAGTTGGCTTATGAGTTATCAGTTTGTACAGATGCTAAACTATTATAGAACCATTAACATATTGAATTATCGATTTTTTATCGTTATCGGTTTAATCGTTAAGATTTGACACAAAAGAAACATTGCAAATTACTTAGAAGCAAGCTGACAAACCAAATAAATCATGCACTTGAGTTCTCAAATTACATTTTGTTCAAAAACAAACTTTTTTATATTGTAGAATAACCAAGTGTTCGAGACAACAAAAAATAAAAGTAGAAAATCAAACTCTAAGTCGGGGACTTTATATACAAAACGATATAAATATTATTATTTAATTTACTATCGGCTTATTAGTTAACCCGTTAAGAAAAAACTTCAAACCGTTAAGAATCGATAACCCGATAACAAAAAAAATCAAAACCGTTATCAAAACCACTAAATCAATAACTCAATACTATAAATCAATAATTTTTTTATCAGTTCGACTTATCGATTTCGATTCGATTTTGAACAGCTCTACTCATATCAGTAGTACCCTTAAAACGAATACATGTACAACTTTATGAGAAGTAAATTATTTAAATATATTAATTTTATAAGTTATATGACATTTGATAGACAGACAAAAAATAAGTTATTTATGTAAAAGAATTAATATAACATTTGATTGACAATTTCAATATCTGAATCACTAATACATGTATAAATTAAAAGGAAATCTATGTATTATTTTATATAAGATAGGAAAAAGGAGGGATAAATTCACCCTTGAGCTTGTCTCGAAAAAGTCAGTTACACATGCACTTAAACTCTGCTGACGACCTTACAAACCTTTACTATTTAAATATAAATTTTTTTACCCCCTAAAACTGACGTGACAAAAAATAATAAAGAAAAGTACATAAAGTAAAAAAATAAATTAATGGCAACTATTTTGATTTTCATGGTGAAAATATAGATTTAGTAGTAATATGGCGACAATGGTTGTGTTTTCATGGTGATGGTTATGAAAGAAGAAATAACTAATGATACGGAGAATTTTAGTCAAAATTTTATATTGCATCTGATGTGGCAGTGACATGATATTGATGTGGCGCAAATGTGATATATCTTCCATTGTGAGAGTGGTGTTACACGTCTTAGGGGGTAAAAAAATCACTATTTAGTAGCAAATGTGTGTAACAGGTCACTATATTAGTTTAAGCATGTAACTGACTTTTCGAGACAAGTTCAAAAGTAAATTTATGTCTTTTTCCTCTAGAATAAAAACAAAATAACTAATACATGAACAACTAATTCGTGCATACTGATACTTGTATAAAAGTAGGAATTATTCAGCTAACCTACAACTAAATAATAAACAATAGATTACTCACTACATGAATTAGTGATGGGAGGATGGTGGTGACGGTAGTCACTACTTATTTCTCATAAAGAAAGAAATGACTTATGTTGTTTCTCACGGAACATAAAATAAACAAAACTTTGATAAACAAAATTTGACACAAAAAGTTTGTGATTGATAAATAAACTAATAAAAATAAGAAAATGTAACATGATAATGGAAAAATGAAAAGTGTTTCGATCATATATGAATAAATACTAAATAAGTAATTCTGAAGAGATCAAGCTTTCTGTGTAAGTGAACCCATTCTGAAATTTACCTCGAAGCAATAATGTAAAGGGTCCTCCTTGTGTCCTAAATTTAATGTCCTTACCTCATAAATGTGTAGGGGGAGACACAAAACAACACAAGTAGGATACAACACCTACTAGGATCGACTTCAAGACAATCAACCAAATATACTTCACAAATTTACCAAAACAAATTCACCACTATATTAACCAAGCTCAAATCAGCAACACATCAATTAAATCACAAGCAAATATGAATTATAAATATGCAAGTGAGACACGAGATTTATACGTGGAAAACCCCTTCGGTGTGAAGGATAAAAACCACGGGACTTGTAGGAGTCCACCCTACTTCTTCTCTTATTATGCAAATTGAGGGTAAAAACACCCAAATCAGTCTACAAGGATGTCACAGCCCACCAACAACAACATACATAAGAATCAACACAAAAAAGAGAAGAGAAATTGGGAAATGTCACCCAAAAACGCAGATTACAGCAGCTGCAATAACCGACGATCAAGAACTCTGATTGACGATCTGAACGGTCAAGGTGTAGTGCTATGTGTTGTGAACCAGCTGTGAAAATTTCAGTACGATCCAACGGTCGGATCTCCAGAAAACTGAAATTTCGTTCTGCTCTCAAACCCTCTCTTCTCAAAAAATGTTTTTCTCTCTATCTCCCTTCTCTCTATTTCTTTCCACTCTATTTTTCACTTCAAAAAACAGACTGCTTAAGCCAGCAACTCAGCTCCCCCAAAAGACTTCTAGAAGAAGTCAACAAAGCCCAAAATATATGGGCTTTCACTTATATAAAAAAAAATATCAAATGGGCTGGACCCATAACAATCTCCCCCTCCAGCCCAGTTCGGGGAGACCAAACATAAGAGGTCATCAAGAAGACATACATGCAAGCTTGGAACAAAATTCAAGCTTGCTTCGAGGGACCACCTTTGTCAACATATCAGCACCATTCTTGTTGGTGTGAATCTTCTTCAACTTCATTAGTTGCTCTTCAATGACAACACGCAACCAATGATATCTCACATCAATATGCTTTGTGCGAGCATGGTACATGCTGTTTTTGCTCAAGTCCATAGCACTTTGACTATCACAAAACACAACATACTCGCTTTGCTTCAATCCTAACTCTTGAAGGAAACACTTTAACCAAAGCATTTCTTTGCTTGCTTCCACTGCTGCTATATATTCTGCCTCGGTTGTAGACAACGCTACACACTTCTGTAGCTTGGATTGCCATGAAATGGCTCCCCCTGCAAATTTGAACAAGTAACCCGAGGTAGACTTCCGGTTATCAAGATCTCCAGCCATGTCAGCATCCGTAAATCCCTCAAGAATAGGCTCACCACCTCCAAAACACAAACTCAGATTTGATGTGCCTCGCAAATATCTTAAGATCCACTTTACAGCTTCCCAATGAACCTTGCTCGGATTTGCCAAGTATCTGCTAACCAATCCAACAGCATGTGCTATATCCGGTCTTGTACACACCATGGCATACATCAATGAACCAACAGCAGAGGAGTAAGGAATATGAGACATACTTTCCTTTTCTTTATCGGTTGTAGGACAACAACGCTTGCTCAACTTGAAATGGGCTGCAAGTGGTGTATTGACTGGCTTGGCATTCTTCATATTGAACCTTTCAAGCACCCGTTCAATATACTTTTCTTGTGACAACCAAAGCTTACCAGCTTTTCTATCACGAGTAATTTCCATACCAAGAATTTGCTTCGCAGGACCCAAATCTTTCATATCAAAGGACTTTGACAAATCCTCTTTCAACCTGCAAATCATCTCAACATCTTGTCCCACAATCAACATATCATCAACATACAAGCAAAGGATAATGAAGTTACCTACAGAGAATTTTCTAAAATACACACAAGGATCTGCAGTAGTCCGCTTGTACTCATTACTACTCATGAAGGAATCAAACTTGTGATACCATTGCCTTGGTGCTTGCTTGAGTCCATAGAGACTCTTTTTCAACTTGCAAACAAAATTCTCTTTTCCCTTAACTTCAAATCCTTCCGGCTGCTCCATGTAAATCTCCTCATGCAAATCACCATGTAAGAAAGCAGTTTTAACATCAAGTTGTTCAAGTTCAAGATTCAAACAGGCAGCTAGTCCCAAAATCATACGAATGGAAGTCATCTTCACCACTGGTGCAAAAATCTCATCGAAGTCGATGCCCTTTTTCTGATGGCATCCCTTCACCACTAATCTTGCCTTCCGCTTCACTAGCTTGTTGTCAACTTTCTTGTTCTTAAACAACCACCTGTTCTTCAAGACTTTCTTCCCTTTTGGAGGCTTCACCAAGTCATAGGTTTCATTCTTCTTCAAAGAATCCATCTCCTCTTGCATAGCCTTGAGCCAATGGTCTTTGTCTGAATGTGACAAGACCTCTTGAAGGCTTTCAGGCTCCCCCTCATCAGTGATTAGGATGTATTCTGAACTTGGATAAAGTCTTGAAGGTTGACGAACTCTGGTCGATTTTCTAAGTGTTGGCTCTTCTACCTGTGGGCTGGATTTCTCCCCCTGATTAAAAGACTCTCCATGTTGAACATCTACAGCTTCATCATCAGGTTGTGGTACAATAACATCAGGTTGTACCTCTTCAATATGGTCATGTTCATGAGCAATTTCATGACCATCCTCTGGAGCATCACCTGTTAATTGATCATCTGCAGCAGAAACATGAGGCATGGGCATATCAATAACATCATGAGAGAAATTAGAATAATAAGTCTTATCAGCACCCAAGAGATGAAAACCCATCTCGTGCTCATAAAAGACAACATCTCTACTTCTCACAACTTTTTGCTTTGCTGGATCATAAAGTCTGTAACCAAACTCTTCATCACCATATCCAACAAACACACAAGGAGAAGTCTTGAAATCAAGCTTCAATCTATGTTCCTTCGGCACATGCATAAAAGCCTTGCATCCAAACACCCTCAAGTGAGAATAAGAGGGGTCTTTCCCAAACCAAACTCTCTCGGGAATATCAAACTCCAAAGGAACTGATGGTGCTCTATTTATCAAATACACAGCAGTTCCAACTGTTTCACCCCAAAATGACTTAGGAAGATTGGACATTCTAAGCATGCATCTCACTTTCTCAATAATGGTTCTGTTCATCCTCTCGGCAACGCCATTGTGTTGTGGGGTACCCGGTTCTGTTCTCTCATGTCGAATGCCATATCTTGAGCAATATGCTTTAAACTCATTTGAAGTGTATTCACCTCCATTATCAGTTCGAAGACGCTTCAGTTTGCAATCTGTCTCCCTTTCAACCATTGCATGAAACTTCTGGAAGATACCGAACACCTCACTTTTGTGCTTCATCATATAAACCCAAGTTCTCCGAGTAGCATCATCAATAAAAGTAACAAAGTATTTGTTACCACCAAGTGATTCCACCTCTATGGGACCACACACATCAGAGTAAACCAACTCTAACTTCACTTTCTTTCTTGTAGATGTCCTCGGAAAAGAAACTCTGTGTTGCTTTCCTGCTAAACAATGATCACAAGGGTCAAGTGAAATAGTAACATCAGCAGGAATAAGAGACTTACCGGCCAACAGCTTTATACCCTTCTCACTAACATGCCCCAATCTTCGGTGCCATAAGTTAGGAGAAGTTTTCTCCTCAATAGCATTCAACTCACCACTACACACTTTCAAATGTGTCTTATACAATGTGCAACAAAGCTTGCCACGAGCAACAGTCAAGGAACCCTTAGTCAATTTCCATTTACCCTCACCAAAAGTGTGCTTGTAACCCTCTTCATCAAGTACGTTAGCAGACAATAAATTGAGGCGTAAATCTGGAATGTGGCGAACATCTCTCAACGTCAAATAGCACCCAACATTGGTTTGGACTCGAATATCTCCAATGCCAACAATACTTGCTGAGCTCTGGTTCCCCATCTTCACACTACCAAAATCTCCAGCTCGGTAGTCAATAAAGTACTCCTTATTAGGAACACAATGATAGGAAGCTCCTGTATCAATAAGCCATTCAGTGTCAGAACTATCAACATGACAACACTCTCCAATAGCACATATCAAAGAAACACGATCATCAGAACTAGAAGTTGTAGCAGCTGTATTCTTGTCATCACCCTCTTTATGATGGTCATTTTTCTTATTTTGCTGGTCTCTTTTCAACTTGTAGCAATACTTTTGAATGTGGCCAGGCTTGCTACAATAGTGGCATATCGTAGGTTCTCTCCCATCCTTGGACTTTGACCTATACTTTGACTTGCCACGCCCTTTGGGACCTCTACTCTTGCTTCTTCCTCTATTCTCTACCACAAGTGCCTGCGAAATATCAACACCCATCTCCTTTCTTCTAAGCTCTTCATTGAACATGCTCTCTTTGATGACATCCAATGAAAGCGTACCATCTGGAGCTGAGTTGCTGATGGACACAACCAAAGTTTCCCAACTGTCTGGCAAAGAACTCAAGAGGAATAAAGCCTGCAACTCATCATCAAGAACAATTTTCATAACAGTCAACTTGTTAATAATATCTTGAAAGTCGCTAAGATGCTCAGAAACAGACTTCCCTGGCTTCAACTTGAGATTAACAAGCCTCTTAATCAACGAGGCCTTGTTATGAGCGGTCTTCCTCTCATAAAGACCCTCCAATTTTCTCCATAGTTCAAGCGGCTCAGTCTCCTGGGATACATGATTGAATATGCTAATATCAATCCACTGTCTGATTGTCCCCAAGGTCTTTCTCTTCAGCTTTTCCCATTCTTTTTCTATCATCTTCTCTGGCTTAGTGGGCTGGTCATCTTTCTTTGTTTTATCCACATCAATTGGATCAAACAAATCCTTGCAATATAGCAAATCTTCCATCATCGGACGCCAAATGGAATAATTGGTTGATGTCAGTTTAACCATAGAGTTATTTCCATGCTCCATGTCTATGGTTTAACACTCCGCTCTGATACCAAATGTAGGGGGAGACACAAAACAACACAAGTAGGATACAACACCTACTAGGATCGACTTCAAGACAATCAACCAAATATACTTCACAAATTTACCAAAACAAATTCACCACTATATTAACCAAGCTCAAATCAGCAACACATCAATTAAATCACAAGCAAATATGAATTATAAATATGCAAGTGAGACACGAGATTTATACGTGGAAAACCCCTTCGGTGTGAAGGATAAAAACCACGGGACTTGTAGGAGTCCACCCTACTTCTTCTCTTATTATGCAAATTGAGGGTAAAAACACCCAAATCAGTCTACAAGGATGTCACAGCCCACCAACAACAACATACATAAGAATCAACACAAAAAAGAGAAGAGAAATTGGGAAATGTCACCCAAAAACGCAGATTACAGCAGCTGCAATAACCGACGATCAAGAACTCTGATTGACGATCTGAACGGTCAAGGTGTAGTGCTATGTGTTGTGAACCAGCTGTGAAAATTTCAGTACGATCCAACGGTCGGATCTCCAGAAAACTGAAATTTCGTTCTGCTCTCAAACCCTCTCTTCTCAAAAAATGTTTTTCTCTCTATCTCCCTTCTCTCTATTTCTTTCCACTCTATTTTTCACTTCAAAAAACAGACTGCTTAAGCCAGCAACTCAGCTCCCCCAAAAGACTTCTAGAAGAAGTCAACAAAGCCCAAAATATATGGGCTTTCACTTATATAAAAAAAAATATCAAATGGGCTGGACCCATAACAAAATGTGCGCATCAAAATATTATTTCACCATTCGCAAACCTATATTTTGGCGTGGCTTTAAAAAGATAACAATTTTCTATAGATAATATTGCATTTCAAGATTCTTTGAGATTATAATCTCTCATTACCCATACCGTAAAAGTACAGATCCCTGATCATACTTATTAAAATAAGCACAAACCATTTCTTCCAATGTAAAAATGTCAATCTTACGTGTGTTCAATAGACATATTTTCTTTGGCAATGGTATCTCTCCATACACTTCATGAGAAATATTTAATGAAACCACAAAGTTTTTAAATAAAAATCAATCTTATAAATGCCAAAGAATCCATAGCAGACACCTTATTTCCAGTGACATGAGGGTATTCACCAATTTTTCGCCAAGGGTCATTTTTCATTGTAAAAACTTCACCCGGCACTTTGTGACCATTAAATTCATTCCCCTCAATTTTAAGAATCTTATAGTCACCATTTGAATCAAGACTCAATCCCAAACATGAAGATAATCCCACTGAAAATTCTGAAACGGGAAGTACCAATGATTTTCTAGTTGAGAATTCCATAACAAAAGTATGTTGTGCTCAACAGTATTTTCGAAAAAATTAATAATAATTAAGCCATCACAATCATTATAGATCGTAAAAAACCTAGTTCAATGTTTAGAGGAAAATTTAGTTTATGTGTATCCTCAACCAACTGAGCTGGCGATAAAGAACAACATTATATGAGATAAACAAATTCCCCAAGACATCGTTGGTAAAATAGTTTGAGAATTCTGATCATTCTTTGCATGGTTTGAGATGTCTCATCTTAAAGTACGGTTCATCAATTAATATTTTCCAAAATTTTGAAACACATTTAAATCGAAGAATAGACTTTACTGATAAACTGTTGCTGATGTCAATAAGTATGTCTTCTTCAAAGTAAACTTTCATGGCCTAAATAGGACAAAAAAATGATGTTAAGACACGTAGCTTACTCTTAAAATTTTCAAATATTAATACCACTTCAATCAAGATATAAAAAAGATACACCTAATTTTTTTCCTATTAACTATTAGGAAAAAGGATCTAAAAAATACTTCAACTTTAGCCGAAATTATTGTTATACGATATCAAATTTTTATGAGGACCGTTTATCCCTCCCCCCCCCCCTAACCTTTAAAATACGTTATTAAATAGTTCAAGGGGTAACTTTCCAAAGTTCGATATAGTAACAACAATTTCGATCAAAGTTCAAATATATTTTTAACCCTTTTCCCTGACTATTAACAAACAAACATAGTAATAAAATTTAGAAAAAATTGTTACTTCTTTTCTTTGTTAAGTAGTTATATAAATAATGTTAAATCAAAAAGCATTTACACATACATTTAAAGCAGGGAATGAGAAAACAGATATGACAAATTTTATAAATGAGAATTAGTGTTTTTCAAGCAAATTAAATATTTTCTTTCCTACCAAAAACAACCAAAGTTTAAAAACATTTTAGACAATTGAAATAAATTAAATTGGGGAAAAAAATCTTTTAGTTATAGCAACAAAACGCACTCTAAGTCAAATTAATAACAAATTTCAATAAATGAACTCAATTGATGTATTGAGAACTCACCAGATCTAGAATATCCATTGAATTTGCTTTCTTTGAAGCCTCCAAAACTTTTTGTCATGCATTTAAAATTGAAACAATTAGCTTGAACACGATTATTATAAAAGAAAATTAAAACACACTAAATAGAAATAAACACATACCTTTAGGAGTTTGATTGGAAATTTTAATTTCTTTTTCCGTTGACGATTCACCATCTTTAGAGCTTTGATTTGAATGTTACAATTTGTTTTTTTTTGGTATAATACATAAATTGGATTCTTAACTTGGCTTTAAATTATAACTTTGACCTTCAACTTTGATAGTGCACAAAGAGACACTTTAACTATCCGAAATTTAAACAAAAAAACACGCAAATATTACAGCAAAACGCATGTTACACACATGCTCTGACGTGAAAAAGTAAACCACTCAGTTGCTGCCAACTAACTAAAATAAATACACCTAGATTTTAAAAATAATAAAAATAAATTATAATATAGAATTAGATGAAAGTGAAAACAAATTCATTTTTAGGTAAAAAAATAGTACCTGTTCTCTTCTCTCTCTTAAAAATTCCTAATCTGAAATTCATGCCCCTTATATTCAAATCAAAGAAAAAATTGTTCAAGATATTGGCTAAAATTTCATTTACGGGTTATATATTCTTCTTCCTCAATTTAGTCAAGTTATCAAGATTCAACATTTTACAAACAAGAATTTACATATTGTTGGTCAAATGTTCAAACTAATATGAGAATTTCTAGAGGAAACTAATGTTTTTATTGCAAAATTATTTCAGAGCAGCCATAAATATGGAAAGACATGAGAATCAATGAACTTCTCCTTCTTTTCTTTAGTTTGAAGTATATTTGTGCTTTAAGTTGTCAAATACTTAATGGAAAAAACACGGTGCTTTGTGTATTGTGATTGTCATAGTGAAGAGAACTGCAATTATGAATTTTGGAGCCAAAAAATGAACTTACAATGCTAAAAATTATTAAGTGAAATGGTGAACTGGTTGATAAATTGTCTGATAGAATTTTTCAGAGATTTTTGTCAAGTTTGAGTAGCAATCTGATATCTAATCAAAATGCATTCAAACTTAAATTGCATTCAACTTGTATAATTGTATACTCACCTCATCTTGCCAAAAAAAAAAACTTCATTATAATTTTTTTCATAATAACAAAAAAGTAATTAAATGTCATTAGCATTTTGCAATGAACAACAAATAATGCAAAAAAAGGAAAAAATTGTTGAAAAAATAGAAAGAGAGTTTAATTGTCATTTCAATGTTTTTTAACTGTTGGGCCCCTCGATTTTTTACATCTGACGCGCCTAATTTGGGTGTATTTTACGCATTTGCCAGGTAGGATCCGAATATTTTTTTGTTTATCTTTTGGATAGTTAAAGTGCCTATTTGTGCACTAACAAAGTTAAAGGTCAAAGTTATAATTTGAAGTCAAGTTAAGGATCCAATTTATGTATTATGCCTTGTTTTTTTAGCCAAAATGATATGATGGGTCCTTGTACTTGTAAGAGTCTAGAAAGTCCGTATTCTAGACTCTTCTACTTAATATTTTGTCAATTGAACCCTTAATGGGATTCTTAAACCCTTTTGACCATTGATCGAGCTTATTTGACATTTATTTTGCTGACTCATTACAGCGTGTGCTATTACATTTTAAAAGACGAGTGAGGGCATTGAAATCTTCAGAAAATATTAAATAATACTTAAAAAAAAAATCCCACACCCTCCTTCCATTGTTGTCCCAAAAACACTAGCCACCGTTAATTTTACCAGTTCAACAAATCCATCAATTAAAGTAGGGAAAAAAATGAATTTACCCCCGAACTTTGATAAATAGTATGTCTATTTGTTATACTTTGCGTTCATATAAGTCCTGTCTTTTAATTATAAGTACACACATGCCCATCTCACTAAAGCCCCCCTCATTTTGTACACGTATCTTAGTCCTAAATAACTATCCGTTTGACCATTTTTTTAAATCCATAAACTAACAAGCCGCCCCATAAATTCGATACCCACTTGATTCTCACTAAAATCCAACCAGTGTATCTTCCACCAAATCCCTTTGATGACTTTATCAACTCTCTATAAGCTCCAGTTCAAGTGTGCCTCAGATCTGTGGCTACTGTGCAGTACAATATCAAATGGTTTACAGTTTCCATCTTTTCCAAACATAGATAACACTTGTATACAAACTAGAAATCTTTCCTATTGAGATTGTCTCGAGTCAAACATGCTTTATAGGTGTCTTTTTAGGAATTTTTGAAGTCTCATTCGAATTTCATCTCAAATTATTTATCTTATTCATAATTGTGATTTAGTTTTTCAGTTTTCTGTCTATTTCCTTGCATCCATTTTATAAATGCATACTTAGGCTTTTGACCTCCATTGCAATTCATTAATGTGCTTCTATATAATTTCCCAGTGTGATTGAGCTAATTGATGGGTGCTAGGGTAGGCTTTTGAATTTTTGTGTCTTATCTTGCACCAAAATAACTGGTTGGATTTTAGTGAGAATCGGGTGGATATTGAGTTTATAGGGCAGGTTGTTAGTTTATAGGTTAAAAACGGTTAAATCGGTAGTTGATTAGGATTAAGACATGTGTACAAAATGAGGGGCTCGTTAGTGAGAGGGGTTGTACCGATAATTGAATAACAGGGACTTATATGGACGCAAAGTATAACAGAAGGTATAGACGTATCATTTATCAAAGTTTGAGGGGTAAATTCGTTCTTTGCTTTTACATCTGCTTTGAACATTTCATCAAAGATATCAACAACATCAAAAGCCTTAATCTTGCACACATAAGTAGCAATTAGTGCATAAAAGGTAGAACACGAAGGTTTAAATCTCAATTGGGTATTTTGGTGAATTTTAGCGGTGTCTAAATGTTTTGGATGTTGAACAAGGCAATTAATTGTGATTTCGCTTGATAGCTATGAATCATACATGGTGGTTATTTGGTGATTTGAGTGATGACGATGAACAAAACTTGAGTGATTTTGCTCCGATAGCTATGAATCTTCCAGCCCCCAAAATTGAACGATTTTGCTCCGATAGCTATGTAGCTTATTAATTAACAATTTGTACTCCTACATTGTTGGTGAGAATTTGATATTTCTTAATGTAATTTCCTCCCCCATTTGCCTTTTCCGAGTCCACAATGTTATTTTTTTTTAAAAAAATAATCATTTAAGGGAGCATAATGGAATTTAAGCACTTTATGCTAAGGAATAAGAAATTCATGTTAGCATATTTTTAAAAATAATTCATGTTTGCACTTTCGGTCTGAGAAATATATTTATTGGGGGAATAGTAAATAAATGGCTCTTAACTCTCATCTGTCAAGGAGTAAATTATTATTAGTCATATATATAGAAGAGATCTATGTATATAATAGCTTGTCCAATGACCAGCAATATATGTTTACTATTCTATCCATTTTAAAATATAATTGTCGACTAAGTTGTTCAGATTCTTTAAATATTTTGTCGCACTCATGTCGAATTCTTAAAAAATAATATTTTTAAAAACACGACACGTATTCACTTATATTTTTAGTTAATCTAAGCAACATAGATTGTCAAGATCTATTATGTAATGACATTACATTAAAAGTCACTCTCTTACAACTCAACACCTTCCACCATCTCCTAATGTGAAAGGAGGTAGTATTACTATTCTATCCATCTCCTAATGCATGTCAAAATTAGATAAAATTTAAACCATGCATGTACAAATGTAGCAAGAAATTTTTTAAAACAACATAAATTTCAAAATTAAGGAAATCTAGAGCTGAAAACCTGTAACAGCCCTTTTAGTCGGTCTGAGCTGTAGATTTGTTTTTGATAAATACTTACTGGATCGACGAACCATGTGACGGATCGTCGTGGTCACGACGGATCGTCATGGACTCCGTCGTCCCATACTTGTGAAATTTCTCCTGCTGCTCCCTTCACTACCCTCGACGGCAGGTATGACGAACCGTCATAGGCACAACGATCCGTCAAGCGTCTTCGTTCCAAAACACTTCAACTCTTGGAATCTGGGTACTAGGACTAATTCTCTGAACTTCGTGATGGACCTGCAGGACGGACCGTCACAGGTATGACGGACCGTCACAGGTATGACGGACCGTCACAATCTGCGTAACCCCACACAGTGTCAGACTTCCGCTAATTTAAAGGGGTGTTTCGGACTATTCATGATTATAATTATGAAATTAGTGGGGTAAGTTTAATAATTTATTTAGTTGGGGGTTAAAGAATATAGTAGGGAAATAAATAGTGGGTTACTTTATCATAATTGATTATATGATAATTAGGGTAAAAAGAATCTGTAGAAGAAAAATAAAAAGAATAGAAGTGGAGAACGAGCGAGAGAGAGGGAACGAAAGAAGAAAGCAAGCGACTTAGACTTCAGATTGAGAAGATTCATAGGCACTGAGGAAGGCAAAGGCATGAGAGGTAGCTTGCTTGGTTTCGGTTCTTCGGTGGAGGTAGGTTATGGTTTATTTCTATGTGATAGATAAAACTCTAAATAGCGATTGATATGTATTGAGTGATATTGTAAAGTCTCCTATGTACTTGATTGTGTGGTTTTATATTTTGATTGTGTGGTTTGTGGTTGGCTTAAAATTATGAGAGTGTTGAATTTCTAATCTTGAACCCTCTCTATTAAGATGACGCCTTGACATAAAGAAGGCTTGATGAAATAAAATAATGAAATAATTGGATCGGAATGTCACGTTCCGACACAGTATTATTGGATCGGAGTATCACGTTCCGACACGGCATATGGGATCCGAGTGTCACGTTCCGACAAAATAACATTAGAGGAAAGGAACCTTGGATTATCTTAATATACTCAAATTCAAAGAACCTAATTCCCAAATGAGTATGGCGTGGAGGCATGAGTCCTCACAGGTGTGCTTAATGTGGTGATTGATGGTGTACCTATTATGGTGTTGTTGTCAATGGTTCATGTGATTGTTGCTTGTCACATGTTAAGTATTGTAGTTGATTTTATATTATTATTCAGTATATATTATTTTCTATTTTGAGCTGGCCGATGATACCTACTCAGTACGTGTTCCTTGTACTGACCCCTACTTGTATTTTCTTCCTTGTTATTTTGTGGAGTGCAGCAAGCGTGCCATCGACTTCGACTCGCCCTCAGCTCTAGCCAGTCTTCAGCACATCAGAGTTCGGGGTGAGCTACTGTTCCTAGCTCGTGCTGGATTCTCTCCTTCACGTCTTGATGTCTTTGAATTTCGGACATGGACCATCTTTTTACTTATTTCGGTTTCTTAAATACTCTTAGATTTGGTAATTTGAGGATAGATGTTCTTGATGTGATGACTTCCAGATTTTGGGGATAATAATTGATAAACTTTAGAAGCTTATTTATTTGGTTATATTAATAAGTTTTGGGTCTTCCGCATTATATTTTGTTCATTATGGTTGAACTATTGGTAAATGTTGGAGTTTAGATTTGTTGGTTCGCTCACCTAGTAGGTTAAGGGTGGGTGCCACTCACGACTCGTTTTGGGTCGTGACAAACTTGGTATCAGAGCGTTAGGTTCAATGATCTCATCACACAAGGACAGTCCTTGTAGAGTCTTGCAGAACGGTACGAGGACGCCTTTACTTTTCTTCGAGACGCTATAGGACTTTAGGAAAACTCCATTCTTTCTTTCTCTCGTGCTATTACTTGGATCCAATTGGTATCTAGGTGATACAAATTGGTATCTGACATCCTCACTCTATTTCGCTGATGGTTAGAACTAGAGCAACAACTGTGCCAACACCAACACTGGCAAGACAGGGTGCGTCTGAGCCAACCATTGGGGCTGTAACTCGAGGAGGGGCAGTGGCAAGAGGCCGTGGTAGAGGTCGCAGGAGGACGCCCAGTAGAGGTAGAGGGCAGACAACTGGTCTAGCGAGGAATAGAGCAGTGACTCCTCCACCGACTGATGAGGTAATAAGAGAGGGTGAGGAAGGGGAAAATGAGTAGGTTCAAGATGAGGAATTACCACCCCAGCCTACCCCAGAGATGATTAATCAGGTTCTTACTTATCTTAGCGGGTTATCTGATCAGGGCCAGACACCTCCAGTGTTTTCTGCACCAGCACCTCAGGTTTCGGGAGTACAACATGCAGCTGCTGTGGCTCCCCGCATGGATGCATCATTGGAAGTAGGCACATTTCCTCGATTGACTACAGGGTCTATAATGACAGGTGATCAACATGAACTTTTCACTAAGTTCTTAAAGCTGAAACCTCCAGTCTTCAAGGGTGCTGAATCTGAACATGCCTATGATTTTCTGGTTGATTGTCATGAGCTGCTACTTAAGATGGACATAGTAGAACGATTCGGTGTTGAGTTTGTGACCTATCAGTTTCAAGGGGATGCCAAAATGTGATGGCGATCGTATGTAGAGTGTCAACCAGCGCAGGCACCACCCATGAATTGGGGATCATTTTCTAGCTTATTTATGGAGAAGTATATACCCCGGACTTTGAGGGATAGGAGGAGAGATGAGTTCCTGAGCCTAGAGCAAGGAAGGATGTCTGTTGCTGCTTATGAGGCTAAATTTCGTGCACTATCCAGGTATGCCACTCAGCTTTGCTTTAGTCCACAAGAGCGGATTCGTCGCTTTGTGAAAAGATTGATGTCAGATTTGCAGATTTCAGCCTTACAGGTAGCTGCTGCAGCAAAATCCTTTCAGGAAGTGGTTGATTTTGTGATAGAGGTAGAGGGGGTGAAGCCAAACGACTTCACCACAACATCGACATTTAAGAAGTTCTGTAAGGGAGGTGAGTTTAATGGTTCTTACTCCAGAGGGCAGAGTTCAGAAGGTTACCCAGCCCGTCCTATTAAGTCTTCACTGCAGGCTGTAGCTGGGGGTCCATCGCAGACCGATCAACATTTTTCTGAGTTTAGAGGTTATCCCCAGACTTCGTCATTCTCACAGAGACCTATGCTTGACTCCAGAAATTGTTATGGATGTGGAGAGACTGGACATATTAGGAAATATTGTCCAAAACAGAGTTACAGACCCCCAATAGCTAGAGGTAGAGGTGGTCATAGTAGAGGCCGCCATTCTGGATGACGTGGTGGCCAAGGAAATTGTGGTCACCAAATCAGTCGGGGTGGCGGGCAAGTTGGAACTACTGCAGCGCAACCTGGTAGGGACAATGGACAGATAGGTGATAGGGCCCATTGTTATGCTTTCCCCGGGAGGTCTGAAGCAGAGGCATCTGATGCTGTTATCACAGGTACTTTTTTGGTCTGTGATTGCATGGCTTCTGTATTATTTGATCCTGGATCCACATTTTCATATGTATCTTCCTCATTTGCTACTGGTCTTGATTTACATTATGATCTGCTTGACATGCCTATTCGTGTCTCTACTCCTGTGGGTGAGTCTGTGGTAGTTGAGAAGGTGTATAGGTCTTGCCTTGTGACTTTTGTGGGGAGCAATACTTATGTAGATTTGATTATTCTAGAGATGGTCGATTTTGATGTAATTCTGGGTATGACTTGGCTTTCTCCAAATTTTGCAATCTTAGATTGTAATGCTAAAACTGTGACATTGGCCAAGCCTGGGACAGATCCGCTAGTGTGGGAGGGTGACTATATTTCCACTCCAATTCATATTATCTCTTTTCTTCGTGCTATGAGAATGGTTAGTAAGGGGTTTTTAGCTTTCTTGGCACATCTCAGGGATGATACTTCCCAAGTACCTTCGATTGAGTCTGTTTCGGTAGTCTGTGAGTTTCTGGATGTGTTTCCTACAGACCTTCCTAGTATGCCACCGGATAGGGATATTGATTTTTGTATTGATCTGGAGATGGGTACTCGCCCCATTTCCATCTCCCCAATAGAATGGCTCCAGCTGAGTTAAGGGAGTTGAAGGCCCAACTTCAGGAATTGTTAGGGAAAGGTTTTATTAGACCGAGTGCATCCCCTTGGGGTGCTCCTGTTTTATTTGTGAAGAAGAAAGATGGAAGTTTTCGAATGTGCATAGACAACAGACAACTGAATAAGGTAACTATTAAGAACAAGTATCCCATTCCTCGCATTGATGATTTGTTCGATCAGTTACAAGGTGCTTGTGTCTTCTCTAAAATTTATTTAAGGTCAGGTTATCACTAATTGAAAATACGGGCAGCAGATGTGCCAAAGACTGCTTTTCGAACCAGGTATGGGCATTATGAATTCTTAGTAATGTCTTTTGGACTTACGAATGCCCCTGCTGCTTTCATGAGCCTGATGCACGGGATTTTTAAGCCATACCTGGATCTCTTTGTTATTGTATTTATTGATGATATACTGATATACTCAAAGAACAAGAAAGAACATGAGGAGCATTTGAGAATTGTATTGGAGTTGTTGAGGGAGAAAATGCTTTATGCCAAATTCTCCAAGTGTGAGTTTTGGCTAGATTCAGTGTCCTTCTTGGGGCACGTGGTTTCTAAGGATGGAGTGATGGTGGATCCTTCTAATATTAAAGCAGTAAAGGGTTGGGTAAGACCTACTAATGTTTCAGAGGTAAGGAGCTTTGTTGGTTTAGCTAGCTACTACCGTCGATTTTTCAAGGGATTTTCTTCTGTTGCTTCCCAACTAACAAATTTGACTAAGCAGAATGTTCCATTTGTATGGTCGGACGAATGTGAAGAAAGCTTCAAGAACCTCAAGACCTTGTTGACTACTGCACCAATTCTTACCTTGCCAGTGGAAGGTAAAAATTTTATTGTTTATTGTGATGCATCTTATTCTGGTTTGGGTGCAGTGCTAATGCAGGAGAGGAATGTAATTGCTTATGCTTCGAGACAATTAAAAGTGCATGAACGTAACTATCCGACCCATGATTTGGATTTGGCTGCAGTTGTGTTTGCATTAAAGCAATGGAGACATTATCTATATGGGGTCAAGTGTGAAGTTTATACAGATCATCGTAGTTTACAGTATGTCTTTACTCAGAAAGATTTGAATTTGAGGCAGGGGAGGTGGATGGAACTATTGAAGGACTATGATATTACTATTTTGTATCACTCAGGAAAAGCTAATGTTGTGGCAAATGCTTTAAGTAGAAAAAAAGGGAGCATGGGAAGTTTAGCCCACTTACAGGTTTCTAGACGCCCATTGGCTAGAGAGGTTCAGACTCTAGCTAATGATTTTATAAGGCTGGAAGTACTAGAGAAAAGAGGATTTCTGGCCTGTGTGGAGGCAAGATCTTCTTTTCTTGACAAGATTAAGGGAAAGCAGTTTACTGATGAGAAGCTGAGCCGAATTCGAGATATGGTATTGCGAGGAGAGGCTAAAGAGGCAATAATTGATGAGGAAGGCGTTTTGAGAATTAAGGGAAGGGTATGTGTGCCCCGTGTCAATGATTTGATTCACACTATTCTTACAGAGGCTCATAGTTCAAGGTATTCTATACATCCTGGTGCAACCAAGATGTATCGTGACCTAAAACAACATTTTTGGTGGAGTAGAATGAAGCATGACATTGTTGATTTTGTTGCCCAATGCCCGAATTGTCAGCAGGTAAAGTATGAACACCAGAGGCCCGGAGGTACACTTCAGAGAATGCCCATTCCTGAATGGAAGTGGGAAAGAATTGCAATGGATTTCGTGGTTGGTCTTCCAAAGACATCGGGTAAGTTTGATTCTATTTGGGTAATTGTTGACAGATTAACTAAGTCTGCTCACTTCATTCCGGTCAAGGTGACTTACAATGCAGAGAAGTTAGCCAAACTATATATCTCAGAAATTGTTCGATTGCACGGAGTTCCACTTTCCATCATATCAGATAGAGGTATGCAATTTACTTCTATGTTTTGGAGAACATTGCATGCTGAATTAGGTACTAGGTTGGATCTTAGTACTGCATTTCACCCTCAGACCGATGGTCAGTCTGAGCGAACGATTCAGGTGTTGGAGGATATGCTTCGTGCATGTGTGATAGAATTTGGTGGTCATTGGGATAACTTCTTACCCTTAGCAGAGTTTTCATACAATAATAGCTATCACTCAAGTATTGATATGGCCCCATTTGAGGCACTGTATGTGAGGAGATGTAGGTCTCCCATTGGTTGGTTTGATGCATTTGAAGTGAGACCTTGGGGTACCGATCTTTTGAGGGAATCGTTAGATAAAGTAAAATTCATTCAGGAGAAGAATCTAGCAGCTCAGAGTAGGCAGAAAGAATATGCAGATCGAAAGGTTAGGGACTTGGACTTTATGGAGGGTGAACAAGTCTTGCTGAAGGTTTCACCCATGAAAGGTGTGATGCGGTTTGGTAAGCGAGGTAAGCTTAGTCCGAGGTATATTGGTCCATTTGAAGTCCTGAAGCGCGTGGGGGATGTGGCCTATGAATTGGCATTGCCTCCAGGGTTGTCAGGAGTGCACCCGGTATTTCATGTGTCTATGCTGAAAAAATACCATGGTGATGAAAATTATATTATTCGTTGGGATTCAATTCTTCTTGATGAGAATCTGTCTTATGAAGAACAACCTATTGCTATTCTAGATAGGGAGGTCCGCAAGTTGAGATCAAAGGAGATTGTATCTATCAAGGTTCAGTGGAAAGATCGGGCAGTTGAAGAGTCCACATGGGAGAGTGAGGTCGATATGAAAGAAAGATATCCACATCTTTTTACAAATCCAGGTACTCTTTCTCGCCCTACCCTTTTTTCCCTGTGATCGTTCGAGGACGAACGATGGGTAAATTGGTATCTATTGTAACAACCCTTTTAGTCGGTCTGAGCTGTAGATTTGTTTTTGATAAATACTTACTGGGTCGACGGACCATGTGACGGATTGTCGTGGTCACGACGGATCGTCATGGTCACGACGGATCGTCATGGTCACGACGGATCGTCATGGACTCCGTCGTCCCATACTTGTGAAATTTCTCCTGCTGCTCCCTTCACTACCCTCGACGGCAAGTATGACGAACCGTCATAGGCACAACGGTCCGTCGAGCGTCTTCGTTCCAAACACTTCAATTCTTGGAATCTGGGTACTAGGACTAATTCTCTGAACTTCGTGACGGACCTGCAGGACGGACCGTCACAGGTACGACGGACCGTCACAATCTGCGTAACCCACACGGTGTCAGACTTCCGCTAAATTTTAAAGGGGTGTTTCGGACTATTCATGATTATAATTATGGAATTAGTGGGGTAAGTTTAATAATTTATTTAGTTGGGGGTTAAATAATATAGTAGGGAAATAAATAGTGGGTTACTTTATCATAATTGATTATATGATAATTAGGGTAAAAAGAATCTGTAGAAGAAAAATAAAAAGAATAGAAGTGGAGAACGAGCGAGAGAGAGGGAACGAAAGAAGAAAGCAAGCGACTTAGACTTCAGATTGAGAAGATTCATAGGCACTGAGGAAGGCAAAGGCATGAGAGGTAGCTTGCTTGGTTTCGGTTCTTCGGTGGAGGTAGGTTATGGTTTATTTCTATGTGATAGATAAAACTCTAAATAGCGATTGATATGTATTGAGTGATATTGTAAAGTCTCCTATGTACTTGATTGTGTGGTTTTATGTTTTGATTGTGTGGTTTGTGGTTGGCTTAAAATTATGAGAGTGTTGAATTTCTAATCTTGAACCCTCTCTATTAAGATGACGCCTTGACATAAAGAAGGCTTGATGAAATAAAATAATGAAATAATTGGATCGGAGTGTCACGTTTCGACACAGTATTTTTGGATCGGAGTGTCACGTTCCGACACGGTATTCGGGGATCGGAGTGTCACGTTCCGACACGGCATATGGGATCGGAGTGTCACGTTCCGACACAATAACATTAGAGGAAAGGAACCTTGGATTATCTTAATATACTCAAATTCAAAGAACCTAATTCTCAAATGAGTATGGCGTGGAGGCATGAAGTCCTCATAGGTGTGCTTAATGTGGTAATTGATGGTGTACCTATTATGGTGTTGTTGTCAATGGTTCATGTGATTGTTGCTTGTCACCTGTTAAGTATTGAAGTTGATTTTATATTATTATTCAGTATATATTGTTTTCTATTTTGAGTTGGCCGATGATACCTACTCAGTACGTGTTCCTTGTACTGACCCCTACTTGTATTTTCTTCCTTGTTATTTTGTGGAGTGCATCAAGCGTGCCATCGACTTCGACTCGCCCTCAGCTCTAGCCAGTCTTCAGCACATCAGAGTTCGGGGTGAGCTATTTTTCCTAGCTCGTGCTGGATTCTCTCCTTCACATCTTGATGTCTTTGAATTTCGGACATGGACCATCTTTTTACTTATTTCAGTTTCTTAAATACTTTTAGATTTGGTAATTTGAGGATAGATGTTCTTGATGTGATGACTTCCAGATTTGGGGATAATAATTGATAAACTTTAGAAGCTTATTTATTTGGTTATATTAATAAGTTTTGGGTCTTCCGCATTATATTTTGTTCATTATGGTTGAACTATTGATAAATGTTGGAGTTTAGATTTATTGGTTCGCTCACCTAGTAGGTTAAGGGTGGGTACCACTCACGACTCATTTTGGGTCGTGACAAAACCTAAACACTATCAAACTTAACAAACAGTTTACTCAAACTTCATTTGCCTCACATAACTGAAGCCTATACTCTCACTTCTAATAAGGAAGTAATAATACATTTTTTTTTCCACTAATAACTAGTCTCTACATTAATAATATTGATATACTCTAATCAACTACCAAACAACCCCTTATATTTTACAAAGATTAACTTGTATCATTAGAATCCACTTCAATCATCATAAAAAAATTACTTATATGTCATAGTATTTTATAAAATAACATTTATATTTCAGATTTAAAATAAATAAAGCGATACGTGTTTATACTAGCACGATATTCTGAACACTAAATCAAGACACGACATTCTGAACACTAAATCAAGACATTAGTACTAATTCAAATTCAAGATATTCTGAACAGTAAAATGTAGAGGAAGATCTAAAAAACCAAAAAGATCAAAGTTTTATCTGTCTGTTTGTTCATACACGCTGCTTCTTTCCAGGTTGTATTTCACCGTCTTCAAGTGCTTCACCTTTGTCTTTCTCCATCTTCTTTCTGGTGAGTATTTTGTTTATCTTATGCAGCTCATTCGTAAGCTTCTGGTCTTTGTTTTGTTTCCTCGTCTTCCTACCATCCTGCATCTTCACTCCAAACTGGAATGCAGCTTTCGGCATTGCTTCCTTCTGCTCATTGTATGTCGCCCACTCCTCTTCTGTCTCAAAGTCCCAACGATGAAGCCTGCCCTTCGCCTACAATGCATCACAACATCAAAGAAAAATTAGAGTTGTATCTTCGTACAATTTAAAAAAATGTAATTGATTTTCAGTTATGTGAGGCAATTGAAGTTTCCTTTACAGGGATCAACATTTTGTAGGTTTCAAAAGTACGGGGGAAGGGGTGAACCAAGAAATGGCATAATCTTCAGCAAGAACAGAGTATCACTTACGCGTCCACCCATGTCCATTTTTGACAAATCAGCTTCATCATCACTGTCAACAACCTCACGATTGTACTCTTGGTAACCAGGATAGCACTCCGAATAGCTTTCAGAAATAAAGTTAGGATCCTTCTCTCTGGCATCTCTCTCTCTCAATTGTAGAAGCCTCTGATCATCCCTCTTGAACACTGACCCTAGGCCTCTATCCTTTTCTTCTTGAGTCATAAACTGTGGATCCTGAAGACCGTCAACACCAGCTTGCATATCATAATTCTGCTGGAGATATTGCTCAGGATAAGCCACCTGTTCAGGATACTGATAATCTTGCCACTCTGGTTGGTAAACACCAGCTACCGCTTGTGCTTGCGCTGCATCATATCCATTCTGGACAGATCAAACATATTCAACAATCAAAAGATGAGTAATAGTTGCAACACATAGTAAAATCTAATTAAGGGAGTAAATACAGTAAAGTCGATACTAGACAAATACGATGGAGGGCATCCAATTTCTTCCTTTCTTCGCATAAATGTAGGAAAAAGAATGTAGGCAGATTTTGTCATAAAATATTGTTAAGCATTTTAAACAGGAATGATCTAATGCCTTACAACTCAAAACTGACTCACCGTGTATTGCCAATCATGAGAAGGCTCAGATGGAGGTACTGGGCCATAGGCAGGTTCACTGAAATATGAGGTTCTCTCTTTGTTTCGAGGAGATTCTTCCATGTCCTCCGATACAGGGCTTTGACCCATATCTCCAGCAGGAACGGAGTAGTCAACGCCTTCCCCTATGAAGATATCTTCTTCTTCAGGTCTAGCAACAACAGGTCCCTGAACCTCTCTTCTTTCTGAATGGTTCTTTTTAGGAAGTTGTGCAGATGGATGCACAATTTCTTTATCAATTTGGCTCTTTGACGCATCCGACTTCAATACTTCGTCATAACCATTGGATATAACTGTCTTCCCTGCACAATATTGAAAACTTGTGTCAGAACACAGAACAAGGAACTAGAAGTGCAGCTCCTTATCAATGAAGAGAAGAGATAACTCACCGCCAACAAAATAAAAAGAAAAAGGCAAAAGGACCCCCTCCCCCAGCTCTTCATTAATGAACAGGAGACAGAAAAAGATCCAAAAGCCCAGAGAAAAGGAAAAAGAAGCAAGGTATACTTAGCGTTGGAAACACATAATAAGGACTCCAGAGAACCAAAATGCTCTTTTTTAGTCTCCATGGAAATACAGAATCATACTATATCTAGTTATCAACTAACTTCACACTCAATTTCACCCTGTGCCCCGGTGTCAAAGAAGAATAACCCACATTCTATCCCGGCTACAAACATTCTATTGTACTTCTTTATAGGAAACCAGGCCCAAACTCACTTTCGTAAGCAAGAATATTAATAGGCCTCCAAGGATGCAACGACACCAGTCGGAAATTAGAGAAAAGGTTCCCATAAAACAAACTGGATATATAAGAATCTACATCACATTGTGACTCTAATTACTTTCAGAAAATACAATAAGGTTTAGAAGGCACGAACGCTGAGCACCTTTGCTATCTTTTTCCTTCTTCTTCTTTTTGAGAACTTTTCCTGATGATCCAAGACGGAGATAGGACATGATTTTAGCTATTCGGTCTAGAACAGAACCATCAACACTGACTGTAACCATTTCCTGAAAAACGTAGATGAGATAACCCACTCAGATGGAAAATTCAGGAAGAAATTGCCTGACAGTAGTGGAGTACGGAAAAGGGAAATACCTCGAGGACTGGACAGTCAGCTTTGCTTCTGTGTAGAGTTGTAGGAATATCATTGGAGTATCCACTATCCTGCAATATACACATCAACCATAAGTGAAGAAAAAGAGAGACCGTGAAAGAAAACATACACACAGTAACCGCAAGTGAACAAAATCTTCACATCTTCTTCACTATCCATATTCCATATGACACATCTGATCACCAAACATTTTAGTAGTAAAATAAATCAACTTCAACGATTCTAGCATCTAATTTCCGACAACACCCTTTCCGCCTTCCTCCAAGAAAAAGAATGGCCTTCAGAAGGAAAAGACTATTCACCCCCGCCATACAAGCTGAACTCTAGCGTGACATCAACAGTTAACTACAGTTTTGCCCCAAAAGAAAACTATGATCCAATATAGAAATAGAAGCTTCTCAGCTACCTATCACAAGTACAAAATTTTGTTTACTATTACATCTCAAGTCTAAGGGCACTATAAGAGAACTCAACCAATGGTCTGTGAAATAATTCCTTTTCAGGCAAGTAGAACCTAGCATACATAACAGATAAGAGCAGAGGAAGTATAGAAGGGAAACATACCATATTAAAAATAAAAGCCATCCGTCCAGGAAGAAACATTTCGTTGGTCTTTATAACAGTCTGAGGCTTGATTATCCATTGGTATACTGACTGAAACCCAAAATTTACTAGTCACTCTATTGAAACATAACTACACCAAGCAACAACTACAAATATTTGAGACGAAATCAATCGAAAGAGTTAATGCACCTTGGCAGTTGCAGTACGGAATGACAATTGATGATCTTCCTTTACACCTCTATTAGCAAAAGGGATAAATAGAATAGTTAATCGAACAGTTTCCAGCAGCACTGCTTCTTAGACATGGTGCTCAAAATAACAATACACTAAATATGCTCATTACTTTGCATATACACAAAAAGATGTTAGCAGAGTGTCCCTAAATCAGGGTAATCTATGGAAGAACATATACAGGGGCATCTACAAAAGAACTCCCTATCTAAAGCTACTGTCTTATCCAATGGGAGCTACACATGGATCAACTTTATTAGCTGAAAATTACTAACAGGCTCTTGGAGAGTCAGTTACTTATGCCTGGGGTTGAAGTAAAGGAGTCATACATACAACTAAGCAATAAAGCAACCTAGTACTTACCTTGGTTTTCCTTCTAACGCCTCATCTCCAGTTTCTGGCTTCTTATCTATTTCACTTCTCACTTTGTGAAGTAAAGCATAATCTAACCCTTTAACCAAATGTGTATGTTCCACATCACCTAATTTACAATCAGCCAAAGCAAGGATTGATTAGCTGAAGCCGTATATCAAGAAAACTGCTGAACTGAAACTAAAAAATATTCTTGTACAACCACAGACTATACGAACCTCCAAGATACTTGCTCTTCTCAATAGATAATTTCTGAGCATCAGCAGAGCTGTAAAAGTTCAAAACAAGAAAGTTAGAACAAAATTAAACGAAGAAAAAGAGAAAAGGGTGTTTCGGGTTTTTTTTTTTTTACAGGAGATCAATATTCCCGGGAGGAGCAACAGCATGAAAACCACCAAATTCAGTGAGTTCATAATCAGGATTTTGATCTTCTCTCCTTTCTTTAGCTCTGTCTCTGTACTTTGGTAACTCCGGTTCTTCAACCTTCTCTTCTCTGTAACAAAAACAATAGAAAAATCCCCCATTTTTCAGCAAATTAAAGAAGGATCTATTGAGATTTTACATAATCGAGGATGAAAGAGAGAAACAAACTTGTTGCGACGAACAATCTTTTCCTTGTGATTTCGCTTGGAAGAAGACATGGTTGAGACCTTATTCCCAAAAATTCCAGATTAGGGTGAAACGAGCGAAGAAGACAATCAACCTCATATAAACATCCCCAAAAGACTAAAATAACCCTAACTTCCTACTTTTTATTTCGATTTATCAATATTCGATTTGTGAAGATAATCAAGTCAATAAGATACTACACTATCAATTTTTAACTAATTGATTTGACAATCTAATGAGCGCGTTTTTTATTTAATCGATAAGAAAACGGTGTTATATATATATATATATAATGTCCATATAATACACTTAGGGGTCATTTGGTAGAATGTATAAAAATAATGCAAAATAGGATGTATTAGTAATGCTTGCATTAGTTATGCAATCATTATTTTTTATACAGTGTTTGGTTTGATGTATTAGAAAAATAAATCTTGCATAATTTCTATTTAAAAAATGGATGTTTACAAAAATACCCTTTACACTTTATTTATTTTTACACTTCCTTTGCAACAAGGTTCTTTGTTAAAACATCAAAAAAGATTTCTTTGCTAAAACATTATTTATTCCTATTCTTCTTCTTTTTCTAATATAAAATTAAAAAATTGTTACGACATTAAAATAAGATTTAAAAAGAACAAGTAGAAGAGGATGTCAAACATCTTCACAATTTTGCCACCATACGTCTCAAATAGAGGAAGTAATGTCCTCTTATTTATATTTTTTTATTTGTTGATATATCAAACTCTTGTATACGATCCATTGTCTTTTTCTTGAAAAGGAAAAACGAAAAAGAGAAAGGCTGCATGGTCTTCTAGTAACTTTTTGTGACAATTCCATTTTGATTACGAAAACCATTGCACTTAAACTTTACAAAGGAGATTTTTCGAACTATTTATATATAAAAAAAAAACCTAATTACATAAGGACTCTATTTGCTGGAAATCTGTCAAAATGCGGCTGAGTCGACGGACCTCGCGACGGATCGTCGTGGTCACGATGGACCGTCATGGACTCCGTCGTCCCATACTTGTTCAATTTCTTCTGCTGCTCTCTTCATTAACCTCGACGACAGATATGACGGATCGTCACAAGCACAACAGTCCGTCGAGGGTCTCCGTTCCAAAACACTTAAACTCTTGGAATTTGGGTACTGGACTACTTCTCTGAACTTCATGACGAACCAGCAGGACGGACCGTTATGAATACGACGGTTCGTCACGCACCCGTAACCCCACATTTTGTCAGATTTCCCATCTTCCTTCAGCAGCTGCACCACGATGCCACCTACGGACCGTCGGAATTTGGACAAATATGGTTCTATTGATTTTTTTTATGAAGTAAATGTGGTTCTATTGATTCAGTGTTATGTTATTTGTGGAGAATCTTCACCAATTATTCATCAGCGTATAGCTGATGATGAATCTTCTAAGTAGTCACTACACATGGCTTAAAGTCAGCAGCCATTGATTTATTAAGCATGATACTAGACTTTTGAAAAAATGAAGGGTGAAACAGGTTATTTCCAAATTCTGACTTTCAAAGTAGTTGCAGAGCCTTCGATTGGAATTCTGTTCTTTGTGTTTCATGGGGTTATAACATCTTATATCCAGTTCTGTGTGACCGAAAACAAAGTTAGAGGGACATAAAGTATGAAACCATGTTATCTGTCACAATGGGACTTATCATTAAAAATAAGGTGTCCAAATAGCAAATACAAAATTGATTCCATGGTCAGATGCAGTATCAAACCTTCCAAAATGAGATGAAATTTACAGTTTCCATATTCCGCCTAAATCATCTGCCACACTGTTCAAACAAATAAAAGCAAACTTCTTCACCTCTTCTATCACGCACATTCATTAACTCATAAAGAAATTAACAATGAAAAACAGAGACTAGACACAGAAATACAAGACAGATTAGAAAACTGTCATAGCAGCTATATAATTGCATTTCAGAATCTCAAAAGTAAATGGATACACTAGAATTTGAAGAGTTGTAATAACAGCTATATAATTACATTTGTGCTTAGCATTGACACAAAAGTTGAGATATTTTGATAAAACTTTAGTTACCCAAAAAGATTTAACATGCTCATGCGCACATTAATAATTAGAGATGCCCAAAAAAGCGACTGTTGTCACACTTTGAAGTGATTTCAAGTAAAAATTACTAAACTAGTGTAGCCACTTATATCACAAGTTCACAGTACTTCAAAGTTTATCATGGACAGCCATCCACATCATTGTCTAACGATCATCTTCACCCATACGTAAAAATAATTCCATTTTTTTGTCGTCATTACAGAGAATCATTGCAGCTTTTATACGTTGCTCTGTGATGCACAACTCAAATACAGGGGATTCAAGAATAGAATAAACTTGACCACGAACATCAGATCGATCACGATCCCCCATCTTTTCAATCAAAGAACTAATTCTTTTATCTTGATTTTCAGTAAAGTTTTTCATAACTTCCATCATACCCTTAAGAAATGTCTCACTATCATCCTCTACTATTTTTTTCCTTTTCTTGCTTTTCTCTTTCTCGTTAACATTAGAAGATGATCTTTTTGAATACTCATCTTATTTATGACTTTTTCGGGATCCAACATGTTCATTTTCAGAACCAGCAACATTTTCTCCTTCATTAAATACGCTTGGTCCAGTGACATTTTCAGCTCTAGTAAATGAACTCGGTTCGGTGAAATCTTCAGCTATAGCAAATCCACCTTGTCTAGTGGCATTTTCAGCTTCCTCAGTACCAACTTTAGAGCTATGGTAAACATTTTCTTCTTCTTCATCATCATCATCAAGATCAACATCGATAGGAAATACCAAACTCATGTCATTAGAATGTTGTGGAGCTTGACTCTTTTGAATTTCTTCAGTAGCATCTAGGGGCCCTTCAGCGAACTCTCTTGTTGCTCTATCCTTACCAAAGATTTCTTCCCAATCCTCAAACATTGGCCATTTCTTAGCATTCATTTTCCTGGCTTTTGGATCAATCTAGAATATTTAAAAAAATAGAACAATATGATATTAATTAATTGTAAAAGGATCTAAAGAGAGGCTAAATGCTACTGTATATGAAAGTAACTAATAAGGAAAGTACCATATTGAAAAACAAAAATATATTAACTACCTTTATAAAGTCAATCCAATGTTTTGGATCGTCAACTATCATAGTTATCACTATATTGAAATCCCAATCCATTTCGAGTCTTCAATAAAGTTATACTTCCATAACATCTTTTCCAGTATCTGATTTTATTTTTGATGTGTGGTTCACCTTTCAATCCACTTCTAGGATGATGTTTGTGTATATAACGTTCTAACTCCGTCAAGTGTCCTGGTCGAAAGGTACCATTATCAGCTCTCCAACCATTAGCACACAACTCTTTATGTCCTTCTAAAAGTGTTTGTTCTTCTTCTGGAATCCATGTCCTTCGTGTTGAAGGTGTTGTGTTGCTTGATTTTTTTGATCTCTTATTTGATGATATTTGACTATTCATTACGCCTGTAAGAACTTATGCGGTAAATTATTTAAAAAAAATCAGGAAAAACCAAATATCATAAGATTTACTATAAACTAAAGCATATATACAACAAAAGAGACGTCAAGAGTACATAAGGGCGTGCTATTAAGGTCACAAAAAGCAGAACTTTCTGGCAGTTCAACAATTTATATTAGGCCAGTTCTAAATAGCAAATAAAGTCCAAAAAGGTTCTATTGCTAACAAGTAGCAACATATTTCAAAATGTAGCAATATGTCAATTTTAAAATCTTGCATTCCACATTGATTGGGCCAACTCATCCCTCCAAGTGGTTCACTCCTCCGACGATTCAACAATATCAATATTCTATTGTTGATACTCCATTTGTTCTTCTACATCAATGTCTAAGGGATCCACTTCCATCTCTCTACGAATGAAATTATGTTTAACAACAAGCACTAATGATCCTGTTATGAACCTTAACAGAGTATCATGAAGGACTTCTAAGAATTCCCCAATGTCCTTTCAACAAACCAAATGCCCTTTCAATTACATTACGAGCTCTAGCATGCCTCATGTTGAAAAGCTCTTCTTTACAACGAGGCGATGGATTATCGCGGCGCCAATCCTTTAACCAATATCTATAACCTCGATAAGGTGAAAGAAATCCTTTTCCATTCGTATATCCTCCGTCACAAAGATAATAGTTACCTATAATATAAACATATAATTTAGTTACTAGTGTCATTCTTTCTATGATGTAACATAAAAGCATATAAAAGGCCTACCCTAATGAATTTTCAAACCATTCCTTCGTACTATAGCATCTCATAATACACGACCATCTGCAGCTGAACCTTCCCATAGCATCTCATAATACTCGACCTTCTGCAGTTGAACCTTCCCATCCAGGTAACACATAAGTAAAATTGAGATTTCTATCACAAACTCCCAAAAAATTAGTTGCTATCTCTCCTTTTCTTGTTCTATATCTTGGTTTGTGTTGGATTGGAACTCTAATGGGAATGTAAGTACCATCTAGCGCACCTAAACAACCCTTTAAGAGAAATTATAGTGTTATCTCAAAATATATAATATTTTTCTAAAACTATTATAAAAATTGCATATTTTGTATATGAGTTAAAAGATGCAAAGCGATAATTTCACCTACCTCAAACCATTTCCATCTATCTTCAATCTCATCCTCAAGTACCGGTCTAGGATTAACAAGTAGTAATGGAGTTAGTTAGAAAATAGCACTCAAGCATTCATTGAATGCATGACTTACGCTCCATTCCGATCTAATATAATCAACCATGATGGATCTATTTTTCTCATGATGAGCCAAGATATTTACAAACATTGCTAATTTTTCGCAACATGACATACTTTTACTATCAGTCAGACCTCCAATATCTTTAGTTAAGAGAACTAAAGTGTGAAAGACATTTCTATCCATTCTTAACTTATCGATACATACACTACCATTATCATTTATGATATAGTGTAAGTGCGAATTGATTTTCGGAACTCGAACACTCATATGATATCTAACCTCACGTCTTTTTCGACATCATCTTCTTAGAGAATGACCATGACTAGCCATGAAAAGACAAAAAATGAGAACAAGAACTTGCTGAAACACTATCTCCACAAGAATAATATATTCAATACCTGATAATGGTTGAAGATCCATAATAACACCTAT
Organism: Solanum peruvianum; assembly: GCA_027705065.1. Lineage (NCBI taxonomy): Eukaryota > Viridiplantae > Streptophyta > Magnoliopsida > Solanales > Solanaceae > Solanum > Solanum peruvianum. The sequence continues at coordinate 6,602,542 of JAKWJD010001761.1, read as the reverse complement.
ATTTGCCATAAAAATGTGAATGAATACATCAAAGCTTTTAAACAAGTATCTATTCTATGTATATAAATTGCTAATTTTCAACCATATAAAGAGTGAAATAGATGAGCTCAAAGCATATTAAAAAAATGAGCTAAACCTAAATTTCATCTTTAATTGTGAAAGAGATGTTGAAAAATACATATTTTGATTAAAGACAAGACTACTAACCTTATGACGATGAGCAAACAATGTTTGATTGAGCAAAAGGAAGAAAAATCTACTCTTGAATTTTCTTTGACAAAGTACAGAGAAGATGAAAGAGAAGATGAAACAAGTACTATGGAAAATGTTCTTTTAAATGGTTTTGAGGGTACTTTTGTAATTACATAATCCAATGCAAGTGTTAAAATGCTATGTATTACTAATACCTAGAATTTCTTGGTATTAGTAATACACAACTTAATACACAATATTGTGTATAACTAATGCTTGTATTAGTTATATATAACAAAAAAAATGTAACAAACAAGGTATTACTAATATACATATCTAATGCATGTATTATTTTTCCTAACACACTCTACCAAACGACACCTTAGTAACAAAAATATGAGTGCAACACAAATTTCTGTATTGCTCACTTTTATTTAAGACATAATTATTTAGTTTCTTTTAAACAATTCTAGAATAAATTGTAGAAACGATATTAATTGTCTGTCTTTATAAGAATCAAATCTAAAATTTAGAAAAAAGAAGGTAATATTAGTATGTGTAGAGAAGAAAGAAGTGAAGAAAATATATATAATACTGTCATGCTCCGAGCCTACACTCTAAACGTGATCGTCACTCGAGAATCATTGTTGGCCCCAAGCAAATCCTTGGTCTGGCTTAACTCTTAGCGAAAGCCTTACTTATAATATAACAAAGTCAAATGGAAGCTTTATCCAATTGTCTCAAAGATAAACTCAGAACACACTAGCCAAAGTGGCAAAGCAAGTCTCAAATCAATAACCAAAATGGAAAAGACTCGTGAAATAATACTGTCTATATCTATGAAGCCTCTAATACTATGAGGTATGTCGGGACAAGACCACCGATCATCTTAACAAACTGAAATGACAAAATATAATAAAGGGATCCTCTGAAAGTAAGGAGGCTCACCAAACAACTCTGGAACTCAACTGGATAAACGACGCTAGATGTTGAGTCTGGTCACTTGTATATACATCATAAAAGATGCAATCCAAACAACATTAGTAAATGAAATGAACGAACATGTGAGGAGAAATCTAAACAAGACATAAGCTTGAACTGAAAATGAAGAAACACTTATCTCGTTTCAACTCAACTTACTCAACTCATTTCAATATAAAACAGCAGTAAAAATGCATTATAAAGAAAAGTTTTTAAAACAATAGATAACAACTTAATGTATTAGAAAATACAATATATTCAGTTTGTATGTAAGAATACAAAATAAACTATGTTTGTATATGAAAATACAAAATAAACTATGTGTGGGAGCTTTTCTAACCGACAACTATCACTACGAGTTATATGATGATAGAATGTCTAGTCCACGCTGCCAGAATTGTCCTATTCTTTGTCGGGGTATAGAACCTACTACTAAGTGAATTCAGTAGTTTATGCTTAAAAACAATAAGGAATCATATAAAAAGTATGACTCTTTCTACCCACGTTGGCTACATGATTTATGAAAACTTTGAGTATTCTGAACTCGTCCTTATATCGATTCTGAATACTACTTCTAAAATGCAATTACCTCATATGTTTAAAAACACAGCTCTTAAAAAAGATGGTACTCAAAACTGCTAAAAAAAAACTCTTTTGAAAATCGATATTTCCTCACGTCTTAAATGTGAAAACATTTACTCTTGTATTTCACATTTACTCTTGGGAATAATTGGCTTTCATATATCATTTTAAATAAAATGAACTCAACTCTACTCTTTCTCCAGCTCAAGTGCTCAAGTCTTAAAACAAATTTAAAATGATTGTAAAAGACTTATTAAAAAACTCGAAAGAACTCTCAAGACTAGTCTCTTATCTCTACATTAAATTTGAATGGTGGATTCAAAAGTATGATCTCATGATATGGATGATCTTTCGATGTTTAGATGTACTCTGACGTGTAAAAATCAATTAGAAAAATAGGTACAATTCGAGGAAACTCATTATAAATTATTATAAGTTACATTACAACATAAATGTTTACAACTCTCTTATTGATATATAGTTTTAATTTTTTTTTCAATAGAATCAATTATTACATAACAATCAAAATTATTCTAAAAGTATTATAAAATAAAATATCAATATTACTTCATTGAATATGTCAATAATATCTAGTAATATTTTTAACTTATATAATATTTCATAATACTTTTAATTACAAAAATCAATATTATAGTGATTGTTACTTTTAGAAGACATTCAAAATTAAGACAATATTTTCTCAAAATTTAATTATTTGATAATCTAATTAATTTGGGCCTGAAATGTTTGATAAAATATCTCAAAGAGTCTAACATATTCTTACAAAACCAATATTAAAATATGATTGATTCAAATTGAAGTATAGTAGACAAGTTAAGAAAAAAAATAATTGTAAATTCTATCATCTACATTTTTATTATAATTGCATTAAGAATAAAATTTCTCCGATATGAGCATAATAATTAGTAAGAGATTAACAAGAAATTAAATTACGGAGAAGGGCCTAACATGCCCCTCAAGTATTTGAATTGGTATAAAATTATCCTCCATCAACCTATCGGTCTTAAAATATCCTTGACATTCACCTTTCCACTCAAAAATACCTTATGCCCAATGGATCACACTCATTAGGTAGTTGGTGCATAATAGTGTACATAATCTCATAATTTAAGGGCGTTTTAGGCCCTTTTCCATAAAAATAATTTAAAATTACTTTATATATAAACTTACGTGATTGACTTGATTTTGAATTTCATAGTAAATTTAAAATTAGAAAAAGGTTAGGCATTCTTTTCTCTGAACTACTCCATCCCCAACCCTTTAGTTCCTATCTCTTCCATTTGAGTCTTGTCCACAATTTTATTTTTAAGAAAATTTATGACAAGAGAGAAAAAAAAAAGAGGAAAAAATGAGGCATTCATATAGAAATAATAGTTCAACAAAAGATGACTAATCAGGAAAATATATACAAATATTCTATCTTTTTGTGTGTACCTAAAATTAAAAATAAAAGAATAAAAACAATCATTTCTTTTATCCCCATCCTCATCCCATCATGAAAATAATACTAATCAAAATAATATAAATATGTGAGTTCATTTCTAGTTTGAGTCCCAAATATTCTAATTAAGAATAAGAGATTAAACACAAAGAAATAAATGAGAAATGAACATTGTGATAATTGTGAGAAGTATTAGGAGAAGTAATGCTACATTATAAATGAGAAATGAACATCGTTTGGTAGATTGTATTAGGAGAAGTAATGCTACATTATATATAAGTAATACTTGCATTATTAATATACATTTTATTGTATATTAAGGTGTGTATTATTAATACCATAAATTTTTGAGTATTAGTAACACAAGACATTTAATGCATGCATTAGCATGGTTAAAAACTCAATTATGTACCCCTCAAACTATATTTACATCTTTTCCATTATAATTGTAGAGAGTATTTTTTGTAAATTAATATATTTATGCAATGCGTGAAATTTAATACACCAAACCAAACAATATATAATTAATGCAAGTATGACTAATGCACTCAATCTAACATTATTTTTATACACCAAACAACTCCTTAAACATCTGGAATTTGGACTCTTTTGATTTAAGATGACTTCCAAATAATAATTAAAAAAATATCAAATGTAAAAGAAAAGAAAATAAGCTAAACTTCAAAGTCAATGATTAATATATGTGGGACTACAAAATTTTATTATTCTATAGAGATTATGTAATCAATAAATAAATATTTATTAATTTAAAGAATGGTTAGAGATGTAATGAAGATTAATTCTGATTATATTAAAATCATTGTATGTATCATATAAATTGAATTATCACTATCATGCAAACCAAAGGGCATGGATGACAAGTGTGCTTTTGGATGAATATATTCGTTGGTTTAGCCACAATATGCATGGTAGACAAGTTTTGCTTATGATAGATAATTGACCAATCCATAATAGAAACATTAATTGAAGGACTACAAAATGTTGAATTGTTTTTCTTGCTACCCAACATGACATCCAAAATTCAACCTTGTAATGATGGAATAATAAGATCTTTCAAGATGTATTATCGTATAGATTTTATCATAGGATATTAGAAGTTTATGAAGTGAGACAATTGATCAAACAAGATTAATGTTTTGTATTCTCTCATTTTTGCAATCCTTATTTGAACAACAAATGTTTAGCAAGAGACAATGACCAATTATTTTCGACACTGTAAAATTTGTTGGGGGATGCCTAAAAGAATTTGAATAAACCCACTTGTGAAAATGTCATTCATGAACTTGAGGTCATGATTGATCTCGATTACCACACTAAAATGGATATCGATAACCTGTTGAATTATCCAGGTGAAAGTGATAAATGTTCAAAGGTCAAGAGCTTAGACCAACAGAAAAAAATAATGTTGATGATGAAATTGAAGATGATACTATATCTTTGGAACCATTACGCGTAAGAAAACACTTATCACATCTAGAATTGTCACGACCCAAAACCGAGCCGCGACTGGCACCCACATTTACCCTCCTATGTGAGCGAACCAACCAATCTAACCCTAACATTTCAATATAATATCAACAGAAAATAATGCGGAAGACCTAAACTCATTAATAAAAACCAATTCAATAACTATTATTCCCCAAAATCTGGAAGTCATCATCACAAGAACATCTATGATCAAATTACTAACTAAAAATGTCTAAGAAGCTAAAACAAATAAAATCTAATCCATGCCGGAAGTTCAAGGCATCAAGACTTGAAGAAGAAGATCCAGTCCAAGCTAGAAGCATTAGCTCACCCTGAATTTCCGATGTAGTGAAGACCGGCTAGAATTACTGTTGAGTCGAAGACGACGGCACGTTTGCTGCACTCCACAAATACAAAGAAGAAAACATAAAAGTAGGGGTCAGTACAAAACACGGGTACTGAGTAGATATCATCGGCCAACTCAAAATAGAAAACAGTATATACCAAGTAATATCATAAAATCAACTATGATACTCAACAAGTAGCAACAACAAGTACTATATCATTAACAATTACCGTCAAGTTCACACATGAGGACTCAAGCCTCAATACCATACTCATTTGGGAATTATGTTCATTAGATTGAGTATATTAACATCTTTCAAGATTCATTATCTTTATTTCTGTTGTGTCGGTACGTGACACTCCGCTCCCTCATATTCATTAATCCTCTTGTGTCGGTACGTGACACTCCGATCCCCTACTACTATGTGTCGGTACGTGACACTCCGATCCCCTACTACTATATGTCGGAACGTGACACTCCGATCCCCTAAATCTACGTGTCGATTCGTGACACCCGATCCCCTAAATCTACGTGTCGGTTCGTGACACCCGATCCCCTAAATCTACGTGTCGGTTCGTGACACCCGGTCCCCCTAATACTACGTGTCGGTTCGTGACACCCGATCCCTTAGTTCTATGTGTCGGAACGTGACACTCCGATCCACTAATCTCATTAAGTTCGTTCATCAAGCCTCCTCTTATACCAAGGCATTATCATTCTCATTATGTAGTTCATCAAGCCTTCTCTCATACCAAGGCATTATCATTAACGAAGAGATTAGGGTTTTGCAAGATTTGGGATTCAGTAACTTCATCATGCTTATATAATCACAATTATGTAATCACATTCATGCAAGCATACAATTAAGCACATAGTAGGGTTTACAATACTATCAATACATATCATTCGCTATTAAGAGTTCACTACGAATAATATAAAAACCATAACCTACCTCCACCGAAGAACCAAAGTCAAGCAACTACTTCTCCAATGCCTTTATTTTCCTCAATGTCAGAATGTTTCCAATCTATCAAGTATGAAATATCCGTAAACAAACGAGTCTGTAGGAACCCACATATGTATAACCTAAACTCGATAACTCATCCAAATCTGTAATCAAGTTTATAAAAATTAAGCCTAATGGTAAGTCTCCATTCCTCTCATTATTATAACCTTAATTGTATTCAAGTAATAAAATACACCTAATAATCACCTATCTGAATATATCAAACCTAATCATAATAGAATAACAAAACTATAATATATTTATTTATTTAATTTTTTTTCTTAAATGAAAGCCACTGGTTACGAAACCAGTGGCAACGAACGCTCAACCATATGTACACTTTATATCACAATTGTTAATATCAATACTAACATGAGTGCCTCAATAATTTGGTAATCATTACCAATGATTGCAGGCAGAAAGTTATTACATTAACATATAGCCAAAATGTATATAATACTTTGCCAAAAGAACAATTTCAACCGCAATCTATTTTCAACCAACAATAAGAACTAATGTATATATAATAATAATAACAAAAATTGATTCTCTCACTACCGATATCAAACCCATCATGTGCAATCGTAGTCTCACCCTACTAATATTAATATATAAGAGCATAAAAATTACCTCGATGCTGTTCTTTCCAGGTATAGCCGCAATTATTATTTTCTCCTCAATTTTCCTTCTTTCTCCAATTTATTTATTACCCTAATTCTTATATAACCAATTATAAAAAGTAGTAAAAGTGACCCACTATTTATTTTAATATTATTTTCTTAACCACTTAACTAAATAAATTAGTAAAACTATCCCACTAATTTCATAATTATAATTATGAATAGTTCAAAACACCCACTTAAATCTATCGGAAGGTTTTTTCTAACATAAAAAGTTCTAGTGATCAAAACGACCGAAAATGGTCATTACAATAGATACCAATTTACCCATCGTTCGTCCTCGAACGATCAAAGGAAGGCAAAGCAAGAAAGGATAGTTGTCTCAAAAATTCATTCGAAATAGTAGTACCCTTGGTCTTATATCAAAAGTATTAAACCAATCAACTGAAGATCTACACCTCCTCACATACAATGCCTTAAAAGGGTCCATCTCACTACTCTAGGGATAATTATTGTTGTATGTAAACTCAACTAACAACAAAACTATTTCTATTAATGGATTTTTCAACTGATCTATTCTCCAACTAGACCTTGACACAACCATCTGAACAAATATTATTTAACGTAACCACGATAAATTTTTGAAGCAAAAGTGGCTACAACCAGAAGTGGACTTTAACCAACTACCACACACTCATAATGCATAAACCATCACAGATCTTATCAGGATTTTCTTTTCACAACACAATCTCATCACAAGCTTAAGTGATGAAAATATTAGCTTTAGACATCGATTACTCATCAAGGGAGAATCAACATATCTAACCTAGGGAAGAATAATACCAAGTAAACACCAATAAGGGATACACTTCAAAATGCAGAACCTCTAACATTACTCTTAGGCAATTGTAACTCTTCATAGCAACTCTTATATAGATTCTCATAAGCAAGTTTGTGCGTATAGAACTACTGATATACTTTAGCTATTCCAAATAACACCAATTCTATCATAACTAAAATACCAAGTTCGCCCAAGGATCCTACCCTATCAAGAGGACATAAGAGGATCTTTACATCCGATTCACCACTAGAAATCAACCCATAGATGTGAAAACACGCATGGACGTAGAAAATGAATCATACTCTAAATCATACTCGAAATGAAGTAGTTGTTCACGTAAGAGTGTATATAACCAAGGTCGAATAACTTCAAATATTTTTTTTTCTCTCAATAGTTTCCATATCAAACATCTTCATTCATCTGACTCTATCTCTTTGATTTCCTAGCTACCCACAATCACCAATTTTAGTCCCTATTATAATTGCACATATACTTACTTTATCGAACCCTACATCCACTAAAGTCGACACTTTTAGTGCTAACAAAACATCATAACCACATCGATCATCTACCTTACTCCCAAACCACCATTAGTATCAAAGTATTCTTATAAAATATATGTTCAAACTATGGCTATCTCTCTTTCTATTTACGCATTTCATGACAATTACGAGTTCCAAACAAGGCTACTAACATCATTTAAAATTTGATAGTACCTTTCCATCATGATAAACTATTAAATCAAACCCCAAGTCAACCTCACACCACTTCAACATATCATGCTTTAGCTACCCTTCTAAACCATCACATACCTCATGCCAACTCTTAGGAAGTTTCTTGGTCATTCAAATTATTATGTATCCTATTAGCTCATAACCTCTATTCACCATTAAATATCTATGTAACACATCATAATATTCTATGTAATCCCATAAATAGAGTAGTATTATTCCAACTCTAAATTCTTAATAACCATGTAGAATCATATTACACCTTATGCATCATTCTTAAGTCATCTATCCAAATTTGATCAATCTAACCCCATGTAAAATACTAAATTCTTCATGCCTCATTGTTTGCAATCCAAATCAAAACTCAATCTTTATAAAAGTCGATGATAAATTCTAGTAAGTCTATATCGAACTACTTCACATCTCACAGTCATATCTAAACTCATAGGCAAAAATCAATACCACCTTCAACACAACCCATGGGTTTATACGAGAGGTCTTATTCCTTAACTCTTCTCAAATTCTTCTCATGGTGCAAAATTCTGTTCGACCCTTCAATATATCAATATTCTTGTTTCTTTAGATCACTTATCGATCTCATCGTTTTACCAACAACCCATGACATTTTACTTCACATTCTAAATCAAAACTCAGAAGGAAACTCTTCTTAGATCCTTTAACAATAAAAAAAAAACTTTATGATCCAAAACATTCATAAGTTCCTTCACATGCTTAATACCGATGCAATCAATCATTTAGTACCTTACAAATTCATACCTAAAAAAAACATTTCACCAAGAATGCAGACTTATAATGAAAAGTTTGAATTTTAAGTCCAATTGTGTAACCCAATACCCTTATGTATCTACATTTGCTTATACTTTGAAGACTTTTATAATTACCTTATCTTAGCTTATCATTGATTGTCTCTCCGTCACCATCCATAACTTACTCTTATTACCATCATGCTTTGTAAGCCCTTTTCATCATCGCAAAGTCAATTTTTTTCTTCATTGACATGACACCTTAAATTCAGATATAGTAATCAAAATGAAGGACTAACAAATTATATATGCATTTTCTTACTAAAATCTTCAACTTAATCCACCCAAAGTATACTCACTAGGTCATTCTAGTATCAACCTATCCCTTGAAACTTAAGATAAAATCGTCAGTACTCATTCTTTCACAACTTAAGTGTATTAATATTATCCCAAAGATCCACCACTAAAATTTTCCTTTAAAATAATGCTCAATCTAAGTTTCTGTAGTAATAAACTAGTTGGTTTCTCAAATGTGAATATAACACTAAATCTTATTATCTGACTATGTCATACAACTGGTAACTCCTTTAGTAATTAGTATTCATACTTGAAAATTGACATACATGTTTCCACATAACCCTAGTACTGCCACAACATGAAAGTCCGTTAGATACCTCACTAGAACACATCATACATATCCATAATATCGTACCCAAATAGCCCACATATTTCTACCCATTGAATATTTGCAAAACATTATTGAATTTGTTCTCTCTCTAGACCAAAAAAAATTTGTTTTACTTCTTAGATCAATTCAATAACAAAAATAACATACTTCCTATCTATAACCAAGTAAGCATCGATGACTTTCTCGAATATACCCTCACTCTATGGAGTAATAGTAGTGTCTTTATTAACCGACATAAGACTACCACCACATTTTGCGATCGAGAAAATATATCTATTTCTAAGGACATATATTTTTTTTTCTTTCTATTGTTGCTATTTCAACTTCAAATACTCTAGTAGTACCCATATTTGAAATAGAGTGAGGATGTCAGATACCAATTTGTATCACCTAGATACCAATTGGATCCAAGTAATAGCACGAAAGAAATAAAGAATGGAATTTTCCTAAAGTCTTATAGCCTCTTAAAGAAAAATAAGGGCGTCCCCCTACCGTTCCTCAAGACTCTACTAGACCTGTTCTTGTGTGATGAGACCAACGAACCTAATGCTCTGATACCAAGTTTGTCACGACCCAAAACCGAGCCGCGACTGGCACCCACATTTACCCTCCAATGTGAGCGAACCAACCAATCTAACCCTAACATTTCAATATAATATCAACAGAAAATAATGCGGAAGACCTAAACTCATTAATAAAAACCAATTCAATAACTATTATTCCCCAAAATCTGGAAGTCATCATCACAAGAATATCTATGATCAAATTACTAACTAAAAATGTCTAAGAAGCTAAAACAAATAAAAGTTAGTCCATGCCGAAAGTTCAAGGCATCAAGACTTGAAGAAGAAGATCCAGTCCAAGCTAGAAGCATTAGCTCACCCTGAATTTCCGATGTAGTGAAGACCGGCTAGAATTACTGTTGAGTCGAAGATGACGGCACGTTTGCTGCACTCCACAAATACAAAGAAGAAAACATAAAAGTAGGGGTCAGTACAAAACACGGGTACTGAGTAGATATCATCGGCCAACTCAAAATAGAAAACAGTATATACCAAGTAATATCATAAAATCAACTATGATACTCAACAAGTAGCAACAACAAGTACTATATCATTAACAATTACCGTCAAGTTCACACATGAGGACTCAAGCCTCAATACCATACTCATTTGGGAATTATGTTCATTAGATTGAGTATATTAACATCTTTCAAGATTCATTATCTTTATTTCTGTTGTGTCGGTACGTGACACTCCGCTCCCTCATATTCATTAATCCTCTTGTGTCGGTACGTGACACTCCGATCCCCTACTACTATGTGTCGGTACGTGACACTCCGATCCCCTACTACTATGTGTCGGAACGTGACACTCCGATCCCCTAAATCTACGTGTCGACTCGTGACACCCGATCCCCTAAATCTACGTGTCGGTTCGTGACACCCGATCCCCTAAATCTACGTGTCGGTTCGTGACACCCGGTCCCCCTAATACTACGTGTCGGTTCGTGACACCCGATCCCTTAGTTCTATGTGTCGGAACGTGACACTCCGATCCACTAATCTCATTAAGTTCTTTCATTAAGCCTCCTCTTATACCAAGGCATTATCATTCTCATTATGTAGTTCATCAAGCCTTCTCTCATACCAAGGCATTATCATTAACGAAGAGATTAGGGTTTTGCAAGATTTGGGATTCAGTAACTTCATCATGCTTATATAATCACAATTATGTAATCACATTCATGCAAGCATACAATTAAGCACATAGCAGGGTTTACAATACTATCAATACATATCATTCGCTATTAAGAGTTCACTACGAATAGTATAAAAACCATAACCTACCTCCACCGAAGAACCGAAGTCAAGCAACTACTTCTCCAATGCCTTTATTTTCCTCAATGTCAGAATGTTTCCAATCTATCAAGTATGAAATATCCGTAAACAAACGAGTCTGTAGGAACCCACATATGTATAACCTAAACTCGATAACTCATCCAAATCTGTAATCAAGTTTATAAAAATTTAGCCTAATGGTAAGTCTCCATTCCTCTCATTATCATAACCTTAATTGTATTCAAGTAATAAAATACACCTAATAATCACCTATCTGAATATATCAAACCTAATCATAATAGAATAACAAAACTATAATATATTTATTTATTTAATTTTTTTTTAAATGAAAGCCACTGGTTACGAAACCAGTGGCAACGAACGCTCAACCATATGTACACTTTATATCACAATTGTTAATATCAATACTAACATGAGTGCCTCAATAATTTGGTAATCATTACCAATGATTGCAGGCAGAAAGTTATTACATAAACATATAGCCAAAATGTATATAATACTTTGCCAAAAGAACAATTTCAACCGCAATCTCTTTTCAACCAACAATAAGAACTAATGTATATATAATAATAATAACAAAAATTGATTCTCTCACTACTGATATCAAACCCATCATGTGCAATCGTAGTCTCACCCTACTAATATTAATATATAAGAGCATAAGAATTACCTCGATGCTGTTCTTTCCAGGTATAGCCGCAATTATTGTTTTCTCCTCAATTTTCCTTCTTTCTCCAATTTATTTATTACCCTAATTCTTATATAACCAATTATAAAAAGTAGTAAAAGTGACCCACTATTTATTTTAATATTATTTTCTTAACCACTTAACTAAAATAAATTAGTAAAACTATCCCACTAATTTCATAATTATAATTATGAATAGTTCAAAACACCCACTTAAATCTATCGGAAGGTATTTTCTAACATAAAAAGTTCTAGTGATCAAAACGACCAAAAATGGTCATTACAAGAATTCTTCACAATTTAGGGTGCAGTTCTAAAAGACAACACCAGAGCTCTTGGATGCAATAAGAAAAGTTAGAGATGAACTTCAACTAGATGTAAATTCTAAGAAAAACAGAACACAACAGAGTTATATTTTACTAAATTGTCTTAGATAAATTTATACTTTTGAAGAATTATTAATTTTGATATTAATGGGACTATATTTTATATAGGGGTCTTCTGAAAATATTATCTTATTATCTTATCAATATTGGTGATTTTATTTATCGGCCCAAGTCGGGACCAGAGAAAAAAATTATTTAGAGAGATTATTAATTTACTGAATATTAATTTATGGAGATTTTACTGTAATAGATATTCCGCTTCGCACAATTGAAAGAAATATAAAATATAAATAAATATTAATATTATAATTTTTGTAATATATATTAATTAAACATATTTCTCATTATTATTTTTAATTTTTGAATCTTTATATAATTTATAGAATATGTGTGAACATCAAGATTAAATAAGAATTTATTTCTTTAAATCAATATATATTAACTGAAATAAAAAAAAAAGATTATGTAAAAATTGATAATGCATTAAGAAATATAATGTTTGATCTAAATTTTTATAAATAACAAATTTCTAGTATTAAATTATGGAAAAACGTATGATAGACCCCTCAACTTTGCCATTTGGAGCTGATATATCCCTCGTTATAAAAGTGGTTCATATATACCCTTACCGTTATAAAACGGCTCACATATACCCCTGCTGTTACAAAATGAGCTTACATATGAACTTCATTTAACAGAAGTAATAGTTTTAAATTTAGGGATAATGCACAAGTACCCCCTCAACCTATGCCCGAAATCTCAGAGACACACTTGTACTATACATAGGTCCTATTACCCCCCTGAACTTATTTTATCAATAATTTTCTACCCCTTTTCGGCCTACGTGGCAATATTTTGTGGGTCCAACGCTGGTTGACTTTTTCTTTCAAGATATTGCCACGTAGGTCGAAAAAGGGTAGAAAATTACTTATAAAATAAGTTCAGGGGGGTAATATGACCTTAGTATAATATAAGTGTGTCTCTAGAATTTTGGGCATAGGTTGAGGGGGTACTTGTACATTTTCCCTTAAATTTATATTTATATTTTAAAAAAAAAATTAATTTGGGTATATATGATTCTTCTATCAAAGTTCAAGGTATATTTTAATTTTTTTTATGCATAAATTATTTTTTGACTTATTTTATTATAATTATCTGAGTTTCTTATACTTATATTTTTCTTTCATTCCTTTGTGTAAAGAAAAAATATTTAATACTATTTTTTCTGTCTATATTGTAATTTAGTTTTTGTATTTGAAGAAAATTTTTTGGTCATCTACAATAGGTTTTACAAGAATATTAGTGATAAATAAATAAATTTGATTATCAAAATAATAATTCTAAATAAGTCATTGAAACAAAAAAAAAGTCAAAAAAATATGTTTGACGAGGATAAAATTTACTCATACGGGATTATATTTTTTAGAAAAAAATAGATTAAAATTGTATTTTTTTCATTTTTAGATGAAAAGGGTATATGTAAGCCATTTGTTTATAAGTAGGGGTATATATGAGCCACTTTAATAACAAAGTGTATATCAGCACTAAATGACAAAGTTGAGGGGTATATTAGACCCTTTTCCCTTAAATTATTTCAATGAAATTTTTATAAATAGATTACTAAAAGGATATACATGGCAAGTGGCCAGTGATTATAATACTTCAAATCTCTCCATAATAATTTTCTTCTCATGTTTTACATTATTTGATTTTTCTATTTACTCCTGCAAGGAGCAACACATTACAAAAATTGATGCACTATAAAGTGAGAATTATAAGAAAGTAAATTAAAATTTCACATTTTACTTTGTTGCTCAGAATCACTGGAAAATATCAATAACTAATTTACAGAATGAGAAGTTTAAAAAATAAATTATACACTATATCTTTGTTATTAGATATTATTTTATTGCACAATGAAATATGTATAAGGACACAACAATTAGAGAATTGCATACCCAAAAGAAAGAATAAAAAAACATATACAAAGTAAAATTAGGACATCAATATTTACATATAATTATTGGTAATTAAGTATTCAACGAAAAATGTGAGCTTTAATTAAGCTTTACTGCAAAGTTATGTGGGTTAAATTTTGTTAATGAATATTTCATGTATGAGGTCCTTATAAATCCAATTAAATAATAAATTATAAATGAGCCAGGAATATATTTAGATATTTTCATTATTTTGATAAATCAAATGAAGATTTTTTTAAAATAAAAGATTAACTATATATATATATATATATATATATATATATATATATATATATATATATATATATATATATATATATATATATATATATATATATATATATAATAATAATAATAATAATAATAATAATAATAATAACAAAAACTAATCTATTTACGTATACTCATACACATAAATTCAGAAGCACATATATAATCTGCCAAATAAAACTCCATTCACCAAATCTGAAACATAAAAACTATAGAGAAAGAACATTTAAACAAATTCTATCATGCAAATATAATATATCAGTAAATTACTTAAAAGCAAAAATAAGGTAAATAATATTAGGGAAAAGGGTCTGATATACCCCTTAACTTTGTCATTTGGAGCTGATATACCCCTCGTTATAAAAGTGGCTCATATATGCCCTTACCGTTATACAAACGGCTCACATTACCCCTGCCGTTACAAAATGGCTCACTTATACCCTTCATTTAACGGAAATTAAAAAATTAGTTTTAAATTTATATTTATTACTTCTAAATTTTTTTAAAAAATTATTTAGGGGTATATATGATTCTTCTATCAAAGTTCAAGGTATATTTTAATTTTTCTCATAAATAAATTATTTTTTGACTTCTTTTATTATAATTATTTGAATTTCTTATTCTTATTTTGTTTTTTTTCTTTCATTCCTTAGTTTAAAGAATAAAAAATTAAACTATTTTTTTTGTGTGTATTGTAATTTAATTTCGTATTCGATGAAAAAATATGGTCATCTACAATAAGTTTTACAAGAATATTAGTGAAACATAAATAAATTTGATTATCAAAATAATAATTATAAATTATTCATTGAAACAAAATAAAGTCAAATATTTGACGAGGATTAAATTTACTCATATGGGATTATATTTTTTAGAAAAAAATAATAAAAATTTAGATTAAAATTATTATTTTTTTCTTTTCCGTTAGAAGAAAAGGGTATATGTGAGCCATTTGTATACACGTAGGGGTATATATGAGCCACTTTCATAACAAGGGGTATATCAGCTCTAAATGACAAAGTTTAGGGGTATATCAGACCCTTTTCCCATAATATTAAATCACATCAAAAAATATTTAAGAGACAAATGAAGAATAGATAAAAATATAGATTGGTTGTTGACTTGTTGGAATGACTATGGTATTATATGAGTTAGGACTAAGAACAGAAATATAGTATTTATAGGTTGGTGTTAGGGGTGTACATGACCGGGTTGGTTTGAGTTTTCAAATATCAAATCAAACCATTCGTGGAAAAAATTTAAATTTTGAAACCAAACCAAACTAATTATATTCAGTTTTTTTCGAGGATTTCAACCTCGGGTTGGTTCAGATTTTTCAAATACCAAATCAAACCATTGTGTCGAATTTTTAAAACCAAACTAATAAACTTCAATTTTTTTTTCCAGATTTATAAATTTTTCGGTAAAGTTTGCATACAAACATATAATTAACTTGTACTACAAATATTTTTTTGGTCCAACCAGATACAATTATTTAAGGTGTTCCTTAAAAAAATAACATAAAATATGAGATGAATATTGATGATATTCAATAAAAAATAATAATGACTTAAAAGTACTAAATCGTGCTAAAATAAGTTTAATAAGTATTAGTTACATTACTAAATTTTTAAGGAAAATTAAATTTGATTATGTATTTTAATAGTCTAAACCAATGTACAACTAAAGAACAAATATTCAATATTATGGTCATTCTTAGTTCTACATTGATTTTCTTTTTGCATTAGTATTAATTTGATTTTGATTTAAGTTTTATTACAATCATCTTCATCTATGAACTATAATGTTTATTGGACCATTCAGAATTCTAAGTTTAAACCTTAAATTATATATTAAAAGATAAAAACTATGAAATAGT
This sequence comes from Solanum peruvianum, assembly GCA_027705065.1. Lineage (NCBI taxonomy): Eukaryota > Viridiplantae > Streptophyta > Magnoliopsida > Solanales > Solanaceae > Solanum > Solanum peruvianum. Next base: position 6,585,779 of record JAKWJD010001761.1, on the reverse strand, counting down.
ATAAGAAATGCTTTAAAATGATATCAAAGTAAATATTTTTATGTTATATAATATTTTCCTTTTTGTGACGATTCCTAAATACAACTTCAAAAGTTTTAGGAGATATTAAGTTATAATTGCATTAAAGATATACAATAACCCGGATAGCTCAGAAAATTTCAAAATTAGATATAAATACCACATTATTTCTGCTAAAAGCTTCAAAAGCAGACAAAGTGAACCGACATTATTTGTGTTAAAATTCAAAAATAAATTTTTAAAAATCGTTATGTAATTTGATTTGTAATTCTTTAAGTCAAAACAATCTTGAATGCAACCACTTCTTTTTGAAATAAAGTATCATATTATATAAACTAGTAAATAGGACTGATAACTTAAAAAATACTTTTGAGTTATTTTTTGAAAACACTGGAACCCTCAGATCGTACCCAAAATCTTAAATTATCCCCTTTTGAAAGTTGGGATAATGCACAAGTACCCCCTCAACCTATGCCCAAAATTTTAAAGACACGCTTATATTATACTAAGGTCCTATTACCCCCCTGAACTTATTTTATTAATAATTTTCTTTCCCTTTTCGATCTACGTGGCACTATTTTGTGGGCCTAATGCTGTGTGACTTTTTTTTCAAGATAGTGCAATGTATGTCGAAAAGGGGTAGAAAATTACTTATAAAATAAGTTCAGGGGGGTAATAGAACCTTAGTATAGTATAAGTGAGTCTCTGGGATTTCATGCATAGGTTAGGGAGGTACTTGTGCATTTTCCCTTGAAAGTTCAAAGGTTTTAATGTACTCTCGATAAATTGAATCAAATCAGAAGAGCTCCATTTATCTAATCAATCGACAATGGAGGTACATCCCAATCAATCTTAACAAATCTATATGTTTCTACTTTTCTTTCTCTCAAACCCCCGTTGTTGATTATAAAAATTATCTGCTTTTTTCATTATTACTTTTTAGGGTTGATCGTCTTCTGAACAAGTGTCAAACCGAACAGGTTAATTCATCATGAATGAAAGCACTGGAAGAACAAAAATCAGTAATGATGAATGTTCGTCACTTTCTGATAAACCCTATGTTGGTATGATTCTTACTAAGAGCAGTATCAAGCCCATCTACAGTTTGGTAACTCTCATTTTCTCCTTCCTATATCTATATAAAACTCCCTCTTTTTGTTAGTATTTATTCACAAATTATTCTTTGTAGTGGTGATTCTCATCCTTAACTAGAGTTTTGTGGTGATACAAAATTATCATTGTTAGGACGCTTCATAAACTAGTGTTAGATTTTTCGGGGTGGATATGAATTTAGTGGGACTATGGGTATTGGATGGAGAAATGATTGCCTATCTCTTTACAAACTTTATTAGTCAGAATTACATTTTTGTAAATAAGAGAGATTTCATTTTGTAAAAAAGTCTTCTTTTTATTTTTTCAATTGCAGAAATCTCATTTCCATGGTATTTAATGTGTCACGACCCTGGCTACCCCCTAGGAGTGACACAACGTACTTGACTCCGAAGGGGTCTCATAAAAATCCTTAACCATCATTACATAAGACATAAGAATAATGCGAAAAATTTAAAACTTTTACAATAGAAGTACAACTTTCTTCATATATGAAAAATATGAAGCTAGACTTGTATCATTACACCATCTAAACATAAGAGTATGAAAGTTAGCACTCAATCCTTACATCAATAGTAAGTCTTATCATAAGGAAATACGACATAGTCCTTAACAAAGAAAGTAAACTAGAACTAGAATCACTAACACCCCGTACTCGAAATTGAGGACTCACCAGAACTTGGAGGTAGCAACCCAAGTTTTATTCAAGAATGGACTAAGAGCACCTCAACGGCCCAAAAATACACTCATAGGAGATGTAGAAGAGAAGAGGTTAGTACAAAAGTACTAAGTATGGAAACATGCATAAAAATACTTAATTATGCTAAAAAATACATTTTAGTGAAAATAATGCATTTATTAAGTTGGAAAACCATTTATGCTCATAAGGACATAAGACAAGTAATAATAGCATTCTCATACGATTTTTCATAACATAGTAGGACCATCACCTTAGCAACCCTAAAAGCATACTTGTGCAATGCATAGTTGGCATCCCATAATACCAACTATACTTAGTATCCATTTAGAATCACCTTAGTTACATATATGAACTTTAGATCCCATCGTAATCCACAATCATACATAAGTGAATAACCATGTTCATCACATATACACAAGGAGATTCATATCTTAACAACCAATCAACGAATATCATACCTTCATGTCTTATCATAGCATCATGGACCCATCCATAATCTCTTTCATAGACTACTTTTGCAATGTAAAAGTGAAGTCCCATACCTCACTCCTACCAAGTAGACTTATCAAGAAATCACAACTATGGTTCAAGTCATACGCATTATCTATAACATAGGATAATTTTCTTAACCGACATAGACCATGTGAGCTACATAAAATTCGGTGTCATATAACTCCACATCAAAAGAAGGTGTCCTACTTGCCTAAGGTAGAACAAAACATATATAGCTATAATGTGGATCCACTAGCTAAGACCTATGCGGGCACATAGGTATGAGATAAGAAATTGCTTCTAGAAACCCGACCTATTGAACTAGCAGAAGAGTTTCCATCTCATTAGAGCATATGTAGAAGACCCGACTTAAACTAGCGGGAATGTCTCTACCCTATTTTTCTTATCCGCTCGGTGCTAAGCATTATTCTTCAACTTATACATAGTTAAGGTGAATTGTAATTTCATATGTGAAGGAGTACATTACCCTTCATTCAACCCAACTCATACATAGCTCATGGATTCAACACGGTGAGAACTACCTTTCACCTTAGAATAATCATATAATCATCCAAGGCAATTAATACATAGTCATATCTAATAGTAAGAGAAACTAGTCTTTCAACAATACCATATCTTACACCTTAGTCATTGGATTTCCACCATTCAAGTGGAACATAACTTCATACATAAATACATTAAAGTAACACCTCCACCTTTCAAGTAGACCAAACCATTCATACATTGTCTTCAAGGCCATAATTAAAGATTCAATACTTACATTTACCCTTCAAGGTTCATAAATCATATCTTGAAATCACTCTTAGAATTACTACTATAAGCAAGGAACAAACAATATAAATTACTAAATCCACATACATACTATCCCACATATTCATAATTCATAAAGAAACCCATCATAATTTTAAAGTTGGGGGCATGGGAAAACACATGGGTTTAAGGGAAATTTAGCAATAAAAACCCTAATTAAACATCAATGTCATTAGGCATAATACATAAATATGCCCTTTAACTTGGCTTCGAATAACATTTATGCCCTCTAACTTTGGATGTGCACAAGTAGTCACTTAAACTTGTATAAAGTTGAACAAACAGACACACATGTCCTACATGTCATCCTACATGTCATTTTTTGTCTTGCGTGGTGTCCTACGTGTATTGTGTCATTTAGGACTCATGTGTTTATTTTTTTAAAAATGGATAGTTAAAGTGTCTGTTTGTGCATTATGAAAGTTGAAGGTCAAAGTTAAAATTTGAAGTAAAGTTTAGGGTCCAATATATGTATTACGCCATTTCATTATAATATAGGGTAACCAACATAAATAAAATGTTTTTGAAAAGATTCAAAGGTTAGAATCAAAGCCCAAATTTTGAACAAATTCCCAATTTCGAAAATAGTAAAGGAAGTACTTCATGGGAAAGAAATCCCATGAATGAAAGTTCCCATACCTTCTTTCAAGCTTTACCACGAAATTGAGATGAAAATATTAGAGCTTGAACCCTATCCTTGAAGCTTTTGGTGTTTTTCAATGGAAGAAATTTGTAGAGAGAGAAATATTTGAGAGAATCAGGTTTGGGAGAATATTTTGGGCTTTTGAGTTTGAGTTTTGTAAATCGATGAAATAGACTTAAAAACCGTATTTATATTTACCCCTAAACTACCCAAAACACCCCACATTAATTGGAATTAAAAGTAAAAGACTAAACTAACCTTCATTAAAAGAACCCATCTAGTTTCACGAGCCACACCTCACGATCCGTATGGAGCACCACGACTTGTGGTGCTTGTTGTGAGGATTGAGGCACTAGACTCTTCAAGCTTGCCAATTCCTACAAAAACTAAGTCAAGTTCACGAGCCCCCTTCCCCTCGTCAAGTGCACCACGACCCATTATGGTACCTATGGTGTTTTGGGCAATAGCTCCCCTAAATGCCCCATTTTCTACAAAAACTAAGTGAGTCTCACTCCCTACATCATGAGTCGTGGAGTCTACCACGATCCGTGGTCCTCTTCGTGAGGGTTGAGGCAGTGTCTAGGACACTTGGGGCTCCTCTCTCTTGGGCAAGGCAATTCCACGAAGCCTTCCACTGACCGTGGTCTTGACCACGAGCCCTGGTTGTGGCAGTGGAGACTTGAGGCAGTAGCTCCAAGTTTGGGGCATCCTTGGCTTGCCCTTTTGCTTGGCACTCCTCTATTAGGCCTTGACTCCTAATCCCGCTAAAATAATTAGATGTTCTACTAACTTAGGGGAAATTATTTTTTATTAAATTTAACCTTACATTTAGGCTCTTGTTCAATCTAGCATTTTACGGAGTGTTATAGAATAACAGGTGGGGGGAAAAAGAATTTTAGTTTTGGAATGGTGCATTCAAGATTAGATGTTCTTGGTTCTAGACTTAATGTTTAGGTTTAAATATATATATATTTATAAGGTTAGAGCTGGACACTTTGGTTTTTCTGGATTCTTGAATTTTATTTTGCTAAATTTCTTGAAATGTTTGACAGCACTTACCTAAGAAAATGAACGAAGAGCTTCCTTTTGCTGGAGCCCTTGCTGTACTTACTTGTGGTGGAAAAAACTGGAACTTGTTTTACGGTGGAGCCAAAACTAAATACAAATTTAGTACTGGATGAAAAAAATTTGCGGATGATAACAATCTAAAAGAGGGGGATGAACTTGTGTTTGAACTCTCAGAGTGCAAGTCTAACAAAATCGAATTCAATATTCAGATTCTAACAGAAAATTTTCCAGCTGAATTGGTTCGTGAAGATGCGGAGGGTATAAACCCCGACAATCCAATAATAATTGATTAAAAACTTTATCATTTCTGATAGAAATTTCATTTTCAGGAAAAAAAAACTTTATTGATTCCAGTAGTTCCAATTTCAAAAAATAAGAACTTTATCAATTCCAATAGTTTCATGTCTGATGTATGCATCCTTCTATCAATACTGCTTTTTGAGTTTTGTGGTTTAATAATGCTTATATTATTTATAAAAATATGAATTACATTATTATACAACACTTGTGCAGAGATATTAATATATTAAATGCTAATATTCAATGCAATTAATTTTGAAATTTCTATTTTTTAAAAACATACAAATCTTAAATTTCCATTTACATTAACTAATTCAAACTTCAAATTTGTAAGAAAGATTTGCATATGAAACTGAGTGATTAGGCCTAAGCAAGTGCCCATGATAAAAATTGACATCCTCTTTATAGTCCAATGTGAATTTATGCTTATGTGTTTTATCACATTGCCGACATTGAATCATATCGTCACATGAAAATTTATCCATGTAAATATTGAAAATTCAATTTTTGCTCTTCTTCAACTGATAGAAAGTTTATCCAGGTAAATATTGAAAATTTAATTCAATAAAATAAATTTTTTTAAAGTTAACAATTATAGCAATTTAAGAGAGAAGTGAAGAAGGGTTGACTAATTATATATTTTTAAAATGTAATTGGGTGATTAAGAATGCGGTGATGGTTGGTTTTTAATTTTTTTTAAAAAGGAAAATAATGGCAAAAAAATTAATATATGATCAATTGAGCCTTACAGAATGTTATCTCAATGAACAAATTGAAAATCAAATTCTTAAAAAAAATTGACAGTTGAATTAATTTGTCTAATCCATTATAAATTATAACTTGCAACTATTCTTTTGGACCTAGGTTTTAAGCAATCTATCTTTGAATTCCGATCATAGCATGTTCACATTTTTTCAAGAAAATGCTCTTTTTTGACACTTCTTATTTATGTTGACGACATTACCCTTTTTGGATGCCCACAGAGGCTTGTTTTTTAATATAGAGCATCCCTGAAATCTAAATTTGAAATGAAAGATCTTGATTTTATATACTCATTTGACCATTACAAAATAGTTGTGCTGATCTTTTTTTTATCTGGTGTTTGGTAGCCACATTGAAGTTAAATTAAATTCGAATTCACATCAGAAAGTTCACATTAATGAGAGGTTCAACGCTATCTAACAAATGCGACTCCATACCCAAGGGACTCAAACTCAAGACCTCTAGTTAAAAATGAAGGAGTACTTACCACTGTACCACAACCTTGTCGGTAGATGTGTACATCTCTTTATTTTTCTAGGGTATAGTTTTATACCACCTTATAATTGAGAATCTTGTATACTAGATATGAAGCACTAAGCCAAGTTTGAGATCTCTTGTCTTCTCCAATGAAAACAATTTGATGATAGATCATCTCATGAATATTCTTAATTGGTAAAGGGATAATTCTCCAACATTTTTTGGAAGAATGGCCTTCTCTTAATAGTATACATCAATATATTATTTGCATTGTTAATATATAAAAGAAATATAACAACACTCTTATTAATATGTAGACTTTAAAATTGGTGCTTGCCTTTAGTGGTAACATAAACACTAGTTGAAAAAAGAGAGAGTTAATTTTATACATATTAAATAAATATTATTATTAAAGTTACATTTTCTCAATTCTTTCACATACTTTAAAGAATATTTGACTCTTTTCATTTATTTTCCTATTATTTGGAGGATTAAATACTACTAAAACAATAAGCTAAGTTACTAACTTACTACCAACATTTGTGTTAGGGTGGTAATGAATTAGTATTCTTTCATGCTTGATTAGATTTTTTGGATTTGTATAGTAAGAATAAAATTATTTTTGATAAGAAATGTTTAATCTCAAAATAGGACTTTTCAATGTGAATCGAATTATCAGACCCCAAAGCGAGTATCAGATATCGAGTAAATGTTTTTAAAAAGTTAGTAGATCAATTACTACTAAAGTTTAGGATGAAGTTTTAACTGATATCCATCCATTATGAATTAAGACATTTCAAATTTGAGCGATGGTCATATTTTTTTTTTGTAGAAAGCGTTTAATATCCAAGATAAAACTTTTCGATGCAAACAAAATTAATCGAACTTCAAAATAAATATCAAATATAAATTAAAAGTTAAAAAAAGAAGAAGAAGCTAAGTTTCAAAGTCAATTGTTTTAAATTGATTTTCAATCAATTATATGATTAAAGAGAATTGTACTACTATTGATGCCTATAGTCGTTACTTATGTTTTGTATTATTCGTTCTGTTTAAATTGATTTGTTTGATTTTAATTTAGTACAAAATTTTAAATTATTTTTTTTATAAAAAATTTGAAACCAAATATATGTACCAAATGCTGTTAAATTTTGTGGTCTTATACATATATAGGGAAAGTTAGAATAAAAGAATTATTAAAGAAAATATTTTTAAAGAGTTAAATGTCAAAAACACAACTAATATTCAATTTTTTTTATTTCACACCTAAACTCTTTAGAGTGTGAGATAGACACCTAAATATGATTTGTGAAGGAAAATAATATTTATTGTTTTTTAAAAAAAGTTAAGAATTGTTTACCGTGAGTTCAAGTTTCCCTATTGACAAATGACAAGTAACAAATACACAAAACTAAACTTGATTTTTTATTTTGATGAAATATACAAGTAGTTGTTTTACATTTGACACCAATTGTTTTAAAAATAAAAATAAATAATCCTGGTTAGAAATCTTTTTGATATTATCATTTAACTTTTTAGAGTCCTTTCTACTTTAATTCAGTTTTATACCTGACATACTTGGTATATGATATTAAATAATTTACAGACTTAGCCCATCTAATCACAAAATAAATTAATTATCTAAAAAATTATTCACCAATTAATTACCTATAATTAAATGAATAGTTCAAAAATTTCAAAACAACTCCATTGAATGATCAAAATTGACTTGGGACAACGGTGTAAAAACTTATAAAAATGATCTTCCGGATCATTAAAGCTCACTAAAAATCTCTTATAATCTATATCATTTCCCCTAAACAGCCCAACAAAGAATTTATTGGAAACATTTGTCTTCTGATTAAAAAAATCCAACTTCAATAGATGACATGTAATCTGAGGCCTAGGAATATAACATTGTTTTCTATTACAAAACATAATAATCCATTAACCAAGTCAACATGCTGATTAGAATGAGGCTTTCTTCTTTGAGCTATAGGGATGTATGAGTCATCGGGATATTCTAACTGAACTATCATTTAGACTTCTACACCTAAATCAAAACTCTTCAGTCCAAAATAGTTCTCTCTAGAACACTATTGAAGGTCAAGGTCAAGGATCAAGCTAGGGTTTGGACTTCAAGTGTTTTTTTCTTCGATTTCGTGGAGGATTCAACCAATAAGGCATATGATGATCCTTTATCTAGGGCAAGTTTCACCCTAGAGTCAATCTCAAAATAGTTTTCAAGATTTGAAAGTTTGTGGTAAACCCCAATTCTTACTCAAACTCATGGGTTCTTGCATCAAACATTTTCAATTGATACACTGTGATTATATTGATTGTTAATTGGTGATTTTAAGGTGAAAACTCTATGAACCCATGATTTCACTAAATTCCTAAAGTTGACTTATGAAGTGGGTTTTATGATTATGATGGGATATTGCTAGAATTGTGCTTAGATTGTATTGTACTATTAATATCTATTGTTATCTATATCTAATTATGATGAATTGTTGAAGACTTGAGTGATGGTGATCATGGTTTGGGTGAAGGGTAAATTGACCTAATTCTCTTACTATATTAGAATTGTTCTTGTATGGTTTGATCCACTTATGGTGAAGGTGTTTACTTATTGTGTACATATTGTAAGCATGGCATTGAAGATTGTGATTGAAGTATATTCTCTCTTAATTCTCATATGTGTTGATGTTAGAATGTGAAGGTTTCTATAATGTGATGTGTATCTCGACTTGGTAGATTTAGGTGTCTCTTCTTGAATATGATATCTTGGAATTGGTAGACTTAGGTGCCTCTCCTTGATGTATGACACTTATTGAATGTGATGTCTTGACTTGGTAGACTTACGATCCTTTTATTGAGTAATTAATGAATAAATATTTAGGATTGGTAGACCTAGTATTGGTACCTTTCTATGAATGGATAATGAGGCCTCTAGGCTACGTCTTGAACCGGTAGACCTAAGATCGGTGACCTCCACGATGAGTCTAGAACCCTAAGTGAATGTAAAACCTTGAAGCGGTAGACATAGGGTAAAGAACTCCTTCTTGGGTGAAATGATAGACTTAGAGATTGTGGGCCAGAACGGTAGAAAACCTCCTCTAAGAAAGTCAATGAGCTATCCTTAACGAATCTTGATCGGTTAGAACTAAGCATGGGTGCCTTCTTGGTAAAAGTACTATGACATTGGTAGACCCAATGTTGGTGCCCTATCTAGTACATACATATGAATGAACTACTCTATGGGAACTAAAGCTAGCACCGAGTGGATATGGTTAAGATGGTGTCTCATCCTGAAGAGTAGACTAGAGTCTAATGAACATCTTTGGATGTCCCCTAAACCATGTGCCAGCATGGATTGTGTATTAGTTATACCCTTGGAAAGTGGAACACCTTCCACGGTGTGGGGTCTTATGACACCGGATTCTACGCCTAGCTAGTATGGTCTATGTCGGTTAATGCTAATTCCCTTCATGTGGGACGTGCACTTTAATTACTTAATAGTTTCTACAATGTGTAGGTAGTAGTACGAGATGTTATCTATACATGGCACGAGTAGGCTTAGAAGGTGCTAAAGTGAGTTTCCTAAGTCTTAATGATTATTATGTGAAAGTCCTCTAAATGCATGAATGTGTCCTTAAATGTCTCTAATAAATGAAATGTTGAACTAGTATCTTATATTGATTGAATTTTTTTACTAGCATGTTAAGTTGGGCTAGAAGGGTTCTTATCTATTGTAGCCTTGAGGAACACCTAGGTGTGGCATGAAGAGGTAGTATGGCTGCCCCTACATGTCTTTCTTAGGTGGGTCTAATGGTAACTTTAGGTGTAGGGTCCAAGATGGTGAAATGGTCTATTTGACAAAAAGGCATGTGTTGAATATTGGCAATAGTTAAGCATGCTTATGATGTGGATATTGTTGTATGTGGATATTGATTTATAATGTGTCTCTTATACATGTGGATTATGGATTTTATCAAAAATAGCATGAAAAACATATATCTCAAATAAATGTTCGTTTTGCGTGTTTTTGCATGATCATCATACTTAGTACATAATTGTGCTAACCTTATTCTTTTTCTATGTTTACTACAAGTGTAGGTATTTGTAAGTGAGGTGTTTTTTGTAGTGAAGCTTGGGACTAGAGTTTCTGTCAAGACTTCTGGTATGTCCTCGTATGTTGAGGACAAAGATTCTATGTTCTAGTTTCTTTTGTTAAAACTTTGTAATAGACTTGTAGTATTCCTCTTTATTGTTAAGGGTTGTGTCCCTAGTATGTTCTTTGAAATTGGGTCTAAGTTGGCCATGTGAGACTAGCATTCCGCATGCATATAAAGATTTTTTAAATGTTGATGACTTTGGTTGGATGGTAGTAACAGTTCTCCCACCAAGTATTTAGTGTGAGTGCCAATTACGACTGTCTGGGTCAGGACACTTTTATATTGCCTATATGTTTCTATTACTTCATCCTTATCATCCATTAAATAGACATAACATTATATAGTGCAATTGTTCATAAAATCTATAAAACATTTTTTCCCGACCACGAGATGATGTTAACTTTATATCATAAATGTCAGTGTAAATCAATTCTAAGGGATTAGAATTCCTTCCAACAACACACCCTTGAAATTTTGATTTATTGTACAAGAAGTTAGGCAAAACTTTTAAGTTGATTAGTTTTTGCAAGGTTTTGTAATTGACATGTCTCAAGCATTCACATTATTTCAAAATTAACAACTTGCCCGATGACCTTTTCAAAAGTACCTTTTCATAACATTCAATTTGTTAAAGAAGTTACCCATGACCATAGTCTTATAGGTCTAATAAGGGCAATATGATCCAAATATTTGTTTTACAACATAAACATAAAAGATCACTTTTCACCAATGTTCATGTCTTTACAAATAATTTATTTTAGTAGATTTATCTTTCATGAAAAATCACAATACCTGAAGTGACACGTTTTAATCAAAGAATACAATTATTTCTAACGAGTATTATAATTTTGTGGTTTTATACGAGTCATATCTTATATACAAGTATAGAGAGACTCAATGACCATAATATCAAATATACTCCAAGAATGTTGTGGGTCTAACATATTACAAGAATGTCATTATATTTCATATGTTGTTCTTATAAATTTTAATTAGACAGTAAGTCTGATTTTGTCTTTATCACAAGTAACCCTCCCCCCCCCACATTTGAAGTATGTTCTCAAAAGTATTTTTTTCAGGCATTTAAAATTATTTTCACATATTTTTTTTCATGCTTTCAAATTGTATACCATCAAATACACATTGGCAACACGAATCCTTTTTTTTGGGAGATTTAATCCATAGAGACACCAGTTACAGGCACAAAAATCACTAATTTTCTATCACTAGTTATTTTTCCCTTTCTGTTACAATTAGACAAACCACTTACTATTTAGAATACTAACTGTAAAGTTTCAATCTTTATATAACTTGTTTCTAGTTTAATGATGACATTTTATATTCTTCTAATTGTTAACCGAATGAACCTCGAATTCGGATGAAGTTCTTATATTCTTCTAATCAATTTCATATTCAGACAGAGTAGTAAACTAACGTCAAATACAACACTGTTTCTAGCTAAGTAAGAAGATTTTATCTTTTTTTGAATCCTTTAGTCATAATATTACTGATGAAGATTTTGTACTCTTCAAGTCAGAATACTCATTCAAACAGAGTATTTAACAAATTGGTGAAAATTCTATATTCTTCAAACCAATGCACAATTTGATTTGTTCATGAAGTTCTTATATTCTTCATAACAACGGATTAAAAAAAATAGAATATTTTAGTCTCCAAAAATAAGACAATCAAATTTAACATGAAGTAGAAAACTACAAAAAAAAATATTCTCTTCCCTAAACAGAATTGATATTAATATAAATAATATATATTCTGAGATCATCACATATTGACATTCTATCCTAACATTTATGAAATAAATTTCATAACTAATAAAGGATATAAAAATTAATAATCAAGGGAAACAAAAATTAGAACCTGGTTTTTCCTCTCATTGAATCATATTCTATTTGTTAGCAATGATTTTATGCAAGTCACTTTTCTTGCAAATTATTTCTTTCATTCCTAGTTTTCTTCATATTCCAATTTTCCTTAGAATACATTGGATTTGAACGATATATTACACTCATGTTCAAATATTGTTAGGATACAACATATGTTCATTAAAGTGCTCATTTTAGCCTTTGTGCATTATTTATTACCAACAAACCCCTGCCCTTCAAACAGTCATACCTGTACGTAAACAACACTACTACCAACTAATCAACATACCTCTTCCGTACGTCACAACAATCGTACAAATTACAACCCCAACAAATCATCCACCCTCTTTTCAACCGCCGTCACACAACCATATGCCTCCTCCCAAACGTTGCAACCCTATTTCAAATTTTATCTACGATTATATAACGCCTTGCAGTCTCCATCCACCCATTAACGCTCAATTCCCTTAAAAACACAAATCTTCTTCTTATCGTTCATAATTGTTATAGTATAATGGTGTATAAACTTCTTTCATATTTGGATACTACAAGGATAACTGGATCATTAAGGTACGAGTTTGCAGGATGTGGGAATTTAAAAACTAAAAGCGAAGTAACGAGATGATAAGTTTGGACATGATACTTATTGACGAAAAGGTAATGATCTTTCCTTTTTACTTTACACCACATTGTTCGGTGGTCTTTTTATTGGGGATCACTTACAAAATTACATGTGACAGGGTACTTTGGTACACGCGGTCATCTAGAAAAACAAAATCAGTAGATTTCATGCAAACTTACGCGAAGGTTCTGTGATCATTATCAGGAACCTTAAGGTATCTGAAAGTATTGGTGACTACAGACCCGTACAGTCCCCTGTTAAAATCACTTTCCTGCGGATAATTGCCATTCGGAAACTAAACTACAATGTTGTTAATATCCCTGCCAAAGGATTTCAATTTAGTAATCAAAACATTGTTCTCTCAAGGGTCAACAATAACACCTTTCTATTAGGTATACTTATTCACATCGTTAATGTGCCACAGAGTCATCCACAATGTACTTCATAATGTTCATCTTCAAATTGTAGATGTGGTTGGATGCATATGCGGAATAGGTGATCTTGAGAGTGTTGGTTCAAAGTGGAAGAAACGCGACCTCCACATTCTTACTGATCAGTAATTCACTAATCTTATGTAATCATTTTCACTTTTTGATTCATTAACCCCAAATGCCAACCATAACACTAACATCTTATATTGTTTGTTTAGCGCTGATAGGTCTATGAAATCTAAAATAACACTGTGGGAGGAATTCGCCGAAGGATTTTACCCTTACCTGTTTCCCCCCGAGTCCGAACCATACATAATCGTTGTTACAACAACAACAGCTAAGGAATTTAGGGGTAAGTACTAATATAAACCATATCAGTCAAGTACCCTTTAGATATCATTAACTCATCCGACCTTTTAATGTTTGTTTATTTTGTATAAGGTGAAATTACTTTTACCACCACCTCTGCAAGCAAAACTTAGGTAAATCTTCCAACGAAAAACATAACCTCATTGATTCAACAGTTTGCAAAGAAAACCGTTCAAATACAAACAATTGAGAGTGCAAATGGAACTAACATACCCATTGACGAGGCAATGTCCCAGAACAGGATGACTGTTTCAGAGTTTCTTGATTCCGACTGGAGTCACGACATAAACGTTAGTCCCCTGACCACCTTCCAACATTATGAACAATACACTAACTGAAATAATTTCAGCATATTTATCTGATGTTTTCTTATTTTGCCAGGAACGTATTGTAACAGTACAGGCACAAATCACAACAATAGAGACCTTTTTAATTGGCATTACATATCATGCAACTTAGGGATCCACATGGATTGAGTAAGACTATCAATGGTCTGCACAAATCCAATTTGATAGTGTCACATTAAGGTATAACTTATAAATGATTGGACAAATCAATTCAACTATTAGTTTTTTTTAATAATTTAAAATTTTCAATTTGTTCCGCCGTTGGGATCACATTATGAAAAGCTCCATCGATCATATTTTAAAATTTTGCCATTATTTTCCTTTTTTTTTAAATTTTTTTTTCAAAATTAACCCTCAACACATTCTTAATCACCTTCTTACATTTTAAAAATATATAATTAGCTACCCCTTCTTCACTTTTCTCTTAAATTGCTATAAATTGTTAACTTTACAATTTTTTATTATATTAAATTGAATTTTAAATATTTACATGGATAGAATCATTTCTCCATCCAATACCCCTAGTCCCACTAAATCATATCCACCCTAAAAAAACTCACACTAGTTTATGAAGCGTCTTAATAAAGACGATTTTGTATCACCAAAAAACCTCTAGTAAAGGATGAGAATCAGCACAAGAAAGAATAATTTGCGAATTAATACTAACAAAAAGAGGGAGTTTATATAGAAATAGGAGGGAGAAAATGAGAGTTACCAAACTGTAGATGGGATTGACACTACTCTTAGTGAGAATCATACCAACATAGGGTTTATCAAAAAGTGGCAAACATTCATCATTACCGATTTCTGTTCTTCCAGTGCTTTCATGTTTGAAACTTGTTCAGAAGATGAACCACCCTAAAAAATAATAAAGTAAAGAGCAGATAAGTTATATAATCAACAAACGGGGTTTGAGAGAAAGAAAAGTAGAAACATGTATTTGTTAAGAATGATTGAGATGTACCTTTATTGTCGACTGATCAGATAAAGGATGTACCTTCATTGCCGACTGATCAGATAAATGGAGCTCTTGTTCTAGTTTGATTCAGTTTACTGAAAGTACATAAAAACATTTGAACTTTCAAAAGGGGATAATTTAAGATTTTGGGGGTGGCTGTAGGGTTTCATTTTTTTTTTTATAAAAACAACTCAAGAGTATTTTTTAAGTGAAACAATTAGTCCTATTTGCTTGTTTATATAATATGATACTTTGTTTTAAAAAGAGGTGTCTGCATTCGAGATTGTTTTGACTTAAAGAATTACAAAATCAAATTATATTACGATTTTTCAGTACTGTTTTTGAATTCTAACACAAATAATGTGGGATCACTTTGTCTGCTTTTGAAGCTTTTAACATAAATAATGTGGGGTTTATATCTACATTTGAAGTTTCTAGGTTATGCAAATTAATTGTATATCTTTAATGCAATTATTATTTAATATTCCTAAAACTTTTGTAGTAGTATTTAAGAATCATCAGAAAAAGAAAAATATCATACATTATAAATATAAAAAAAATTGTGATCTAAAAATCTATTTTTTCATCGATCGAAACCCCGTTTATATCACCTAAAATCTGTATATATAATAAATATAAATGCAATTTATGTGATATAAGCGGGGTTTTGATAGATGAAAAAAAGATTTTTAGATCACGACTTTTTTTTTTTGTATATACAGTGTATAATATTTTCCTTTTTCTGACAATTCTTAAATTTTACTTCAAAAGTTTTAGGAGATATTAAATAATAATATTAAACATATACAGTTAATTCGCATAACTTAGAAACTACAAAACTAGATATAAACCTCACATTGTTTATGCTTAAAACTTCAAAAACAGACAACGTTATCCCACATTATTTGTATTAGAATTCAAAATCAGTCTTGCAAAATCTTTTTGTAATTTGATTTTGTTATTCTATATGTCAAAACAATCTCGAATGCAGACACCTCTTTTTAAAACGAAGTATCATATTATATAAAAGGACTAATTATTTAACTTAAAAAATACGCTTGAGTTATTTTTTAAAAACAGTGAAACCCTACCGCCCCCCCACCCCTAAAAATCTTAATTTATCCCCTTTTGAAAGTTCAAATATTTTTATGTACTTTTGGTAAACTGAATCAAACTAGAACAAGATCTCCATTTATCTGATCAGTCGGCAATGATGGTACAGCTCAATCATTCTTATCAAATTTACATGTTTCTACTTTTCTTTCTCTCAAACCGCCGTTGTTGATTATATAACTTATCTGCTCTTGTCATTATTAATTTTAGGGTGGTTCATATTTAGAACAAGTTTCAAACCAAAAAGGTGAATTCATCATGAATGAAAGAACTGGAAGAACATAAAGCAGTAAAGATGAATGTTTGCCACTTTCTGGTAAACCCTAGTTGGTATGATTCTCACTATGAGTACTGTCAAGCCCATCTACAGTTTGATAACTCTCATTTTATCCCTCCTATTTCTATATAAACTCCCTCTTTTTGTTAGTATTAATTCGCAAGTTGTTCTTTGTAGTGCTGATTCTCATCCTTTACTAGAGGTTTTCTGGTGATACAAAATCGTCTATGTTAAGACCTTCATAAACTAGTGTGGGTTTTTTACGGTGGATATGATTTAGTGGGACTATGGGTATTGGATGGAGAAATGATTTCCTATCCCTTGAAAACTTTATTAGTCAGAATTTAATTTTTATTAATATAGAAACATGCATAAAAATACTTAATTATGCTACAAAAGACATTTTAGTGAAAATAATGCATTTATTCAGTTGGAAAACCATATATGCACATAAGGACATAAGACAAGTCATAATAGCATTCTTATACGATTTTTCATAACATAATAGGACCATAACCTTAGCAACCCTAAAAGCATACTTGTGCAATGTGTAGTTGGCATTCCATAATACCAACTATACTAAGTATCCATTAAGAATCACCTTAGTTACACATCAACTTTAGATCCCATAATAATCTACAATAATATATAAGTGAATAACCATGTTCATCACATATACATAAAGACAGTCATATCTTAACAGCAACCCAATCTACGTATATCCTTCAAAGACTACTTGTGTAATGTAAAAAGTGAAGTCCCATACCCCCACTTCGACTAAGTTGATTTGTCAAGAAATTACAAGTATGGTTCAAGTCATTTTCATTATCCTATTGCATAAGGAGAATGGCCTTAATTGACATAGACCATGTGAGCTACATGGAATCCGGTGTAATATATCCCCACACCAAAAGAAGACGTCCTAGTTGCCTAAGGTAGAACTAAACATGTATAGCTATAATATGGATCCACTAGCTAAGACCTATGTGGGCACATAGTAATGGGATAGGAAGATTGCTTCTTAAAACCCAACGCATTGAACTAGCGGGAGAGTTTCTATCTCATAAAAACACATGTAGAGGACACGACCCAAACTAGCGGGAATGTCTCTACCTCATTTGCTATATTGGCTTGGTGCTAAACATTATTCTCCAAATTAAACATAGTTAAGGTGAATTGTAATTTCATATGTGAAGGAGTACATTACCCTTCATTCAACCCAACTCATACATAGCACATGGATTCAACATGGTGAGAACTACCTTTCACCATTAAATCATCATATAATCATCCAAGACAATTAATATATAGTCATGTCTAATAGTAAAGGAAACAAGTCTTTCAACAATACCATATCTCATACCTTAGTCATTGGATTTTCACCATTCAAGTGGAACATAATTTCATACATAAATACATTAAAGTAATCACCTCCACGTTTCAAGTGGATCAAACAATTCATATATAAGTATCTTGGACATAGGATTACCTTTATACGTTGCCTTCAAGTCCATTATTAAAGATTCAACACTTACAATTTACCCTTCAAGGGTCATATATTATATCTTGAAATCACACTTAGAACTACTACTATAAGCATGGAATAAACAAGATTAAATACTAAATTAACACACATACTTTCCCACATATTCAAAATTCATAAATAAACCCATTATAATTTCTATAAAGTTGGGAGAATGGGAAAACACATGGGTTCATGGGAAATTTAGCAATAAAAACCCTAATTAAACGTCAATTTCATTATAATATAGGATAATCAACATAAAGAAAACATTTTTGAGAAGAACCTAAGGTTAGAATCAAAACCCTAATTTTGAACCAATTCCTAATTTTGTAAATAGTAGAGGAAGGGCTTCATGGGGAAATAAACCCCATGAATGAAAGTTCCAATACCTTGTTTGAAGCTTTACCTCGAAATTGGGATGAAAATCTCGGAGCTTGAACCCTATCCTTGAAGCTTTTGGTGTTCTTTAATGGAGGAAATTTGTAGAGAGAAATATTTGGGAGAATTGAGTTCGAGAGAATATTTTGGGTTTTTGAGTTTGAGTCTTTTAAATGGATGGAAAAGAATTAAAAACCTATTTATATATTGCCCCTAAACTACCCAAAACTGACCCACATTAATTGGACTTAAAAGTAAAAGACTAAACTGACCTTCATTAAGAACCCGTCCAGGTTAACGAGCCACACCTCACAAGCCGTAAGGAGCACCACGACTTATGGTTCTTGTCATAAGGATTGAGGCAGTATCCTCTTCAAGCTTTCCAATTCCTAACAAAACTAAGTCAAGTTCACGATCCCCCCTTTCCCTCGTCAAATGCACTAAGACCCGTTTTGGTGCCCGTGATGCTTTGGGTAGTAGCTCCCCTAAATGCCCCATTTCCTACAAAAACTAAGTGAGTCTCACGCCCCACCTCACGAGTAGTGGAGTGGAGCACGACTCGTGGTCCCCTACTGAGAGTTGGGGCAGTGTCTAGGACACTTGGGGCTCCTCTCTCTAGGCTAACACAACTCCACAAAGCCTTCCATTGACCATGGTTTTTACCACGAGTCGTGGAGACTTTAGTCAGTAGCTCCAAGTTTGGGGTAGCCTTGGCTTGTCCCTTTTTCTTGGCGCTCCTTTGTTAGGCCTTGACTCCTTAACCCCCTAAATGGATAGATGGTCTACTTACGTTGTGGAAATTATTTTTATTAAATTTAATCTTACGTTTAGGCTCTAGTTCAACCTAGCATTTTCTGGAGTGTTACAGAATACTGGGGGGGGGGGGAGAATTTTAGTTTTGTAGTGGAGCATTCAAGATTAGATGTTATTGGTTCTAGGATTAATGATTAGTTTATATATATATATATATATATATATATATATATATATATATATATATATATATATATATATAGAGAGAGAGAGAGAGAGAGAGAGAGAGAGAGAGAGAGAGAGAGAGATAAGGTTAGAGCTAGAAACTTTAGGTTTTTCTGGATTCTTGACTTTTATTTTGCTAAATTTCTTTGAATGTTTGATAGTACTTACCCAAGAAAATGAATAAAGAACTTTCTTTTGCTAGAGCCCTGCATTCCTTACTTGTGGTGGAAAGAAGTGGAACTTGTATTATGGTGGAGCCAAAACTAAATACAACTATAGTACTGGATGAATTTTTTTTGTGGATTATAACAATCTAAGAGAGGGGATGGACTTGTGTTTGAACTCTCAGAGTGCAACTCTGACAAAATCGATTCAAACTTCAGATTTTCCATATGAAATTGTTTCTAAAGTTGTGGAGGGTATAAACACTGACAAACCAATAATAATTGATTAATTTTTTTTATCATTTCTAGTAGAAATTTAAATTTTTAGGAATTTGTTTTTAATCAATTCCAGTAGTTTCAATTTCAAAAAATAAAAATTTATGAATTCCAATTGTTTCATGTATGATGTATGCCTCTTTTTATAAATACTGCTTTTTGGGTTATTTGGCTTAATAATGTTGATAATATTTATAAAATATGTATTACATTATTACTCAACACATGTGCAGAGATAGTAATATATTAAATGCTAATATTCAATGCAATTAATTTTGAAATTTCTATTTTTAAAAACTTGTCTAAAATATTCACTTTACATTAACTAATTCAAATGTCAAATTTTAAGAAAGATTTGAAACCGAAACTGAACAAATATGCCTAAGCAAGTGCCTATGATAAAAATTGACATCCTCACTATAGTCTGATGTGAATTTATGCTTATATGTTTTATCACATTTAGACATTGAATCATATCGTCATTTAATTTCTTAAATATCCTCACATTAGACTTGTTTTTTCTTGTCTTCAACTAGTAGTAAGTTAAACCATGTAAATATTGAAAATTCAATTTAATAAAATTAAAAATTGTTAAGTTAACAATTTATAACAATTTAAGAGAGGAGTGAAGAAGGGGCTAATTATATATTTTTAAAATGTAATTGGGTGATTAAGAATGCGGTGAGGGTTTGTTTCTAATTTTTTTTAAAAAGGAAAATAATGGCAAAATTTTTAAAAATTGACAGTTAAATTATTTTTTCTAATCATTTATAAGTTATAAATTAATCTGGCACTATGAAATTGGATTGGTGCAGACTATTAATAGTCTTACTCAATCCATGTGGATCCTTAGTAAGCTATGAACTATTTGTGTTGGGTTCTAACGGCCTGAACAAGAAATGAAGGGTTGTATCTTTGCCGAAAGGCTATAACCTTTATGAGAAGTTGTGTATTTTCTAAAAGGTTGTGACCGTTTGAAAGGTTGTGCCTATTCAAAGCGTTGTGACCTTTCTGAAAGGTTGTCTTCATTCCAAAGAGTTGCTTTACCCTTTCTTGGCTATAAATAGATACAATTTTTCTCAATTTTCTACATTGAACTATTCCTTTATTTTGCATACATTTCTTACAAAAAATTGATCGATCGTTTCTATGAGTGTAATTCATTGATGTTATTTTGAGTTTTTTGAAATTATCAAAGTTTGAGGTACCGCTACGTCTTTAACGGTTAATCTGTTTTATCTTGGGAGGAATTCATCTGCAACCTCGGATACTTGAGTGGATTAAATTTCTTAAGGACACACAATAGGTTCTGTGGACTCAGATAGTTCTTATGTTTTTCTTTTCATCCTTTATTGTTTCTGGTTTGATAATCTAAATACAGGAGATAACAAGCTTAAGAAATTTAATATTGATGATATTTTCTTTGGTAAGGAAATACTTCTATTTTCTGTGTTCTTTTAGTCGGAAGAAGATGAAGAAAAAGAAAGATATTTTATCATATGGTAAAAGATATTTGAGATGAATTAGTACTACCTTAATATCTACGAGTAGATTTTCTCTAATAGTTTTTCTTTGATGGGTAAGATTAATCTTATTTTCTTCCCAAGTGCATTCAGTATTGCATCCCTTCAGTTTTCTTTTCAATGGGAAAATTACTTTGTGTATAAAGTCTAAAATGAGCACTTAAATGAACATATGTTGTATCATAACAATATTTGAACATGAGTTTAGTTTCTGGTTGAAATCCAATGTCCTTTGGAGACTAAAATCTTCTGTTTTTTACTCCGTAGGTATGAAGAATATAAGAACTTCATGAACAAATCAAATTGTGCATTAGTTCGAAGAATATAGAATCTTCACCAATTTGCTAAATACATTGTTTGAATGAGTATTCTCACCTGAAGAGTATAAAATCTTCATCAGAAATATTAAGGCTAAAGGATTCAAAAAAGATAAAATCTTCTTCATTAGCTAGAAACAATGTTGTATTTCAGGTTTATGAGGATTAAAACCTTTTTGGTTTACTACTCTGTCTGAATATGAAACTGATTAGAAGAATATAAAAACTTCATCAAAATTCGAGGTTCATTCAGTTAACGATTAGAAAAATATAAAAATTTCATCGTTAAACTAGAAACAAGTTGTATAAATATTGAATCTTTATTGTAAATATTCTAAATCCTAAGTGGTTTGTCTTACTGGACAGAAAGGAAAAAAAACTATTGAAAGAAAATTAGTGAGTTTTGAGTGTCTAATATGTGTCTCTATGGATTAAATCTCCAAAAAAAAATGTTTATTGTTGCCAATGTGTATATTATGGTATACAATTTGAAAACATGAAAAAAATATGTAAAAAATAATTTCAAATGCTTGAAAAATATTTTTGAGAACATACTTCAAATGTGGGGTTCTTTTTACTAATGATAAAAGCAAAATTAGACTTACTATCTAATTAAAATTTGGAAGAACAAGATATGAAATTTAATGACATTCTTGTATTATGTTAGACCCAGAAAATTCTTGGAGTATATTGATATTGTGGTCGTTGAGTCTCTCTTTACTAGTATATATGATATGACTAGTGTAAAACCACAAAATTATACTACTCGTTCGAAATAATTGTATTCTTTGATAAAAAAGTGTCACTTAAAATGTTGTGATTTTTCATGAAAAGATATGTCTATTAAAATAAATAATTTGTATAGACATGAACATTCGTGCAAAGTGATCTTTTATGTTTGTGTTGTAAAACTAAAATTTGGATCATATTGCCCTTATTAGACCTATAAGACTATGGTCATGGATAATTTCTTTAGAAAATTGAATGTTACGGAAAGGACATTTGACAAGATGTTGAGTTTGAAACAATGTCTGTATTTGACAAAGTTATAAAAAGTAAATATAAAATATTTGTAAGAAAAATTTACCTCACAGAAGGTCTTTGTAAATTCAGTATTTCTGTCTGTTCTTACTTCCTGGAATCAAACTGTGTTTGAATTGAACACTTGAGACATGTCAATTACAAAAAATCTTGCAAAAACTGTTCAACTTAGAAGTTCTCCTAACTTCTTGTGCAATAAATCAAAATGTCAAGTGTGTGTTGTTGAAAGAAATTCTAATCCCTTATAATTGATTAACACTGACAATTAACATCATCTCGTGGTTGGAAAAAATGCTTTATAGATTTTATGGAAAATATAATGTTATGTGTATTTATTGAATGATAAGGATGAAACAATAGAAACATATAGGCAATATAAAAGTGTCACGACCCAGACTGTCGTAATTGGCACCCACACTAACTATTCGATGGGAGAACTGTTACTACCATCCAACCAGGCATTTAACTTACAGAACAAAGTTAAATAACTAAGTTAGTTCCATTACTAAATCAAGATGTAATGACTAACTCACAATGTGAAAGATAAACCTAAAATCTGAAAGTTAATGTACCAAAGTTAGAAACGACAATTAAGTCTAATAAATAATTCTATGGAACTATTTAAAATAAAAGTCTAAATCTAGAAAGATTGGACATAGAAAAGGAGAATTCCATGGAAGCCCGAATGAAGTGACTCACCCTTGAACTCGAAGAGATCACTGATCTCCTAAGCGAGGGCTGTCAACAGTCGCAGAAAGATGTTTGTACTCAACAAAAATAAGAACAAGTGCAGGGTCAGAACACAATCACCTTGTATTGGTGAGATCACACAACTATTCCACTAGTGTAACATAACAAGTCAAACGCCATTACAATATAATGTATATATATCAACATATTATCATAAGGAGTCAACAATGCATTTCACATGCTTAATCACATAGTTGGTCCTCTCACGGAATCCAAACCCAAACTGTTAGCATACCGGAACGTGGAAATTCGATCCAAAGTTAGCATGTCGGCACGTGACAATCTGATCCAAAAGTTAGATGCCGGAATGTGGCAATCCGATCCTAATAAGACATCACAATAATATATCAAGATAACACATTTAAGTCATGATTTATTTAAACTCTATGATCAATATTTCAACAAGTAGAGATATACAAGTAATACAAGTATATACCACACGATCATTCAATGACAACCATCACCTACCCTGGAAAAAGCTTGGAACCCTAAGAAACTTTATCCTTGCTTTTCCGGATTCGTTCCGCTTGTTCCGTGTCTTCAAAAAATCAATAATATATAACAATCAATAAATAAATCACTAATTTCTTGAAATTCTAACAAATTCATGAACCCTAGGTCAAACTCATGAACCCAACTAGAAAAACCAGGGTTGTTTCCATCACAAATTCTATCAAGAAACCCTTCCCCGTCAATTATGACATATTCTAAAACGTTCTACGGATTGAAAAAAAAAACGGAGAGTGAAAAGCTTATCTTAAGCCTTAAGAATGATGGAAAACGAGTTGAAATGCCCAAGTTTCTTTTCTTATCTCTAAAAGTCATAAAGTGCCAAGTAAGGTTGACTAGGGGTTTTGTTTACGAATTAAAATCCCGTCATCTCGCTGCAGCGGCACGCACCCCCTTTCAACGGCATTGCTGCAGCGGCACTAATCCCACAGTAGGGGCACTATTTGAACCAGTGATCTCCGTCAAAAATCCTATAAATCAATCTCCGCCTCGTCCGCTATAGTGGCATCCATCCTGCTATAGCAGTGTCGCTGCAATGACAATAATCCCGCTGCAGCCGCTCAAAGTGGGCAGTGAGCTCCTAAGGGATTTTCAATTGCCCCCTTTCTCAACATACTCTTAACCCGCTAGGCTATGAAAATACCCTTAACGCTATGATCGATTCCCCGAGATCTATTTATCCAAATTCAATAATATAAAGTTGTACAAATTCCTTCACGATTTATTAAACGATTATGTTATCAAGTTCTTTTACCACCACACCTATCCAAGTAATACCAATTGAGGGTAAGTATTTCATTTTTTATTGTGATGTTTCACATTCTGGTTTGGATGTTGTGTTGATTCAGGATAAGTATGTTAAAACTTATTCCTCACGTCAATTAAAGGTGCACTATAGAAATTATCCCACACATGATCTGGAGTTGGCGGCTGTGGTATTTGCTCTTAAGATCTGGAGAAATTATCTTTATGGCGTTAAATGTGACGTATTTACTGATCATCGTACTTTTCAGCATGTATTCACTCAAATATTATGGCAGACGCTTTGAGTCGGAAAGCGGTAAGTATGGGTAGCTTAGCTTACTTAAGTGCAACCAAGCGCCTTTTGTCTAAAGAAATTCAGACCTTAGAGTCTCAGTTTGTATAGTTGGGAATTTTCGAAAGAGGTGGGTTATTATCTAACATTGAAGCTAATTCCATGTTCATGGAGGAAATGAAGGCCAAGTAATTTGAAGATGGAGATTTAGAGGAGCTTAGATCAATGATTGGGATAATTAAGTCTCAAGGAACCACTCTGCATATGGATGGTGTACTCAGCAACAAAGGTAGAATAGGTGTTCCAAGAGTGGAGGATTTGATTCCAAGGTAGTTGGAGAAGTTTATGGCTCGTGCTAATCTATTTATTTGGGTGTAACCAAGACGTATAGAGATCTGAAGCAAATCTCTTGGTGGTCGGGTATGATGAGGGATGTCGTGGAGTTCGTGGCTAAGTGTCAGAATTCTCAACAAGTAAAAATATAAGGATTAAAGGCCTGCGGGTTTACTCCAAAGAATGTCGATTCCGGAATGGAAGTGGAAAAGGATAGCTATTGGGTTGTGGTTGATAGATTGACTAAATCAGCCCACTTTATTCAGGTAAGTACATATTAAAATGTTGAACAATTGGCTAAGATTTATGTAAAAAAGATAGTGAGGTAGCATGAAGTGCCCCTTTCCATCATCTCAGCAGGTTTTGGAGGAAGTTGCATGATAAATTGGGAACGCAACTCACTTTTAGTACAACCTTTCATCCCCAGGCGGATGGACAATCAGAGACGAGTATTCAAGTGTATAGGGTATGTTGAGAGCTTGTGTGATTAACTTTGGAGGGCATTGTGATATGTTTTTACCACCATGTGAATTCTCTTAAAATAACAGTTTCACTCAAGCATCAATATGGTACCATATGAAGCATTATATGGGAGAGGATGTAGATCACTGATAGTTTGTTTCGAGTCCGGATATGTGACCTTTGGGGGTTGACTTAGTGAAAGATGTTTAAGAAAAGGTGAGAAGCATTCGAACTAAACTTCTAGCCATGAACAGTGGACAAAAGAAGTATGCAGATCACAAGGTAATAGATATGGAATTTTAAATGGACGAGAATGTCTTTCTCAAGGTATCACCCATGAAAAGGGTGATGATATTTGGTTAGGAGGGTAAGTTGAGTCTGCGCTATATTGTCCCCTTTGAGATTATTGAACATGTAGGACCAGTGGCTTATAGATTGGTGCTACATCCTAACTTATCCGGTGTACATTTCATATTTCACGTGTCTATGTTGAAGAGATATAATGGTGACGGTCACTATATCATTAAGTGGACAAAATAGTGCTAGACAAGTATATCTAATATGATGAGGAACAAATTGTTATTCTTGATTGTGATGTTCATAAGTTGAGGAACAAGGAGATTAAGTTAGGTTCAATAAAAACATCGTACAGTTAAGGAAGCTACTCTGGAGACCGAAAAGGATATGTGAGACAAGTATCCCCAATTGTTCGTCGAATCATGTACTACCTTGTTCCCATTTAAGCCTACCTTTCTAATTTGATCACTCCAAGACAAGTGATGGGTAAATTAGTATATATTGTAACGAATGACTTCGTCATTATAAAATTACCAACCAGGAAATCGGGGCCAAAAAATTTTTTCATAGTATTAGGATTTTCCCAACCTTGTCGAGATTTGAAGGAAATCGGAGTCATCAAGGTGTAGGTAAATCTGGTAGCAATCAGGTTGAGTAAATAGCGCGGTGGTAAAAGAACTCTTAAACTTTTAGAACCTCTCCTCACATTTTCAGTCCATTTAAACGGTACCTCCTTTTTGTCAGATTAGTCAAGTGAGTAGCAATTGAAGCAAAATTCTTAACAAAACGATGATAGTAACTTGTAAGTCCCATGAACCCCTATCAAATCAACAAGTGCAATGACCAAGCAAAGCCCCATAACCTTACTCAATCAAGTAACCCAACAATTATTACCAACATCCTACTTCACATAGCATAGCATTTTAGATTACAAATCTTTTTACTTTAACAATGTAGACCAACACATATTCATAAGTGAAACTAATCAATGTATAGTATCAACAATGTGCAGGTTCATCATATTCATATCATATATCATCATAAAAGTATTCATACATAAGAACATCCTACTAAGACTCCCCTCAAGGCTGACTAGTGCAATGTTTAGGTAGAGTCCCATACCCCTGCCTAAACTAAGCTAGATCGCTTAGGTTATCTTACTTGGAGTTCATTCCTTAAATTCATTTTACCTTTTGGGAACATCTTGCCCTAACTGACATAGACCACATAAGCTAAGGTGGAATCCGGTGTAATAGAACCCAACACTGAAAGAAGGCGGACTAATTTCCAAGGTAGTACAAAATTATGAACATAGAAACTACATGGATCCACTAGCTAGTATTCCTATGGGGGCAACAAAGTTCAATAACTAGGAGATATAGTTGGGACCCTCTTTATGCTACATGCATTGTAGTTTCCAATCTGAAGAGTACATTAGTGATCCTACCTTCCCTATGTGAGGAGGGACAATCCCCACTCTATTTCACTCGTTGCTAAGTTAGAGTCCTTTTGAAATGTCTTTAATATCTTTATTTAATCATCATAGCGTATTGTAGGTCATAGGGTCTAACCCTTCTATAAACATCATCATCGTCATAGCTCAATAGGAATTGCATGAGTATTGTCCTTTCATTACAATTCATATAGGTGAGGTTAGCACGTTAACATTTTCATATCAAGATAAGGCACATTGGTAAATATTTCACCATCCTTATAACATTCACATCTTAAGCCAACACCTCACAAATCATAGTCAAGACATTTCAATTCAACTTCATACCACCCTATCAATCGTAATACAAGGCATACTCCATTACAACATCATACCTTAATCACAATTGACCATAATTTGAAGTAAAGGATAGGGATCATAATACTTACCAATTCTCCTTCATAACTCATCATCAAGGTCTTACCATCAACCCTTAATCAACCCAATTAGGGCATAATATCATCATAATACAATATTCTACATGATAAAAATGCTAGAAGAATCACCACATCACAATTCAATACTAGATCATAGCTTAAGACAAAATACTTAGGTCTAACTCACATTATACTTCATAACCTAGATCACTTCTCAATAACTAGCATGAAAGGAATATAAATCACCCTAATTAATTTATGAATAGTGTAACAACATCATCTAGTAGTAATTCAACCAATAACCAAGTCAATTGAACCAATATAACGTAATTCATATCAAGATCATAACCTAGGTTTAAGGGGTAAATGTCATGTTCTACAAACTAGACCATACCATCAAGATATATCATAATTAAGCTAGAATACATGTTAATATATTCATAATATCCAAATAAATCATAAGCAAATCAATTCATAACATCAATTTCGAGATTGGATGAAACTCACTTGAAATGTCAACTTTATAAATCAATTTGATGGAACTGTTTGATGAAAGAGATCTCAAAGGTTAGATACCATACCTTACTATTTGATGAATATTTATGGTGAATTGACTCTTTCAATCCCTTAAATATCCCCTAGCTTGGTCTTCAATGGAGTTCTTTACTAGAGAGAGAAAAAAGAGAAAAGGAAGAAAGTTTGGGTTTGTGAGTTATGAGAGTTTAATTAGTCTTGATTAGGTTAGGACTTTAATAGGGTGTTTAACTAAGTTAATTAGATCTCCATAATACCCCAACTAATTAAATAATACTTTAATTAATTAAATGGAACTAACTTAAAACGTGCAGAAATCTTAGCCCTCACTAACGATACCTTGACTAATGGACCGTGCATGAGTCGACGACCCCTATCCCTTCTGTGCTGCACATCCGTAGGTAAGTTCAGAGACTAGTCCAAATGTACCATTTTACAGAATTTCTAAGCGTTGTTCGACGGATGGCATCGACGCCCCATCGATCCACAGTCCCCTAGTTAGTGCACACTTCCCAGGCAGTGCTTTTGACCCCAAAATGAAAGGGTCCTCCTCAAGGGACCTTGGTTGGTCCTTGGAGAGTCGTAATCAGACGTTTCGACTATGAACCAACTTAAACACATATTATACACACTTCCACCAAATTTCATGAATTTCCAACTCCTAAAAGCTAGTCAAATAGGCTAAGGCACACTAATACCTCCTTGATCTAGTTTCCGGACGTCATGGACGTTTTTGTTTCTAGACTTTCTAAATGACTTATATATATTAAAATTTACTTTAAAACAGTGTGTAAACCTTATGACACTTATGTAAGGCTATAGATCACATCTTTGATTTTTGAAGTGTAACATTATCCCCCCCCTTAGGAACATTCTTCCCCGAATGACACTAAAAATCTTTTGAAAGAAGTAATAGACTCAAGACTAGCATCCCAACCAACAACAATACATAACAACATTAGTTAAAACACCAATCATATCAATTACATAAGGAAGTTCAAAATTTTCAATTTCCACACATAAGGCTCAACAATACATTATGAGGAATACCCTTCTTACAACAACAAGAGCTCAACATAACATTTATGAGTCAACTATGCCAATGTTCAACTTACCAACAAGCTACATATAATTTTATAAAGACCCACCATATCAAAATGCACAACATAACTCAAACAAGCAAAGTTGCAAATTATGGGCATACTTTACTGTAATCACTGTAACAACATCCAAAAATGCACATTTTGCAAAACTTCTCCAAAAATCAAGAAGTTTTAATTTTTAGTCATTATTTTCATTATTAGTAAGAACAACTAACCTTAGTTATCAAATAGTTGAGGGTAATGGGACTTCATGTCGGCCTCGGCCTCCCATGTTGCATCCTCAATTAGGTGATTCTTTCATAACACCATTATGGAAACCACCTCACTGTTCCTCATTTTCTTTACTTGCCTACAAAGGATTTGAACCGGAACTTCCTCCTAAGAGAAAGTTTCCTTCACACCAAGAACCTCAATAGGAAACAATACCCTTCTTAAGCATGGAAACATGGAAAACCGTATGAATCGAAGCCAATTCACTAGGAAACCTTAACTCATAGGAAACCTTACAAACCCTTTGCAAGACATCATAGGGACCCACATAATGAGGATTAAACTTTCCTTTCTTTCCATATCTAACCACCCCTTTCATAGGCGAAATTTTCAAATACACCTTATCACCTTCTTCAAACTCAAAATCCATTCTCCTATGATTGTCATAAGACTTTTGTCGACTATAGGCCATTTGCAACCGGTTCCTTATGATATGAACTTTTGCCAAAGTCTTATAAATCAAATTAGGACCAAGAAATGAAGGCTCACTAACTTCAAACAATCCAATAAGAGACCTACAACTCCTACCATACAAGACATCGTAAGGAGCCATTGATATCGACGAATGAAAACTATTATTGTGAGCAAAGTCCAACAAAGGCATATGCTTATCCCAATTTCCCTTTGAAATCAATAAACAAGCCCTAAGCATATCTTCAAGCGTTTGGATAGTGCACTCTGCTTGACCATACGTTTGGGGATAAAAAGCGATGCTTAGCTTCAACTTAGTACCCAACCCTCCTTTGAATGACCTCCAAAACCAAGATATGAATTGTGCACCCCTATCCGATATGATGGATAACGGGATACCATGGCAACATACAATCTCATCTATGAAGATCCTTGCATAATCTTCCGCCGAATAAGTAGACTTGATGAGAATAAAATGAGCGGACTTGGTCAACCTAGCCACAACCACCCATATAGAGTCATATTGTCTTTGAGTCTGAGGAAAACCTACTACAAAAACCATATTGATGACTTCCCACTTCAAAGTAGGAACTTGGATTTCTTGTAGTAAGCCACCCGACTTTCGATGTTTGGCTTTCACTTGTTGGGAATTCAGACACTTAGCAACAAATTATGATGTGCGCTTCTTCAAACCTTTCTACCAAAATACTTCCCTAAGGTCATGGTACATTTTTGTCGAACTCGGATGAATAGAGTAACGCGATCCATGGGCTTGCTCAAGAATCCGGTTCCTCAACCCATCTACATTGAGAGCACACATTCTTCCTTGATACCTCAAGACACCATCCCCCCTAAAGAGAATGACTCATTAAGCTTACCAAGAACCGATTCCTTCAACTTCATCAATGGATGATCAAGGTGTTGTTTGGACTTCACCTCAATTACAAAAGATGACTCGGAGTTATGATGGACAATAAAACCACCATTCAGAGAATATTCCAACATCACACCCAATCTAGCAAACCTATGAAAATCTCTCACTAGGTATTTCTTTTCTTCCTCTATATGAGACACACTACCCATGGTCATATGACTTAGAGCATCCACAACCACATTGGCCTTGCAGGGGTTATATAGAAAAATATGTCATAATCTTTCAACAATTATAACCACTTAATTTGACGGAGATTCAACTCCTTTTGGGTAAAAACATATTGGAGACTCTTATGGTCGGTATACACATTAACATGGACACCATACAAGTTATGCCTCCATATTTTCAAGACAAATACCACGACCGCTAATTTAAGACTTGAGTTGGATAATTTCTATGATGCACGTTAAGTTGCCTATAAGCATAGTCTATCACTTTCCCATGTTGCATAAGCACACACCCTAAGTCCACTCGGGATGCATCAAAATACAATACGAAACCCTTTGTGCCCTCAGGTAAAGTCAACACTAGAGTGGAAGTAAGCCTATATTTCATAATTGGAAACTTCTCTGACATGCCTCCAAACACTCAAATTTCATGCTCTTTTGGGTCAAAGTAGTCAAGGGAGATGCAATGACGCAAAACCATCCACAAAGCTCCAATAATAACCTGCTAGACCCAAGAAACTCCTAATGTCGGTTGGATTCAATGGTCTAGGACAACTTTTCACTGCCTCAGTTTTCCTTGGGCAAACTCAAGAGATGATATGACCAAGAAATGCCACCTACCTCAACCAAAAGTCATATTTTCTATATTTGGCAAACAATTGATTTTCCTTAAGCATTTGTAACACCACCCTCAAATGGTTCATATGATCACCCTCATTTTTTCGAATATACCAAGATATAGTCAATGAAGACAATGACAAATGAATCTAGGTAAATTCGAAACACCATATTCATTAGATCCATAAATGTCGCTGGGGCATTTGTGAGACCAAAGACATTAGTAAGAACTCATACTGGCCATATCTAGTCTAAAACGCCGTCTTTGGTATATCCTCACCTCTCACCCTAAGTTGGTGATACCCTGATCTCAAATCAATCTTAGAAAAGTAGCTTTCCCTTTGGAGTTGATCAAACAAGTCGTCAATCTGAGGGAGAGGATACTTGTTCTTAACAGAGACTTTATTGAGTTGGCGGTAAGCAATGCACATCCTAAGGGACCCATCCTTCCTTTTTACAAACAAAACTAGAGCACCCCATAAAGAAATACTAGGTCTAATGAAGCCTTTGTCTAGTAGATCTTTGACTTGAGCCTTCAACTCTTTCAATTCGGACAAAGCCATCCGATAAGGAGGAATTGAAATGGGATTTATATTTGGTATCAAGTCGATACCAAAATCAATTTCCCGCTTGAAAGGAATCCCGCGGAGATCATTAGGAAAAACCTCTGGAAACTCCCTCACTACGGGGACCGACTCAATCGAAGGAATTTCATAGTCTAAATTTTGGAATCTTACTATATGACATAAATACACTTTAGAGATAATTTTGAATGATTTCAACTAAGATATGATACGACCTCTAGGAATAGAATTTCCCCCCTTTCACTCTAAAATGGGCTGATTTGGAAAGATAAACTTCATCACCTCGTTCTACAATCTATACTAGCAAAGCAAGCATGCAACCAATCGATGCCCAAAATAACATCAAAATCAAGAATATCAAGTTCTACTAGTTCAACATAAGAAACTTTATTGGGAAACATTATAGGACAATTTCTATACACCCTTATTGCAACAACTGACTCACTCACTGGGGTAGATACTACAAGAGGTTCATGCAAAATATCGGGCAAAATGTCAAAACTTTTAGCTACTATATGAGTAACAAATGATAAGGTAGCACCGGGATCAAGTAAGGAATTACATCAATAGAGAATACTTTCAACATACGTTCACCATGTCGGGAGAAGTCTCTTGATAACCCCTAGAGCAGAGAGCACAGAAGCGGTTATTCTTCAAAGCCTCATTTGAACCACTTGCTTGAGCTTGACCATTATACTTGTGTTGAAACCTCGCATTAGGGCGATTCCTATCCTTTTGCCCACTTTTACCACAACCAAAATAGTTATCTGTTCCCTTCAGACAATCACCATAGTGCTTCTTGCCACACTTTCCACAAGTTGGCTTCTTGGTTGGTGAACTATTGTACCTTAGCTTAGACCTAGGGTTAGACACCCTATCATCCCTAGACTTAGGGAATTTTGAAGGAACTCGATTATAAACCCTCTTTTCGAACCTAGCCTTGTTTTGAATCTCAAGCCTTTCCTTTCAAGAATTACCATCAAATGATCTTTCCCTCTTGGCATCTCTACTCTTCCTATTAGACCTTGTCTCTTCCACATTTTGAGTATGAACATGAGATGAGAAATGCTCATATTTTCGTGTATCATAGCCCAATGACACTCCTCTTGTAAATCATTTGATACCTTTGTCACAAAACGACTTATTTCATCTCTAGGTTCGAAAACCAAAGAAGGAGCATATTTTGACAATTTAGTGAATTTCAAAGAGTATTAAAGCACACTCATACATCCTTGATGAAGGTTGAAGAAATCCACCACTTTAGCTTCCGTCTTCTCCCTAGGAAAGAACCGATCAAGAAAAGCCTTCCTGAACACCTACCAAGTCACCGGTCCACCCCTTAACAACATATTGTCCCTCCATTGGACATACCATGTTTGGGCCACATCTTTGAGTTGGTAAGTGGGTAACTCGTCTGTTTACTAGTAGGCAACCCCATAGCATAGATGATCTTGTAGATTTCATCAATGAACTCTTGGGGGGTTTTATTAAACCTTGGACCCTTAGAAAGTAGGAGGATTCATCCTAGTGAAGTCCCTTATATGGGAGGCCAGGGTAGCAATATTTTGGTGTGCTCGGGGCACAACCTTCTGGTTAGCTTGGGTCGTCATTGCTTAGGCTTGAGTAGTAGAGGCTTCTTCTTGGGTAGTAATGGCTTGGACCATTTGCAAAATACCAGCCCTTATGTTCTCATCCGTAAAAGGGGGAGGATTGACTGGGGCTTGGTCATTATTCACATATTCCTCAAGAATATGAACTTGATCTCCACGAGAAGAAACTTCCGCATTGGCGATCTCTTCTTAAAGTCTTCGTGCCACATTTATTCGAGTGTTCATTGCCTATAATTACAATAAGAGGATTAGACGCAAAATCACACAATAAGTACAGTGTAGTGGCACAATATTGGATTTCCAAGAAAATGAGAGTTTCCTAAGAATCATATAGTTTCTATTCATAAGTGTGGCATGCTTCAAAATTATGAATATGAACCTACATAGATGTGGTTTGAGAGAAACATCGACTTAAAGATATTCAACCTCATGCTCTGATACCAAGTTTATCACATCCTGGAAAAAACCCCTAGACGTAACCGACCTCATCGTCCTCTTTGAGTACTAAGACTAGCCTCTTATCTTACATCACTAAAATCAAAAGTCAAATTTAGCAAAAAATTTAGAACTTTTCATTACTTCTACTCTGAGGTTTACATAGACCTCTACATACACGTAGTACATATATATCGAGTAAAAAAGAACCTTCGTGTAGGAAGATTACTTAGTCTTCTACTTTTATTGCACATAGATATATAGTATATAACATGGTAAAGTAACTCTATCATCAAGTCATAATAGCAAAAAGTATGAACAAGAATTCATTATAACATAACCACAACAAGACAATTACCAATGAACCCGTATCAAGTCAACAAATGCAATGACCAAGAAAAACCCATAAACTTACTAAATCAAGTAACCCAACAAGAATCATGATCAACATCCTAGTTCACATAGCATATCATTTAAGAGTACATATAATTTTACTTTAACAATGTAAACCAACATATATTCATAAGTGAAACTAATCAACATATAGTATCATCAATGTGCAATTTCATCATATACATATCATATATAATCATAAGCATATTAGTTCATTTTAACTTTGGGGAACATCTTGCCCTAACAAAAATAGACCACATGAGCTAATGTGGAATCCAGTTCATGGAACCCTACACCGATAGAAGACAGACTACTTGCCAAGGTAGTACCAAAACATGAACATAACAACTACGTGGATCCACTAGCTAGTATTCCTATAGGGGCAACATAGTTCAAGAACTAGGAGACATAGTTGGGACCCTTTTTATACTACATGCATTGTAGTCTCCAATCTCAAGAGTACATTAGCGATCCTACCTTTTCTATGTGGAAAAGGGCACTCCTCACTCTAGTTCACTCGGTGCTAAGCTAGAGTCCCTCTTGAAATGTCTTTATTAATCGTCATAGCTTACAGTAGGTCAAAGGCTCTAACCCTTATTTAAACATCATCATAATCATAGATCAATAGGAATTACATTAGTATGTCCAAACATTACAGTTCATATAGGTGACGTTAGCACGTTAACATTTTCATATCATGATAGGGCACATTGGTAAATCATTCACCATCCTTATAACATTTACATCTTAAGCCAACACCTCATAAAAGAATAGTCAAGACATTTAAATTCAACATCATGCCACCCTATCAATCCTAATACAAGGCATACTCCAATAAAACATCATGACTTAATCACAATTAATCATAATTCGAATTAAAGGAAATGGATCATAATACTTACCGTCTCGTTCATAATTCAACATCAAAATCTTACCATCAACCATTAATTCAACCCAGTTAGAGTATAATATCATCATAATGAAATTATCTACATTATAACAAGTCTAGAATAATCACCACATCACAATTCAGTACTAGACAATAACTTAAGACAAAATACTTAGGTCTAACTCACAAGATACTTCATAACCTAGATCACTTCTCAAGAACTAGAATGAAAGGACTACAAATAACCCTAATACATTCATGAAAAGTATAAAAACATATTCTTGTAGTAATCCAACCAATAACCAAGTCAATTGAACCAATATAACATAATTCATATCAAGATCATAACCTAGGGTTAAGGGGTGAATGTCATCTTCTACAAACTAGAACAAACCATCAAGATATATCATAATTAGGCTAGAATACATGTTAATATATTCATAATATCCATAAGAAATCATAAACATATCAATTTATAACATCAATTTCGTGATTCGATGAAACCCGCTAGAAAACTCAACTTTAGAAATCGATTTGATGGAACCCTTTGAGGAAAGAGGTATCAAAGATGAACTAGATCCAATACCTTACTAATTGATAAATATTTATGGTGAAACTTTACATTTTGAATCCCTTAAACCCTCCCCTAGCTTGGGCTCAACGGAGTTCTTCACTAGTGAGAGAAAGAAGAGAGAAGGAAGAGAGTTTGGGTTAATGAGTTATGAGAGTTTAGTTATTCTTAATTAGGTTAGGACTTTATATAGGGTGTTTAACTAAGATAATTAGACCTACCTAATCCCCTAACTAATTAACTAACCCTTTAATAAATCAATTGGAACTAACTTAAAACTTGCACAAAATCTTAGCCCCCACAGACGAGACCTCGACCAATGGTCCGTCTGTGAGTCGATGACCCCAACCCCTTCCGTGCTGCACATCTGTAGGTAAGTTCAGAGACTGATCCAAATGGACCATTTTCCAAAGTTGCTAAGTGTTGTTCGATGGATGGCATCGATGCCCCGTCGATTGACACACGTTCCGTCAACTCCCCTCGTAGGTGCACATTGGCCAGGCAGTGCTTTTGACCCCAAAACGAAACGGTCCTCCTCAAGGCTCTTGATTTTTCCTTGGGGATTCGTACCCGGACATTTAAAATATGAACCAACTTAAACACATTTTATACACCCTTGAACCAAATTTCATGAATTTCCAACTCCTAAAATCTAGTCTAATAGGCTACTACTACCTCCTTGAACTACTTTTGAGCGTCATGGACGTTTTAGTTTATAGACTTCCTAAATGAATTATATTGATTTTAATGGACCTTAAAACAGTGTCTTCACTTTATGACACTTATGTTAGGCTCTAGAACACATCTTGGATTTTCGAAGTGTTATATTCCGATCCTGATTTTTTTGAAAATTCTATTCTGAATCATTAAATTCCTTTATGTTATGCATTGATATTATTGAATTGGTTTTCTCATGCCTATATTTTTTCATGCACTCTATGAATTTAGTACTCTTGATATGATTAGTGTCGTTGAGTTATGAGTTTTTAAAATCTGAGTATTGAATTTTTTATATTTTTATTGAGATCCTTGACTTGATTCGTTCATATCTATATTTCTGTATGAATCTTATTCTTGAGTATTTATTGAAATCTTATTTTGAGTGATTTAAAGAAAATTTTATTATATAAACTAATTTTTAGGAAAGTTAAGAGGAGCTTAAGAAAGAGTATAAGAGAACTAAGTACGTCCCAAATGTTTTTTACATGAAGAAAAGAGAAGACCCGTTATTTTAGAAAAGTGAAAAGAATTTTAGAAATATCAACTACAAAGAAATTAACTCTTAATGATGGTTTTTTAGTATTATCTCAACCAAGAGAAAGTATTTTCACTTTAAACAAAGCGAAACATTGTTTTCTACATGAGTACTGATTTGCAAAGATATTTCAAAGAAGATAACTCTTATAAAAGGTTAGTTTGAGAAATTATTTCAAACTAGAGAAAGAGAAATGTCTTTATACATTTGAGAAAGAGTATATATTATAAGGAGTAGTATTAAGCACCAATACAAGGGAGAGTTAAACAACTCAGAGCCCCTATAAACCATGTCTTGCTAATATTGGTACAAGATCATAATTTTTTAGATGAATCCTTAGTGGCTTCTGTAGATTTTAGTGGATCCACTTAGTTGAGGTGTCCTATATACCATATAGAAAACTTCTGGCAGCGTGGACAAGACGTATCATCGTGTATCTCATAGTGTTGGTTGTCGGTTAGAGAATCTCCCAATAGAGTTAAAGTGTATTTTTATATATCACTTATTATGTTGAGTTTCATAGATGAGTAAGTATTTTTGTAAATCTCAAAACAATTGTTTAATTCATTACATTAGTTGAGTATATGTAATATCTATTGCAATCCTTTCATGCCGTTATTTCGCTTCAATTATATTACATACTCGTACATTTGAATGTACATATGTCATTTGACCTGTATTCTTTTATGATGTAGATACAAGTGTTCAGGATCATCAACATGTTCTTTGTTGATATCACTCTACATCCCAGCTAGCTTTTAGTGAACCTCTTGATATTCTGTAGGACTTCACATTTACATTTAATTTTGTTGTTTTCAGGCGTTGTGGGTCTTGTCCCCAACCTATCTTAAGCATTAGGGACTTCATAGATAGTTAGAGTTGAGAAGTCTTTTAATATTTACTTTTCCTTGAGATTTTTTGCAAGCTATTATACTAGTGTTATTGAGTATTTTACTGACAAATGAGTTGAATATTTACTTTGAGTTTAAATTTTCAAAATTCTATTTTAAAGCCTATTATTTATTGAATAAGTTATTCACTAAGTAGTCATTCAAGCCAAACGTTTTCTTGGGGATCAGAAATGGTTGCCGAGTATCGGCCACGTCCAGGATGTAGGGTCAGAGTGTGACAAAGTTTGTATCTGAGCACAGAGCTAAAGAACCTTAGGCTAGATCTAAAGTCGTGTCAGTCGGATCTTACTTATAGTTGTGATGGCCCCACTTATATAAATGAGATACTACACATATTTAAAAAAAGTTTTCTTTCTTTCATACTCTAAATCATGCAATTGAACTATGTCATAAGAAACTTATTCAAACTTGTGTGTTTCTGAAATCCATTTGACTACCCTCATACTCAAGATAGTTGAAAATCAAAGCCCAGATCCTTATAGATTAGTAAATCTCAACAAAAGTCTCTAGAAAGTCATGAGACTGTAGAAGAAAGTCATGAGACTATAAAGGGGCTTGAGAGAAACTTGTGAGTGAGCTTATATTGAGATTCAAAAGAATGCACTTTGATTCTTATGAATTGTGCATACAAGCTCAAAGCGAGATGTATTCCCGACCTCTTGATCTTGAGCGTATTTATGCTCCTAATAACCAATATATCCCATATAGATATCTAAGTTTGAGAGCATTTTCAGCGTCAAAATTATGTTTTGAGTGTCTTTCGATGTCGCTTCTTCTAACCAATATGATTAGATGTTTCAGGGTGAAAATCAATGAAAAATAATTCAAAATGGGGCACCTGGACAGAGGTCGGAAAAGAGAAATGAAGTTTCAGAGAAAAGAGGCCAAGAAGCTGGAAAATATACTACGAGGGAGCACATCCGCGTTGTGGATCTAATACGCATATGCAGAAAAGGTATTCCAATTAGCAGTGGAGTGTGCGATAGGAATGCGTCGCGAAGAGGTTTCAGCTGCGTGAAACTTTAGGCGACCAGGTGTTTTTTATTCTAGACTATAAATAGTTTTATTGTAATAATTTTTGGGGGAATCAAGTTCCATAACATATTAGGCGATTCTGCTATATTTTCTAGGGTTTTCCTTCGCGTTTTTCATGTTGGTAAATTCTTTTATGATTAATAAACATTATTTCTTGATATTTTGTGCTATGAGTACCTACAGTCCCCTATCTAAGGGTTGTAGCTACGATTGATATTTTAATACAATTTTTTTCTAGTATGAGAAGGGTTGTCTAATGATTTGTGCTTGAATTCTTGTTTTACTATTTTAAAGCTTGATCAACATTAGAATAAACTTGTTGTCTGCTCTTGAAAAAGAAAGATGAATAGAGGGATAGACCAAAAAATGTGAGAAGTGTTGTTAGGTTATTAGCATTTTAATATTAATATTTAAAATATTAAATTGCTTTATTTTGGAGTTATAAGAATGACCATTGGTAGTAATTTGTGTTTTAAACTACCAATTTAATAATGCTATTCATCTTTGACTTGGTAGCCTTGTAATGCCATTACTTTTGGCTTTATTGGTTGAATTCATTGTAGAGATAAAAATATTCCAATAAACATTGGAATGGATAAATTCTACATCATCCATTAGCATTGGTTGTCCATCACTTTATTTCATTCTTAATTCCTCCATTACTCTTTGTAACCTATGTAACTCCTATTGTAACCTATATAACCTATGAAACTCCTAAGGCCATTATCTTCACTATTTACTACCTACATTATCTTCCTATTCATTGCTAGGAATACTTCTTGTTGTATACATAGTGGTGGTGTTCATTTGGTTTGGGATACATACAAAACACAAGAGAAAACAAAGAGTGAAAGAGTTTAGTCTAAAAGAGAGTTCTTATTAGTTGAAGGGCGGTGTTCTTTTTTGTGGAGCTTTGGACTCAACTCTTGTCTAGAGTTATTGAGTAATACTTTTGAAGGCTGTTGTATCTTGGAGGGGACAAGTCAAAGAGGACTACTGTTGGACCGGAGAAAACATTTGCTGCAGTGGGCTTGAATTTCCTTAAAGAGAGCGAGATATCCGCGCCTCAGCCTGAAGAGATTAATTTTTTCGTTTTATATTCAATTGTAATCTTGCAATTTTATGATCTTGTAATTTTTTTTCACTAACAATTTTAAGGAGATTCAAGATGGCTACAATTGAAAAAACCGAGGATGTCAAGATGGGAGATCTTAACAAGCCATTTCGGTTCAATGGTAACCATTTCAAGAGATGGAAGGCTAAAGTACTTTTCTACATAAGTCTTCTCAGTGTTTCTTATGTATTAACTGAGAAGAATCCAAATAAAGAAGACATCACCACTATGAATGATGATGAAACTATTTCTCATCTAGAGAAAGTGGAAAAGTACGATGGTGATTCCTGTAAGTGTCAGTATTATCTTCTTAATTGTCTATCTGGTAATTTTTATGATTATTATGATAGAACTTACTCTAGTGCAAAGAAAATTTGGAAGGCATTGCAGAGTAAGTATGATACCGAAGAGGCTGGAGCGAAAAAATATGCAGCTAGTCGATTTTTTCGTTTCCAAATGGTGGACAGCAAATCAGTGGTAGATCAAGCTCAAGACTTCATCATGATTTTTGGAAAGCTAAGGTTCGAAGAGGTTAAAATTGAAGATAACCTTATTGTTTGTGGCATAGTGGATAAACTTCCACCTTCTTGGAAGGAATTTAAAAAAACTAGGCGCCACAAATAAAAGGAAACCTCTCTTGAAACCTTGATGATGAAAATCCGCATGGAAGAAGAAGCAAGGGGCCAAGATGCACTTTTACAGACACAAGAGAACAACATCACATCGAAGGTAAATTTAATTACTTCGAATAATGCTACTCCTGAAACTCACAAAAATACTTCTTTAAAGCCTAAGAAGAAAAAATCCAAGAAAAATAATGGTAGACCTCCCAAGAAAAATAATGGTGAAAATCACCAAGTTCAAAAAAGGGAAAATGCTTTGTTGTTGGCAACAGTGGGCATATTGCTCGAGTTTGCAGATTTTGGAAACGTGGTCATAAACCTCAGGCGAATGTTACCGAAGAACCTTTTGTGGCGGTGATTACCGACATAAACATGGTTGAGAATGTTGATGGATGGTGGGCTGATTCTGGTGCAAAGAGTCATGTCTTCTATGACAAAGACTAATTTAGAAAATATACTCATTTTGAGGAGCCCAAAACCATCAGGCTTGGTGATGTCACACTACTCAAGTGCTTGGAAAGGGAGATTCTGAATTGTGTTTTACTTTTGGAAGGATATTAACATTGAAAGATGTACTTTATACTCCTTCTATGAGAAAAAATTTGATGTCTAGTTTTCTTCTTTATAAAGCAGGATTTAAATAGATTATTGAATCTAATCAATATGTAATAGTGAAGAAAGGTATTTTTGTGGGGAATGGGTATGCATGTGATGGGATGTTTAAGTTGAATGTTGAAATGAATAAAACTTCTACTTATATTTATATGATTTCTTCTACTAACTTTTGGCATGCTTGTTTGTGTCATATTAATGATCGTTATGTTGGAATCAAGAGTACTTTAGGATTAATCCCAATGGTTAAAAAGTGTTTTGAAAAGTGTGAGGCTTGTAGTAAAGCCATGATCACTAAAACGCCTCATTTTCAAGTTGAAAGAAAAACTGATTTGTTAGAATAAGTTCATAC
Source organism: Solanum peruvianum (assembly GCA_027705065.1). Lineage (NCBI taxonomy): Eukaryota > Viridiplantae > Streptophyta > Magnoliopsida > Solanales > Solanaceae > Solanum > Solanum peruvianum. The sequence goes on along the minus strand of JAKWJD010001761.1, from coordinate 6,543,320 downwards.
TGATATTTCTGAACTTGGTGGAATTCTAAATCGTGGAGGTAATAGATATTTAATCACTTTTATTGATGAATTTTCTAAGTTTACATAGGTTTACTTGATGAAAATTAAAAGTTGATGCTTTTGAAAATTTCAAAACTTATCTCAATGAGGTTGAAAATCAGTTTGGAAGAAAAATAAAAAGAATTACAAGTGATAGAGACCGTGAATATGAATCAAATGAGTTTAATTCTTTTGTTAGATCATTTGGAATTATTCATGAAACTACTCCTCCTTACTCTCCTTCGTCTAATGGAGTAGTAGAAAGGAAAAATATAACTTTGGTTGAATTGACTAATGAAATGCTAATTGAGTCACATGCACCTTTAATTTTTTAGGGTGAAGCTATCTTAACTTCTTGTTATGTGTTGAATCGTGTGCCTTATAAAAAGTCTAAATTGACACCTTTTGAATTGTGGAAAGGTTACAAGCCAAGTTTAGGATATCTAAGAGTTTGGGGTTTGCTAGACTTTGTGAGGCTAATGGATCCCAAGATTACGAAGTTGGGTAAGAAAGTTACTACTTGTGCTTTTCTTGGTTATGCTTCAAACAGTACAGCGTATAGATTTTTTAATCTTGAAGATAATATTGTAATAGAATCTGGTGATGCTATTTTTCATGAAAATAAATTTCCTTTTGATACTAAAAATAGTGGGGGTCAAAGGATTGAACAAAATATTTTGTCACTACCTAGTTCTTCTACTTCAACTTTGAAAAATAAAAAAGTTGGTGATTTTGAGTTAAGAAGAAGTAAAAGAGCTAGAGTAGAAAAAAATTTTGGTCCTGATTTTTATGTGTTAAATATTGAAAATGACCCTCTATCTTTGAAAGAAGCATTATCTCCACATGATTCTATTTTTTGGAAAGAGGCTGTAAATGATGAAATGGAATCTCTAATTTCTAATACAACTTGGAAGTTAGTTGATTTACCACCGGGTTGTAAAACAATTGGTTGCAAATGGGTCTTAAGGAAAAAGTTAAAACCGCATGGTTCTATTGATAAATACAAGGCTAGGCTAGTTGCAAAAGTTTTAAACAACTAGAAGGCCTAGCAATTTTTGATACTTTTTCTTAGGTAACAAGAATTACATCCATTAGACTTTTAGTTTCTATGGATATAATTTTTGATTTGCAAATTCATCAAATGGATGTAAAAATTGTTTTTCTAAATGAAGACCTAAATAAAGAAATTTATATGGATCAACCCGAGTGTTTTGTTGAAGCAGGCCAAGAAAGCAAAGACTGTAAACTTAATAAATCCCTATATGGCTTGAAACAGGCACCAAAGCAATGGTATGAAAAGTTTGATTCCTGCATGATTGAAAATGGTTTTAAAACAAATGAGTGTGATAAGTGCATATATCAAAAGTCTTGGAATAATTCACATGTGATCATTTTTGATGATTTGTTGATCTTTGGATCTAACATGAATGTTATTGATGAAGCTAAAAATGTTCTTAGAAGCCATTTTGATATGAAAGATCTTGGTGAGGCAAATTTTATTCTTGAAATAAAAATAATAAGAACATGTGAGGGGTTTTTCCTTGACAAGTCACATTATGTTGAGAAAATTTTGAAAAAATATAAATTTCATGATTGCAAGCATGTTGCTACTCCTTTTGATTCAAGTGTTCACTTATTTCCTGTTGAAAGTGAAAATAATTTAATAAATCAAAAGGAATATGCTAGTATAATCGGAAGTTTGAGATATTTGACTGATTGCACTAGGCCTGATATTGCATATGCAGTAGGAGTACTTGGCAGGTTTACAAGCAAGCCGGGTAATGAACATTGGCATGCTATAACAAGACTTATGAGATATTTAATTGGAACGAAAAATTGTGGTTTCTTCTATAAAAGATATCCTGCTGTACTTGAAGGCTTTTGTGATGCAGATTGGAACACTTTGTCAGGTTATTCCTTTTCTACCACTAGTTATGTATTTACTTTAGGTTGTGGTGATGTTTGTTGGAGATCAAAAAAGCAAACTATAATTGCTAACTCTACCATGGAGGCTAAACGAATTGCTTTAGCTTTAGCTAGTGAGGAAGTCAATTGGTTAAGAGATTTATTGTTTCAAATTCCTTCTTTTGAAAAACCAACTCCTCCTATTTTAATTCATTGTGATAGCGCCGCTGCAATTGGTAGAGTTCAAAACCGTTATAACAATGATAAATCCATACCTATAAGGTGGAAACACAGTAATGCAAGATCGTATTTGACAAATAATACCATTAATGTAAATTATGTCAAATCTTGTGATAATCTTGCAGATCCTCTTACGAAGGCCTTAACAAGAGAAAAGGTCTGTAGCACATCGAGGGGGATGGGATTGAAGCCTACAAATCCTTGAGTCATATATGAGGAAACTCAGCCTGGGACTAGAGATCCTATAACCAAGTTCAAAGGAAAAAACTAATCATATGATGACTTGTTGTGAAAAATGCACTATTTTTTTGCCTCCCTATGATGTGAGTGCATTATTTCCTGTAGTTTGTGAAGGTTGAGTTGATAAAACTCTTAATGAATATCTGTAGACCGTATGGGTGGAGCTTTAATCTTACAGGAGCACTCTCGAAAGATTTTACTTATGTGATGTGTGGAAGTAGGTCGCTTACTATGAGAATGGGGCTTATTCTCAAATGCATTCATGAAACCGGGATAGCACATGGCCATAACGTGTTGGCTGTAAAATCTCATGCCAACACCTTGATTATTATGTGTGAGCAGTGATATTTTATTTCCCTTAAGCAGTTATAGTTCAAGTCTGAGACAACTACGTCTCTGGAGTAAAAGTTACTGTTTCACTAACTGGAGGTTCAATGGAGAGCACACCTTCATTATGCATAGTAGTCTTCCTTCAACTGATATACTCTCTTATCTGAATATTAAAATGAGTAGGGGATTGTTAGGTTATTAACATTTTAATTTTAATATTTAACATATTAAATTGCTTTATTTTGGAGTTATAAGAATGACCATTGGTAGGCATTTGTGTTTTAAACTACCAATTTAATCATGCTATTCATCTTTGAGTTGGTAGAAATGTAATTCCATTACTTTTGGCTTTATTGGTTGAATTCATTGTCGAGATAAAAACATTCCAATAAACATTGGAATCGATAACTTCTACATCATCCATTAGAATTGGTTGTCCATCACTTTATTTCATTCTTAAGTCCTCCATTACTCTTTGTAACCTATGTAACTCCTATTATAACCTATGTAACCTATGAAACTCCTAAGGCCATTATCTTTACTATTACTACCTCCATTATCTTCCTATTCATTGCTAGGAATACTTCTTGTAGTATAAATAGTGGTGGTCTTCATTTGGTTTGGGATACACACAAAACACAAGAGAAAACAAAGAGTGAAAGAGTTAGTCTAAAAGAGAGTTCTTATTAGTTGAAGGGAGGCATTCTTTTTTGTGGAGCTTTGGACTCAACTCTTGTCCAGAGTTGTTGAGTAATACTTTGTGAAGGCTGTTGTATCCTGGATAGGACAAGTCAAAGAGGACTACTGCTGGACCGGTAAAAACATTTGCTGTAGTGGGCTTGAATCTCCTTAAAGAGATTGAAATATCCGCGCCTCAGCCTGAAGAGATTAATTTCATCATTTTATTTTCAATTGTAATCTTGCAATTTTATTATCTTGTAAGTTTTTTTTCCCTAACAATTGTTGCAGTGGGCTTGAATCTATTTAAAGAGAGCGAGATATCCGCGCCTCAGCCTGAATAGATTAATTTCTTCATTTTATTTTCAATTGTAATCTTGCAATTTTATTATCTTTTAAGTTTTTCCACTAACAATTTTAAGGAGATTCAAGATGGCTACCATTGAAAAAACCCGCAGATGTCAAGATGGGAGATCTTAACAAGCCATTTCGGTTCAATGGTAACCATTTCAAGAGATAGAAGGATAAAGTAACTTTCTACTTAAGTCTTCTCAATGTTTCTTATGTATTAACTGAGAAGAATCCAAATGAAGAAGACATCACCACTATGAATGATAATGAAACTATTTCTCATCTAGAGAAAGTGGAAAAGTACGATGGTGATTCCTATAAGTGTCGGTATTATCTTCTTAATTGTCTATCTGATAATTGTTATGATTATTATGATAGAACTTACTCTAGTGCAAAGAAAATTTGGAAGGTATTGCAGAGTAAGTATGATATCGAAGAGGCTGAAGTGAAAAAATATGCAGCTAGTAGATTTTTTTGTTTCCAAATGGTGGACAACAAATCAGTGGTATATCAAGCTCAAGACTTCATCATGATTGTTGGAGAGCTTAGGTCCGAAGAGGTTAAAATTGGGGATAACCTTATTGTTTGTGGCATAGTGAATAAAGTTCACCCTTCTTGGAAAGAATTTCAAAAAACTATGCGCCACAAACAAAAGGAAACCTTTCTTGAAACCTTGATATTGAAAATCCCCATGGAAGAAGAAGCAAGGGGCCAAGATACACTTTTACAAACAGAAGAAAACAACATCACATCGAAGGTAAATTTAATTACTTGTGCTATTCTTGGTTATGCTTCAAATAGTAAAGCCAATAGATTTTTTAATCTTGAAGATAATATTGTTATAGAATCTGGTGATGCTATTTTTCATGAAAAAAAATTTCCTTTTGATACTAAAAATAGTGGGGGTCAAAGGATTGAACAAAATACTTTGTCACTACCTAGTTCTTCTACTTCAACTTTGAAAAATTAAGAAGTTGGTGATTTTGAGTTAAGAAGAAGTAAAAGATCTAGAGTAGAAAAAGATTTTGTCCTGATTTTTATGTGTTTAATGTTGAAAATGACTCTCTAACTTCGAAAGAAACATTATCTTCACATGATTCTATTTTTTTGAAAGAGGCTATAAATGATTAAATGGAATCTCTAATTTCTAATAAAACTTGGAAGTTAGTTGATTTACCACCGGGTTGTAAAACAATTGGTTGCAAATGAGTCTTAAGGAAAAAGTTGAAACCGGATGGTTCTATTGATAAATACAAGGCTAGGCTAGTTGCAAAATGTTTTAAACAACTAGAAGACCTAGAATTTTTTGATACTTTTTCTCCGGTAACAAGAATTACATCAATTAGACTTTTAGTTTCTATGGTTGTAATTTTTATTTGCAAATTCATCAAATGGATGTAAAATCTGCTTTTCTAAATGGAGTCCTAAATGAAGAAATTTATATGGACCAACCCGAGTGTTTTGTTGAAGCAGGCCAAGAAAGCAAAGTATGTAAACTTACTAAATCCCTATATGGCTTGAAACAGGCACCAAAGCAATGGCATGAAAAGTTTAATTCCTGCATGATTGAAAATGGTTTTAAAACAAATGAGTGTGATAAGTTCATATATCATAAGTCTTGTAATAATACACATGTGATTATTTGCCTATATGTTGATGATTTGTTGATCTTTGTCTCTAACATGAATGTTATTGATGAAGCTAAAAATGTTCTTAGATGACATTTTGATATGAAAGATCTTGGTGAGGCAACTTTTATTCTTGGAATAAAAATAACAAGAACATGTGAGGGGATTTTCCTTGACCAGTCACATTATGTTGAGAATTTTTTTTAAAAATATAAATTTCATGATTGCAAGCATGTTGCTACTCCTTTTGATTCAAGTATTCACTTATTTCCTGTTGAAAGTGAAAATGATGTTATAAATCAAAAGGAATATGCTAGTATAATCGGAAGTTTAAGATATGTGATTGATTGCAGTAGGCCTGATATTGCATATGCAGTAGGAGTACTTGGCAGGTTTACAAGCAAGTCAGGTAATCAACATTGGCATTCTATAACAAGAATTATGAGATGTTTAATTGGAATGAAAAATTGTGGTTTGTTCTATAAAAAATATCCTGTTGTACTTAAAGGCTTTTGTGATGCAGATTGGAACACTTTGTCAGGTGATTCATGTTCTACAACTGGTTATATCCTTACTTTTGGTGGTGGTGTTGTTTGTTGGAGATCAAAAAAACAAACTATAATTGCAAACTCTACCATGGAGGATGAACTAATTGCTTTAGCTTCCTCTAGTGAGGAAGCAAATTGTTTAAGACATTTATTATTTCAAATTCCTTATTTTGAAAAACCAATTCCTCCTATTTTAATTCATTTTGATAACACCGTTGTAATTGGTAGAGTGTTCAAAACCATTATTATAACAGTAAATCCATACCTATAAGAAGGAAACACATTAATGTAAGATCATATTTGAAAAATGGTACCATTAATGTTGATTATGTCAAATCTTGTGATAATCTTCCATATCCTCTTACGAAGGCCTTAACAAGAGAAATGGTCTGGAGCACATCGAGGGGATGGGATTGAAGCCTAAATCCTTGAGTCATATATGAGGAAACCCAACCTGGGGACTAGAGATCCTACAACCAGGTTCAAAGGGAAAAACTAATCATATCCTGACTTGTTGTGAAAAATGCACTATTTATTTCCCTCCATATGATGTGAGTGCCATTGTTTCCTGTAGTTTGTGAAGTTTGAGTTGATAAATTTCTTTATGAATATTTGTAGCCCGTATGGGTGGAGTGTTAATCTTACAGGAGCACTCTCGACAGATTTCACCTATGTGATGTGTGGAAGTAGGTCGCTTCCTATGAGAATGGGGCTTATTCTCGAATGCACTCATGAAACCGGGATAGCACATTGCCATAACGTGATGAATGTTAAAGCTCTTGTCAACACCTTGATTATTATGTGTGAGCAGTGTTTATTTCCCTTAAGAAATCATAGTTCAAGTATGAGACCACTACGACTCTGGAGTAAAAGTTACTGTTTCACTAAATGGAGGTTCAATGCAGAGCACACCTTCATTATGCATAGTAGTCTTTCTTCAACTGATATACTCTCTTATCTAAATATTAAAATGAGTGGGGTATTTTTAGGTTATTAGCATTTTAATATTAATATTGAACATATTAAATTTCTTTATTTTGGAGTTATAAGAATGATCATTGATAGGCATTTGTGTTTTAAACTACCAATTTAATCATGCTATTCATCTTTGACTTGGTAGCCATGTAATGCTATTACTTTTGGCTTTAATGGTTGAATTCATTGTAGAGATAAAAATATTCCAATAAACATTGGAATGGATAACTTCTACATCATCCATTAGCATTGGTTGTCCATCACTTTATTTCATTCTTAAGTCCTCTATTACTCTTTTTAAACCTATGTAACTATTGTAACCTATGTAACCTATGAAACTCCTTAGACCATTATCTTCACTATTTACTACCTCCATTATCTTCCTATTCATTGCTAGGAAGACTTCTTATAGTATAAATAGTGGTGGTCTTCATTTGGTTTGTAATACACACAAAACACAAGAGAAAACAAAGAATCAAAGAGTTAGTCTAAAAGAGAGTTCTTATTAGTTGAAGAGAGGTGTTCTTTTTTGTGGAGCTTTGGACTCGACTCTTGTCCAGAGTTGTTGAGTTATACTTTGTGAAGGCTGTTATATCTTTGAGGGGACAAGTCAAAGAGGACTAGTGCTGGACCGGTGAAAACACTTGCTGCACTGGGCTTGAATCTCCTTAAAGAGAGAGAGAGAGAGAGAGAGATATCCGCGCCTCAGCCTGAAGAGATTAATTTCTTCATTTTATTTTCAATTGTAATCTTGCGATATTATTATCTTTTAAGTTTTTTCACTAACATGTTCATTCTAGCATAAAATCTAGAAGTTTTGTATATAGGATAGTCTTATACTTATATGCCACGGTTGGTTGTTATGCAAGATGAATTCTAAATTCACCGTCATTGGTTCTTGTCTAACCCCGCTCAACGATGTAGTTAGGTTATCAATGGTAGTAGACGGTTAGAGGTAAGAAGATCGTGATCATAACATAAACCTTGTTAATCCATAATCAGGTTAACCCGTCGAATACTAGAATAAATCAATATTATACCAGAAATAGATCTATGCTACAACCCTGGGATACCTTTCCTAATTGTGAGATTCCCCTGTTTGAAACTATTCAATTAATGTAGTTAATTTTTTATAGTGTCCATTTAGTAGTAAATAGTAATAAATGAATTTCTAAAATTATTTGCCACTTGAGTAAATTTAGTTTAGACGTAAAATAATTATTCTTTGTTGATTTCAAGTGTTTTAGGTTCGATAATCCGGCTCGAAAGTGTCATTGTACTATTTGAGTGACAATGTGCACTTTTGTTTTTTTTATGCAACAAGTTTCTGGTGCCGCTCCAAGGGCCTTTTAAATCGGCAGATATCTAAATTTTAAGTGTCTAAATTATTTCTACAAGTGTTGACAACTTGATCTTAACTCTTTATTTCGCAGGTTGTGGCAGGTTTTCGCACCGAAAGATGACCAGTATTTTGTAGAGCCTCTATCTGAACAATAGAGATTTGTACATTACTGGAGAAGGCAAAAAAGATGCACCCATATTATTCCTCGTGTGTCGAGGGAAGTAGAGACTCCAGAAGAAAGGGATGATCAAGACCCACCAATAGAAATGGCAGAAATGAAAGCGAGGGATATGGGAATCCCACGAACTACCAATGTTATCTCAAGTAGTCATAAACCTGCACATGGTAAGATGTTTGAATTGAAACAGAACATGGTGCAACTTCTGCACACAAATGAGAAGTTCACTGGTCTATCTCATGAGGATCCACGAGTGCATATTCAGAATTTTCTCGAGATCAATGACACATATACTCCAACTGGAGTGAAATCTAATTATGTGAGGTTCACATTATTCCCCATTTATCTACCGGGGGAAGCAAAAACACGGTTGAACTCTGAGCCCATAAATTCCAATACAATTTGGTATGATCTTTCCCGAACGTATTGATAAGGTTTTTTCCAACCGGTAAAATAGCCAAGCTGAGAAGCGATATATTGAGCTTCGGACAAAAAGGAGGAGAGAACTTGTACCAATCTTAGGATAGGTTTAAGTACCTACTGCTTCTTTGTCCACATCACCATCCAGCTAACAATGTTTTGGTCTATACCTTCATTGAAGGGTTGGAACCAAACACTAAAATTTTACTTGATTTTGTTGTAGGGGACAAGATTTGGAGAAAACATATTCTAGGTTGCTTACATTTCTTAATAGAATATCACAGGGTAGCCCCGAGTGGAATTGTGGAGGAGCTAAACCGTTCATACAAAAAATTGCTGGAATGTTTGAAATGGATGCAGTGGTAGATTCGTTTGCACAGATTGCATCAATGCAGAATATGATTATTACCCATTATAGAAACATGTCACTAGGACAACAACAAGCTCAAGTTAATATGGTACATCAACCACAAGCTTGGTGTGAAATATGTGGAAGTGGAGATCACAGTACTGAGGTATGTGGAGCAAACCCATAATGTGTTCATTTTGTAGGTAATGCTCAGCGAGGAGGAAATCACCAGAGCTATGGAAACACCTACAACTCGAGTTGGCAAAACCACCCAAACTTTTCATGGAGTGGCAATCAAAACAACATCAAGGATAAAACCAATACAGATCACAGAGTAGTGGATAATAGTACCATCAACAAAGCCATGGTAATTAACAGGCTGCAAAGCAAGGTGATATGAGTGTGGAGGATATGCTAAAATAAATGATGGCGGCTAAAGCTGAACTAGTGGGAGATGTTCGAAACAATCAGTTGGCAAATCATAATTTGGAAAAGAAGTCCGGGAAGTTGCTAATGCCCAAAAATTCCCGACAACAAGGGGGTTTGCAATAAAATACCGACCCCAACCCGAAGCAAGTAAATGTGTTGTGCACTCGGAGTGGTCGTCCATTGGAAGAGTTGATGCCGAAGGCAAAAGTTGTTAAAGAAAGAGTAAAAATGTAGATGAAGAGGAACCAATTGAAAAAAGGGTAAATGAGGAACCAAAAGCAAAACCACCTCCTCCATTCCCTTAGAAAATCAAAAAGCAAAAAAAGGTGGAATGTTGGTAAGTTCATTGAATTACTAAAGCAGGTACATGTTAAGTTGCCTTTAATTGATGTGTTGCAGAGCATTCCTAAGTTTTCCAAATATGTGAAAGATGTGGTAGCCAATTAGAGTAAATTGGCCGAGTATGCAACAATAGCACACACTCAGCAGTGCAGTTCTAGGATCCAGAATAGTCTTCAAATCAAGATGAAAGATCTAGGGAGTTTCATTATTCAAATAAAAAAATTGGCAAATATATTGAGGCAAGAGGTTTGTGTCATTTGGGCGCAAATATCAATTTGATGCCTACTCCATGTTTCTCAAATTTGGACTAGGAAATACTAAGCCCACAACCACTATGTTGTAGTTAGCTGATTGTTCGACATCTAGAAAAGATGCCGCTATTGAAGATGTCTTCGTTCAAGTAGGAACTCTAATATTTCGTGTGGACTTTGTCAGTTTGGATTTGATCCTGATCCCGAGGTCCCATTTATTTTTGACGCCCATTCCTAGAAACGGGAGGTGCATTAATTTATATGGCGGCCTGTAGACTAACAATAAGGTCTTGTAAAAAAAGTTGAGGTATTTGATGTTTACAAGGCAATGAAGTTGTCTATGAAATATGAGGAGTTGTCGGAAATCACAGTCATTGATGAAACAATGGAAGCTAAATATGTTGAATCTCAAGACCCTTTAGAGAGAGTGTTAATTGGGCAAGATATTGAGAGAGATGTTTAAGCCAATGAGTTGGCTAACGTCTTAAATGTCCCAAATGTGAGTATACTTCGCAAGTTTGTGGAGCCATCAAACAGAGTCCTAGGACCACATCCCAAGTCCTCAATTAAAGAAGCACCAAAGTTGGAGTTAAAGGCTCTCCTTTCTCATCTCAGGCATGCATTCTTTGGTGCCAATGGATATATCCCCGTAATCCTTTTCTCTGCTTTGTCTGAACTATAGGTTGAGGCACCTATGAAAATAAATAGAGAAAAGGCGATAGGTTAGCAGATAGCTAATATAGATGGTATCAGTCATGTTCTATACATGCACAAGATATTTATGATGAAGGTCACAAGTTAATTGTGAAACCTCAGCGCAGGCTAAACGTAGTGATGACAAATGTTGTGCGCAAGGAGGTGATTAAATGGTTAGATGCGGGTGTTGTGTACCCTATTTCAGACAGCAAGTGGGTCAGCCGAGTTCAGTGTGTGCTTAAAAAGGATGCATGATGGTGATCATTAATGAAAAAATGAGTTGATTCCAATCAGGACAGTTATAGGATGGTGAATATGCATGGATTACAGGAAATTGAATGAAGCCACCAGAAAGGATCACTACCCGATTCTTTTTATTGATCAGATGTTGGACAGGTTAGCTGGGCAATAATATTATTATGTCCTTGATGGCTATTCAAGATACAACCAAATTGTGATTGCACTAGAGGACCAGGATAAAACTACATTTACTTGCTCGTATAGGACATATCCTTTCAAGAGAATGTCGTTTGGGCTATGGAATGCTCCGGCCACCTTCCAAAGATGCATGATGGCTATCTTTCATGACATGGTTGAATATTTTGTGGAGATATTCATGGATGACTTCTCAGTATTTGGGGAGCCCTGTGATGTGTGTTTGGAGAATTTAGATAGGTTACTAGCTGGATATGAGGAAGTTAATCTCGTCCTAAACTGGGAAAAATGTCATTTTCTAGTGAAGGAAGGGATTGTGTTGGGCCATAAGGTGTCAAAAATAGGGCGAGAAGTTGATCGTGCAAAAGTGGAAGTAATTAAAAAACTACATCCTCTAATTTCTGTTAAAGGGGTGTGTAGTTTTTTTGGGTCATGCTAGTTTTTACAAGAGATTCATTAAGAATTTCTCTAAGATTGCAAGACTCATGTGCAGTCTTCTAGAGAAGGAGATGAAATTTGTATTTGATTATAAATGCATGAAAGCTTTTGAAGGTTTGAAGAAGAAGCTGATAGAAGCTCCAATCATAACTTCTCCAAATTGGGAGCTTTCTTTTGAGCTGATGTGTGATGCAAATGATGTGGCTGTGGGAGCAGTGTTGGAGAAAAGGAAAGAGAAATTGTTTCACTCCATATATTATGCAATCAAAACACTAGATGCAGCCCAAACCAACTACAAAGTGACTGAAAAAGAAATGCTAGCCTTGATATATGCTTTTGACAAGGTTAGATCTTACGTGGTATGTACTAAAGTTGTTGACTATACTAACCATGCGACTATCAGGTACTTGTTCAACAAGAAGAATTCAAAACTGCAGTTAATCAATGGATTCAATTGCTCCAAGAGTTTGACATTGAGATCAAGTACTGAAGAGGTTCTGAAAATCAGATTGTAGACCACCTATCAAGATTGGAGAGTTCGTCAGATGTGGGAGAGCAAGGTCAGATTAGGAGGAATTCTTTTATGAACAACTATTGGTGCTAGAGGTGACCAAACTACCATGCATGCAAACATTGTCAATTATTTGGTTAGAGGATTGTTTCCACCTGATGCATATTTATAAATAGTTTTTGGTTTTGTTTTCTATTTTGTTTTGGGTTCCTTGTTAGTTGTTTTTGGTTCTTCAGCGAAAGATAGTCCCGTTGAATAGTAGAAAAAATGATTTTGTTTCATAGGATTTACATAAGTATGACACCTATCTTCTCTAAATCTTGTTCCGATTGAGATCCTTATGACGAGTGTGTTTTAGAGATTGGGCAGTATTTTCACCCGAAAATATAGTATGAGTTATAATGTTATAAATCGTAGTAGTCAAAGTGCCAAAAGTTAAAAGAATGCATGTAGAGGTACAATAATCTAAGAAAAGAAGATAATGATATGAGGCAAATTATGTTGTTGCTGGCATGCACCCAGTAAGTTATTATAGAGGAGTTTTCCCTTGTAGGTATACTAAGAAGTGATGAGTTTGTATAAATTTCATGATAAAAGATAGAGTAATAGTTACTAGTTGGGATGAGTTCGAGTGTATTTTAACCAGAAGGGAGTTTATGATGATGTAACATTGTTTTAGTTAAGACCAAGTATATGTATTGAATAAAGTAGAAGAGTAGTTATCAAGTGATAGATCTAAGTTAGGATTATGATTTTTAAAGCAGATCCTCATGATATTTAGATGGTTAAAACTAATTACGCAATGATGATTTTTAAGGGAGGCCCACATGATATTCACGAACTACGCTCATTTGATTCTCACTTTGATGAGATAGTTAAGCAACTCTCTTTGAATTTGGTTATCCTTCTTATAAAATTTATTTTCCTTGTTCAAAAATCATATTTTAAAATGAAAAAGGGCATAAAATACCCTCAAAGTATTGAAAATGGTACACAACTATCCCTCATCCACCTATTGGCTCAAAAATACCCTCCCCATCTACCTATTGGCTCACAAATACCCTCCCCATCTACCTATTGGCTCACAAATACCCTCCCCATCCACCTTTAGGTCCAATTTTAGCCACTTCATTAATGGAGCACCATTTAAGATAATTAAATAATACTTTTAATTATGTGACGCTCAACCAATGGTTGTAATTAATTATTTAATATAATTTTAAACCTACTCATTTTTAACTAAATGCGCCCCAATACTTATTAATCCCGCCCTAAAATATAATTTTAAACTCACCTTATATATTAGGTCTTGCAGGTTTAATAAGCATTAAAGTGTACCATGGTGTGACCACTATATTAATCTAAAATAATCAGATCACAAAGAAAATCCAATATTCTTTTAGAGGAATAAATTGAATAGATACTGAGTTAGAGATTTATATAAAAAATTTAAAATGTAAATCTAAAGCTATTGAGTTTAGCTAAATTCACCTCTGATTTCGTTCACTGCAGAAAAAAGAAAAAGATATTTACTGACAATAGATACTTTTTAGTGGAGCGTGAGTTAATGTTATTGCATTCAATGTTGCAAATTTTTTAGCGTTATTTATATAAATGTTGGCTATGACTATATATATATATATATATGTATGTGTATATATATATATATATATATATATATATATATATATATATATATATATATATATATATATGTATGTGTATATATATAATTTCTGTTAATATAATGAAAATTTTATTAATATCGTTAAATTCTTTATTTGTCGTAGTGATCGTCTGTTTGATATATATGACTATAATTCTATCACCATTATTAAAAATTCCAGATATTCAACAAACGTGAATTGTACATACATTATATCAGTAACTCATATTTAACTCCAAAGGAACAAAAAAAATTTGTCATGTATATAATGTATGTTTTTATAATTTATATTAATTAATAAAACTTAAGCCTATTTATTGAATTTTCTCTACTAGGAGATTTCTTGATGCTCATTCATGACAAAGATGCTTCTAATGTCATGACATTAAAAATATATCTTGATGCTCATTCATGACTTGATGCTCAATATTTTAGGGCGGGTTTGATAAGTATTGCGGGTATAGTTAAAAATAAGTAGGTAATGAGTAGGTTTTAAATTATATTAAATAATTAAATTGCAACCAATGGTTGAGCGCCACATAATTAAAATAATTATTTAATTATTTTAAATTGTTCTCCGTTAATGAAGTGGCTAAAATTGATCCCAAAAGTAGTTTGGGAGGGTATTTGTGAGCCAATAGGTGGATGAGGTGGGTATTTTGGAGACAATAGGTGGATGAAGGGTAGTTATGTATCATTTTTAATACTTTAAGGGTATTTTATGACCTTTTCCGATTTTAAAATTCATTATTAAGAAAAATATTCTTCCATCCCCACCGCACCCAACCACAAAACAAACATAGAAGAGAAGAATTCTTAATTATTTATTTAAATCAGTAAAAAAAGAAGAAGCTAAATAATTATGGTTGCCTCTTTTAGTTTTTCAAAAAGAACAAAATTAACGGACCATGCTTAATTGATTTTTACTTTGATGAGATACTTTAGTTACTCTATTCGGATTTGTTATGTCTTATAAAAAGGTTTTATTTCAGAAGCTAAATATTAAATTGTTGAGTAACAAACGTGTACTTATATGGGCAACACTGTTGGAAGAATATCTGAACATTTTTATTGAGACCGCCCTTTTACATCATGATCTCAATTGGTCCTCTCTATTTGATCCTGAAGAAAAAATTTAACAGTTGTATGGATATATTTTATGATATTACCACAAAATTTCTTTGGAAGAGAGACTCATGTTTTGGCAACAACTATGGGTAAGCTACTTCATGTAGACATGGCGACAAGGAAACAAACAAGACACAAGTTATGCAAAAGTGAAGGTAGAAGCCAATTCATTGGGGAAATTTCACAAATTGGCCTGAGGAATAGGAGTGGAGAAATTTTGAAAAGTGAATCTGGATAAATAATGATTACGTTCCAAAATATTGCAATATGTACATGATATCAAGGAAATAATGAGAAACAATCCTATGTAGAACATCCTGAACATACCCAAAGAAGGAGATTGTTGACAAATTAGTGGCAAATAGCAATGTGGAGAAAAGAAAATCTAAGAAGATAGGTAACAACAAAGAGAAAGCGAATAAGACTCAACAAAACAAAACTGTTACGGGACAAAAGAAAGAATACATAAGAATTTTACCATGAATAACAAAGTATGTCTCATTACATTAATCTTTTGGAGAAGTTCGAATTATGAGAACAAATTGAAGAAATTTTTCAAGAAAATCTATTACCTTGGGCAGTTGGTGGGGACTTCAATGCAATTCTCAGTGAAAAAGAAAAGCATACAGTGATGAAACCCAATTTTGGTCCTCCCTAATATACATTAATCGTAAAGCTTCTTCAATTTTCAATAATTTAAAATAAATAGTTTTAAAAAATTTCAAAAGAAAAAAGTTGCAAGTTATTCAGATAGTTTTGTCACTTTTAATAATTTTTACATAATTAAATCTATAATTTGTATATTTTATAAATCTTTGAAAATTATCTCAAATTTTTTTATTTTTCTATTTAATCAATTGAGTATAAATTATGGTTATTGGTTTGAAGCATTTAAGAAGGAGAAGGTAGAAAAAGAAAACAGAAGAATGGGGGGGGGGACAAAAGAAAGAATATAGATACAAAATATTCGTAGAAAATAGTTTAAGAGGCTACAGAGCTTTATGGTTTAATTTGACCTAATTTCTGGTCTTGGAACGCTCTCATCTTGCTTGTTGTTCCAGTTAGTGCTCGAAAAAAGGAAATATCCCTTTCCCTTTATTAAATTCATCTTCATCTCGTGTTTGTGTTGTTTAATGTTTTAGATTTTGATTATTTTGTTGTTGTTCGCTTTATGATCATTTACTTAATGGTGATACCGAGTTGTCATTTTAGCATTTGAATATAGCTAAGTGTTACTCCTCTTGGTGATAAAATATATTGTTGTGTTATTGATCTAGTTTAAGCTATGTTTTGAGCAAATCTTCCCCAATTTTTCTAGTATGTTTAGTATATATTTTGTTGAGTAGCACGCTCCAATACTTTCCAGTTGTGTTTAATCATATTATTTCTTGATTTGTCCAAATCTCAAATAAATTGATGATTAGTATAAAGCCCAACATCTCGAAAATGGTTGTATTTGTTTGTTCTTACAAGCTGCCAATTTTTTTTAATATTTACATGATGATTTTCTACTTTGGATTGCAATTTTTTTATCTTATGAGATTGTTGTTATTTGTTTCCTTCCTTATTAGCTTATGATGGATAATGTGTGTAGGTTTATGTCTACTAATTATATGTGTTAATACTACATGTATGCCTTATTAGTTTCAAATGTTTTCTTATTATATACTAATTTATATTCCTCTCTTTGCCTTGTTGTAAAACCCCATGAGAGTCTAGTTGGACTCAAAATCTCCTTATATGCATGCAAAGGAGCCATGGAGGCCCTAAACTGTCACGCCCCGAGCTACCCTCGAGACACGGAGAAGGGACCTATGACCACAAGTGATCCCAAGCTAACCCTGTTGGTGTGATCATGAGCATACAAAAGAATATACACTGATGCAGAAGCTAAATTATACTTTAAACAAAAATATGGGGAATACTCATATACTATAGCTGAAATATTTGAAATACTGACGAATTTAATACAATTAAAATATTAACTCAATGCTAAGCTGAAACTAACTATGTCTGAAAATAACCTCTAAACTTTATAGAAAGTTGGGACAGGCCCCAGATAAGTCTTGCAAAAACTTAAACTAAAGACTAAAATACTAAAATGAAACTCATGACTGTTGTCCTCGGAGAATGAGGACTCACCATTTATTCTGCTAAACTGGAGATCAGAAGTCGACCTAAGCGTGATATGAATGCTGAGAACCTGAACCTATATCACGAGAAGATGTAGCGCACCTATGTGTCAGTACTTGAAAGGTACTGAGCATGTAGGATAGAGTAAAGCTGAACTAAAATGTAACTGAACAAGCACAAAAGCAAGTAAAATGTCTGAACATGATATACTGAATGCAATGACCAATTTATAACATGTTGAAACTGAATACTGAATATACTGATAAATGCTCGATAAAATAGAGTCTGAATTAATTGATGGAGCTACTAATAATCAATAATAAAACTACATGATCTAAATGTAGAGTTCGATGTAAACGCCCCGTCGAGAGGACCAAATATACGTTGCTAGAGGTAGAAAGGCATGCTGGCTTGATCACTAAACAGATGCCTACAGAGGGGACTTACAACCTACTTGGCAAGTAGTTATGGGACTATTTGGGTACGCTGAACCTTAGTGTAACTCGGTATTATGCTACTCCCAATGAATTAATTGATTAACACATTATGATTGAGTTTCTCTAAATACTGGATAGCTCAAAACTAAACATGTAAACTGAGAATGCAACAATTATTCTAAAAATTAGGCATTAATAACTAAGGCATGTAAATCTGAAGAAACTGAAGTATCTGACCTAGCATATATAATTCAAAAACTAAAGAAATACATAGCTAGGGTTCTGAAATTCATATGATAAACTGAATAATAACTTAAAAATCTAATTTGGACCATATATCTAACTAATTCTTGATGATCTTCTGTAATTCTACAAACCCTAGGTCTATTCATGATAAGGGAATAAAAAACAAACTCAAAACTACGGACCTAATGGATGAAATGAACCCACTAATGATATCCCACATATCTAGTGATGAAACCTATGGAGAAATATTTAGATTTCGGGGCAGGAACTGCTGAAACCTTGTTGCATTCTTGAACTAGGGTTCTTGATCTTTTTCTTCTTTCTTGCTTCTAAATTTCTAATTTTTGATTTATGTTTTTGAATAAGATAAGTTCTTGTTATGTCTCTAGGCTTAATCTGACTAAAATCTGATGATTTAGGGTCAAAACGACGTATCATAGGGGTTAAACGAGTTAGGAAAAGATCAAAAGACCCTTGAGTTAATTGTTGTTTGACCAAACTGCAACTTGGACTGACGGTCCGTCGTTCAGTCGATGCTCTGTCGTTTGGGTCCATAAGTTGGGTTTGCTCGCCTTTACTAAAATAGACATAACGTTTTACTCAAAAGTTGAATTTTAGCAAATTCAGTGGCTATGGAAAGATAATTTAACTATCTATCTTTTGATAGGTCGTAGGACATCTAATTAATTTTGTGATAAGAGTTATGATCATTTAAAATTGACATAACTATATTTTCCCACTAATTGATCTCTAACTTTCACCTATGGTCAAACCTACGAAGTGTAGATCAAACTACGATCTATGTTGGTCATTCATTGTTCATGTCAGAGGCTGGGTAGTAAGAGTCTCAATCCAATGACAGCCTCGACGGACCGTATCTGATCTACGGATCGTTGGTCCATCCGTGGGTTAGACTTGGTCAATTTTGCTGAGATGAATTCTGGGAGGGCTGTAGTGACAATCTACGGACCTACAGTATGGTTCGTAGATAAGACTACGATCCATCGATGGTAATCGTCCTTTGGACCTGCAATTTTTTTTGAAGATCTGATTTTTGATCTATTTGAGTACTGGTGTTACATTATCTCCCCCCTGAGAACATTCGTCCTTGAATGAAGACTAAACTAGCTTAAATAGAGGGAGAGAGCTGCAATCCCTACTATTGAGCACTGAGGACTAAATTTCTGATTGAACTGAGTTCCAAGATCATGCATATATGCTGAAAATGTGAGTACAAACGGTGGGAAAATGATTCTAAGATTGAATTCACGCACGAATGACTGAAAACTGAAGAGGAATTATTACCTCAAGCTGGAGTGGAATCGGAAGGAAAGAGGTGAGGATACCTGACTTTCATGGTTGCTTCTGCTTCCCAAGTAGCTCTCTCTACGGACTGACTCCTCCACAAAACATTGACTAAATCTACTTTTATGTTTCTGAACCTTCTAACCTTACAGTCAAGAATCTCAACTAGTACATCCTCATAAGAAAGACTATATTTCATAGCCATACTCTATCATGTCACTACACAGGCTGGTTCACCCATAATTTTTCAAGAGTGAGATGTGGAAGACTGGATACACTGCTGCTAGTTCTGCTAGAAACTTTAACTAATGTACCACCTTTCCAATCCTTTTCAAGATCTTGTAAGGGCCTACATATATAGGAATGAGCTTCCCTTTTTTGCCAAAACTAATCACCCGTTTCATAAGTGATGTTCAGGAAACCCGATCATCAACTTGGAACTCTAGTTCCCTTCTCCTTACATATGCTTAAGATTTTTGACGACTCTGCGCTGTCTTAAGTCTATCTCTAATGAGTTGCGCTTTCTCCATAGCATAAAGGATTGAATCTTACCCTATTAAAGTTGCTTCACCTACTTCAAACCAACCAACATGAGATCTATATCTAAGTCCATACAGTGCCTCATAAGGGGCCATCTGAATGCTGGAATGGTAGCTATTGTTGTAGGCGAACTCAATAAGAGTAAGGTGATCATCCTAACTATCTTTGAAATCCATCACACAAGCTCTCAACATATTCTCTAGGGTCTGAATGGTATGCTCTGCTTGTCCATCCGTCTGCGGATGAAATGTTGTGCTAAGGTTAACTTGAGTACCAATACTCTTCTGAAATGACATCTAGAAATGAGAGTGAAACGATCCTCTATCTGAGATGATAGAAAGAGGAACCCCATGCAACCTCACAATTTCAGTAATTTAAAGCTTGACATATTATTCTGCCGAATCTGTAGTCTTTACCACCAAAAAGTGAGAAGACTTAGTCATCCTATCAACTATCACCCAAAAGGAGTCATCCTGCCTGCGAGTAAGAGGTAACCCTGTGATGAAATTCATATTGACCACTTCCCACTTCCAAGTAAGAACTTCGATCTCTTGAGTCATACCCCCTGGAATCTGATGATGTACCTTGACTTGCTGGCATTTGAGGCACTTACTCACAAGATCTGTTATATCCCTCTTCATGCCATTCCACCATTAGACTTCTCACATATCGTGGTACATCTTAGTGGTACCTTGATGAATATAATATCTAGAGTTATGGGCTTCTTCAAGAATATGTTGTCTCAACTCGCCCACATCAGAAACACACATTCTACCCTGGTAGCCAAGTAAACCATCTCTCCCTTGGAAGAAAAACTCCACTCTCTAATTCTGGAATGCACTCTTACATTCAAAGATTGGATCATTGTCTTGTTTTTCCTTAACCTCCACCATCAAAGAGGATTCTGCCTCATTTGAACTGTCAAACCGCTATCTGATATGCTCATAAAGCGAACTTTTAAGCGAGCAATTCTGTGAACATTCTTCACTAGCTCCTACCTTTCTTTCTCAAGATGGGCTACACTACCCATATATAATCTACTAAGAGCATCTACTACTACATTAGCCCTATCAGGATGGTAACCAAAACTCATATCATAATCCTAAGGAACTTAAGCCATCTCCTCTGAAGAATCTTCAACTCTTTCTGGGTGAACACATACTGAAGGCTCTTATGGGCAGTGAACACATCTACATGAACACCACACAAGTAGTGTCTCTAGATCTTGAGTGCAAACACCACTGCTGCAAGCTCGAGGTCATGAGTTGGATAGTTCTTCTCATGCACCTTAAGCTGTCTGGAAGCATAATCTATAACCTTACCTCGCTGCATCAATACACAACCTAGGCCAACTCTGAATGCATCAAAATATATCACATAACCATTTGAACCCTCTGGTACAGTCAACACAGGAGTTGTATTCAATATAGTTTTCAATTATGCAATGTTTTTTCAAAGTTATCTGACTATTGAAACTTGATCATCTTATGAGTCAACCTAGTCAATGGTGATATTATGGATGAAAACCCTTCTACGAACCTTCTATAATAACCCACTAGACCTAAGAAACTCCTGATATCTGAAGGAGAGGTAGGTCAGGGTCATTGTTTCACTGCTTCTATAATTTTTGAATCC
Source organism: Solanum peruvianum (assembly GCA_027705065.1). Classification (NCBI taxonomy): domain Eukaryota; kingdom Viridiplantae; phylum Streptophyta; class Magnoliopsida; order Solanales; family Solanaceae; genus Solanum; species Solanum peruvianum. The sequence continues at coordinate 6,521,905 of JAKWJD010001761.1, read as the reverse complement.
ATTTGGATACCCTCGCTAGATACAATGTGACCAAGAAAAGTAGTGGATTGCAACCATAACTCACACTTCATAAAGTTAGCACATAACTAGTGATCTTTAAGAGTCTGCAAAACAACTCTCAAATGACTTGAACGTTCTTCCTCTGTCCTAGAGTAAATGAGGATATCATCAATAAAGATGATAACGAACAAGTTCAAGTACTGTTTGAACACTCTCTACATCAAATCCATGAAAGCTACAGGAGCATTGGTTAGTTCAAATGACATAAATACAAATCATAATGAGCATACCGAGTTCTGAAGGTTATTTTCAAATGTCACTAACTCTGACTCTGAGCAGATGATAACCCGATCTAAGGTCTATCTTTGAGAAGTGACTAGCACCCTGAAATTGGTCAAACAAGTCATCAATCCTGGATATGGCATAATTATTCTTGATTGTCAGCTTGTTCAACTGTCTATAGTCAATGCACATTATGAGAGAACCATCTTCTTCTTTACGAACAACATTGGTGCACCCCTTGGTGAAATACTAGGTGTGATGAAGCCCTTATCTTCAAGGTCTTTCAAATACTCTTTCAATTACTTAAGCTCTGCTGGATCCATTCTTTAAGAAGGAATAGAAATAGGCTGGGTATCTGGAAGGATATCAATTTCTAAGTCAATTTCCCTTTTGGGAGAAACTCCGGTAAGATCTTGTGGAAATTCAACTGGAACTGACTCAAGAGTTGGGGTTCAGAGCTAGAATCCTTAACTAGAATTAGATGATAGAGACAACCCTTAGTGATCATCTTTCTAGTCTTAAGATACGAAATGAATCAACACATAGGTCCTAAGCTACTACCCTTCCATTCTAAGATTGGTTTATTTGGAAACTGAAAATGAACAATCCTAGTTCTACAATTGACTGAGGCATAACAGGAATATAACCCATCCATGCATATAACGACATCGAAGTATACCATTTCTAACTCTACAAGATCTGCTAAGGTGACTTTATGAGATAATATGATAGGGCAATTTATGTATACCTGTGTAGCTATAACTGGGTCACCAACTGGAGTAGAGACTGAGAAAGGTTCTGAGATAGTTTCTGGACTGACACTGAGTTGTACTTCTATGTAAGGAGTTATAAAAGAAAGAGTAGCCCCCTAGATCTAACAATACATAAACATCAAGGTCAGAGACTCGTAACGTACCAATGCTTACATCAGGAGAACCTTCCTGATCCTGGCGAGCCTGAAGAGCATACAACCTGTTCAGGCGTGACTGCCACCTATACTAGATGAGTTACCGTGTTGAGTTGGGCGACTTGTTGGTACTGCTGAAGTTGTAGATTCAGCTCTACCATTTCCACCTTCTTGACCTTGTCTAGTAGGACAATCCCTCAACCTATCACTAGATTGACCACACCCAAAGTACCATTCCTTTCCTGCAAGTCACTCGCCTAGATGGTTCTTACTACACTTAGGAAAAGTGGTGCAAGTCTTGGTGCCTGAAACACTTATATGAGATTTAGAGCCTGGTGCCTTAACCTTCTAATCATACTTGTTCTTGGAGGATGGAACACTAGCTTATGAAGGGGTTGGGGCTGAAAACTTTTGCTGACTCGATGAGCAATTTCCACCACCCGATTTCTCCTAAATAGTCATAGTTCCCACTCCTAGACTTCGTATTCTCCAATATGAATAGAGATGTTCATATTTCCCAGTAACATAGCATTTCTGCACTCTGTTTTTACCAAATTTGACACTCCATACAAGAACTTATTCATCTGAGCGTTGGAATCAGCAACCATGTGAGGAGCATACCTAGAGAGTTGGTTAAACTTGAGCCCATACTCTTGGACTGTCATGTTACTCTGACTTAAGTTCATGAATTCTTGGGCTTTTGCTTCTCTAAACTCTATTGGGAAAAACTTGTCCAGAAAGGTCTCACTAAAGCAATCCCAAGTAACAGGAGTTGCATCGTTACCCCTATTATCCTTCAATCGAGTGTACCAGATATGAGAAACGTCTTTCAACTGGTATGATTCCAACTCAACCCGATCATTCTCACTAACTTGCATCACCTCAAATATCTTCTTGATCTTATACAAGAAATTCTAAGGATCCTCACTGGTCTGCGATCCTACGAACTCAGACGGACTCATTATAACAAATTAACGGACCCTGGTTGCTGTTGATCCACCATTTACATTCTCATGAGCTTGAACCCGCTGATTGTATTGGTTGGCGACACTCTAAGCCAACATCTGAATGACATTCCTAAATTCAGCATTTGAGACTTCCTGATCTGGGACTGGAGGAGTGTGTTTACATTCCTGGCATTCGCATTCCTAGGGGGTTAAACAAAGATCCCTGAGTTAATTGCTGTCGGACAAAACGACGACCTTGACTGACGGGCCATCGCTTAGTCGATGGTCTGTCGTTTGGGTCCGTAGGTTGGATCTACTCGACAAGCCTTTACTAAAACGGAAATAACTTTTTACTCAGAGGTTGGATTTTAGAAAAATCGGTGGCTGTGGAAATATAACTCAATTATCTATCTTTTGATAGCTTATAGGACATCTAATTCATTTTTTGATATGATTTACTATTATTTGAAGTTGACCAACAACATTTTCCCCCTAGCTGACTACTAACTTTCACCTACGGTTAGACCTACGGACCGTAGATCAAACGACGGTTCGTGCTTATCACCCATTGTTTATATTAGAGGCTGGGTAGTAAAAGTCTAAATCCACGGACACCCTCTACAGACCGTTTGGTCCATCCGTGGGTAAAGACTTAGTCGATTTTGCTGAGCTGAATTTTGGGAGGGCTGCAGTGACAATCTACGAACCTGTAGTACCGGACGTAGATCAGACTACGGTTCGTCGATGGTAACTGTAGACTGGTCCTGCAATGTTTTTCTAAATATCTAGTTTTGGTTTGTTTTAAGTAGGGGGTGTTATATAAACTCTCCACTCTAGTCGATTCTTTTATCAATTGAAGTCAAATGGAAGCCAATATACAAATTTGGAGGGTGATAGACAACTCTTAAAAGCAAAAATAATGTAGGAAATCAAGTATGTAGATGTGGTGCATTATTGATATAGTTTAATCTATGTTTCGATCAAAAATCTTCCCATGTTTTTTCATACTTCTAAAATATATCTGGTTGAGTATCATGCTCCAATACTTTCTAGTTGTGTTTAATCATATTATTGCTTAATTTTTGTAAATCTCAAGCAATATTTACTTAATTTGAAGATCAAGTTTGTATGAATCAAATAGGTTTATGATTAGTATAAAGCCCCACCTCTCGAAAATAGTTGTATTTGTTTGTTCTTACAAGCTGCCAAATATTTAATTATTGACATGCTGATTTTCTATTTTGGATTGTCGTTTTTGATCTCCTAAGATTGTTGTTATTTGTTTACTTCGTTATTAGCTTATGATTGATAATGTGTGAATGGTTAATGTCTAATAATTGTATGAGTGAATACTACGTGTATGCTTTATTAATTGTCAAATATTTTCTTATCATATACTAATTAGTATTCCTCTCTTTGCTTTGTTGTAAAACGCCATGAGAGTCTAGTTGGACTCAAAATCTCTTTATTCTCATGCAAGAGTCCATAGAGGCCCTAAATTCTCCCCTCAAGTCAATTCTTTGGTCAATTGAAGCGGAATGGAAGCCAGTATACAAATTTGGAGTGTGATATACATGTCTTGGAAGTAAAAGAAAATGCAGGAAATCAAGTAGATACATGTTGTATACATTAAAAAACATGCAGTATACACTGATATACGATAACTCTATGCAGCGGTACATGGAATAAAATGGATCAGGCCCAAAACAAAGTCCAACAACACTCTTAATAGATGGAATTACTTCGATTATGGTAGCTTAAAGAAAATTTTGTCTACCGGCCCAAAAACATGAAATTTGGGCTGGAAGAGACGATCATGTTTATAGGATTGAACAGGATATTTATCAAATTCTTTTGGGGTAACACCAAAAGTCTAAAAGGAAAGCATTGAGTAGCTTGGGAGGAAATATGTTACCCTAGAAAAAAAAGATGAATTGGATTTAGACCACTGCATGATATTTACAGTATTATTTTTGCAAGGCTATAGTGGAAATTTAGAACTCTGACTACCTTACTTTGGAGTAGATACATGGAGAATAAATATTGCAAAAAACTTCATCCTACAATCGTCAACAACTCATTTTTGGAGAAAAATGGTTGCAACAAGGGAAGAACTAAAATATGATATATGGTGGCAGCATAAGTTGAAATTCAAGCTTTTGGTTTGACAATTGAACAAATCAACGAGCTCTATATTTCACCGAAAGTGAGATGGCATGAGAAAAGGAAATTGAAGTGAATGACTTTGTAATAAACGGAGAATGAAATGTTAATGAGTTCCCTGAATGTGTATCACCTTAAATGGCTGCACATATTATCGATAATATCAAACATGGCTCAAAGTGGAGGATCTTTACTATGAAGTCAACATATCATATTATGAGAAGATGTAGAGCTAATTTGGAGTGGGTGAACTATTTGTGGATAAAAGGTCTTTCTTTTAAAATTTCTTTATTTTTTCGGAGAGTTTGTAGGAAAATCATTGTCACTAATTACAATCTTAAAAGAATAAGGATGCAAACATAGGATTGTGAACTCTTACGAAAATAAAAGATGAGTCATATGAGGAGGTTGAATGTGGAATTTTCTACTAATGTTTTGGAACAAATAATCATCCTTTTATTTCTTGAAATGAATGCTAATACTATAAAATGTGTATAAAGTACAAAATAACATGGCAATAAAGGAAAATTACATCTTATTCAGGAAGTTTCACAATCACGAATTTTGTAAATTTTTTATTGTTCTCAAATTTATTGCAAATGTTACACTACTTAAGATTATGTTGCTTTTATAAAAAAGGAAAATAATGGAAAATTAATTAATCCTCTCAAAATTCATCGAATCATATTTAAATCACAACTAATAAATCCCTCAAAACTCGTAACAAATTCAAAATTTTGATATAGTTCAAGCAAATCATCCAATAGTGATGAAATCGTTGTTGGCGACAAGATTTCATTTTCAAATACATAGCCCGATACATAACCCTTTTAGATAAATAACAATAGTGGGTATATTTATCAGTTCCTAAAATATAATTACATTTTTCATATTTATATATTAGATACATAATCATGAATATCATTATTATCGATTTATGCTTGAAATAATTGGAGTAATGCATGAACAATAATATTTGTCGAGACATAGAACATATGAAACTTTTAATGTACTTGATGGTTGAAACATAAATATGATAATAAATAAATACACAAATATCAACCAAATACATCAGAAATTTGAAAATTAGGTAGAAAAGGATGCGTAGTAACACCCTTGAATATTTTCACATTTATATATTAGATACATATTTATGAACATGATTCATAATGATTTATGTTTAAAATGCTGGGGTTATGTATCAATAATAAAATTTGTATTCGATACATTATACACAACAAAGTTGTAATGTATCAAATACTTGAAACATGAACACGATACATAAGTAAATTTATAAATATCAAGCAACATTAAAAATTAAATCTTAGGTAAAGAAGGTTGTGTAGTAACACCCTCAATTCCCCCTCCCCCCCCCTTCATTAAAAGATCCTTTCGCCATTTGTATATATTTTCAACAAATTGACGAGAAACAATGTCTTCATTGCTCGCGGATACATTAAATCAGTAAATTAAAAATATTTTAATTCAAAATTCTGATATATTGAAAACACAATAGATGATGAATAAATTCCGCTACTATTTTAGAATTTGTAACTAATGATAAGTTCTAGAATAATACAGCTGCAATTCAAAATTGTTGAGTAGGATAAAGGACTGAGAGATTCGGAAGTTGTAGGCTTGACTTTGGGGGAGTTAAGCTTGGTGTATGGAGAATAAGAAGGATGTATACGGAGGTGAAGAGAGAGAAAAGAAAAAAAGAGAGAAGATTTTGTAATGAATTTAAATGGTAGAAAATTCTAGATAATGTTATCTTAAAGTTTGTGTATTTGTAAGTTTCCCAAAAATCAAAATTGGTTGTCAACCAAACTAATGAAAGTTATCCAGTCATGTGAAATGTTTCTCATCAAATGGAACTTCACCTTAATAAGATGGTGAACAATCAATTTGCATTGATAGTACATGTTATTATATGAAGATTCCTTTCTATGCCTTCTTGTGTTTCTCCTCCTCTATAGCTCCCGCATAATAATAACGAAGATCACCGCTAAAATGTATTAAATCTTTGTATTTTCTTTTAGTTTCCACCATTTTATAATCATATGTAGATGCAACCCCTCAATATCAAACCTTGCATATTAAGTATACTTCCTCAATAGATTTTGGGCTATGGGGGCTATTAGAAACAAATGTGTCATTGTCTCCGTTTGTCCGTTTACACAAAAATAGTATTTGGAGACTATTTGCATCCTCATTCTTTAAAGATTGTAATTAGTAACAATTCTTTTCCTCCAAACCCTTCAAAGAAGAAAGCAATTTTAAAAGGAAGACCTTTTATCCTTGAATATTTCACCCACTTCAAATTAGCTCTACACTTTTTCGTAATATGAGATGTTCACTTCATAGTAAAGATCCCTTTTGAATTTTCCATCCACTACGCCTTGTCAATATCCTCCACTTTAAGCCATGTTTGATATCATCGATAATATGTGCAGTCATTTAAGGTGATACACATTAGGATCTTATTAACATTTCATTCTCCGTTTATTACAAATTCATTCAATTCAATTTCGTTTTCTCATGCCATCTCCCTTTATGTGAAATATAGAGCTTGTTGCTTTGTTCAATTGTCAAACTAGAAGCTTGAATTCAACTTATGCTGCCACCATATATCATATTCTACTTCTTCCCTTGTCGCAACCATTTTCCTCCAAACATGAGTTGCTGACGGTTGTAGGATGAAGTTTTTTGCAATATTTTATTTTCCATGTATCTACTCCAAAGTAAGGTAGTCAAAGTTCTGAAATTCCACCATAGCTTTGCAAAAAGAACACTCGAAATATCATGCAGTTGTCTAAATCCAATTCATCTTTTTTTTTTAGGGTAACAGATTTCCTCCCAAGCTACCCAATGCTTCCCTTTTAGAATTTTGGTGTTACCCCAAATGAATTTGACAAATATCTTGTTCAATCCTTTAAAAATGTTCGTCTCTTCCGGTCCATATTCAAGTTATTGGGCCAACAAACCCAATTTTCTTCAATCTATCATAATCTAAGTAATTCAATATTTTACGACTATTGTTGGACTTTGTTTTGGGACTTATCCATTTTCGTCCATGTATCTTCTATATACAACATGTATCTACTAGATTTCCTGCATTTTTTTTGCCTCCAAAACCTGTATATCAGACTCCAAATTTGTATATTGACTTCCATTCCGCTTCAATTGACCAAAGAATTGACTTGAGGGGAGAGTTTAGGGCCTCTATGGCCTCTTGGCATGAAAATAAGGAGATTTTGAGTCCAACTAGACTCTCATGGCGTTATACAACAAAGCAAAGAGAGGAATACTAATTAGTACATGACAGGAAAACATTTGATAATTAATAAGGCATACACGTAGTATTAACTCATACATGACAGGAAAACATTTGATAATTAATAAGGCATACACGTAGTATTAACTCATACAATTATTAGACATAAACTATTCACACATTATCAATCATAAGTAAATAAGGAAGCAAAAAAATAACAACAATCTCATGAGATCAAAAATAGCTATCCCAAGTAGAAAATCAACATGTCAATAATTAAATATTTGGCAGCTTGTAAGAATAAACAAATACAACTATTTTTGAGAGATGGGGCTTTATACTAATCATCAATATATTTGAACTTGATCTTCAAGGAAATTAAGCAAATATTGCTTGAGATTTACAAAAATTAAGAAATAATATGAGTAAACACAACAGGAAATATTGGAACATGCTTACTAAACCAGATATATTCTAAAACTATGACAAGAGAAGTAACGTTAGCTATGTTCAAATGCTAAAACGACAACTCGGTTTCACCATTAAGGAAATGATCAGAAAGTGAACAACAACAATACAATCAAAATCTAAGACTTCAAACAACAGAAACACGAAATGAAGATGAATTTAATAAAGGTAAAGGGATATTACCTTTTTCCAAGCAGTGACTGGGACGACGAGCAATATGAGAGCTTTCCAAGGCCGCAAATTATCTCAAATTAAACCCTAAGCCTCTGTAGCCTCTTAAATTATTTTCTAAAATATTTTGTATGTATATTCTTTATTATGTCCCCATTTTCCTCTGTTTTCTTTTTCTACCTTCTCTGTCTTAAATGTTTCAAAACAATACCCATAATTTAAACTAAATTGATTAACAAGAAAAATAAAATCTTTTGAGATGATTTTTAAATATTCATAAAATATACAAGTTATAGACATAATTAAGTATAAATTATAAAAAGTGACAAAACTATTTAAATAACTTACAAACTATTGTTTTTTTTTAAATATTTTCTAAAATTAGTTATTTTAAATTATTGAAATTGAAGAAGCTTGATAATTAATTCAAATTGTGGAGGATCAAAATTTGGTTTCAACACCCTAGGCTCTTCAATTTGTTCTTATAATTTCAACCTCTTCATAGCATTGATGTAATGAGACAAACTTTGTTGTTCATGTTGAAATTCTTCTGTGTTCTCTCTTTTCTCTCGTAACTCATTCTTGTTTTGTTGAGTCTTATTCGCTTTTTCTTTGCCATTACCTATCTTCTTAGATTTCTTTCCTCCTCATTGTTATTTTCCACTAATTTGTGAATAGTCTCCTTCTTTGGGTATAGTCCAGGATGTTTTGCGTAACTGTAACGAACTCAAGTCCAATGTAACAGTAGCCAACTTCTCAACTATATTAACAAGACTAGAGTTAAATTACAAACCCACAAAGCGAAGGCAACAACGCATACAACAAAAACCCAAATAGAATCGTAGAAATACTAAACATAAGAACTAGGGAATTGATAGACGATAGAAGGGAGAATAGAAGCTTAGACTCAGAATTGGGGATGAGAAACGTAGAAATTGTCTTTCCCATAATTCTCGATCCTCTCTCATAATGATGCCATGTTCTATTTAACAATGCCCTCATTGTGGATCCCAGATTATCCTTCGTGAAGGCCTGGCCTTGTTGCTCGTATTGGGCCTACTTGTCTGAATACCTATCCCCGTGATATACTTCCCTTTTGGAAGCCCAATATTTCTTATCCATGTCATATGTTATGACTAGGCATTTGCAAATTGTCCTTAAGCATTTGCCCAAAAAACCATTTCTCTAAATGAACAATTCTAATTGATTTTTCCACGAAGTAACCCAATGAGCAAAAGGAAATATAGTGATGAAGCACTATATTTCCATCAATGGAAAAATCAATCCCCAAATACTGTCAACCTTCACATAATCAAAATCATGTAATACCGCATCAACACCATTAATAACAAACAGAAATAAACCCAAGATGTCTTCCAATAAACAAACTACGGATAAGTCTATTTAAACAAATCTCGAAGGAGCAGTCACGAACAAACATGGATATCACTAAATGCTCAAAACTATATCTTCTCGATATTTTTAGAGGGCCAGTAACTCAATTGGAGCACATAAAAGCGAGCAACATAGTTCTGAATACCTATAGTAGAACTAAGCAGTTCAAGAAGATTCTTTTGAACAAGCACCCGTGGAAGATCTCAATTTTGTAGTCAAGATTAATGCTGACATCGTATTGCCAAAATGATGTTCGCTCAGAGCTGGCCACCAAAATGTCAAGGTTAACAACATAATATGTATCAAGGATTAGTTTATCTGTGATTAATGGACAGTATATTGCAATGTAGCTATAGATAACACATGACCTGTTACACACGTAGAAATGCACAGACCATGGTTGTCCGGGATCACACACTCTACTCAGTGAGTGTGAATCTGTATTTAAGAAAAAATTGCCAGTACATCCCAACGATAATACTTCCTTTGTGTTGTATATAAAATATGTTAGAGCCTTGAAGTCAAAAAATATTCTTGGATCCCATATATAAAGACATTAGCAGCAGGAACCAATAGAAATTGAGTCAAAATATGTCGACCATTGAACTTCTAGGTGGATTTTCCAATTTCAGTGTTAGGAAATATTTTCAAAGAATGCATTAAACTTATCAAGATATTGAGATATGGATCTTCATTATTGAGATATGGATCTTCATTATCCACAAGTTCCAAGAAAAAGTCAGCAAGATACCAGTCCTCGAAGCTCTCCAAATCAGTTTTCCATCTAAGAGAGCCACTAGCAAGAGAGTTAACATTTACATACCTCGTTGACACATCTCATTCGATGTTCATTAGATTTAACAACTTATGGAGCCCCAAAAGTAATTAGGAGTGTAACTTGAGATGAAATTCAACTTATCTCTCAAAATTTAATGTTGTGCGAACTTTGATCAGGCACTTGGATGGTTACTCCAGGATGCAAACTGTCATTTCCGTGGATGCTTGTGCCGGACACCTTTAAACCTATAAGTGCAGAGTGCTCTTCATCATGGACACTAGCTTTAGGATCATGAAAGTTGGGGTTCACTATTGTATTTGACATTTCAGTGAACACTGGATCCTTGACTCATCCTGACATGTAAGGATTATTGTACCTTCTATCATGAAATTTATACAAACTCATCACTTCTTAGTATACCCATAAGGGAAACTCCCTCAGTAATAACTACTGGTGCATGAATGCAACAACATAATCTTCCTCCTATCACTATCTGTTTTTCTTAGATTACTATACCTCTGCATGCATTCTTTTAATTTGGCCACTTTTACTACCACAATCTTATAACATTATAACTCATACTATCTTTTCGACTGAAAATACTGTCCGAGCTCTAAAAACTACTTTGTCATAAGGATCTCAATTGAAACAAGGTCTACAGAAGAGAGGTTGGGAGTACATCTTGCTTTTAGATTATAAGAACAATTCATATGAATAAGAGTGCTTTCTTTTTAATCTCAACATAATCTCACTCACAGGTTTCTCTCAAGCCCCTCTATAGTCTTATGACTTTCTAGAGACTTTTGCTGAGAGTAACTGTAACATTCTGGAAAATTTTATTTCTAATGAAGAGCCCAATAGGTCTTTAAGAATGAGTAATGGGTATAGATAGACATTCCAATGACCAATATTGAGAAACATTGAGCATTGTATAGAAAATTGGCTAAGGGGTAATAGCAATTTCTATATAATACCCAATAAAAAAATATTGGGTATATTAGAAAATATTGGCTTAAAGGGTGGTAGCCATATTTCTAAGTATTAATGAGCTTGTTTAGGAAGTGTACCTGCAATGAAGACAGTAAGCTAAAATTCATAAATTCATCAGTTACAAACACATTAAGTACTAGGTATCCAAGTGTCAAGCCAAGTACCGTAAGTACATAACCATTTAATATGATCATGTAGAGTGGGCAGTTCCCAAGGACATAGTGAGGGTCCTTGGTACAATAAGTAAACATTCCCAAAGGAACCATAAATATTATTTAGTTAGGAAAGTACAACCAACACATTTGCAAGCACATGTGCTAGACATGTGAAGAAGCGGCAAAAGGAGTGGACCACCCTAACCGAATTCGGTTGGGGTGGTTAGGGGGGAAACCGTGCACAAGGGACAACTTCATTTGGGGCCTAACTTCCTAAAAAACTCTAGGTCCTAACTAACTTTCCTAACTAGCTAAACAGCCTAGGACTAACCGAAATGGACCCATTAGTGCACCGGACAACTTAGGACCAAAACCAGGTTGACAGTAATCTAGTACTAGTTAAAGAGACAGCCTAGTAGCTAACCTAGGATGGTCCAAAAGGTTAGCTTTGGTCATAAAAACTTAGGGGTACTTTAGTAATTCCCCTAGATTACCTAATTAATTGATTTAGCAACTTAATTACTAAATTAAAAGGGCTAAAACCAAAACTACAAAGGAAATTTCCATATTTCGGTTAAGGCAAGAAAGGGACAACCTAGTACCTAACCTAGGATTGGTCCAAAGAGTTAGTTAAGCTCCTAAAGACCTAGGTATACTTTAGTAATTAACCTAGTCTAATTAATTAATTAATTTATCAACTTATTTAATTAATTTAAAGGGGAAAACCGAAATCACAAAATAATTTCTAGATTTCGGTTAAAACAAGAAAAAGACAACCTAGTACCTAAACTCGGATGGTTCAAAGAATTGGTTATGGTCCTAAAGACTTATGGATACTTTTTAATTACATTAGGTGACCTAATTAATTAAATTATAAATTCAATTAATTTATTTAAATGATCAAAACGAAATCCTTACACTAACCTAGTATAATTCAAGAAACATCCTGGTACTTAACCTCGGAAGGTCCTAAAGGGTTGATTATAGTTCCAATGACTTAAGGGTACTTTATTACATACCATAGGTCCCTAAATGTACTAAACTAAGGATTTAATTAATTAATTCATATAAAGTCAAAATGTTTACCGAAACCATAGTCAACACCAATTTCCAGATTTGACTACGTGATATGTTCTCCTATCTAATTAATTAATTATTTTATTAAATAAACTTATTAAACTTAAGTGGTATTATTAAAGATCAGTTATTAAACCTAAAAATCATGTTCAAACTCAGAGAAATGGCGACGCAAAAACAGTAAGCAACGAACGCAAGAAAAAAGGCAGAAAATTTATCGATTTCTTTAGGGTGATTTCAAGATTCTTTCAAATTTTCGTTCAAAGTGGTATTCATAGATTAAGTTCTACACAAGGTATGGGTTTCTCTCCTGGACCTCTTTCTCCAAGATAACTTTCTTTCGAATGATTTAAAGATCTTGAAAACTAGGGTTGTTTCCCGCCGTTCTTGTCGAACTCCTTTCCCTAGTATCCTTGTCACGATTTCAATGTTGAATAGTTTAGAAATCATGTTGTCGGTATGTGGTGCTGGTTGATCTTAATGTGTATGGTTTTTTGATTAAATAATGATTGAATTAACCTATTAATTGGACTCACTGATGCTAGGTATTGTTATGTGAATTAAAAGAATGATACTATGTTAAAGATATGTCCGAAAATGTTGTGTATGAAGATGTTACGGTCTGTTGTGCATAGTTGCTCTTAATATGATGTTATAAAGATGATATATTCATCAAATTTTAATATTATGCTGTCCAATATTTTTAAAAAACGTTATGCCTAAAGTTATGTTATAAGGTTAGCTAAAAATATCTCTGTGAAATCATAATTTGAGTGAATATTTGGCTTATGTCAATAAAATGGCTAACAAAATCATTGTTCAAAATTTAAATGGGAATTGGCTATAATGTTATCTCTAAATAAGTAAAAGATTGGCTAATGAATAATTTATCCCAAATGGAGCATCATTGAATAAAACTTTTGCTTATGCCAACAAAAGAGTTATGAAATCTATAGAAAATTGCATATGTCAATACTAATCTTATGCCAATAAACTTGCTAACACTACATTGTCAAACAAGGTGTAGGGAATTGTCTATAATATTATGTCAAATAACTAAAAGATAGGCTACTGTATAATGTATAAAAACTTAAGCATGTTGAACATAAAAATTGACTTATGCCAACAAATATGGTTATGAAATCTATGCCCAATTGTTTATGCCAATACTAATCGTATGCCAATAAAATGGCTAATGATACATTGTCTAAATGAGATGCATGTAAATGTCTATAATATATGTTAAACAATTAAAAGATTGGATAATGGTTCATACATATTAAATTTAAATATGAACATACGTAAAATTGGAACATGCCAACAAAAATGATTATGTAGTTTAATATTCAAAGGTTGAGGCCAATACTAATCATATGTCAATTTTGTGTAGTTAAAATATCAAATGATAATATAAGCACTTCTAAACTAATTCAATGAACCCATAATCAACGGCATGCCACTCATTGGGATAACTCCCAACATGCTCTAAAAGAATGACATATGAACTCATGAAACTCATTGAATGAAGTGCTCATCGCCCATTAACGATGATATGAATCTACTACACTAAAATAAGTAAGTAACATGATTAATAACATAATTAAAGAGGTATAAAGTAAGTAAGTGACCAGAATGGGGTATTAAAGGAAGTGAGACAAGTCTCACTTACACCTAAGCTACTATGTTAAAAGAATACTCACGTATAAAGGTGTTAGAATGTGTGAGAACAGTCTCATTAACACTAATGGATGATATCTAAGGAAAATTCACATTTAATCAATGTAAAGTAAGGATGACCAGTCATCAATAGAGTAAATAAATCTCAATCTAGAAGCAAGCCTCTATAATGCTTGAGTCAACACTAAAAGATAAAGAAGAAATGAACATTCACGTAATGATGTGAGTAATTATGTTAATATACGATGCTAATGAAAATGGTGACAACATGATAAAAGGCTAAGGTTAATCGTAAGACAAGTCTAAACCAAGCCTAAGTAAAGGTCACTAAAATTACTCACCTAAGAGAGTGTTGAATATCAAGAGCCAAGTCTCAATCTATACTCTTTATATGTGTAAGGAAAATTCACACTTAATACTAATGATAAGAAGTAATATAATGAGAAATGATGCCCTCATGCTAAAAGCCAGGTTCTATGATGTGTGAGATGAATGTAATGGAACTTTATATTGAGCAACGATAGGCTAGCTATGAGTCGCGATTCCTTCTTTGAGGAAGGCAGAGGTTCGTGTAAATCTCATGAGATGAGATTGTCCATGTAGGAGGGTATGGTTCTCCTTATATCTTTAAGTCTTTGAACCTATGCAGCCAACATAGTTTTCTAGCAGGGTTTAATTCACTATATACGCTAGCATGTTTTGGTTTCACCTTGGCCAGTGACTGCACCTCTTTTTGGTGTGGGGAATACACCGGATTTCATGATGCTCACATGATCTATGTCGGTTAAGGTTGGAGTTCCTCAAAGTACGAAAGGTAATGAAATGAACGATACCGAAGGCGTTTGTGCAAGACAATCAGGAGGTGAAATCAGATTCAAGTAATGACATTAGGTCATTCTTGGTCATTGCACTTCATGACCCCGATGAGAGTCTTAAACTTCATACTAGGTATAGCTGGTGTTTACATCAGCCGATGAATGAATAAAACGAATAATGTAAAGTACGAATGAACGAATGAAGCAGACTATGTGTTTGCTAAAGAAAGCCCTCAGGTTGAGGTCCCATATGTTGGGCCCTCACTTGAGATGTCTTATGCTACATCAACGATTCCAAAGTCTCGTTCATATGAAATGTATAATATATAAAACATGAAAGTAATGAAATCAATGGCATGATCAATAGAGAATTTCTTATGAATGGCAATGAATATATAGTGTAAATAATGTCTCACTATAAGGTAGGGAAATTATTCCTTAGTCCTTGGATTACTTACATCGATTCATTGTGGGTATGGGACTACAATGAATCATTGAAATTGTAAGTAAAACATAGGACCAAAATAATTATTGAACTATACAATAACAAGAAGAAAATGACTGAAATATAATCTAAGTGTACAAAGAGGAGCTCTCGGCCTAAGAGGATCGAAAATCTCAAATCTTTGACTGAGTTGTTCTAAAATTATGTTGATGATACTAACGTCTTGTAATCATATAGAAAATTAGTTTTTTGCTTTGAATGCATTAAAATACATCATATTCATACCATAATTCACACCTAACGATTTTGGAAAGTCTAGTGACTAGGCCTTCCAGAAATAGCATGTTGTTTAGGAAGAGCTTTCTTTCATCATGCATAGCCTTATGTGTATGTGTGTATACACCCGTACTTAGTATACGTGGTGTACTAACCCCTACTATTTACTACTTTATAGATGTTGGTTAAGGGACACATTGACGACTATTGCAACGGTTTGGACATCAGTGTTTCTCCAAACCATTTGGTAGGTCCTCTTGATTTCGAGGAGCTACAGTTTTAGTCTAGCCTTAGTTTTAGACAAATCTAGTGGATGTTATCCCTAGCGTTTCTTTTGTACTTTCATTTTGAAGCTTTTGTAATAAGGTCGTGTTTGGCAAACATATTTATGATATATTCTTATTGTGTTTCGAATTGATTCTTATGATAGATGGATTTTACATTTATGTTAAGCTTATTATATAATGAATTCATAAAATAACTATATGAAGTCTATGCATACTTCATACATTTAAAAGTTTTAAATTTTCCGCTAAAATTAACCATATGAATGTGATGAATGCAAGATGAGTCTTGTCTGCGACCTCTGAGAGGTTAACGACGCCGTTTGCGATTTGGGTTCCAGAATCCAGGTCGTGACATCAATTCATTGATAAGGAAATGGGATTTAATTTTCATCTGCCTTGAGTATGACGGGTTGTCGAATGGATTTGAGAAACACACGAGTTTGAATAAGTTTCTAATGACATAGTTCTATTGCACGATTTAAAGTATGAAAGAAGGAAAAGTTTTTTAAATATGTGTAGTCCCTCATTTATATAAGTAGGGCCCTCACAACTATAAGTAAGATTCTACTTACACGACTTCAGATCCACCCTAGAGTACTTTAACTCTGTGCTCAAATACCAACTTTGTCATGCTCCGAGCCTAGATCCTGGAGGTGGCTAATACTCGCTGTTGACACCCAATTTTGACCGACCTTTAACCATTTTTAGGATTATATTCGACTAATTACGTATTTTAAAGTCTTAATCGATTTTTTCAAAATTATATATTTTAGTATCATTTACTTTATAAAAATATCGTAAATATTAAAAAAATTTAAAATTATTAATGAATTTCAAATGTTTTAAAATTTAAATAATTTTGTCAATTAAAATGTTTTGGCTCTTAAAATAAGAATAAGTTTAATTGATTTATTTTTTTTCTTATTTTTAAATTCACTAATTTATTCTTACTTGTTTATATTTGGTAATGGAATATATTAAAATATTTTCTGATTTGGATATCCTTTAAAATAAGGAAAATTGTATTATAATTGATTCCTTGAAATATTTATTTCCCTTATTTGTTCCCCCCTCCTCTACTATATAAAGAGACTCCTTTTATGAACTCAGACACTCATTTCACTCTCAACCAAAAATTCTCTCATCACTTTCCCTTCTCTCATTGCTCTCTTGCTACTTTAACAACACATTAATATTCCGGTAAATATTCAAGTGTTTTTCTTCGCTATTTTCCTACTTTGTTCGAGTAAAAGGTGAATCAATTTGTTTTGCTTAACAGGTTAGTATTCTTAACATTTATACTATCTTCACATTCACATATTTGTGTAAACCATTGTCTATTTTTTTTTTTATGTAGAATTCGTCATTAAATAATTGCATATTGTCTCACCTTGACTAATAAGTGTGATTACTTGTGTAGTTATTTGATTACTTTGACAGGTTTCATACTTGAAGTTCAAGTTGAAGATTAACTGAAGAAGGATTTATTTATTTGTTTGAATGTATATATATATCTATATATTTATATATATTTATTTTATTTTATTTATTCGAATGTTGTAACAATTGTAACCCTAAAGATCATATAATAAATTTATTTGGGGGTCGTCTAGGGGAGGGGGATTTATATGCTTATTTGTTCATTATAAATTTTTAGAAATCATGCCTATAGGTTTGTCTTTAATCACCTAGAATTATTGTTTGTAGGTGTTATAATCCAATCAAATGTTTGATGTTTTGTTACTAAGTCAAAAAATATAAACTAGATTCCATTAATTTTTGAAGTGTTAAAATCAAATCATAATAATTTAGTAGGCTGATTAGGTGTTATAACTTTTAGCATTGTCTTGTCATGTAGAAACCATGCCTAAAGATTAATTTGTTCATATCATTTAGATTTACAAAAATCATGCATATATGTGTTATTTTGAACACCTAGAAATTTATGTCTATAGGCTTGTAAATAAACTCTTAACATATCCATAAAAAATAGAACTTGTTTGTGCATATTTGTGCCCTCCCCCTAAAATTAGTTAATATTATTTCATGAGTAATCTCATTCGTTTTCTTGAAGATTTCCGCATTCCTTGCAATATGTTATTTTCTTAAAATAATAATGAAATTAGAATTATTTCATGCATTTAGCAAATTACTGGGCTTTAAAAAATATTTCATATCAAAACCTTGCAACATAATTTTCTCAAAAAATCATCATTCAATCTTTCTTTAAACTTTGGATTGATTATGACATTGTTTATTTTGAAAAAAAAATAAAAATAAATTACAAGTACTGTCTCCTAACCTATCGTTAGTGGGAAAGTCAAAGGAACTACGAGGTCTAGTTCCAATTTTTTTTTAAACCCGACGCGTCCCCGGAAGTACCACCTACCCATGGATTTCAAAAGAAATTATGTGCATTTATATGTGAATGTTTATGTGCCTACGTGTGAACTAAATCTTTTAAATCATTTTTTCAAAAACATAACTTTTTTAGACCGACCTCAAATCAAAATTGTTTCTATGGTGGAGGAGTACGATCAACAATATCGTGGCATCATCCCTATAAAGAAACAAACATTTAAAAAAATAAAAAATTCATACTCAAAACTTGTCAATTTTCAAACTTTACTTTTGCACATACTAATTGCTTAATTTTTGCCAAATTCGTCTTATAACATAGTCTCGTATGCTTAAATAAAAATAAAATTTGATTATTTATTTATTGCTATCATCTAGTCTTGCATGTTTAAATTAATAAAATAGTATTAATTGTTTTATATTTGTTATCACTTGGCAAGATTAAATAAGTTAATAAATGAAGTGACTTTAATTGCTAATTGTAACCCCCACATAGATTGCATGAGATACGGCCGGGACCCACACTTGTGGACCTCGAGGGATGCCTAACACCTTCCCCTCGAGGTAATTTGAACCCTTACCCTAATCTCTGGCTCGTTGACCTTAGTTAGACTTAGTTAGGTTAGATAGGTGCCCTAACGCGCCTTAATTCGTTAGGTGGCGACTCCAAACTCAAAATCCCAAAAGAGTTGTTAGGTCGTGCACAAAACCCGTTTTCTGCGAAAATGGGGCGCGACAGAATGGCGACTCCGCTGGGGATCTTAGGTTCTTACCATTACGTGTTAATTGCTTATTTATGTGGGGTTTACTTTATTTTTTGTCATTTAACTATTTGTTAGGTGCTTACCATGTTTAGCTTATTTTGTTGCCTTATTTACTGTTTTCTCCATGTTTTCACCCTTTTCCTTTTCCTTAATTGTTTATTATCATGTTTCACCTCTTCCCTTTTCCCTTATTTGCTTAATTACATGTTTAATCTCGTATCCTTTTTCCTTATTTGCGTGATTTTAGTATCTTGATATGTTTAAATTCCTTTATTTATCTATTTATTGTTTATAAACTGCTTATATGTTACCGCTTTCCAATTTAAATGCTAAATGTTTATTGCTTTGATAATTGACATTCCGTTCATACTTCCCCCAATTGGGACCCTCTTCCTTTTTATTTTGTTCTCGTGATGTTGTGCCTTTGCACCTCTCACAACTACTCCAATCCTATTCAAATACTCATTATAGAGAGTCGGCATATGCGTGGACGTAACAGATAGTTTTACTACCGCGAAGCCACGAGCCTCTCGCATAGAATCCCTTTCATGTCCGTGTCAAGCCAACTCTTAGAAGTCCGGGTTAAGTCATACATGCTGCATAAGCCCTAGGTGGTTTGACCCTTGGTGTCAATTCACATAATTAGTAGCCACCCTCTCGTCTAAAGGGCCCCAACACCCTTAGACAAATTGCATATTTATGTGTCAATATGATCATAATAATTAAATCAAGCCAACTTTGTCAAAATGGAGTTTATAAGTCGTTTGTTACTTTGTTTGTAGAGTCATGACTCACCCTCATTTTCCCAACACACAAATGGTGGTCAAAGTTAATTCCATTTTGAAGACTTGGTGGGAAGATATTCAAAAAATAGAGAGTTAGAAGCAAATGAATTGTTAGGCGGCCTCGCTGCTTTGAACCCTTCTGCACACATGAATATTACGTATGACTTTTAGAAGACGCAGATCATAGAGATTTGAGCGAAGGAGGTCTTCCTGGTTTTGACGATGAAAAAGAGAGAAGATGGGCTCGCAACCTTCTCAACACCGATTATGATATTAACTCAGAAATGAGGAAGCAGATTGTGCCTAACATTGGAGAGCAACATAATTGAAGTTTTTTTTTATTTCTCTTTATTCCCCATGTGTTATCCCTATCCCTTTAGTTAACTCTAGATTGATGTAATAAATAGAATTTATTTCAATAATTGAAAGTCGTTTTATTGTCTAACTCTAAACTCCAATTGGCAAATAAGGCTTGAATTAATTATTGTGCATCACTTATGTGTCGCTTAGTCCTACCTCTGGCTCAACGAGGCTCTTTTGCATTTAGGGCGTTTATCTTAAATAACGTGTTTGATATCCCAATTTATGCAATGTTGTAACTTGGGTTTTATTTTGTTTTTTTTTTATTTTTACCCTTTCCCAATGGTTGATCTGTAGACCATGGTTTATCACACGCGATCAAAGGATTCATTTCCTCCTCTTCCGACTGAGAATGACAAAGGGAAAAGTGAAAGGGACTAATGCTAAGATTATGTGCAAAACTATTGAAAAAAAAAAGTGTCTTTCAGACAAGTTGGTATCAAACCTTGAGCAGAAGTAAAGAAGTTAGAAGAAGAGTTGTTGGACATGCGTGAGTGGGCAAAGTTTTTACTCTCTGCCAACCCAACTTTGGAGACGAACATTCACTCTCCAAAATAATCTTCCTCCAGATTACTCTACCTCTCAAAGTCAACCGAGCTCCATTCAAATGCTTCTAAAAACATCTGTTTTCCAAATCACCCATATCCTCCGCAAACACCATGTATGTGCTCCTAAACCTCAACATCTTACTTTACACCCGCATTATCCCACTATGCAAGCTCCTCAATAAGAAACACCTCTGCACCAAGTTCCTTGACATCATGCACCTCTCATGCCATTTCCAAACCCTCCATATCAAATGTCTCTGTACCAAAGGCCTCCTATGCCATATCTTTTGGGAACTACGTCAGACCTGAATCCCGTTTAAGAGGGGATACGTAGGCTCTCCTATGGGGTTCGGTCTTACCATAACAAAAACTTTCATCTTCCCTTCTATTGATAACTGGGGCAGAATTTTTGAGATGATCTCAAAAATTCCATCAATATTTCTTCTTGCACATCTCCATACTGGGGCAGAATTTTTGAGTAAACTCAAAAATTCTATCAAAAACATTTATTCTCAACATTTGGGGCAGAATTTTGAGAGGATCTCAAAAATGCTGAAAATCAAGACTGGGATAAAATTCTTAAGAGAATCTCGAAAAATCCAACAGTCGAGCTACAACTACAACAGATCAAAATAACAGAAGTTCTACACTGGGTAGAAATTTTGAGAAAATCTCAAAATTTTCGACAATACTCCGAAGAGCATTCTATCAGACACCAAAGAAGTGCTGTGCCAAATCATGGATACAGATCAACCTCCCCTTTAAACTAACTATTTTTTTTGAATGTAGAAAATATAGGTACATATACAAAGGCAGTTTCGACAATCAATGTACCACTTTTGAGCCCGACAAATGACACTCGACCCTTCCAACAAGGCGAATGTCCAAGCTACTACATGCCCTCATCATTCAATTATAAAGTTGCACTATGCCTGAGATCTAGGTTTGCATGACTACATTATGCCCGAGATCGCACTATGCTCGAGAAATGCATCATAGCATGTGCCCGATAATGCATGTGCCCGAAGAAATGCATCATTGCATTGTGCCCGAAGAAATGCATCATTGCATTGTGCCCGAAGATATGCATCATTGCATGTGCCCAATAATGCATGTGCCCGAAGAAATGCATTATTGCATTATGCCCGAAGATATGCATCATTGCATGTGCCTGATAATGCATGTGCCCGAAGAAATGCATCATTGCATGTGCCCGATAATGCATCATTGCATGTGCCCGATAATGCATATGCCCGAAGAAATGCATCATTGTATTGCGCCCGAAGAAATGCATCATTGCATTGTGCCCAAAGATATGCATCATTGCATGTGCCCGAAGAAATGCATCATTGCATGTGCCCGATAATGCATCATTGCATTGCGCCCGAAGAAATGCATCATTGCAGTGTGCCCGAAGAAATCCACTATTGCATGTGCTCGATACTGCATGTGCCCAAAGAAGTGCATCATTGCATGTGCCCGAAGAAATACATCATCGCATTGTGCCCGAGACTGCATTGTGCCCGAAGTTTGCATAAGCTCAAGATTGCATCATGCTCGAAGTTTACATGCGCCCGAATCAAATCAAGTCACAAGAGTATCAACAGATGCCAAAAACAGATAAGCTCTCTTTACTCATTACTTATATCCCAAAGGCGTCATCCTCCAAAGGCGTCATCTTTCATGGCCTACGGACTTCATGGCATGGCCTGAGGACTTATTTTATCCATATCATGTTCCTAAGGCATCATAGTCTAAAGGCATCATCTTCATGGCCTGCGGACATCATATCATGGCCTAAGGGTTTAATTTCTGTCTATCATGATCCGAAGGTGTCATAGTCTAAAGGCGTCATTTTCATGGCCTACAGACAACATTTTCATGACCTGAGGATACACCCTGCATATCATGGCCCTAGACATCATAGCCTAAGACGTCATTTTTTCACGATCTTAAGGCAAACATTCATGGTCATCATGGGAATTGCATCATGTTTACATTTACCATTTATTTTGATGTGCATGTTCTAATTACTCTATTTAAGTTTTATTACAAGTTACAGATGTGCAGATTACAGACAATCGCCTTCTGAACATCTATTCCCTTGCTTACAAACAAAAGCTCTGACAATTTCTTGGCTACTCGCATTATCATTTCGCTACTCATCAATTGCTCAACTACCATGAAGATATCTTCGGATTCAACTCGCCACTGTGACCTACTGTCTCTTCATTTAGGCTCTTCCGCCTTACAATAGGATGTTTAGGCTCTTCCGCCTTACAATAGGATATTTAGGCTCATCTGCCTTACAATACGACATTTAGGCTCTTCCGCCTTACAATAGGATATTTAGGCTCTTCCGCCTTACAATAGGATGTTTAGGCTCGTCCGCCTTACAATACGACATTTAGGCTCGTCTGCCTTACAATATGACATTCAGGCTCGTCTGCCTTACAATACGACATTTAGGCTCTTCCGTCTTACAATAGGATATTTAGGCTCTTCTGCCTTACAATAGGATATTTAGGCTCGTCTGCCTTACAATACGACATTTAGGCTCTTCCGCCTTACAATAGGATGTTTAGGCTCTTCCGCCTTACAATAGGATGTTTAGGCTCGTCTGCCTTACAACACGACATTTACTCTCGTCTCTCCTTACAACCAGACATTTTACTTATATTATTATATGTTTATACTATCAAATATTTTGGAGTTTGACGTTATTCTTCAGAGATGGGTTCAATCCTTCAAGAAGTTAAAGACTATCAAGGCTTGCACTACGTCTCAAACAGATACGCTTTTTACCACC
This sequence comes from Solanum peruvianum, assembly GCA_027705065.1. NCBI lineage: Eukaryota > Viridiplantae > Streptophyta > Magnoliopsida > Solanales > Solanaceae > Solanum > Solanum peruvianum. Next base: position 6,498,174 of record JAKWJD010001761.1, on the reverse strand, counting down.
TCTTGTCTATTTAGAACTCATATTTTATTATTATTGGTCATACTTTATCTATTTATAAGCTAACATTTTATCTAGAATTTGCAGATATGTTCGATCGCCCTTGATTACAATTATCATGCTATCCTCTATCACAACAATGACTCCATCAATTCTTCGCTTCTCATACTCTGAACCGTGATCAAAGGCTGATTACCTTATTCTATCATGCTCTTCTCGCTTCTCTGTCATGCTCTTTTAGCCACTCTATCTCTCTTTTCTCGCTACTCTAATCTTATCTATTCAAGCCGATATCGTACCTTTCAAACACCTTAGCGCTCTTTCAACTTTTAAGAGTTTCATTTGCTCTTGAATCTAGAACTACACACGACCTGATTCTCGTATAACCAGAGATATGTAGGCGACTTAAAACCAAAGTCTCGGTCGTACCCTTTTCAACTCTATATCGTTTCAATTGATCCAACTGACATCTTTCGCCGGTCGGACAAAATCTGCTACTAAGTCAACGTTGGTTGCCTGACAATTCATTCTTCATTCTCAATCAACCAAGGGGCAGCTGTTGACACCCAATTTTGACCGACCTTTAACCATTTTTAGGATTATATTCGACTAATTACGTATTTTAAAGTCTTAATCGATTTTTTCAAAATTATATATTTTAGTATCATTTACTTTATAAAAATATCGTAAATATTAAAAAAAAATTTAAAATTATTAATGAATTTCAAATGTTTTAAAATTTAAATGATTTTGTCAATTAAAATGTTTTGGCTCTTAAAATAAGAATAAGTTTAATTGATTTATTTTTTTTCTTATTTTTAAATTCACTAATTTATTCTTACTTGTTTATATTTGGTAATGGAATATATTAAAATATTTTCTGATTTGGATATCCTTTAAAATAAGGAAAATTGTATTATAATTGATTCCTTGAAATATTTATTTCCCTTATTTGTTCCCCCTCCTCTACTATATAAAGAGACTCCTTTTATGAACTCAGACACTCATTTCACTCTCAACCAAAATTCTCTCATCACTTTCCCTTCTCTCATTGCTCTCTTGCTACTTTAACACACATTAATATTCCGGTAAATATTCAAGTGTTTTTCTTCGCTATTTTCCTACTTTGTTCGAGTAAAAGGTGAATCAATTTGTTTTGCTTAACAGGTTAGTATTCTTAACATTTATACTATCTTCACATTCACATATTTGTGTAAACCATTGTCTGTTTTTTTTTTTATGTAGAATTCAAATAATTGCATATTGTCTCACCCTGACTAATAAGTGTGATTACTTGTGTAGTTATTTGATTACTTTGACAGGTTTCATACTTGAAGTTCAAGTTGAAGATTAACTGAAGAAGGATTTATTTATTTGTTTGAATGTATATATATCTATATATATATAGATAATATATATATATATATATATATATATATATATAATATATATATATATATATATATAGATATATATATATATATATATATATATATATATATATATATATATGTATATATTTTATTTTATTTATTCGAATGTTGTAACAATTGTAACCCTAAAGATCATATAATAAATTTATTTGGGGGTCGTCTAGGGGAGGGGGATTTATATGCTTATTTGTTCATTATAAATTTTTAGAAATCATGCCTATAGGTTTGTCTTTAATCACCTAGAATTATTGTTTGTAGGTGTTATAATCCAATCAAATGTTTGATGTTTTGTTAATAAGTCTAAAAATATAAACTAGATTCCATTAATTTTTGAAGTGTTAAAATCAAATCATAATAATTTAGTAGGCTGATTAGGTGTTATAACTTTTAGCATTGTCTTGTCATGTAGAAACCATGTCTAAAGATTAATTTGTTCATATCATTTAGATTTACAAAAATCATGCATATATGTGTTATTTTGAACACCTAGAAATTTATGTCTATAGGCTTGTAAATAAACTCTTAACATATCCATAAAAATAGAACTTGTTTGTGCATATTTGTGCCTCCCCCTAAATTAGTTAATATTATTTCATGAGTAATCTCATTCGTTTTCTTGAAGATTTTCGCATTCCTTGCAATATGTTATTTTCTTAAAATAATAATGAAATTAGAATTATTTCATGCATTTAGCAAATTACTGGGCTTTAAAAATATTTCATATCAAAACCTTGCAACATAATTTTCTCAAAAAATCATCATTCAATCTTTCTTTAAACTTTGGATTGATTATGACATTGTTTATTTTGAAAAAAAAATAAAAATAAATTACAAGTACTGTCTCCTAACCTATCGTTAGTGGGAAAGTCAAAGGAACTACGAGGTCTAGTTCCAATTTTTTTTAAACCCGACGCGTCCCCGGAAGTACCACCTACCCATGGATTTCAAAAGAAATTATGTGCATTTATATGTGAATGTTTATGTGCCTACGTGTGAACTAAATCTTTTAAATCATTTTTTCAAAAACATAACTTTTTTAGACGACCTCAAATCAAAATTGTTTCTATGGTGGAGGAGTACGATCAACAATATCGTGGCATCATCCCTATAAAGAAACAAACATTTTAAAAATAAAAAATTCATACTCAAAACTTGTCAATTTTCAAACTTTACTTTTGCACATACTAATTGCTTAATTTTTGCCAAATTCGTCTTATAACATAGTCTCGTATGCTTAAATAAAAATAAAATTTGATTGTTTATTTATGCTATCATCTAGTCTGCATGTTTAAATTAATAAAATAGTATTAATTGTTTTATATTTGTTATCACTTGGCAAGATTAAATAAGTTAATAAATGAAGTGACTTTAATTGCTAATTGTAACCCCCACATAGATTGCATGAGATACGGCCGGGACCCACACTTGTGGACCTCGAGGGATGCCTAACACCTTCCCCTCGAGGTAATTTGAACCCTTACCCTAATCTCTGGCTCGTTGACCTTAGTTAGACTTAGTTAGGTTAGATAGGTGCCCTAACGCGCCTTAATTCGTTAGGTGGCGACTCCAAACTCAAAATCCCAAAAGAGTTGTTAGGTCGTGCACAAAACCCGTTTTCTGCGAAAATGGGGCGCGACACTCGACAACCATTTTTTATCCCCAAGCAAACCTTCAGCTTGGTTGACTACTAAGCGGAACACCCAATCAAGCAATAATACTTAAAACAACTAAATTAAAAGACTTCTCAACTAACATAATGAATAAAAGGAATGAAATTGTTTGAGCTTTACAAAAATACTTACTCATCTCTGAAACTCAACATAATATGTGATATATAAAAAAACACTTCAACTCTATTAGGAGATTCTCTAACTGAAAATCATCACTATGAGCTACGCAATGATACAACGTGTTTTCCACGCAGCCAGAACTTTCTGATATGGGATACAGGGCACCTCAACTAAGTTGATCCACTATGCTATTTCGAAGGCGCAAGGATTCATCTAAAAAAGTATGATCTTGAACCCATGTTGGCAAGACAAGGTTCATGGGGGATATGAGTTGTTTGAATTCTCTGTCATGTTGGTGCTTCATACTACTCCCAAAAATATATACTCTTGCTCAAATTTATAAAAAAACATTTCTCTTTCTCTAGTTTGAAATAATTTCTCAAGATAACCTTTTCAAAGAGTTATCTGCTTTTAAATATCTCTACATCGCATTGCTCATTTAGAAAACAATGTTTCTCTTTTTTCAAAGTAAAAATAATTTCTCTTGGTTTAGATATACTATGAAAAAAAACCTCTTTAAGTGGTAACTTCTTTGTACTTAGTATTTCTAAAAACTCTTCTAAATTTTTTAAAAGATGGGTCTACTCTTTTTCTTCATGTAAAAAAACATATGGGAAGTACTTAGTTCTCTTATACTCTTTCTTAAACTCCTTTTTATTTCCTCAAACTTCAGTTTAAACTGTAATATTTTGTTTCAAAGGTTCTCAATCAGAATTCAATGAATACTCAAGAATAAGGTTCATGCTGAAATATAGATATGAACGAATCAACTCAAGGATCTCAATAACAATATAGAAAATTCAATACTCAAATTTCAAGAACTCATAACTCAACGACAGTGCTCATCTCAAGAAAATTCAATTCATAAAGTTCATACTGAAATATAGACATGAGCCAAACCAACTCAAGAATAACAATGCATAACATGTAGGAATTTAAGGATTAGGAGAATCAACTAATCTCAAGAAACTCAAATCTAAGGATAGAATCCCATATTACCCTTTTATTGATTTGAAAGTAGATGTATGGAATGTAGAAGAATTAGTCTACACTATATAAGTCTTACATACCTGGAAGAAGGAGGTTTTTAGAAAAATCCACTGAACTCGAAGAACACTTAAACCTTAGTTTTTCTTCTCTTGGAACCTTCATTTGATATTTTGAAATGTCAATTAACGTAAAATAATTAATTAACACTATTTAAGCCCTTAATTAGGTGTAAGACATCGTTGTTTAGGCTTAGAATAGAGGTTAAAATGACATTGTTTAAATACCAAATGTATAGCAGAATGACCAAAACGACCCCAACTTTTAAATTTCTCAAAATACCCTAAAAGGGAGGTTTCACAGACCGTTAAGGCATAACGGTCCATGAAACTTCACCATCTGTATAGATGGCCATAAAACTTCACTTGGACGACAATGCTTCTCTAAAACAGACATAAACTTTTACTCCAAACTCAAAATGAGGAAAATTCGATGGTTGGAAAGAGTGAAAGACATATATATTATAATAGGTCAATGAAAGCTATTCATTATGTGATGAGAGACATGATTGTTTGAAGTTGACCCAAACCTTAAAAATTGATGGGGGACGTGTATGGACCCCCATACAGACCGTACAAGCAACCACAGGCTGTCTAGGGTACCGTCCAGACGACCCCCTCCTTGGCAGCCTTTGATGGTTGATCACATTGCCATAAAAGAGTCGTGGTCCACTAAAGGGTCTGTGTAGGGATTCATGAAGGGTCCATGGACCATTTTTGGTTCGTGGACTTTTTTGTTAACCCTTATTAGCCTTTCTCAATGTTTGAAGTGCTACACGAACGATTATAATTTTAAGAGTAGAACTGGAAGGTGTTATAGAATGATTCGATTCCGAGCTTAGAAATTTTTGAGGTATTACAATCACATCAAGTTATAATTGATACCTAAATTGATACTACTAACTGTCAAATTTTTTTGAAAATTTAATTTTCTATTTTTTTGGTCGATGGCAGATTTTCCAAAAGGATAAATCGATAATGTTTTTAAATTTAGGCCTTGATTTTCCCTTTTTAATTAGAAGCTAACCCTAATACATTCCTAATCATCCAATTACCTTTTATAAATCTACAAATAACTTCCCATTTCTGTGTTAAATTTCTATTAATCATTAACTCTAGTAATTTTTGGTTTTATTATGTTTAACTTTCAACATTTACATGGATAATCCTCCTCTTTTTCAAAGATGAGGAAAAATAAGTCTAGTGTGATGATGTTGTATGCTACAAACAGAAGATATGATTCAGTGACTACTTTAATTATGGTGAAACATATAACCAAAAATATACATTGAAATATATAGTGAGGATATTGTTTTTTTCTGCATAGGCATAGCCACTCATATGCAAATCTTTCTTAAAATTTGAATATAAATTTCCGTATGGTTACTTGTTTGTAGAGGTCAAAATGATCGAATTACATCTCAACCTATGAGGATGAATGTATACACTAATACTCTTAATAAAATAAAGTTTTTGTTCCAATTTGATTCAATTTATAGAGAACACCCAAAAATCCATGAATTGCCAAACATGGATATTTTGGGGGGTTAGGAATATGCGTAGGGTTCTAGTGTTTTAAAAAATAACTCAAATTATTTTTTTGGTTAAACAAATATTCCTATTTACTAATATTTATAATAAAACAATATATCATTACAAACAAAGATGGACACATTAATATTTTGCTTAAAGAACTATAAATAATTTTACATGACGACTTTTTGAGACTAGAAAAAGTAATTCTTTATTTGTCTACTTTTGAAAGTCTTGACAAAAATAATATTGGGTTGATTAATTAGGAAAACATAGAAGGCAGTGAGGGATAATGAGGAGTCCTTAATTAGGAAACCCTGCCTTAGTTAGATTTAAAGGCTTACCGAGTGGTCTATCATGCATTATTTATTGTCCTTTTCAGTTGTTTTCTTTTTAAATGTTTGGCTAATTATGGGTTGGGCCATGCTCGAGGAAGTGTAAGGATGTGTAATTTGTTTTAGGGTTTTTAATAAAACAAGAAAATTGCCTAACAAATAAGGGGTCTCTTTATTTACTTTCAATTTTTTTAGCACAATAATGTAGGGTTTCTGTTTACTTTCAAAGTTTTGAACACAAATAACGTGTCTTTCTACATGCTTTTGGAGTTTTAACACATATACCATGGATTTTCTTTGTCGCTTTTAGAGTTTTGAACACTAATACTTTAGGGTCTCTTTGTGTGCTATCAATTTCTTTTAATACAAAGAATGTGAGGTTTTTGTTTGCTTTTAAGGTTTTAACACAAAAATGTGGCTTTTTGCTTGCTTTGGGAGTTTTTAACACAAATTATACGAGTTCCCTTTATTTGCTTCTAGAGTCTAACACTAGTTACATAGAATAGGGTCTGGAGTTTTTAATACCAATAATGTTAAGTCTTTCTCTTCTTCTAAAGTTTTTTACACAAATAACGTGGCTGTTTGTTTGTTTTTGGATTTTTTAACAAAAATAGTATGTCTTTTTTTTTCCAGACTTCTGAACACTGCAAACATGGGGTCTCTTATTTGGTTTTGAAATCTTTTAACACAAAAAAAATGTTGGGTCTGTCTAATTCACAAAAAATGATGATCTTAATTAGCTTCTAAAATTTTGTTTTTGAATTATAAATTTCAACTCAAAAATAGCTACTTAAGTATTTCATCAAGGTAATAAATAATATAATATAATAATA